>CM077156.1:78039967-79239967 GCA_039583875.1 Platanthera guangdongensis | reverse complement strand
GGAAAACTGCCGGCTACTGGCCGCCCGGCCTCCGGTGAGACTTCAACTCCATCGGAGGTCGCGACGCCCAGACAGGCCGCAGCTTCAAGCGGGCTGGGGATTCAGGCGATCCCAATGATCCCATTTGCGATCATGGAATGCGACACTGTGCGGGTTCATCGGTCTCTGCACTCGCTTCTTAATCTGGTTAGCCAGGTGTATGTTGCGATTGTACAAACCGGTGAACAGGTCGCGCGAATAGGACGAGAAAGACAGGAAGGTGGTAAGCCAAGCTGAGCGACTTGAACGATTTAAGCCGCGCGAATAATTGAATATTATGTTGTAATATATATTTTTCTGCTGGATGTTGAACAATTTGGCTGTTGTAAACTATTGTATTTTTATATGTTGCGAATTGCTTGCTGCGTATGCGGTTTGTATTTATGATCTCCATGCTTGTGCTTTGTTCTGAAAAATCTAAGTGTAGGAAGGTAGCCGCGCGGTCTGGCGATCAGATCGCCGGCTTGAAACCTTTATATCCACATGATTTTCCATGAAATTATTCTAAGTGCAGGGATATAGCCGTGCGGACTGACGAACTGAACTGCAGCTTAGTCGTTGCACTGATCTGTATTTCCTACAGGTGTAGGTCGCGCGGCGTGTCGCCTAGCCGCGATTTGACGTTGAGTACTCTACCTCCATTGGTTTTCTATAAATAGAGCTGGCCCCGGAGATTTCACAACAAAACAGAAAAGATGCGTGCTAAGTCCAAGTCGTTGCGGTCTGACAAGGCCTCTACGGTTAGGACTGACGCTGCCTCCGCATTCCACTCTGCTGACCATAAAGAATGCCCGCTTACAAAAGCCGAGCTAGTCGATTTCGTAGAGAAACACATGCAGGGAAGCCCGCTGGTCGTGCGGCTTCCGCTGCAAGATGAGCGGATTAACACATCAAATGCCAATCAGATTGCCATCTCAATCGACCACTTCGACTGCGGATTCCGCTTTCCGGTCTTGATGGAGGTCGTGGCGGTCTTCTACCATTATGGAGTTGTGCCAGGAGAACTACCACCCAACTCGATAGCCACCATATATAGCTTCATCTCCTACTTATGATCGGAAATAGTCCGATTTTCTATAAGGCGGTTCCGAGAATGCTTCTCGGTGCGGTCTATCCCGGACTCCGGGACAAAGATCTTTCGTGGGCATCTGTACTTAGGCTACAGGGGGCTAAAGATCGTCAACTTGGCGAATAATATTGCCAACTGGTCGGAGAGGTTTCTCATCTTTGAGCGAAATCTCGGGTTGCTGCCAGTCAACCCGCAAATCCGCGAAGAAGGCCGCCTTTGGCAGCGATGGCTTGGACGACGTGGGGAAGGAGATCTACAACTTCTTCAAGGGGGAGAGGCTTGATGTAAACCATTACATCCCGCTGCTGCCGTCCTTAGAAGGAATATAAGCAGAAGATAGTAAGCTCCAAACCGGCAAAACTGAACTCTTAGCCGCACGACCTGGTAACTAACTTTCCCTTTTCTTTGCAGCTGCTATGGCGGTTCCGCAGAACAAGCCCCTGACTCCTGGCAGCCTGAATCTCACCTAATGAGAGAAGCAAGCTAGGTGGGCCAAGCCGGCGCGGGTTGTGGAGGAGTAGGAGTCGGCCTCCTTTGGCGAATTTATGCCGCAGGGAACAGGCAGCAGCCTGAAGGACGTCCATGGCAACCCGGCTGTGCTGTGGAGTCCGGATGGCGAGTCCGTGACGATCTCCACCGCCCTCCCTTACTGGTGGAGAGAAGAAGTAACCCGCCACGTGAGCGTGGTTGGCGGCATGCTGTATGGCAAGCGCAACCTGAAGGCGATGCGCAAAGTTCCAGCAGACGACCTGCCGCGGCTAGCCGCGCAAGTCGGAGCGAGGAGCTTCGTGGCAAGACACTTCATGGGCCTTGACTACAAGCAGTTAATGAAAGAGAGGAGCAGCCTAGAGGGGCAGTTAAAAGAACAAGTGGAAGAAAACAAGCGACTGAAAGAAAAGGAGGCGGTAAGTCATTACCGATACTCGTGCGGTTAGCATTATGAGACCACACGGCCTTACCTTTACTTCTTTTGCAGGCAATGTATGACCCGACCAACCCCACCTTCCACGACAACGTCTTCCCGCAAGTCGTCCAGGGGATCGACGGGGGCGCTTAACCGCGTCCGAGACCTTGGCGGCTTGGCGACCGGCTTCACCGACTTCACCTGTGCTGACATCTACCCCACCCTGAAAGAGCAGGTGGCTGACGTCTACAGGGCGATCAAGGACAAAGGTAAGATAAGCGAGGAAGTCGGCGAAGAGGAAGAAGACGGCGATGGAGAGGGTAGCCGGGAAAGCCGGAGTGGAGGCACATCGTCAGAGTCCGGCGGTCAAGCATCCGAGACCGCGCGGACAGAGTCGGCGAGTTCCAGCGGTTCAGGCGGCTCGGCGACTATCAGCAGCAGGTACTCTGAATCCTCCGTTGACATTGATGATGATGGTGATTCACGTTCTCCTATGGCTAAAAAGCTCAAGCTGGCCGATTAGAACCGTTTTAATTTGTTACTTGTATTTTGATCTTTTTGGGAAGTCGGCGGTATTATTTTTGTAAACCGCTCGATTAACATTTTGTATCATTTAATGAAATAGAAATGAAGGACAAGTACACCTTTGACGTGTTTCTTACTTTACATCTCACTTTTCTTAGTTGTTTGAGTCCGCGCGGTCTCAGTATAACTTTCGATTTAATAGATAGTTACCTTATAAACTGGCCTGAGGACGTACTGCGACTTTATAGAAGCTACCCACAAGAGAGATAGATTGCGGCCAGGGCTTAGTCGCCAAAAAACAATGACTTTGAAGTGTAAGATTGCGGCCTGGGCAAACTCTGATACGAATTGCCCTTTTAATAAAACAAACCAGAATAAAGAAATATTCTGAGGCTTCTTATAATACAGGCTGACAATAGGTACATGAAAACCGAATAATTTTGTTATGACAGGTCGCTGATCGACCAGTATAACTGATAACATAGAAGTCAGTGGATCAAGGCCAGGAATAAACTGCCAGAAACAGGTCGGCCAACTTCCTGTCCATATGAATAATAAACCGACAATTGGCATATGGAAGCCAAATAAGATAAATCAGGCCCAGACTTGACTGACAGACGTAAGTCGGCTGAGTTCTCAAATATATGAATAAGAATCCAGCAGGTAGGCACATGGAAGCCAAATAATATAAGCCAGAATAAGTAACCGGGCGTCCTATGTATTGAATGATATAAATTGGCACAGGCCGCTTAATAAAACTGCGAGATAATGGTGAGGCTCGTGTTGTCCTGCAAGAATAGATGAAGCTACCCGCTTATGTGTCGATGTGGGCAGGTGCGTGCGACAGTACTTTCCTCATAAGGAACACATAAGCGGGATTGAAATTCTTAATATCCGCGATCGATGTCAAGCGGGACAAGTACTCAATGTCTGCGATGAAGGTCAAGCGGGACAAGTACGTAATGTCTGCGACGAAGGTCAAGCAGAATTTCCACTACACATCTGCGACTGTTGTCAAGCAGGATGTTAAGGGCTTAAGAATTCCAAGGGGGCCTTTCGACCCTACATGTATGCATGTTAGCACTATAAGTAAAGCTAAGTAATAAGCTTTAAATGAAAGATAATACTTATTTGATGTTAAGGATGTGGCAAAAGGATATATGTTCGAAGCTTATCTTCCCCCCATTAATACCAATTCATAAGGGGACTTTATATATTATTTTGATCATAAGAACTTTTATCATATAGAGAAAAAGAAATCCCTTCTTGAACTATTGAGAAATGCCATAGAAAACTACTGAATGACATATTCTTGCAACTTTCCAGCTCTTGCAAGTTGATTAGCTAATTCCCAGAGGGCTATGCAGCCTTCTGCTAGATGACCAATATTTTTATGATAATTGCAAAAAAGCTCCTCATGCCGATATTTTACTTTAGATTTTAAATGCAGTGGCTTTTTGAACTCAGGCATTCCTTGAATGATTATTAGAAGATCTTCCATAGGAATTTTGAATTTAACATACATATATGAACCTTTTTTAGGCTTTGGAGTTCTATTCTGAGGAAGAGGAGGAGATTTGCAATATTTAACTTGCGAAACATTTTGAGAAGAAATGAGTTGCTGATCACCAGAAGTCCCTTGAGATTGTTTAGCCATTTGATTCAGAAACAAGATATAACCTTTATTTGCTTCTTCCCCTGTTATGAACTTATTAACGGTATCAATAAGATCTCCATATGTCTTGGGGTACTTTGTGGTGAGCTTAAACTTCAAAGGGACTTCTCGAAGTGCATTTATGAAAGCATGCAAGTAATAATCTTGATGGACTTTTGAGACATCCAAAACTTCCTTTTGGAACGGGTCAATGAAATCCGGATTCGACTCGTCAACTCCTTGCTTGATTCGGAAGAGAGCTCCAACGTCACTTCTCCGCTTCCTGTAAATAGTGAATCTTGAAATGAACTGACTTCGAAGATCTTTTAAACTGGTTACCGATCGAGGTGTAAGACTATAAAACCATTCTCTTGCAATATCGCCAAAAGATATAACAAAGAGTTTGCATTTTACTCCATTTGACACGTTTCTTAGTGAAGTGGATGATTCAAAGGCTTGCAAATGAGAAAACGAATCATCACTTCCAGAATACTCCGGGAGACGCGACACTCTGAAATCATCGGAAACATTATCCCACCGAATAAGATCAATGAATGGAGAAGGGACCTCTTCTTCTTCCTTATAAGGAGGTTCATTTGCAACAGATTTCGGTGCATGCTCAACACAATTCGTGGAAAATTTGTTATCATGACCAAGGAACTCATTAATAAAAAATGAACAATCCTGCACTTCTGAGAAATCTGTAGTAGTTGCCATGAAACTAGATTCAATTTGCCCCTTTGCAGGATTCATCTTGAAAAGAAGAAGATAACCAAAAATTTGCTCAGAGACCGCCGACTAGTCGCGACTTGAGCTGGCGGCTAGACGGCGCAACAAGCTGATAAGAAGACCGGCGGAAAAGCGAGCGTGTACAACGACAAGTTCTACAGTGCTGGAGGCGGGCTGAAAGCCTTAGCCGGCGAAGTCGCGGCTTGCTCGACAGGCCGTCGAGCTCTAGAAACTAGAGCGGTCTGAACAACTAGACCACTGATTTCATCGACTAATTGAGATCTGAAGGCCGCGTGTTAACTGTTGATGCACGAATACGGACAGGGAGTCGGGCACCACCAGCTAACGGTTCGAGCACCGGGGGAAAGAAGGGGAAAGAGGAGACTGTCGAGTAGTCGGTTACTAGCGGTCGTAGCTAAAGAACAGAAAAAGAGGCCGCTGGTAGCGGCAACTGTAGAGTTCGCCCACCGCTGCTTAAATGCCACTCCTGCGACGTGCTTTCCTATATTTAAGGAGAGAAACAATTACACGAAGGGGAAAAAGAGGAAGCCGGCCGGACTGCAAGTCGCAAAACACTAGACTTGAGACCGCAGCTCTTAACAGGCGAGCTCCTGGATACAAGTCAGCGTGTCTTGGGGAGTGTACCCTCCCCCTATTTATAGGCTCGGGGGCCTGCCCAAGCTCGCAGGGCTAAAATTATCAGCTGCCCGTGGTACATGAGAGCCGGGCAGATGTGAGGGGAAGCAAAAAGAAAGAACACGAGAAAGGAGGGAAGCCGCGCGGCCTGGCGGATTCCTCCTGGCAAGCTGACTGTCTGGATCCTGAGACTTGTCGCTGAGCAGGGTCGGCACTAGCGGCGGCCTGACAAGGAGACCGCCCGACTTTGGTGTTGACTAGACGGGTTGATCTGAGATGCGGCTAGCCGGAGAGGCCGCCCGACCTCGGGTGACGATCGATTTGGGAGACATGGCGGCTAGAAAACCCAGGCCGCCCGGTCTGAAAAGCTGCACAGATAGGTTGCGGATTCCGGGCTTATCAGTTCTCGTGTTATATTTTAATTTACCAGCATTTGAATTCTCTTTCTCAAAGATTAGTATGTATTTGCAAGTTCACCTTAGGTACTCACGTTATATATTTATTTACCTTCTTTTGACATATCTTTTTTAGAGATTAGCAGGTGTTTGTGAGTTCACCTAAATTACTCGTGTTATATGCTAATTTACATACTTTTGATTTTTCTTTTGCAGAGATTAGGAGGTGTTTGTGATTTCAACATAAGTACTCGCGTTATATGTTTATTTAACTACTTTTGACTTCTCTTTTGTAGAGATAAGCAGGTGTTGACGAGTTCTCTTCAGCTACTCGTGTTATTTTTTAAATTTCTTTGCTATTGACTTCACTTTTGCACAAATTAGCATATGTTCGGTGTTCTCCTCAGGTACTCGGATTATATGTTTATTTACATGCTTTTGACTTCTCTTTTGTACAGATAAGCAAGTGTTAGCTAGTACTCTTCAGGTACTCAGGCTATAATTTTTATTTACCTATTTTTGACTTATCTTTTGCAGAGATTAGCAGGTGTTCGTGAGTTCTCCACAGGTACTCAGGTTATATGTTTATTTACCTACTTTTGACATCTCTTTTACAGAGATTAGCAGGTGCTCACGATTTCTCTTCAATTACTCGTGATATATTTTAAATTTACCTGCTTTTTACTGTTGTTTTGCGGAGATTAGCAGATGTTCACGAGTTCATCTCAGATGCTCGTATTTTATGTTTATTAACCTGCTTTTGACTCCACGTTTGCAGATTTTAGAAGGTGATTGCAAGTTCTCCTGAGGTGCTCGCGTTATATGTTTATTTACCTTCTTTTTATCTTAATTTTACGGAGATTAGCAGGTGTTTGTGAATTTTCTCTAGCTACACACATTATATGTTTATTTACGTGTTTTGACTTCTGTTTTGTAGAAATTAGCAGGTGTCCATGAGTTCTCTACCGGTACTCACGTTAATTTTAAATTTACTTGATTTTAATTTCTCTTTTACAAAGATTAGCAGGTGTTCGCGAGTTCACCTAGGGTACTCGCATTATATCTTTTTTACATGCGTTTTCTTTTCTTTTGCAGAGATTAGCATGTGTTTGCGATTTCACCTCAAGTACTCTCGTTATATTTTAATTTACATGCTTTTGACTTCTACTTTTCAAATATTAGCAGGTGTTTGCGAGTTCACTATAGGTACACGCGCTATATGTTTATTTACATTCTTTTGACTTCTCTTATATATAGATGAGCAGGATTTGACGAGTACTTTTCAGGTACTCGTGTAATATTTTAAATTTACGTGCTTTTGACTTATCTTTAGTAGAGATTAGCAGAAATTCGCGAGTTCTCCTCAAGTACTCATGTTATAAGTTTTTTTTAACTACTTTTGACTTCTCTTTGGTATTAGCAGGTGTTCGCGAGTTCTTTTAAGGTACTCGCGTTATATTTTAAATTAACTACTTTTGACTTCTCTTTTTAAAAGTTTAGCAGGTGTTGGCGAGTTCACCTCAGGTACTCAGATTATATATTTATTTACCTGCTTTTGACTTTTCCTTTATAAAGATTAGCAGGTGTTCGTGAGTTCACCTCAGGTACTCGCATTATTTATTAATTTACCTGCTTTTGACTTCACTTTTGCGGATTAGCAGATGTTCTTGAGTTCACCTCAGGTACTCATGTTATATGTTAATTTATTCGCTGACTTCATTTTTGCAGAGATTAGTAGGTGTTCATGAGTTCTCACCAGGTTCTCACATTTTATGTTTATTTATTTGCTTTTGATTTCTTTTTTGTTCAGATTAACTTATGTTCGTGAGTACTCTACATGTACTCGTGTTAATTTTAAATTTACTATCTTTTGAATTTTCTTTTGCAAAGATCAGCAGGTGTTCGCGAGTTCACCTCAGGTACTTACGTTATTTGTTTAATTACCTAGTTTTTGTTCACTTTTGTAGAGATTAGCTGTTGTTTGCGAGTTCACCTCAGGTACTCGCATTATATGTTAATCTACTTACTACTGACTTCTATATCACAAAGATTCGCAGTTGTTTGTGAGTTCACCATAGGTACTCCCGTTATATGTTTGTTTACCTGTTTTTGACTTCTCTTTTATAAAGATGAGAAGGTGTTATCAAGTTCTCTTCAGGTACTCAACTTATATTTTAAATTTCCTGCTTTTAACTTCTCATCTGCATATATTAGCAGATGTTCGCGAGTTCACCTCATGTACTCACATTATATGTTTATTTACCTTATTTTGACTTCTCTTTTATAGAGATTAGCAGGTGTTCTCTTTTGTAGAGATTGACAGCTGTTCGTGAGTTCACCGTAGGTACTCACACTATATGTTTATTTACCTTCTTTTGACTATACTTTTGCAGATATTAGCTGGTGTTTGCGAGTTCTCTTAAGGTACTCGTATTATATTTTAAATTTACCTCTTTTTAACATCTCGTTTGCAGAGATTGAAATTTTTTTGCTAGTTCACCTCAGGTACTCGAGTTATATGTTTATTTATCATCTTTTGACTTCACTTTTGCAGAGATTAGCAGGTGTTCACGAGTTCTCCTCAGGTACTCATGCTATATGTTTATTTACTTGCGTTTGACTTCTCTTCTCCAAAGATTAGCATGTGTTCGTGAGTTCTCTTCGGGCACTCAGATCATATTTTAAATTCACCTACTTTTGACTTCTCTTTTGTAAAGATTAACATGTGTTCACAAGTTCTCCTTAGTTACTAGCATTATATTTTCAATTTACCTGCTTTTGACTTCTCTTTTGAAGAGATTAGTAGGTGTTCACGAGTTCACTGTAAGTACTCATATTATGTGTTTATTTACCTGCTTTGGATTCTCTTCTGTAGTGATTAGCAGGTGTTTGTGATTTCACCTCAGGTAATCATGTTATACAGTAATATATGTGCTTTTGGCTTCTATTTTGCAAAGATTAGTAGGTGTTTGGGAGCTCAACATAGGTACTCGTGATATATGGCTATTTACCTGCTTCTGACTTCTCTTTTGCAGAGATTAGCATGTGTTCGCAAGTTCTCCACAGGTACTCGCATTTTATGTTTATTTACCTGCTTTTTGACTTCTCTTTTGCATATATTAGCTGGTGTTTGCGAGTTCTCTTCAGGTACTCGCGTTATATTTTAAATTCTCCTACTTTTGACTTCTCTTTAGTAGATATTAGCAGATGTTTGTGAGTTCACCTCAAGTACTCACATTTTTTGTTCATTTACCTGATTATGACTTCACTTTTGTAGATATCATCAAGTGTTCGCGAATTCTCCTCCGGAACTCGCGCTATATGTTTATTTGCCTTCTTTTGACTTCACTTTTACAGAGATTAGCAGGTGATCGCGAGTTCTACCCAGGTACTCGTATTATAAATTTATTTACCTAATTTTCACTTCACTTTTGCAGAAATTAGCAAGTGTTCGCAAGTTCTCAATAAGAGCTAGCATTAATTTTAAATTTATTTGCATTTGACTTTTCTTTTGCAAAGATTATCAGGTGTTTGCGAGTTCACCTAAAGTACTCACATTAATGTTTATTTACCAGCGTTTTCGTCTCTTTTGCAGAGACTAGCTGGTGTTTGCGAGTTCACCTCAGGTACTCGCATTATATGTTAG
The DNA here is from genome assembly GCA_039583875.1 of Platanthera guangdongensis. Classification (NCBI taxonomy): domain Eukaryota; kingdom Viridiplantae; phylum Streptophyta; class Magnoliopsida; order Asparagales; family Orchidaceae; genus Platanthera; species Platanthera guangdongensis. The sequence continues at coordinate 79,230,370 of CM077156.1, read as the reverse complement.
TTTACCTGCTTTTGACTTCTAATTTGCAAAGATTAGAATGTGTTTTCGAGTTCACCAATGGTACTCGCATTATATGTTTTTTACCTGCTTTTGACTTCTCTTTTATGGAGATGAATATGTGTTTACTAGTTCTTTTCAGGTACATGCGTTATATTTTAAATTTACCTGCTTTTGAATTATCTTTTGCAGATATTAGAAGTGTTCGTGAGTTCTCCTCTGGTACTCAGGTTATATGTTTATTTACATGCTTTTGACATCTCTTTTGTAGAGATTACCAAGTGTTCGTGAGTTCTAATCAGACACTCGCATTATATTTTCAATTTACCATCTTTTGACTTCTGTTTTGCAAAGATTAACAGATGTTTGCGAGTTCAGCTAAAGTACTCGCTTTATATGTTAATTTAGCTGCTTTTGAATTTTCTTTTGTAGAGATTAGTTGATGTTCATAAGTTCTCTTCAGGTATTGACATTATATTTTAAATTTACCTTCTTTTTAGTTCTTTTTTTTATAGAGATTAGCAAATATTGGCGAGTTCACATCATGTACTCCAGTTATATGTTTATTTATCTGCTTTTGACTTCACTTTTGTAGAGATTAGCAGATGTTCACGAGTTCTCCACAGGTACTCATATTATATGTTTATTTCCTGCTTTTGACTTCTCTTTTGTGGAGATTAGCAGATGTTTGCGAGTTCACCTCAGGTACTCGCATTATATGTATATATACATACTTTTAACTTTTCTTTTGCAGAGATTAGTTCATGTTCGCGAGTTCTCTTCAATTACTTGCATTATAATTTAAATTAACCTCTTTTTGACTTCTCTTTGGAGAGATTAGCAAATATTCGCGAGTTCAACTCAAGTACTCACATTATATGTTTATTATCCTACTTTTGACTTCACTTTTACAGTGATTAGTAGTTGTTTGTGAGTTCTCCTCTTGTACTCAGATTATATGTTTATTTACCTGCTTTTGACTTCTTTTTTGCAAAGATTAGCAGGACTTTGCGAGTTCTCTTCAGGTACTCGCATTATATTTTAAATTTACCTGTTTTAACTTCTCTTTTTCAAAGATTAGAAGGTGTTTGCGAGTTCACCTAAGGTACTGAGATTATATATTTTTTGCCTGGTTTTGACCTTTCTTTTATAAAGATTAGCAGGTGTTCACGAATTCATCTCAGGTACTCGCGTTATATATTAATTTACATTCTTTTGACATCTCTTTTGCAGAGATTAGAAGATGTTCGTGAGTTCACCTCAGGTACTCGCATTATATATTTATTTACCAACATTTGACTTCACTTTTGCAGTGATTAGCAGGTGTTTGTGATTTCTCTTCACGTACTCGTAGTATATGTTTATTTACATGCTTTTGACTTCACTTTTGCAGAGATTAGCAGGTGTTCATGAGTGCTCCCAAGGTACTCGCATTATATGTTTATTTACCTTCTTTGACTTCTCTTTTTGCAGAGATTAGTAGGTGTTTGCGGGTACTCTATAGGTACTCGCGTTATTTTAAAATTTACTTGCTTTTGACTTCTCTTTTGCAGGGATTAGCGAGTGTTCGTGAGTTCACCTATGGTACTCGTGGTATATGTTTATTTACATAATTTTACTTATCTATTACAGGGATTACCCTGTATTTGCTAGTTCACCTCAGGTACTCGCTTAATATGATAATTTACCTGCTTTTGACTTCCATCTTGCAAAGATTATCTGTTGTTTGCGAGCTCACCATAGGAACTTGCATTATATGTTTATTTATCATTTTTAACTTCTCTTTTGTAGAGATGAGCAAGTGTTAGCGAGTTCTTTTCTTGTACTCGCGTTATATTTTAAATTTACCTTCAATTGACTTATCTTTTGCAGAGATTAGCAGATGTTCGCGGGTTTTCCTCGTGTACTTGTGATATATTTAAAATTTACATTCCTTTAGCTTCTCTTTTGTAGAGATTAGATGATGTTTTCCAGTTTACCTCAGGTACTCGCATAATATGTTTATTTACCTGCTTTTGAATTTTCTTTTATAGAGATTAGATGGTGTTCGCGCGTTCTCTTCAGGTACTCACATTATATTTTAAATTAACCTCCTTTAGACTTCTCTTTTGTAGAGATTAACCAATATTCGCGAGGTCAACGGCGTAATATGTTTATTTACCTACTTTAGACTTCACTATTGCAGAGATTAGTAGATGTTCACGAGTTCTCTTCATGTACTCGCATTATATATTTATTTACCTACTCAAAGTTATTTAATTGAAGGTTAGCAAATCACCTAGAGGGGGGTGAATAGGTCTTTGAAATTTATAGCTTCTTTTGTTGTTTTGTAACTGCACTATCTAGATCTTGTCCTTATGTCCTACAATAAGAAGCAAAGCAAACAAACACAGCAAGCACACAAGTATTTATAGTGGTTCCCCAATTGGGTACATCCACAATCCCTCCCACCTTTCCAACTTACTTGTTGGACAAGGCACAAACTCCAACATTATGCTATTTAGAGCTTACACCTCAGGCCCACAGCCTTACACTCAGTGTGCAGCAGCACAACTACTCTCAGTACCCCTCCAGGTACCTACAACTCAGCCTCCTCCAAGGCTTACAACTCAGTGACAAATTTGTCACCTACAGCTCAGTGGCTTTACAGCCACCTACCTCAGACACAAGACCCTACACTCAGGCTGGGAGGATAGTAGTACCTCAAATCCATACTTGGATCCTACCACAGAAGGATAAACTATCCAGCCTCAGGCTATCAAGCCTTCCTGCAACTAAGATCACTTGGATCCTACCACAGAGAATAAACTCTCCAGCCTCAGGATATCAAGCCTTACAACAAATCAGATCTACTTGGATCCTACCACAGTGAGATAAACTCTCCGGCCTCAGTCTATTAAGCCTTCCAGCAACTCAGATCCAGGAAACCTGAATCCTACAGTAGAATGGTTACAAGTTTTAAGATGAACACAAAAAACAAAAATAACTCTGAGATCAAATCTCGGAGTTTGCCCTGCTGGACTGAGAAGATATCAGTCTAGCTAACTTGCTGTAGAAGGGATGAATCTTCTTCTACAACTATCTTCTCTCTTGCTGCACAGGTGAGCAACTATCTGCTGTTGAGTGGATCAACCAGCTTGCTTTGTTCTTGAGAGAACCAACTTAGTGAGCAAGAAGTACTCCAGCTATCTTCTTATTTCCCTTTGGCTAACTTGGCTGGCTTCAGCTTTCAAGTTTGATCGGAATAAATGTACAACCGCCTCTCTTTGTTTCTCTCGTTGTTTCTTGGATTTGTCGCTTTGATTCGTTAACCCTAACCCTTTATTGTTTTCACTTTTATATGCATTGATTTGAATCAATGACAATATAGTATGTCACAACCCCATCCGTTCATATGACATATTCTAGAAGGTCCGGCCGGGGCCCCACAGTATATATCACAAAACAGGCGGTGAAGGTACGGGATGATACCAGAGTAGCGCATCACACTTATCACAAAGCATTCTAGCGGAAGCCTATACTACAATTTGAACTCCATCAGTGAATGTCCAACATAAAACACAACCCACGTTGTATATATATCATCCATAGGAATGTCTTACAAGAGTACAACAGATGGCCTTATGGCCTTACATAGCTTTCACACAGTGGCTTGAGCATTGGCGTGCAGGCCGGCCACAAGAAAAGAAAACATAACAACATTTCCAAATAGCCTTCGAGGGCTAGCAACAGTAATAGCAACAGCAGCAGGAACATCAGCCTTTATGCGTCCCGCTTGGCTCTCTAGCACCTGTACAGGTACAATCCACCCAACGGTGCAAACAAAAGCAACGGTCAGTGTTCACCTAACCCAATTATAACGACCCTACCCCTTTTCTCGGGGCAACAGTATTCTTCCCTGCAGGCATATCATATCACAAGCATGGCAATATATCTCATATAATGTGCTTTCACGCACACATGCCATCACAACTGTTCGCCACCCGGCCCAACGGTCCGTTCACTCAGGGCACATTCTTGGTGTTTTGGCAAATCACATGCCCATCACCGTATCAGGGTCATCGCCCAACGACAACTTACTTGAGCATTTACTTCAAGGCGTGCAGTCAGAGTTCTAGTCTTACTACACCGGGATGGCCCGTAGCCCCCATTATGTCATGGCGTGCAGGCCTAAGACTCTTGCTATGCGCTCCAACAGAGCACACCTTTTGGTCTCACGTCGGACAGACATAGCGCAGGTCAGATCATCCACCCCCGTTGCTCAAATCGCCTTGCCTTCTCCGAGTACAGCTTACTCATGGCTTAATCAAAGGCGCGGGTCGGTCTCACCAATCCTGTTCTTGGCACACAGCCTGGGTATTTCTCTACACCCATTTCCTTATCACAACAGTGGGTCTTCCCTGGGCATCCCAGTACTTCCTATTACTCTCTTCACAGGTGGACACCGCAAAATCACAAATGTTAGGGGTCTTTCCTGGCTACCATGCCAGTACTTCCTGTTACTTGCTTCACAGGTGGACACCCTACGACATCAAGCATCACAAAGGGCCTTTCCTGGTCACACCAGTACTTCCTGTGCCTCATTCACAGGTCGGACCCAAAAACATAACACAGATATTTTCCTGGACTACCACTCTAGTACTTCCTGCTACTCTTTTTCGCAGGCATAACCCGTTGAATCCTTAAACTACATGTTTATCATGGAGTCTTCTCCGGTTCGTATGCAACATCACCAATCCAGACCAACCTGTCAAGATGGGCTTTACACAGCATGCCTATTCTGTACTCCATTTCCGGATCTATATGCCAACAAAGAGGATTTCATGAATCACCAAAAGACTCCCAAAATCAGTCACCTCTTGGTGGGGGAATCACAAATATATGACAAAAGGAAGCCTTCACATGGATAGGACGAAATGTCGTTACCCTTGAAGCCCTCTTTGGTGCCATCAGCTCCAAGCTAGCTTGAACGAATCACAAGAGTTTTTCCTCCGCAACGTCGGCTTCGGATCTCTTGTCGGTAAACCGCAACACCACCGGTAATCAGCCCCCTTTCCTCCTCCTCCTTCTTCTTCTCCCTTTCTCTCACTAGTAATGAAGAAAGAGAAGGCAAATAATAGAAATGAGATTTCTCTTCTAATTCACGGCCTTAAGGAAATCGGGAGGCAGTTCAGCCATTGGATCCAGGCTGAAGGAATGGACGACCACAAAAATGCCAGAAAAGTTGATTTTTAACTGACATGGCCTGTGACACGCCCGTGTCCCACGCCGTGTGCCTCAAGCGGTGGTCAACCGACTGATCCAAACCAGTGACACGCCCATGGGACACGTACGTGTCATGGGCCGTGTCACCCAACACGCCTCCAGACACCCCCGTGTCTTTGGCCGTGTTCATTGGCAAAAATAATACCAAAATCGCCCGAGACTCACACGGCCTGGGGACACACCCGTGTCCAAAGCTGTGTGCCCATACACGGCACTAAGACACGCCCTGGAGCAAATTTCGTCGGAGATCATCTAGCCGAAGTGACACGCCCTGTGACACGCCCGTGTCACAGGCCGTGTGCACCCATCTCTCGACACTCGACGACCACATCTCGACACTCGACGATCGTCGAGCAAAATTCGTCGAGCACACGACACAGCCTGGGACACGCCCGTGTCCTTGGCCGTGTGCCTCCTCTCGGCACATCATCGACCGAAAAACGTCGACTGATCCTCTCGACACTCGACACACACAGGACACGCCCTGGGACACGCCCGTATCCCAGGCCGTGTCACCCAAAATTTGGCTTGCTGAGAAAATCGGGCTATTACAATCCTCCCCTCCTACAAGAAATTTCGTACTCGAAATTCAGACACAGGAAGGCAACAAGTAACCAGCAACCAAAATATTATAACATTCAAAATTTTATGTTACAACATAATACTCTTTACAGATTACAAGAACAGCTCGGGGAACTCTTCTCGCATGGTTTGTTCTCGCTCCCATGTCAGTTCTTCACGGCCGCAGTTGTCCCATCGGACTTTCACCATGCCGATCGTCTTGTTCCGCAACTGTTTCTCGGCTCAATCTTCGATTTGAAGGGGTCTAACTCTCGTTGTTAGCCCATACTCCACTGGCACACGATCATCCGCGATCACTTGAGCTGGGTCTTTAACGGCCTTCCGAAGCACCGAGATGTGAAATATATCATGTAATCCACCCAAGTCTGCCGATAGCGCTAGCCGATAAGCTGCTTCGCCAACTCGCTCAACCACTTCAAAAGGACCCAAATATCTTGGACTCAACTTTTTCAAGCGTCGAATCCTGGAGACACCTTTGAATGGCTTGATCTTCAAGTAGACCCAATCGCCTACCGCAAATTCCACGTTTTCGTGTTTGGCGTTGTAGTACTTCGCTTGTCGATGTTGAGCAATAAGCAATCTCTCTCGAATTTTCCGTATGGTTGAGTTTGCTTCATCAACCTCATTTGGTTTTAAAACCCGAGCTTCGCCCGCTTCTACCCAAGCTAAGGGAGTACGACACTTCCTTCCATACAACGCTTCATATGGTGCCATCCCAATGCTCGCCTGGTAGCTGTTATTATATGCAAACTCTACCATATAGAGATGATCTTCCCATCTCTTTCCAAAGCCAAAGGCGCACATGCGGAGCATGTCCTCCATTGTTCTGTTGGTACGTTCAGTTTGGCCATCCGTTTGGAGATGAAAGGTCGTACTGAAAGTCAACTTCATGCCCAACAGTCGGTGAACTAGCTTCCAATCATTTGACGTGAATCGCCCATCTCGATCACTTACCATGCTCCGAGGAACACCGTGAAGCCGCACAATCTGTTCAACATACAACTTTGCCAAACTTTCAACTGAATCATAACGCCTCTTCGGGAGAAAATGTGCCACTTTAGTTAGCCGGTCAATACTCAACCAAATGGAATCATTTCCTCGCTGCGATCTAGGCAACCCGTGCCCAAATTCCAAGGAAATATCATAGAATTTCCACTCTGGGATCGGCAGTGACTTCAAATAACCATCCGGCTATTGGCATTCTGCCTTCACCATCGCACATGTTTGACATTTGGCCACATAGAGGGCAACATATCTCTTGAGCCCTGGCCACCAGAAAAGCTTTTTCATATCGTTGAACATCTTCGTGCTCCTGGGGTGAATGGAATACTTTGTATAATGCGCTTCATACATAAGTTCTTCCCTCAATTTCCCCACATTTGGGACGCACAAACGGCCCTCGTTTCGCAAAAGGACGTCATTCCAGGTGAATTTGCCCTTTGGCCCTTCATTCACATAGCGTAAGAGATCCTCATCTAACTTTGTTGCCTGTCGAACTCGGTCCGCAAGGTCACATTGCACCTCGATCCAGTTTAAACATGCAGTGGCAATGGAATTCTTGTCAACACAATATATCTCTAACGCTTCTAGCTCCTGGATAAGACGTTCATCATGCCTTTGCAACCAATTCGCTCTAGCCGGAACTCGCCGAATCAAGGCATCCGCGACAACATTCCCCTTCCCGGGCGTATAGTGAATCTCAAAAGTGTAGTCCCCAAGGAACTCCAACCACCTTTGTTGTCGCATATTCAAATCTTTCTGCTCCAATAGGTAGCCCGCAAATGAACTTCTGATCTTTTTGCGTCAATGTGATTAGCGGCAAAGCAATCCGCGAGAAGTTTTCGACAAATCTTCGATAGTAGCCCGCAAGTCCAAGGAAACTCCTGACCTCGGCCATGGAAGACAACAGCGGCCACTCCTGGATGGCCCTTATCTTCGTTGGATCCACTATAATGCCCGCTCCACTCACCACATGGCCTAGGAATGCCACTGACGATAGCCAAAACTCGCACTTCGAGAACTTGGCATAGAGCTGATTTTGCCTCATCGTATTCAACACCAACCGCAAGTGAGTCTCATGCTCAACGTTCGACTTCGAGTACACCAGGATGTCAGCAATGAATACTATCACAAACAGATCCAGGTACTCTCGAAAAATACGGTGCATCAGATCCATAAATACCGAAGGCTCATTGCACAGTCCAAATGACATGACTGTGAAATCATAGTGCCCGTAACGCGTTCCAAATACGGTTTTGTGAATGTCACCTTCCCGAATTCTCAACTGGTAATAACCAGACTTCAGGTCCAACTTCGAATAGACGGTCGAGCCCACCAGCTGATCAAATAACTCATCAATTCGGGGTATTAGATACTTATTTTTCTCGGTCAGCTTATTCAGTTCACGGTAATCAACACACAACCGCAACGCACCATCTTTCTTCTTGACAAAAAGCATAGCCGCGCTCCAAGGTGACATGCATGGGCGTATATAACCTTGCTCCAGCAATTCTTGTAATTGGACCTTCAACTCCGCCATCTCTTTTGGCGCAACGCGATATGGCTAGCGGGCCACAGGTTTCGCACCTGGCACCAACTCAATCGTGAAGTCAATCTCCCGCTGGGGTGGTAGCCCAGGGAGATCTATGGGAATCACATCTGTAAATTCCACCACAATCAGAACCTCGCACACACTGGCCTTAGGCTCAACAGCCCGAATCAGTGCGAAGTAACACTCCACACCCTTTCGAACAACCTTGACGACCTGGAGTGTAGAAATCAATGTCCCGCCTACTCCTCGCATACCCGCGAACTTTGTCTCCTGTTAAGTATTTTGGCACAACGTGATCTCTTTGTACTGACAATCAATAATAGCATGCTGCTCCGCAAGCCAATCCATCCCAAAAATCACGTCGAATTCCGATATTGGCAAAACAAATGCAGTTAAATTGAAATCCCGACTTCCTAACTGAACCGCCACATCGCAAGCTTGATCTGCAAGCATCCAACAACCATTCGGCAAAACCACTCTGACGCTATCTGTCTTTGCACGACGAGGTATCCCAAGCCGCGCTATAAACTCGCTCCACAGAAAAGAATGCGACGCACCCGTATCAAACAGTGCTCGCGCCAGAGTGTCCCGAATCATCACAAAGCCTGTGACAATCATGTCACACACACAAACCACAAACATATATGCACGAAGCAAAGCATACAAACAATAATATGTGCAAAACTACACTCATACCTGTGACCATGTTGAAGTATTAGACCGGGCGGCCTTGCGGTCTAGTCCAGCGGTTTGTTGTCCGAGCGGTCTGGCGGTCTCATTCTGAAGCCTGGAGACCGGGCGGTCTATCGGTCTCCCATTGCGACCTGTTCTATCCTGCTGGAGTTGCCGAGCGGTTAACCCATCTGTCTAACCGCGCGGCCTGTGCGGTCTCCTTTATTCTAGCCGCTCAGTACTATAAATGTTTAGTCCCACATTATTTGTATTCTCTCTCTCATATCTCCTCCATTCTATATAACGGAGGTCATACCTTTGTAAATGATATCTTTTTTGGATAATAAAATTTCAATTATTCAAAAGTCTATCTGTTTATTCTCTCTTTTTCGCTACTTTCTACATGGTATCAGAGCACACGGTCGTTTCCTCCTGATTCTGCGCGCTCTCTTCTTTTCGCGGCTTGTTTTCCGCTTTCTGCGACCTGTCTCACGGCTTGCCTTCTCTTCTGTCCGCTGCCCTGTTCGCGCGGCTTTTTTCTGTCCGCTGCCCTGTTCGCGCGGCTTGCTTCTCCTTGGTTCTCTTCTCCTACTGCTATTTGTCGCGGCGACCTATTTCGTTGTCGCCGTGCTCCTGGTTCTCTCTTGCCTCTCTGACTTCCTAGTCGTTGCGGCCTGTTTCTATTAGCCCGGCCTGCGACTTGTTGTCGTTGCTGCTTCTTGCCTCCTCTTCTCTTCTGTTCGCTCGGCCTTTTCAGTCCACGCGACCTCTTCCCCGCTGAGCCTTTGACTGCTTTCTAGCCGCTTGTGTTCGCGCGGCTTATTCTTTTTCTATCCGCTGCGGTTTCTTGCTGTGCTCTATGACTACTTCCGGTCTCACCACTACTCCTACAGCTCCTTCTCCACCTCCTCCTTCGGGCAACCTTGGCACCCTTTCTAAGCTCGTTGGCTCCAACTATCCCGATTGGAGCGTTTCCTTCACTTTTCTCCTTCATTCTCAACGCAAGCGTCATCACCTCACCGATGACCCTCCTCCTCGTACCTCTCCTGAGTTTGATGACTGGTATGCGAGTGATGCTCTTGTCCGCACCTGGCTGGCCAACAGCCTTTCTGATGACTGCCTTCCCGTCATTCGCCATGATGAGACGGTCAAGGCCGCCTGGCTTCACCTCGCTGCTCTCTATTCAAAGGGGGGCCAGACGTCCCGCATTTATACTCTCTATGCGGACCTCTTCGCCCGGCCTTCCATGTCTCCGGCTGCGGCTTATCAACAGGTTCAGGCTCTTGGTGCTGAAATCCTCCAGAATCTCCCCTTCTCCGCGGACTTGGCTGAACAGCACAAACACTTCCAGGAACTCCTGGTTGTTTGTTATCTTCTTCGTCTTCCCGACTCTTATGATATGATCCGCCAGCAGATCTTGGGTGAGGCGGAATCTCCTACTTTGGATGCCACTGCCGCTCGCATTGCCGCTGTTACTTCGCTGCTCCAGCGGCCTCTGTCGGCGTCTCCCCCTTCCCAGGACTCCTTTGCTCACCAAGCTCAGAGGGGGGGACCTAGTAGCCACGGCCCCTCCAGCGGACGGGGTCCGTCCCGATTCCTCTGATCCCATTGTGGTCGTACTGGCCATTCTGTTGACCGCTGCTGGCAGAAACATCCTCATCTTCGCCCTTCCGGTGATGCTCCTTCTTCGGCCTCCGCCTCTTCTCGTGTAAGACCCCATTTTTTTTTCTTTCTCGACACCGGGGTCTTAGGCCCAGAACCGCCGTTTTGTGGTGACTCCTTCACGCCTTGAAGCGGCATCACCACAAAACACCGTTTCTGCCGGCCAATTCGATCGCAGCATAGTAACAAAATTAGAGTAATATCATGCGCAGCAAAACTCTAAGTAAAAGTCCACAGAAATATCACATCAAGTAAAATATCTCCACGATGGGAGAGTCCACAAAACCAAGCACTGTAAATAAGGGCTTATGCCCGATACATCAATTCCTCACCACAAGATCTCTCATGAGGAAATAAAATAAAAACTACTAGAGTAAGGGCCTCACGGTCCCAGCTGTCTGAACTCCTGTGCTAGACTGCCCTATCTCCAAGCGTGTCAACCTCTGGGGCTGCTCCTCCAATCTGGGCTCCGCGATCCCCTAAATGATGTGGTTCGAAAACCGTTAGTCTAAAAGACTAAGTCCTATCATCCCCCACCCCTTCCCCCGTGGCTCCTAGGTACCGAGCGGAGAGGAAGAAAGGGAGGACTTGAAAGTGGAGAGTATATCAAATGCAGGTGACGGTGGACCTAAAACTAGCAATTTATATAGTAACTAATCATATTTGTAAACTAGTAAAGTAAAGTGACCTTAACTTATATGGGTACATATAAGCGAGGGGTCTTTTGCAAGGCTCCCATCGTATAAAGAGTCTCATACCAATTTATACGTTGGGGTGTCGGTTATTAACAGCAATATATATATATATGTAAAGAAAATTAACCTTAATTTATAAACTTGCCCACACAAGCTCATAGACCAAGGGGTCGTTTTGCAGGGCCTAATGTATAAGTGTCCCATACCACTTATATTTTAGGTGTCAAAGGTTACATGAATCGCTTATGCTATGACATGCAAGTGGGTATGATGGATCAAGCAAGTGCAACACACACACCCGACTCTGTGCACACAGACCTTTAGTTCCCCCTTTCTGGAGCCTCACCTCCCAGGATACCTCCGTAGTGGCAGACGGAAGCGGTGGGTTGGGCCTCGCCCACCTCTAAACCAGTATAGCACTACTGGTCAGACCTATCGTACGCCTCAACGCTGGTGCACAAGCGGACTCCTGCGTACTCTTGCCGGCTGGCGCACCGGACTTCTGTTGGCGAAGTGCTATCACAACACTTGCCGAGTCAACGTATTGGTGTCTGTGCTAAGATCCTCCAATACCGAAGACCCACCACCTTAATATCATTCCTTTTATGCACATGCAAATTTACGTACCGACACCGAGTCGAAGCTCACCGGGCCATCCTGCCCTCTTACCACAACGACCGAGCCTACTGCTTGATCATCTAGCCAAAACTACTTCCCGTAACCTCGGGGTGTGTGAGAGTGAAACCCTAGTTATTCTAGTTACTCTTGAAGTTTCATTACTCCTATGAGTTGCGTTAGCCCAGGACTGCCCAAGGTATTCCCCGTGAAGGGCTCTCGAAGGCACTAGGAACTACGATGGGATTACGCCCAAGGCTCCCTTTCGCAAGGCACTTATTATTATTGGTTACTACACACATCTCTCAATCCCTTAGGGTTATAATTGAATCCTAACCCAAGTGTATATGACTCCTTCTTTTCAACGAGGGTGAGTGATCCTTTGTCGATCCCGAACCCCACACAACTCTAACCAACCTCCACTACTCATCTACACTTCTGATGACAAACCTAAATCACCTACCAGACTAATGCCCCATTATTCCAACTTCCTAAACTCATTGTGCACTTTAATTTGATTTCTGCTGTTTTTACTAATTGCAGACCACCCTAAGCTAATATGATGTACTCAATAGGTGATACTCTAGATTCTCCTCCAATAACTCTACAAATTTTACCAGAGGTCTATTATGATAAATATAGTCTAAATTCAGAAGATTATATTTTTCCCAATTAATCTACTATTTATTGAATTTTCCTCAACAACTAGGCCATAGTCAATTTGAACATGAACCATAAGATTTGCTCAGGTAATGGCCTCCTAAAATTTTTATCCACTAAATAACAGAGAAATATTATTGGTTGCCAATTTTCATAATTTTCCATATAGTTCTTAACCTCTAAAAGATTTATTAAAAATAATTCCCAAGATCAAATATAGTGAAGGAAGTGCCACAAATATGTCTCCAATAATTATGTAAAAATTACTAGGGCTTCATAAGGAACTAGAAACATCATGATGAAGAAATTAAAATTTTTCAGACCACCTAAATGTCATTATTAAATTTACCAAAGATCCATAGAATTAAATAATTAAAGAAGCAACTACTAAATATCATTCTTCAAAACTTTCATAAAAATTTACAGAGATGGGTACCATTATTACAAGCCCCTTTGCTAAGTTTCATCAGATTTAATCAAGTATATTTATCTCCAAAAATTCCTGTGGAAATTGTAAAACATGATTTTGTGAATAAAGTACCAAGAATATTCATCCAAAATTTATTATAAAATTTCCAAAGATGTATATACCCTAAACAACTACCCATTCAAAAACTCAACCCTTTTCAGAAGGTTTTGGTATTAGATCTTATGATTTCAAAGCTAGTGCCCTAAACTAGGGTTATAGATTTAAGGGGTTTAAAGTCTTCCCAATGCCCTAAAATTTTAACCACAGGACCATAGTAACCCTATGGACATCTGTCCCAAGTTTCAAGCCCATCCAAGGAGTTTTGACCCCAAATTCCTCAAACCCTAGAAATTTACCCTAAAGGGCCTACCCTAAAATTCTAGGGATACCCTAGTCCAAACCACTCCAAACTTCATAAGTGAGTGTAAAAAGTCAAAGTATATCAGTGGCCAAAATTTCAGCCTCTGGTGAGGGAATTTGGCCACTCAACCATCAAATAGTGGTTTTAGACCAAAATACCCTTATAGGGTCATATATAGGGTGGGTAAATTACCTATCCTAAACATCTCCAAATGAGCTAAAGTTTTAACCCTATACCTATCATGACATCTAAGACCACCCACCAAAATTTCGGGGAGTTTTAAATTAATTAGGTCACATAATTAAATTAATCATGATTTATTAAATTTTTCTAAAAACTATAGAAAAATGTTATCCAAAAATTCTAAATTTTGGACAGGTTCTAGATATGACTAAGACCTTCTCACTGCCCAAATTTCAACTTGTTTGGACAAGGAATGAAGTGTGGGCACCAAAAATAATTTCTGTTTAGGTCTAGGTATAGGTCCTACCAAAAAGGGTACCCTGGTCTAACCAGTGGCCCAAAAGGGTCCAAACAATTTTTGCTACAAACTAGACACCCTAAGCTACAATTCTCATGTTGGGCAGATTTCCATTCAGGGTCCCTAAGTATTTTTAAAGATTAAATACATTAAATACATCAAATGTGACAGAAATGAAGTAATATTCATTTAAATCCTAAAGTATCTGATTGATGCCGCGCCAATCTTGGCGCAGATCAACGGCGCGGGGTTATCGTCCCCGATGAGCCAACGGCCAGGATTGCTTCTTCCTGTGCCGACTTCAAACGTCTGCCGCCGGCCACCCAGTCCCTTCCCCGGCCGGCCACCGCCACCATCACCTCCGTTGAGGTGGTGGCTATCGCCAGACGGCGGCACAGCCGCCGGAGGGGCGGATTCCGGCGATCCAACCAAGAAATTTCTCGGCCGAAAGCCATGAATTTTCTGAATTGGATCGGGCTCAATTGTGCCCGAACCTCGGCCCTAATGAAACCTAAGATCTGCCCATGAGAAAAGAGGAGGAGGAGGACCTTGTTGGCGGCCTGGAGACGAGCGGATCTGCGGGTTGACATGGTGGTGGCGCCGCCGATCGGATTTCTGCAATCTCCCAGTAAACTCGCCGGATTTCTTCAGTTAAGGATTGGGAAATTCTCCTCCAAGCTCACTGGTGGTGTTTAAATCATCAGAGGGGGAGAAGAATGGAAGAAACTGCCATGGCCATCATGGCCATTAAAGGCTTGTTTCGGCCATGATGGTGGAGGCTGTAACTGCCCCATGACAGCCAGGAAAACGGCTGGAAACTCCTCCCCTTCACTGAAGGAGATGAATGCTGCCATCAATGGGGACCATTGGCCTTTCCTTGGCCAATCTCCTCCTTCAACTCTCTTTCCCCTTTTCTCTCTCCTCCATTAGTGTGGGATGAAGCTTTCTCTCTCTTTCCTAGTCACCAAAACTGACCATGCTGACTCCCCAGCCTATTGGCAGCCCTTTCCACCCATAATATTTCATTATGTTGTGGTTAACTTAAAAGGAAAAAGGGGTTGAGCTTGGGTTGACTCATTTAGGCTAATTTGACCCAACACTAGAATAGAGTTGACCTTGGTCAACATGACCATTTGAGTTGACCCCAATGGGTCCTTGGTGACCTATTGGACTCCCTTAAGGTCTAGGAAGACTTGAGTAAGGTTGGTTGGGCATCTTGGGGGTCACATGCCCCTTGGTAAGGGCACTTTGATCATTTTAGGGCCAGAGTTGACTTGGGTCAACAAAACCATTTGGGTTGACCCCATTGGGTCCTTGGTGACCCATTGGCCTCCCCTAAGGTCTAGGAAGGGTTATGTAGGGTTACCCTGCACTTTGGAGGTCACATACCCTTAGTAAGGGTACTTTGACCAGATTAGGAGCTTGAGTTGACTTGGGTCAACCTGGCCTCTAGGGCTGACCCCAATGTGTCCTTAGTGACACATTGACCTCACTTTAGGGTTAGGAGGGCATAGGTGGGGTCCTCTAGGCTAGGAGTAGGTCAATTGACCCTAAGTAGGCTAGTTTGACCCATTTAGGGCTAGGGTTGACCTTGGTCAATTGAGCCTCTTTGTTTGACCCCAATGGGTCCTTATGGCTCTAATGGGCCTCCCAAGGTATTAGGGGTGTCGTGGTAGGGTCTTGGGATCAAGGTGTAGCCCATGGTCATCCTAAACCATGGTTCAGAGTTCTACTATTTGCAGACCATGGTGATCCCCCACCTTTCTGTCCCCTATCTCTTGACTCATTACTGGCTTCCTAGGGTTTGTCATGACCTAGTCATGGCCAAAACCACTCTTAGGGGTCTAGTTGGAAATGGGATGTTACAAATCCCAATAAACAAAACAAAGATTTCGTCCCCGAAATCAAAGTTGAGTCTACGGGACTTACTACCGAAGAAAAGAACCTTGTAACATCCCAGCATGGCGGCTTGTTTGCTAAAATTGGTTTAAAGGGAAACCTAGATCTATGTCCATTTCGCCCAATCGGCAGACCAAGATCCCAATAAACAAGGATAAGCCCCCAATAAACAAAAGATAAGCCTCTATCTGCTTAGAGCAGCCCTTAGTAAATTAAAGCAGGAGAATAAATTAACATCTTGAGGGGTCTGAGAGGTATACCTGACTGAATAGCTCTGGATATTTCAGTTGCATCAGATCCTGCGGCTCCCAAGTATGCTCCTCTTGGCCGTGGTTCCTCCACAGAACCTTGACTAAGGGAATCTTTTTGCGTCGCAGGATCCGTACACCTTTATCATCGATCCGCACCGGCTCCAAGTGAACAGATCGGTCCGAAGCTACCGGCCCTTCGGTGGTCGTAATCCGCTGCTCCGGGCATAGTAGAGCCCTTCTCAGCGAGGATATGTGGAAAACATCATGCAGAGCTGCCAGCTCTGGTGGCAATTCCAGCCTGTAAGCCAGGACCCCTATCCGCTCCAGGATCCTGTAAGGGCCCATGTACCTGGGGCTGAGCTTCTTCCTTCGGCCACGCATCCGAGAAACTCCATGCATAGGCCGGATCTTCAAAAACACTCGGTCCCCGACCTGAAATTCCACCTGACGATGGCGGGCGTCATAATACTTGGCCTGCCTGCTCTGTGCCTCTAACATCCTGTCCCTGATCAACCTCACCTGAGCCTCGGTGTCTTCAACAAAATCCGATCCCAAAGCCTTCGGGTCCTCGTCCTGAATCCAAGAGAGTGGGGTTCTACATTTCCGTCCATATAGAGCCTCGTAGGGGGCCATGCCTATGCTGGCCTGATGACTGTTGTTGTACGAGAATTCCACCATCGGTAACATCTTTTCCCAAGGCTCTCCTCGGTCTAGGATGCATAGACGTAGCAGGTCTTCCAGTGTCCGGTTTGTGCGCTCTGTCTGCCCATCCGTCTGAGGGTGGAAGGCGGTGCTAAAAGTCAGTCGAGTGCCAAAGTATGCCTGAACCGACCGCCATTCCCTGGATGTAAACCGACCGTCCCGATCTGACACGATCGTCCTGGGTACTCCATGATAGCGGATGTACTGCTCCACAAACTTCCGAACCAGAACCCCCACTGAATCATCCTTCCTGATTGGTATAAATCTATCCACCTTCGTCAATCGATCTACGATGACCCATATCGAATCATTTCCCGTTCGTGATCGGGGGAGACCATGAATAAAATCCATCGCAATATCCTCAAGCTTCCATTCTGGCACTGGAAGAGGTTGCAACAATCCCGCGGGGTTTCTGCATTCCGCCTTCACCAACTGGCAGGCTTCGCAATGGGTCACGAAGTGTGTAATATCCCTCTTCATTCCTGGCCAGAACATCATCCTCTTCAGATCGGCCATCATCTTGGTGATTCCCGGGTGTATCGAATACCTACTGCAATGTGCTTCCGCCATGATATCCTCCCGGATCTGACCTCCTGCGGGTATATAAATCCTTCCTCTGAAGTACAATAGCCCATCCTTCAAGGTATAATCCCCCGTCGAACCCTCCTCCAAGGTTCGAAATATCGGTTCCGTCCGAGGGTCTGTCTTCTGCCCTTCCCTGATGCGGTCCCGGATATCATCAATAGCGATCATCGACGCCAGATACTCCATGTATAATTCTGGATCGTCCTCGGATACTAGGGATATCTGCATGTCCCTGAAAGACCGGACCAGCTCCATAGACATAAGCTGAGGTCCCTTCCCTGAAGCATCTCCTCTCCGGCTCAACGCATCCGCCACCACGTTCGCCTTCCCGGGGTGGTAGTGCATAGTATACTCATAATCTGTCAGGAACTCCACCCAACGCCTTTGTCTGATGTTGAGGTCTTTTTGCGTGTCCACGTATCTCAGGTTCTGGTGGTCGGAGAAGATGTCGCAATGAACCCCGTACAGATAGTGCCGCCAAATCTTCAAGGCGAAGATTACCGCGCCCATCTCCAGATCGTGGACCGGGTAATTTTTCTCGTGAATCTTCAACTGTCGAGAGGCATAAGCTATCACATGCCCGTTCTGCATCAGAACGGCACCCATCCCTTGGTAGGAGGCGTCGGTATACACCTGGAATCCCTCCCTTCCTGACGGAATAGCGAGGATGGGAGCCGAAGTGAGCCGACTCTTCAGCTCCACGAAGGCTGCCTCGCACTGTGGTGTCCAAATAAAAGGGGATTCCTTCTTCGTTAGAGTCGTAAGAGGGAGCGCGATCCGGGAGAATCCCTCTACAAACTTCCGGTAGTACCCGGCAAGTCCCAAGAAGCTCCGTACATCTGTCGCCATCTTCAATGGTGGCCAATCCTGAACGGCCCGAATCTTGGCCGGGTCTACCGCCAACCCAGCCCCACTGACGATATGGCCCAAGAAGGCCACCTCCTTTAGCCAAAACTGGCATTTGCTGAATTTTGCGTACAGCTGATGCTCCCGTAACCTCTCCAATGTCAAGGTCAGGTGTCGTGCGTGCTCCCCTTCCGTCTTTGAGTAGACAAGGATGTCGTCAATAAAGATGATGACGAATACGTCCAAATATTCCTTGAACACCCTGTTCATAAGGCTCGTAAATGCTGATGGTGCATTCGTGAGCCCGAACGACATCACTGTGAACTCGAACAGTCCGTATCGGCTACTGAAAGCGGTCTTCGGAATGTCCTCTTCTCGGATCCGCAGCTGATAATAGCCTGACCTTAAGTCAAGTTTCGAGAAGAAATGTGCTCCCTCCAGCTGATCGAACAACTCATCGATTCGTGGGAGTGGGTAGGTATTCCGAACCGTGAGTCTATTCAGCGCTCGATAGTCTATGCACAGGCGAAGACTTCCGTCCTTCTTCTTGACAAACAGCACCGGGGCTCCCCACGGTGAAGAACTTGGCCGGACGAACCCTGCCTCTACAAGTTCCTGCAGCTGACTCCGGAACTCCGCCAACTCCTTCGGGGCCATCCAGTAAGGGGCCCTAGATGTCGGCCTGGCTCCGGGCCCTAACTCTATCTGAAAATCCTGCTCTCGACACGGAGGTAGTCCTGGCAATTTCTCTGGGAAGACGTCGACGAAGTCCCGCACCACTGGGATGTCTGTCATGGCCCCCTTGGCCTCCTCTATCTCAAACAGAATCTGGTAAACCTCCTCCCCCTGTAGATGGGCCTTAACGGCCTGTACTGAAGATAAAAGCACACAAGAGGCGGATCTTATACCTTCGATGACAATAAACGAGTCTCCATGCCTCACTGTGATCTTCTTCGCTTGGCAATCAATCTGGGCATGGTTCCAGTGCAACCATGTCATGCCCAGGATCAGCTCGAAGATTGGCATTCTAAGAATCGTTGCCGCCACTTCGAATGGCTTCCCGCCAATCTCCGCCTCCATGTTGCAGTGGGCAGAGGTGAATAGTTTCGATCCATCAGGTAAACGCACCCTCCTCGCCAGGACTGTGAACCGTTCTACGCCTTCTATCCCTTCCACGAAAGCCTCTGATACGAACGAGTGCGAAGCACCCGTGTCGAACAATGTGTAGGCGGGTTTGCCGCTGACGAAGACTATACCTGGATCGGTTAAACGTCTTAGGATTCTGTAACTAGTTTCTTCCTATTTAATCATTTTTTTTTTGAGAAGTTCTAGAAATTTACAGCAGAGATAATGGAATTTTTATTTAAATAATTTAAAAAAAAACTCTTGTCATACCTGTTATGACTTGCTCCGGGTTTCGAGGCTGTGCCAGATCCAAGGCATACGCCTGCTCCCTTTCCGGTCTATGATCGCCACCTGGGTATCCACGTCCTCGGCCACGACTCCGGCCTCCGAAGTATGGCGCTGGTGGGGCAGCCTGTGGTGCTGGTGGGGCAGCCTGTGGTGCTGGTGGGGGTGCCCTCCCCATGGGACAGTTCCTCCTAATGTGCCCCACCTGGTGACAATCGAAGCACACTGGCGGTTGATACGCCATTCCCCCGGGTCTCTGTTCGTCCCGCCTCTGAACTGGTGGTGGAGCCATCAACACTGGTCTTCCAATCTCCTGTCTCGCCTCCTGATGAGGCTGGTCTTCTACCCTTCTTCCATCTGTGATGCAGCCCTGCCGCTGATCATTTCGGGCTCCCCGGCTCTGGTCTTCATTTGGCCGCTTCCGGCCCCGAGTAGTAAGCCAATCCGCCTCGATTCTTTTCGCCATCTCCAAAATCCGGGATATGGGCCCGTCAGATACAAATAGTAAGGTCTCCCTCAGCTCCTCCCGCAGGCCCTTGTAGAACCTTTTCGTATACCCAGCTTCGTCCAACTGATATGAGTCTGCAAACCGGGCTAAATGATCAAACTCTCGGTGGTACTCCACCACCGTCTTGCTCTGTTGGGTACATTGGTTAAATGTACCTGATTTGAAGAAGCCTCACCTAACTCAATGATATACATCAGAATGTATTTGATGTTTGTTTGAGTTACTTGTACAGGTTAGATATACACTGGACTGGAGCTGAAAATTTCTAAGTCCATGTGTCGACACCCAGAGGCAAAGTGTCGACACTTGAGAAAGCTTGTGTCGACACCCAGACATGCAGTGTCGACACTTGGAGTCATTGTGTCGACATCTGGGAAGAAGAGTCGACACCAGTCAGAAAGTGTCGACACTTGGAGCTGTGTCGACACTCAGTGTAGAAGAATGCAGAAAAGCTGTGTCGACACTTAGCAGAAGTGTCGACACCCAGAAGAGCTGTGTCTACATCAGAAAGTGTCGACACTTGTAGTGAGTGTCGACACTCAGCAAAAGTCTACAGATTCTAAGTACAAGTGTCGACACTCAACACAGTGTGTCGACACTATGCAGAAGACTCAGCACTGGAAGTAAGTGTCGACACTCAACACAATGTGTCGACACTTAGTTAAAGACTCAGTATTTGTAGAATGTGTCGACACTCAGCACAATGTGTCGACACACAATCAGAAGAGTCAACACTTGAAGAAAGTGTCGACACTCAGCACAAAGTGTCGACACTTAGTTGAAGACTCTACACTTGAAGAAAGTGTCGACACAAGGAGCTGTGTCGACACTTAGCAAAGAACAGAAAAGTTGTAAAATATTCTAAGTATAAGTGTCGACACTAAGGGAATGTGTCGACACTCAGCTGAAGAATCAAGAATGAAGACTTGTGTCGACACCAAGAATCAGTGTCGACACTTGACAGTTTCAACACATGAAGATGTGTCGACACAAAGGAGATGTGTCGACACTTAGAAGAATACAGTTAAAGGATGAAGTACAAGTACTTGTGTCGACACTCAATTTCAGTGTCGACACATGCAGAAGAAACTGTGTCGAGACATACAAGGAATTGTGTCGACACCTTGTAGACTTGTGTCGACACTTACACAACATGTGTCGACACTTGGTCTATAAGTGTCGACACTTAAGAACAGAAAGTCTCGACACTAACTGACAGTTAGAGAATTTCAAGAAGTAACTGGTTGACATGACAGCTGCCAATCCAGCCGGTCTATAGCAACTGTCAGAGAAGTCAAAAGTCTGTTATAAACCGGATCAGCCGGTTACCATGAAGGAAGCCTATAAATAGGCACCCACAGTTTAAAGTGGAAAAGGAGTAGTTGTTAAGAAGTTCACAATCATTACATGGTGTGATAATAATTGAAGTAGTTGATCAGACTTAATCAAGAAGTGATACACAGAAGATCAACACAAGAAGATCAGGCAGTCCAACTGCAGATCTAAGTAGTTGGAGAGAGAGAGCTCCAACCAAGGATTCAGTCTTTGGAACTAAGGCTGAAAAGAAGAATTCAGAGTCATCTGGATTTCAAGAAGCAGAGATCAAGGATCAACTGCAGAAGATTCAGACTAATTCAGTTCTACTCAAGAAGCTTTGAAGAAAGCTAAGTCAGTTTGGATCAAGCTGAGTTCTTCCAAGAACTCTTCAAGAAACTCTCAACTCCTCTCATCTTTTCTGGGTTGTAGAGTTAGCATTTATAATTTCTATTATAACTTGTAAGATCCATTGGATCTGAGTGATTGTAAGCCTATTTTATAAAGGCTGAGGGTAGGGCTTGGTGCCTGAGTGTAGGAGTTGAAGAACTCTGAGTGTAGGCCTTTGATTGGCTGAGTGTAGGCCTGGGTGGCTGAGTGTAGGCCTTTTGGCTGAGTGTAAGGCTTTGGGCCTGAGGTAGGAACCTTGTTGGGTTCTGAGCTAGTGGAGAAGTTTGGCCGAATCTAGTACACTGCTAGATAGGCGAAGGGGGAAAGTGGATGTACCCAAAGATTGGGGAACCACTATAAAATTAGTGTGTCTGCTGTGCTGTGCTGTGTTGTGGCTTTACTGTGTGATTTCTGTAATTGCTGTTAACTGTAATAATCTGTGAAAAACTGTTGTGCTGCCAAACAAAAGTTAAAAAGGTTTAGGTCACCTATTCACCCCCCCCCCTCTAGGTGTTTAGGTACCATATCTTTCAAGTGGTATCAGAGGGAGGTTTCTCAAAATCAGGACTAACTGTCTGAGGAGATCCAGTTTGGCAGATAAAGATTGAGTCTGAACACAGTTTCAAGAAAATCAAGAAACATGGGGTCTTCAGAGAATCATAAGGAGTTGGGTTCAATGAAACTACCTATATGCAGAAAAGAGATCTTTGGGATCTGGAAAGAGAGGGTTAGGCTTTTTATGGAAGCCTCTGACCCTAGGATATACATCACAGTCAAAGAAGGGCCATATGTGCCCATGAAGATTTCAGTATTGGATGCAAATCAGAGGACTCCAAAGGATTTCTCTGAAATGACCAAGGATGAGATTGTCCTAGCAACCATGGACAAAAGAGCACAGAATATAATAGTTAGTGCAATTGATGATGCCACCTTCCAGAACCTTATTCACTGTAAAACTGCAAAAGAAATGTGGGATACCCTCATTGTCTACATGGAAGGTTCTGAAGAAGTAAGGCAAGATAGGAAGTCCTTGCTTAATCAAGAATATGAGAGTTTTAGGCAAGGAAGAGGGGATAGCATCACTGAATGCTACAAGAAATTTTATAGAATTGTAAATGAACTCATGTCATATGGAAGAGAGTTCACAAACTATGAGTTGAATGATAAATTCTTAAGGTCCCTCACCAAAGACTGGGACACCAAGATCTGTGCCATCAGAGAAATGGCAAAGTTGGGAGAAATTCCTCCTCCCACACTTTTTGGCAAGTTGTTATCTTATGAGATGCAATTGTCAGTGAGAAAAGAAGAAGAAAAGTCAACAAGGACTGAATACAGAGAAAAGACTGTTGCCTTTAAGTCAGATGTACCCAGAAAGAGCAGGACCAAGTCATCAACTCCTCCTCCTGAGGTAGTTGAATCAGAATCTGAAGAGTCAGAAAGTACAAAATCTACAAGCAGTGAAAGTGATGAAGACTTTGCTGCATTCACCAGACATTTTCAGAAGTTCCTTAAGAAGAAACAGTGGAGGTCTAGACCTTCATCTTCCAAAGGGAAAGAGGTTCAGTATCAGGAAAAGAAGCCTTCAAAGAAGGACAAGAAAAGGACCAAGACTAGTAAGGCAACTGGATCCAAGATAATTTGTTACTGCTGCAATAGACAGGGCCATGTTATTGCAGACTGTCCTGAAAGAAGGAAGGAATCCAGTGACAAGAAGAAAACACACTTCAAAGGAAAGAAGGAGAAGTCCTTTGTTGCAAAGAATGAGAAGACTCTCTCAGATATGTCTTCTTCAGACACTGATGAAGATGCTGAAGCCTATATTGGGCTATTTGCTGAAGAAGAAGAAGAGTTCATGCAGATCATGGAATCTATCTATGAGCAAGAAGACTGTCAAAGCCAAGGACTGATGGCTTTGACTGAAAGTACCAAAAACCTGGAGCAGCCAGGACCCAGTCAGGTACAAGGTTTAACTCAAAGTTCTGATTCCAGTTCTAGTTCAGAGTCAGAGTATTCTTCATCAAGTGATGAGAATATATCTGAGTCTGAGGGTGACATTCATCAACTCCTAGATGAATATCAAGTACTATTGCAAGCCTATAAGAAAAGCAAGACCCTAGCCAAAAATTTGGCTAAGGAAATTGCTGATCTCAAGGCAGCTGCAATAGATTATGAGAAGAATTATGATCAAAAACTGAATGAAGTGGCCAGGCTGAAACACATTACTGTGATTCAGATGGGTACCATTGCATTTAAGAATGATCAAATTAAGAAACTGGAGATTAATCTTCAGAAGGAGAAAGAGCTAGTAGCTAGGTTTTCAAAACCTAAATCAGTGCTACCCTTGATTGATGACTTTGTTCATCATAAAGGAAAGACTGGAGTGGGATTTGTTAATCCAGCAAGGACTGTTCAGAATCAGTCTAAGTCCAAGGGCAAAGCCCCAACATTCACTAAGACTGCTGTAGTTAAGACAGCCAAGTCTGTACCTAAGCAAAGGTACAACAAATTTGAATGTTGGTGCTGTGGCAAAGTTGGCCACTTTGCTTTGGACTGTTGGCACAATGCCAGTGCCAAGTTGAGTAGCAAGTTACCTGTTGGAAAGACAGCAGGTAGCTATGTCAATTTGCAAACTAACAATCACCAAGGACCCAAGTTTACTTTGGGTTCTAAGGTTCATTAATTTGTTTTGCAGGAGAATCCAAGTGGCCATACCCCTACATGGTACTTGGATAGTGGATGTTCCAGACACATGACTGGAACTAGGGGACTACTGAAGGATTTCACTCCAATCAAGAATGGTCCAAAGGTGACCTTTGGTGGTTCAGAAAAAGGAATCATCAAAGGGTTTGGTAACATATCCTCCAACTTAGTTACCATTACTCAAGTGGCTTATGTTAAAGGGTTGAAACATAACCTCATTAGTATAAGTCAATTAAGTGATGTAGGGTATGACATCTCATTTGTTAAAAATGGTTGTCATATCAAGAGGTCAAGTGATCAAGAGATCATTTTGACAGGTTATAGGAAGAGAAATGTCTATTGTTTAGACATTATGGTTGAGAACAATAGTTCTCCAGTTTGTCTTGTAGCTGATGAGACAGTCTCTCAATGTGTCAAGTGGCACAAGAGGCTTGCTCATCTAAATTACAAGACTATTGGCAAACTCTTTAGTAAAGAGTTAGTGAGGAATGGTCCTCAAGTTAAGTGTGTCAAAGATGGCATTTGCTCAGCTTGTCAAAAGGGCAAGCAGACTAAATCCACCTTTAGAAGCATTGACAACAAGGATGCTGTGAGGTGTTTATACCTCTTGCATATGGATCTATTTGGTCCAATGCCAGTTCACAGCTTAGGTAGGAAGGTCTACACCTTTGTAGTTGTTGATGACTACTCAAGGTTTTCCTGGGTGTTCTTCTTAAAGCAGAAATCTGAAACACCTAGTGTCTTCCACAGTTTTGTTAAGCAAATTCAGAATGAATTAAACTGTACAGTGGTCAAAATTAGAAGTGACCATGGTACAGAGTTTCAATCTGAAAGCATGACAAAATTATGTGAAGACTATGGGATATTTCAAGAATTCTCTTCACCTAGAACACCTCAGCAAAATGGCATTGCTGAAAGGAAAAATAGAACCTTGATTGAGGCTGGTAGAACTCTATTAAGTGATTCATCACTACCAGAATATTTCTGGGCTGAAGCAGTTAACACTGCATGCCATGTGATAAATAGAGCTACCATAACTAAAAGGTTAAACAAGACCCCCTATGAAGTAGTGAAAGGCAGGAAACCAAACCTATCCTATTTCAGGATTTTTGGTTGTAAATGCTTCATACTTAACAATGGGAAGACTTACTTAACTAAGTTTGCTGCCAAATCCCAAGAGGGAGTGTTTGTTGGGTACAGCAGTAATAGTAAGTCTTATAGAGTCTACAACTTGACTACACAAGTTGTAGAGGAGTCTGTGCATGTAGTTTTTGATGAGACACTTCTTATTAACAATGAGTTGTCTAGTAGTGTGTGCAGCCCCACAGGTCTTTCTAAGAAGATGGACAAGCTTACCATAGAAGATGTACCTGCTGCAAGACAGCAAGTAGAAGAAGATGGCTTATGTCCAGGGGGAGAACTACATGTACCAGGAGCTGAAGAAGTTCAAGGAACTCAGCATGATGAAGATGCTGATGAAGTACAACAAGAAGTAAGGATGCCTCCAGCCAACAGGCATCTAAGAGATCATCCAGTGGAGCTGATCATTGGAGATCCAAGACAAGGTGTTCAGACAAGGAGCAGAAATCAGAATGCTGCAATATATTCAAGTTTTCTGTCTCAAATAGAACCTAAGAAATTTGAAGAAGCTATACAAGATCCACAGTGGACTGAAGCTATGCAGGAAGAGCTAAACCAGTTCAAGAGGTGCAAGGTTTGGGACTTAGTTCCTAAGCCTAAAGATCACAATGTGATAGGAACAAAGTGGATCTACAGAAACAAGTTAGATGAACAAGGAGTCATCATTAAGAATAAGGCAAGATTGGTTGCAAAAGGATATAGGCAAGAAGAAGGTATTGATTTTGATCAAACCTTTGCTCCAGTAGCCAGACTGGAAGCCATAAGGATGTTCTTGGCCTATGCAACCTACCAAGGATTCAAAGTATACCAAATGGATGTGAAGTCAGCATTCCTTAATGGTAATTTAAAAGAAGAAGTATATGTGGAGCAGCCTTCAGGTTTTGTTGATCCTACTTTTCAACATTATGTCTATAGACTTAGGAAAGCATTGTATGGGTTAAAGCAAGCTCCTAGAGCTTGGTATGAAACCCTATCTAGTTTCCTCATTGAGAACAAGTTCACAAGGGGGAAAATAGATAAGACTCTATTCCTTAGGGAATCTAGAGGCAAAGTAATACTTGTCCAAATATATGTAGATGACATTATATTTGGGTCTACTGAAAGTAGCCTTTGCAAAAAGTTTGCAAAGCTTATGCAAAGTCAATTTGAAATGAGTAGTATGGGAGAGCTGAAGTTTTTCTTGGGTCTCCAAGTTAAACAGACTGAAAGTGGCTTGTCCATATGTCAGTCAAAGTTCACCCTAGAACTCATAAGGAAGTATGGTATGGATTCCTCCAGTACCATGAAGACTCCTATGGGGTCAAGTATGTCTCTAAGCAAGGATGATGCAGGGAAACCTGTAGATGAAACCTTGTATAGAGGGATAGTTGGCTCCCTACTATACTTGACTGCAAGTAGGCCTGACATTATGTATGCTACATGTGTTTGTGCCAGGTATCAAGCCTGCCCCAAAGAATCTCACTTGACTGCAGTCAAGAGAATCTTGAGATATCTAAAGGGCACACCCTATCTAGGCCTCTGGTACCCTAGGAATGGAGATTTTGATCTAACAGGCTATTCAGATGCAGACTTTGCAGGATGCAAAGAAGATAGAAAAAGCACAACTGGATCATGTCAATTCCTAGGTGGAAGACTCATTTCATGGAGTAGTAAGAAGCAAACCAGTGTGGCCATCTCCACAGCTGAGTCAGAGTATATAGCTGCAGGAAGTTGCTGTGCTCAACTTCTGTGGATTCAACATCAGCTAGAAGACTATGGATGTCAGGTAAGTAGAACTCCACTTTATTGTGATTCTACTAGTGCTATTTCCATAGCTAATAACCCTGTATCACATAGTAGAACTAAACATATTGAGATAAAATATCACTTTCTTAGGGAGCATGTAGAAAGAAATGATATTGCACTTGAATATGTTACAACAGATAATCAGATAGCTGATATGTTCACTAAGCCCTTAGAAGAAGCTAAGTTTAATAGGTTCAAAATTGAACTAGGTATGATAAACTTAGACTAAGTATACAGAACAAAAATTGGCTAAGTAAAAAGGTGTCGACACATAGACAAGTCTATGTCGACACAGAATAGTAAGTGTCGACACTTCAGAAAAATGGTGTCGACACATCTAGGAAGCTAGTGTCGACACTTCAGAATGTTAGTGTCGACACATGTCGAGTAGGTGTCGACACATTCAATAAAGTGTCGACACTTAAGTTTTACTCAGAATTTTTCTAAGTAAAGTCTCGACACATGTCGAGTATAGTGGTGTCGACACTTAACCAAGTGTCGACACATAAAATCTGTTGACTAAATTTGTGTCGACACATGAGTGTCGAGACATTATAAGTCAGTGTCGACACTTATTGACAGTGTCGACACATCATTAGAAATTCATCCCGCCTGTTCGTCTTCAAACCGGAAAGGTATAAATAGGGTTCTGTCTTTGATTGTCGACACGCTTTCAAAGTTTCGAGACCTAAACTCTTGTGTCGACATTTCTCTTATCTCAAGACTAATTCTCAAAACCCTAATGGCTCCCAAGCTGGAAGAGAATGTTAACGAAGGGTATGAGCTCGTGCGAGGCGCATTTGACGACAGCGATCAAGAATTCAAATCAGTAATTACCCTAGTCAGCGATTCAGGACTAGAATACTTGGTTTCAGAGCCAACCAAGATATGGAAGAAAGAAGTGATTGAATTTCTTACTGGAGCAACTGTGGACGACTCTGGATTCAGGATTAAGTCCAGGGTGCATGGCACCAAAGTCAAACTATCCCCCAAGTCTTTAAGAAAGGTACTTCAGCTACCTAAGATTCAAGAAGAAGAGGAGGTAACTGCTTCCAAGACCAGGGAAGCTCTTACTTGGTGTGGCCTGGATCCAAAAATGAAGGTGGGATCAGTCTTCAACAGGAAGGGGATGAACAATCAAGGCAAGTTCTTGTCTGAAGTAGTGGGCAAGGTAATCCTGTGCAAACCAGGAGGGCATGACAGGGTGTCTGCCTCCATGTTTGAAATCATGACCAGGATCATCTTCACTCTGAAGACAGATTGGTCAATGGTGGTTTATGAGAAAGTTAAAGAAAGCCTGAAGAAGCCCAATCTGGGCAGGATAATAAGTCTCTACCTGGCTGGATCAATTCCAGAGGTAATGAGCTCTGCAGCAGGAACAAAGATCAATCATATGAGGAGAATGGACTCCAGGATATTCTCAAGATGGGAAAGGGTGCTGGTGTCAAAGGACTTGGCCACCCCTGAGAAACAAGCTTCTAAGAGAGACTCTCCTCCCAGGAAAAAGAGGAAGACTGCTGCTGTGCCTCAAGAGTCCTCAAGCAGCTCAGGCAGTGAAGAACATGTGGTCTTCACTCCTGAAAGTCCAGTTGATGTGACTGCAGAGAAGACACCTGCTCCTCAGGAGGCAGCTGACATTCAGGGGGAGCTTCCAGGTGTAGCAGTACCATCTACACTGGAGAGTGAACAAGCCACCCTCCTCATTCAAGAGGTACTTGTTGACCTTAAAACTTTCAATTTTTCTATAATAAATTCTGATTTGTCTGATGACCATCAGCAATATCAGCCAGCACACCAAGAACCAGATGTTGTTCTTCCAGACACATCTGTTGTGGTACCTGATCAAGTGGTTGAAGAACCAAGTACATCTCCTGCACAGACTCCAGCAGAGTATACCATGGAAGATCTGTTTTTGAACTTAGATCAAGAAGATTTTGATATGGAAAAGAATACTGCTGATACAGGAAAGGATGCTGCTGCTGAGGGGGAGAACATGGAAATTGAGGAAGAGCCTATAAGGCTAGATTCTGAGAAGGCACAAGATGTGCATACTGAAAAACCATCCAGCCCTAAGGATAGGGTGGATATAGCAAGTACATCTGAATCTGAAGATGATGAAGCTGAGCAAGCTCAGAAAAAGAAGTTCTTTGTATTTAAGAGAAGGAGCCAGAGCTATAAGAAGGCTCTACAAACAGTTGCTCAGCATTCCTTAGTTCAACAATCACCATCCACTGATTACAGTGCTCTATTGCTTGCCTTGCAAATCAAGATGGATGAACAAAGAAAGGCCTTGGAAACTTATGTTGATGAAGGACACAAAGCTCTCCAATCTGATCTGGGACAGGAAATGAAGTCAATAAGGTTTGAAATGAACCTTAATAAAAAGGAGATGACTGATAATTTTACCAAGGGTGCTACTGCTGTGGTATATCTGGCTAAACATCAAGAAACTATTAAAGAGAAAGTGGATGATATAGCAGTCAAACAAGGCTATGTGCTGGAGAATCAGTTGAGGATGAATGATAACTTGACTGCATCTCACAATGCAATAGTCACTGAAATCAAGAATAAGTCAGATGAACCTTCAACTTCCTCTGCTGCTGCCAAAGCTGATTTTGATAAGTTATTTCAAGCAGAGATTGCTGCTGTAAAGAATGCCATACAAGATTCCCAGAAGGTCATATCAGAACAGCTTACAAAGCTTAGACCTTTCTTTAAAGAGGGCATAAGATATTTGGATAGCCAAATCAGATTTCAGAAAGATGATGTAAGGGATCATATGGCTCAAGAAGTCATAAAGGGGGAGAGAGTGTTAGTCAAGGCCAGTTCTGAGCATGCAAAATGGATTTCAAATTCAATCAGGGCTACACTTGGATATCCTCCCCTGTGTGATGACAATGAAGTGGCTGAATCTGGTATTCAAGGAACATATCTTGGAGGTGAGCAACAAGCAGTGGCTGATGTAATCTATCCACCTCCAGACTTTGAAATGATTCATGCAGATATAAGCACTATGTATAGTCCACTTGCTGGCAAGCCAAATGTTATTTTGGAAAAGGTTGTTCAACCTATCACAGCTGCAATGCAAGAGGCTTTGGACAAGGAAGAAGAAACTAGGCTGTCAAAGAAGAAGTTTAGGGAAATTGCTGAGCAAAAGCCAGATTTTGAACAATGGAGCCCTACTTCTAGGAACATAATTCTTACAGCCTGGAAAGCAGCCAAGGACAATGCCCATGAGAGGAACAAGTGGTTCTCAGAGGCTGAATGGAGAAAGCATGAAAGTAGGCAAGAAGCCATTGTCCAACATAGAAGGAAGGCCAAGTTAGGAAAGCTACCTCCCACAGCTGTGGAGCCTAGCAAGTACTTTCCTAAGCCTTATCATTATTTTGAAAGGCAAAAGATCAAGGCTGAAGAACAGAAGAAGAAAGATCTAAAAGGGAAGAAGACTGCTGAAGCTGAGCCTGCTGCTGCTGCTGCTGTGAAAGCTCAAGTTAAAGCTGGAAAAGGGATTGTCATCAAAGAACCTGATCAGCACTAGATTAGGAATTAACTTGATGCTTGTTGTAATCTGTTAAGTGAATAACATTGTAATACTTCTTTGACAATGTATAAGGAACATTATTGGAACAGTATATGATAAATATAGTATGAATGTTCTGAAATATGTGTTTCTTAATTGTTCTGCAATGTTTAATAAGTATACATGTGTGCTTTACTACATGTTCAAGTTTACCCTATTGTCATTTATATGTTTTACATCATTTTGTAATTTTTAATTATGAGTGGTGTATATCATTGACTAAGGGTTATGACTTCTCCAAATAGGGGGAGATTGTTGGGTACATTGGTTAAATGTACCTGATTTGAAGAAGCCTCACCTAACTCAATGATATACATCAGAATGTATTTGATGTTTGTTTGAGTTACTTGTGCAGGTTAGATATACACTGGACTGGAGCTGAAAATTTCTAAGTCCATGTGTCGACACCCAGAGGCAAAGTGTCGACACTTGAGAAAGCTTGTGTCGACACCCAGACATGCAGTGTCGACACTTGGAGTCATTGTGTCGACACCTGGGAAGAAGAGTCGACACCAGTCAGAAAGTGTCGACACTTGGAGCTGTGTCGACACTCAGTGTAGAAGAATGCAGAAAAGCTGTGTCGACACTTAGCAGAAGTGTCGACACCCAGAAGAGCTGTGTCTACATCAGAAAGTGTCGACACTTGAAGTGAGTGTCGACACTCAGCAAAAGTCTACAGATTCTAAGTACAAGTGTCGACACTCAACACAGTGTGTCGACACTATGCAGAAGACTCAGCACTGGAAGTAAGTGTCGACACTCAACACAATGTGTCGACACTTAGTTAAAGACTCAGTATTTGTAGAATGTGTCGACACTCAGCACAATGTGTCGACACACAATCAGAAGAGTCAACACTTGAAGAAAGTGTCGACACTCAGCACAAAGTGTCGACACTTAGTTGAAGACTCTACACTTGAAGAAAGTGTCGACACAAGGAGCTGTGTCGACACTTAGCAAAGAACAGAAAAGTTGTAAAATATTCTAAGTATAAGTGTCGACACTAAGGGAATGTGTCGACACTCAGCTGAAGAATCAAGAATGAAGACTTGTGTCGACACCAAGAATCAGTGTCGACACTTGACAGTTTCAACACATGAAGATGTGTCGACACAAAGGAGATGTGTCGACACTTAGAAGAATACAGTTAAAGGATGAAGTACAAGTACTTGTGTCGACACTCAATTTCAGTGTCGACACATGCAGAAGAAACTGTGTCGAGACATACAAGGAATTGTGTCGACACCTTGTAGACTTGTGTCGACACTTACACAACATGTGTCGACACTTGGTCTATAAGTGTCGACACTTAAGAACAGAAAGTCTCGACACTAACTGACAGTTAGAGAATTTCAAGAAGTAACTGGTTGACATGACAGCTGCCAATCCAGCCGGTCTATAGCAACTGTCAGAGAAGTCAAAAGTCTGTTATAAACCGGATCAGCCGGTTACCATGAAGGAAGCCTATAAATAGGCACCCACAGTTTAAAGTGGAAAAGGAGTAGTTGTTAAGAAGTTCACAATCATTACATGGTGTGATAATAATTGAAGTAGTTGATCAGACTTAATCAAGAAGTGATACACAGAAGATCAACACAAGAAGATCAGGCAGTCCAACTGCAGATCTAAGTAGTTGGAGAGAGAGAGCTCCAACCAAGGATTCAGTCTTTGGAACTAAGGCTGAAAAGAAGAATTCAGAGTCATCTGGATTTCAAGAAGCAGAGATCAAGGATCAACTGCAGAAGATTCAGACTAATTCAGTTCTACTCAAGAAGCTTTGAAGAAAGCTAAGTCAGTTTGGATCAAGCTGAGTTCTTCCAAGAACTCTTCAAGAAACTCTCAACTCCTCTCATCTTTTCTGGGTTGTAGAGTTAGCATTTATAATTTCTATTATAACTTGTAAGATCCATTGGATCTGAGTGATTGTAAGCCTATTTTATAAAGGCTGAGGGTAGGGCTTGGTGCCTGAGTGTAGGAGTTGAAGAACTCTGAGTGTAGGCCTTTGATTGGCTGAGTGTAGGCCTGGGTGGCTGAGTGTAGGCCTTTTGGCTGAGTGTAAGGCTTTGGGCCTGAGGTAGGAACCTTGTTGGATTCTGAGCTAGTGGAGAAGTTTGGCCGAATCTAGTACACTGCTAGATAGGCGAAGGGGGAAAGTGGATGTACCCAAAGATTGGGGAACCACTATAAAATTAGTGTGTCTGCTGTGCTGTGCTGTGTTGTGGCTTTACTGTGTGATTTCTGTAATTGCTGTTAACTGTAATAATCTGTGAAAAACTGTTGTGCTGCCAAACAAAAGTTAAAAAGGTTTAGGTCACCTATTCACCCCCCCCCCCCTCTAGGTGTTTAGGTACCATATCTTTCAAGTGGTATCAGAGCCAGGTTTCTCAAAATCAGGACTAACTGTCTGAGGAGATCCAGTTTGGCAGATAAAGATTGAGTCTGAACACAGTTTCAAGAAAATCAAGAAACATGGGGTCTTCAGAGAATCATAAGGAGTTGGGTTCAATGAAACTACCTATATGCAGAAAAGAGATCTTTGGGATCTGGAAAGAGAGGGTTAGGCTTTTTATGGAAGCCTCTGACCCTAGGATATACATCACAGTCAAAGAAGGGCCATATGTGCCCATGAAGATTTCAGTATTGGATGCAAATCAGAGGACTCCAAAGGATTTCTCTGAAATGACCAAGGATGAGATTGTCCTAGCAACCATGGACAAAAGAGCACAGAATATAATAGTTAGTGCAATTGATGATGCCACCTTCCAGAACCTTATTCACTGTAAAACTGCAAAAGAAATGTGGGATACCCTCATTGTCTACATGGAAGGTTCTGAAGAAGTAAGGCAAGATAGGAAGTCCTTGCTTAATCAAGAATATGAGAGTTTTAGGCAAGGAAGAGGGGATAGCATCACTGAATGCTACAAGAAATTTTATAGAATTGTAAATGAACTCATGTCAATTGAAATTTTATAATAGTTTGCTCCCTTGCCTCAACTGCAAAAACCTGTCCTCCAGCTCATCTCTGGCTGATTGCGGAACAAAGTGCTCCAATAGAGCGCCCTTGAATTCCTCCCAAGCTATCTCCGCAGCCGTCCTGTCAGCAAAAATCGTATCCAGGGAAGTCTTCCACCACCTCTTAGCATGAGATTCCAAGCAAGACACGACCAAGGGCACCCTTTCCTCCCATGGGCACTTGATTCCAGTCAACATCTCGTACATGATATCTAGCCACTCCTCTGTCCGGACGGCAGACTCAGTCCCACAGTAGGATGGGGGAGCGAGTCCTCGAAAGATACTCAGCCAGTTGACGCTCGGGTTTGGCTGCGGAGCCAGAACCTGTTGAGCCCTGAAAGCATCCAAAATGGCTGTCAACGTCTGTCCCACCTCCGACTGTAGGAAAGGAGTAGGGACCGGGGGAGGTGGTGCAACGTCCGGAGTCCGCTGGGCCCCGCCTTGTGGTGTGGGCTGAGCTGGAGGCTGCGAAACAAACTATATTAGTGGGTAATCAGCTCAATTATATGCAAAGTGGACTATTTTACAAGTGATTCCTCCTTAGGGTCTCACCACTGCTTCCGCTGCTAGTTTGTCCGCAAACTAAGCTCGCGCGGGGGTGGACCAGGGGTTGTGGACTGTTACTTGTCGATCGAGGTTTCCTCTGATACCACTTGTAAGACCCCATTTTTTTTCTTTCTCGACACCGGGGTCTTAGGCCCAGAACCGCCGTTTTGCGGTGACTCCTTCACGCCTTGAAGCGGCATCACCACAAAACGCCGTTTCTGCCGGCCAATTCGATCGCAGCATAGTAACAAAATTAAAGTAATATCATGCGCAGCAAAACTCTAAGTAAAAGTCCACAGAAATATCACATCAAGTAAAATATCTCCACGATGGGAGAGTCCACAAAACCAAGCACTGTAAATAAGGGCTTATGCCCGATACATCAATTCCTCACCACAAGATCTCTCATGAGGAAATAAAATAAAAACTACTAGAGTAAGGGCCTCACGGTCCCAGCTGTCTGAACTCCTGTGCTAGACTGCCCTATCTCCAAGCGTGTCAACCTCTGGGGCTGCTCCTCCAATCTGGGCTCCGCGATCCCCTAAATGATGTGGTTCGAAAACCGTTACTCTAAAAGACTAAGTCCTATCATCCCCCACCCCTTCCCCCGTGGCTCCTAGGTACCGAGCGGAGAGGAAGAAAGGGAGGACTTGAAAGTGGAGAGTATATCAAATGCAGGTGACGGTGGACCTAAAACTAGCAATTTATATAGTAACTAATCATATTTGTAAACTAGTAAAGTAAAGTGACCTTAACTTATATGGGTACATATAAGCAAGGGGTCTTTTGCAAGGCTCCCATCGTATAAAGAGTCCCATACCAATTTATACGTTGGGGTGTCGGTTATTAACAGCAATATATATATGTAAAGAAAATTAACCTTAATTTATAAACTTGCCCACACAAGCTCATAGACCAAGGGGTCGTTTTGCAGGGCCTAATGTATAAGTGTCCCATACCACTTATATTTTAGGTGTCAAAGGTTACATGAATCGCTTATGCTATGACATGCAAGTGGGTATGATGGATCAAGCAAGTGCAACACACACACCCGACTCTGTGCACACAGACCTTTAGTTCCCCCTTTGTGGAGCCTCACCTCCCAGGATACCTCCGTAGTGGCAGACGGAAGCGGTGGGTTGGGCCTCGCCCACCTCTAAACCAGTATAGCACTACTGGTCAGACCTATCGTACGCCTCAACGCTGGTGCACAAGCGGACTCCTGCGTACTCTTGCCGGCTGGCGCACCGGACTTCTGTTGGCGAAGTGCTATCACAACACTTGCCGAGTCAACGTATTGGTGTCTGTGCTAAGATCCTCCAATACCGAAGACCCACCACCTTAATATCATTCCTTTTATGCACATGCAAATTTACGTACCGACACCGAGTCGAAGCTCACCGGGCCATCCTGCCCTCTTACCACAACTACCGAGCCTACTGCTTGATCATCTAGCCAAAACTACTTCCCGTAACCTCGGGGTGTGTGAGAGTGAAACCCTAGTTATTCTAGTTACTCTTGAAGTTTCATTACTCCTATGAGTTGCGTTAGCCCAGGACTGCCCAAGGTATTCCCCGTGAAGGGCTCTCGAAGGCACTAGGAACTACGATGGGATTACGCCCAAGGCTCCCTTTCGCAAGGCACTTATTATTATTGGTTACTACACACATCTCTCAATCCCTTAGGGTTATAATTGAATCCTAACCCAAGTGTATATGACTCCTTCTTTTCAACGAGGGTGAGTGATCCTTTGTCGATCCCGAACCCCACACAACTCTAACCAACCTCCACTACTCATCTACACTTCTGATGACAAACCTAAATCACCTACCAGACTAATGCCCCATTATTCCAACTTCCTAAACTCATTGTGCACTTTAATTTGATTTCTGCTGTTTTTACTAATTGCAGACCACCCTAAGCTAATATGATGTACTCAATAGGTGATACTCTAGATTCTCCTTCAATAACTCTACAAATTTTACCAGAGGTCTATTATGATAAATATAGTCTAAATTCAGAAGATTATATTTTTCCCAATTAATCTACTATTTATTGAATTTTCCTCAACAACTAGGCCATAGTCAATTTGAACATGAACCATAAGATTTGCTCAGGTAATGGCCTCCTAAAATTTTTATCCACTAAATAACAGAGAAATATTATTGGTTGCCAATTTTCATAATTTTCCATATAGTTCTTGACCTCTAAAAGATTTATTAAAAATAATTCCCAAGATCAAATATAGTGAAGGAAGTGCCACAAATATGTCTCCAATAATTATGTAAAAATTACTAGGGCTTCATAGGGAAATAGAAACATCATGATGAAGAAATTAAAATTTTTCAGACCACCTAAATGTCATTATTAAATTTACCAAAGATCCATAGAATTAAATAATTAAAGAAGCAACTACTAAATATCATTCTTCAAAACTTTCATAAAAATTTACAGAGATGGGTACCATTATTACAAGCCCCTTTGCTAAGTTTCATCAGATTTAATCAAGTATATCTATCTCCAAAAATTCCTATGTGGAAATTGTAAAACATGATTTTGTGAATAAAGTACCAAGAATATTCATCCAAAATTTATTATAAAATTTCCAGAGATGTATATACCCTAAACAACTACCCATTCAAAAACTCAGCCCTTTTCAGAAGGTTTTGGTATTAGATCTTATGATTTCAATGCTAGTGCCCTAAACTAGGGTTATAGATTTAAGGGGTTTAAATTCTTCCCAATGCCCTAAAATTTTAACCACAGGACCATAGTAACCCTATGGACATCTGTCCCAAGTTTCAAGCCCATCCAAGGTCTTTTGACCCCAAATTCCTCAAACCCTATAAATTTACCCTAAGGGCCTACCCTAAAATTCTAGGGCTACCCTAGTCCAAACCACTCCAAACTTCATAAGTGAGTGTAAAAAGTCAAAGTATATCAGTGGCCAAAATTTCAGCCTCTGGTGAGGGAATTTGGCCACTCAACCATCAAATAGTGGTTTTAGACCAAAATACCCTTATAGGGTCATATATAGGGTGGGTAAATTACCTATCCTAAACATCTCCAAATGAGCTAAAGTTTTAACCCTATACCTATCATGACATCTAAGACCACCCACCAAAATTTGGTGGAGTTTTAAATTAATTAGGTCACATAATTAAATTAATCATGATTTATTAACTTTTACTAAAAACTATAGAAAAATGTTCTCCAAAAATTCTAAATTTTGGACAGGTTCTAGATATGACTAAGACCTTCTCACTGCCCAAATTTCAACTTGTTTGGACAAGGAATGAAGTGTGGGCACCAAAAATAATTTCTGTTTAGGTCTAGGTATAGGTCCTACCAAAAAGGGTACCCTGGTCTAACCAGTGGCCCAAAAGGGTCCAAACAATTTTTGCTACAAACTAGACACCCTAAGCTACAATTCTCATGTTGGGCAGATTTCCATTCAGGGTCCCTAAGTATTATTAAAGATTAAATACATTAAATACATCAAATGTGACAGAAATGAAATAATATTCATTTAAATCCTAAAGTATCTGATTGATGCCGCGCGAATCTTGGCGCAGATCAACGGCGCGGGGTTATCGTCCCCGATGAGCCAACGGCCAGGATTGCTTCTTCCTGTGCCGACTTCAAACGTCTGCCGCCGGCCACCCAGTCCCTTCCCCGGCCGGCCACCGCCACCATCACCTCCGTTGAGGTGGTGGCTATCGCCAGACGGCGGCACAGCCGCCGGAGGGGCGGATTCCGGCGATCCAACCAAGAAATTTCTCGGCCGAAAGCCATGAATTTTCTGAATTGGATCGGGCTCAATTGTGCCCGAACCTCGGCCCTAATGAAACCTAAGATCTGCCCATGAGAAAAGAGGAGGAGGAGGACCTTGTTGGCGGCCTGGAGACGAGCGGATCTGCGGGTTGACATGGTGGTGGCGCCGCCGATCGGATTTCTGCAATCTCCCAGTAAACTCGCCGGATTTCTTCAGTTAAGGATTGGGAAATTCTCCTCCAAGCTCACTGGTGGTGTTTAAATCATCAGAGGGGGAGAAGAATGGAAGAAACTGCCATGGCCATCATGGCCATTAAAGGCTTGTTTCGGCCATGATGGTGGAGGCTGTAACTGCCCCATGACAGCCAGGAAAACGGCTGGAAACTCCTCCCCTTCACTGGAGGAGATGAATGCTGCCATCAATGGGGACCATTGGCCTTTCCTTGGCCAATCTCCTCCTTCAACTCTCTTTCCCCTTTTCTCTCTCCTCCATTAGTGTGGGATGAAGCTTTCTCTCTCTTTCCTAGTCACCAAAACTGACCATGCTGACTCCCCAGCCTATTGGCAGCCCTTTCCACCCATAATATTTCATTATGTTGTGGTTAACTTAAAAGGAAAAAGGGATTGAGCTTGGGTTGACTCATTTAGGCTAATTTGACCCAACACTAGAATAGAGTTGACCTTGGTCAACATGACCATTTGAGTTGACCCCAATGGGTCCTTGGTGACCTATTGGACTCCCTTAAGGTCTAGGAAGACTTGAGTAAGGTTGGTTGGGCATCTTGGGGGTCACATGCCCCTTGGTAAGGGCACTTTGATCATTTTAGGGCCAGAGTTGACTTGGGTCAACAAAACCATTTGGGTTGACCCCATTGGGTCCTTGGTGACCCATTGGCCTCCCCTAAGGTCTAGGAAGGGTTATGTAGGGTTACCCTGCACTTTGGAGGTCACATACCCTTAGTAAGGGTACTTTGACCAGATTAGGAGCTTGAGTTGACTTGGGTCAACCTGGCCTCTAGGGCTGACCCCAATGTGTCCTTAGTGACACATTGACCTCACTTTAGGGTTAGGAGGGCATAGGTGGGGTCCTCTAGGCTAGGAGTAGGTCATTTGACCCTAAGTAGGCTAGTTTGACCCATTTAGGGCTAGGGTTGACCTCGGTCAATTGAGCCTCTTTGTTTGACCCCAATGGGTCCTTATGGCTCTAATGGGCCTCCCAAGGTATTAGGGGTGTCGTGGTAGGGTCTTGGGATCAAGGTGTAGCCCATGGTCATCCTAAACCATGGTTCAGAGTTCTACTATTTGCAGACCATGGTGATCCCCCACCTTTCTGTCCCCTATCTCTTGACTCATTACTGGCTTCGTAGGGTTTGTCATGACCTAGTCATGGCCAAAACCACTCTTAGGGGTCTAGTTGGAAATGGGATGTTACATCTCGCTCGTCTGCCTCTGTGGCCACGATGTCAGGTAGTGCCCACGTCGTTACCCAAGGTAAATGGCTGATTGACTCCGGTGCTACAAATCATATGACGGGCAACCCTCATTGCTTCTCCCGTCTTGAGACACATGACCGCTTACCCCCGGTTCGTGTGGCGGATGGTTCACCGTCCCCGGTTCATGGGACGGGAATGGTTCAACTCACCCCATCACTTTGCTTGGAGGACACCCTCTATGTCCCGAAGTTCCCGTGTAATTTGTTATCAGTTACTACTTTATGCCGGCAACTTCAGTGCTCCGTCTTATTCACTCCCACTACTTGTTCTTTTCAGGACCCGAGGACCCAGCGGACGATTGCTACTGGGACTGAGAGCGGCGGCCTCTACTTCCTTGACGATGTTTCCGCTCTATCTGCCTACTCCGCCTCCACCGATCTCCTTCAGTGGCATCTTCGCCTTGGCCATCCTCCTCCTCAGATTCTTCGACAGCTTCTGCCCCACTTACCTCCTACCAGTTCTCCGCTCAACTGTGATGCATGTCAGCTTGGCAAACATCATCGCTCCACCTTCCCACCGAAGCACGGTCGTGGATCCTCTCGTCCGTTTGATCTTATTCATTCTGATGTATGGGGTCCGGCTCCTACCCTCACTGTTGGTCGGGGCAGTTCCTATTTTGTCACTTTTATAGATGATTTTTCACGCTGTACCTGGGTGTATCTGTTAAAAGATTGCTCTGAACTCTTTTCTGTTTGACAATCATTTTACTTTATGATTCAGACTCAATTTGCTATTTCTATTAAAGTTTTACGTTCTGATAATGCCAAGGAATATTTGAATCATGAGTTCTCCGCTTTCTTTCGCCAACATGGCCTGCTTCATCAAACAACTTGTGTTTACACCTCCCAGCAGAATGGGGTGGCGGAGCGTAAAAACCGTCACCTGCTTGATGTTGCTCCTACTCTGCTGACGCAGATGCACGTCCCTCACTCCTACTGGGGCTACGCTGTGCTCCTCGCATGCTATCTCATCAATCGCCTTCCCTCCACGGTTCTCCACGGCCAGACTCCCTTCTCCATTCTCTACCCCCACAAGGAACCTTTTCCTCTCCCTCTCCGTGTCTTTGGCTGTACGACCTTTGTTCACGCTCCCTCCGCTACACGCGACAAGCTTTCCCCCCGTTCCACCAAGTGTGTCTTTTTGGGGTACTCTACAACTCAAAAAGGCTATTACTGCTTTGACCCCCTTCTCCACAAGCAGTTTGTCTCCGCGGATGTGACCTTTTTCGAGAATGCTTCCTATTTCTCTCCTACATCTTCTCTTCCTTCTGATATCTCCGTTCCTTCCGCACCTCTCGACGTTTTCCCACCTCCGTCTCCTCCTCCACCGACTCCTTCCCAGTCCGTCTCCCCACCCACCCCTCCACCCTCCTCTCCGCCACCGTCTCTCTAGTCCCGGGCCAGCCTTCTCCGCCACGGACGCTCTGGTCGCTGACGCTCCCGTCGACCTGGATCTTCCCATTGCTCTTCAGAAAGTGGTGCGGGGGTGTACTCACCACCCGCTTGCGGCAGTTGTTTCCTATGATCGGCTTTCTCCTTCTCGCAGGTGTTTTGCCTTGGCTATCTCTGCTACTTCTACTCCACGCACCTACCAGGAGGCTCTTGCTCTCCCTCATTGGAAGTCTGCCATGGATGAGGAGATGGCTACTCTTACTGAATGGGGTACCTGGACCCTAGTTCCTCCTCCCGTGGGTACTGATGTCGTTGGCTGTCGCTGGGTCTTCGTTGTGAAGTTTCGCCCCGACGGCACTGTGGATCGCTACAAAGCCCGGCTGGTGGCCAAGGGCTTCACTCAGACTTACGGCATTGATTACTTTGATACCTTTTCTCTGGTTGCTCGCCTTAGCACCATCCGGGTTCTCCTTTCTGTGGCAGTTAACCGGGATTGGGCTATTTCCCAGCTTGATGTGAAGAATGCCTTTCTCTATGGCGATCTTCAGGAGGACGTCTATATGGAGCAACCTCCTGGGTATGTTGCTCAGGGGGAGACACGTGTATGTCATTTGAAGAAGGCCATTTATGGCCTAAAGCAGAGACCTCAGGCATGGTTCGACAAATTCAGTGGTATTGTGGCTACCATCGGCTTTCGAAGGAGTTCGGCCGATCACTCCTTATTCATTCGCAAAACGTCCTCGGGACTGGTGATTTTGGCCGTATATGTGGATGATATTCTTCTTACTGGCGATGACCGCGATGGGGTGGACTTGACGAAGAAGCACCTCAGTCAGCACTTGGTCACGAAGGATATGGGCTCCCCGAAATACTTTTTGGGGATAGAAATCTCTCGGAAACTCGACTCGTTGGTTCTCTCCGAACGGAAGTATGCCCTTGATCTTCTACAAGAAGCAGGATTGACAGGTGCCAAACCGGCTCGGTTTCCCATGGCTGTTGGAGAAGACAAAACGTGGACGGATGACTCGCCTCTTCTATCTGATGTCACAAGGTACAGCCGTTTGGTAGGCAAACTCATCTATCTCACGGTGACTAGACCCGACATCGCCTATGCTGTAGGCAAGGTCAGTCAGTTTATGCAAGCTCCCAGGGAGTGTCATCTTCAGTCCGCCCTGAAGATTTTAGAGTATATCAAAGCAGCACTAGGCAAAGGGTTACTCTTTTAGAGGAATGGTCATCTGAGGGTTGAGGCCTACTTAGATTCAAGTTACGCGGATGATAAAGGCGATCGTAAATCCACATCAGGTTTCTGTACCTTTGTTGGAGGTAATCTCGTGAGTTGGAAGAGCAAGAAACAGTCTGTTGTCTCCAGATCCAGTGCAGAAGCCGAATACCGGAGTATGGCGTCAACCACGTGTGAGTTAAAGTGGTTGCGGGCTCTCATGCTTGACCTGGGCGAGGTATATGACTGTCCTCTCCCTATGTTCTGTGACAACAAGGCCGCTATATACATATCCAGAAATCCGGTCTTCCATGAGAGAACAAAGCATATAGAGGTTGACTGTCACTTCATTCGAGAAGAGATTTTGAAGAAACAGATTTGTACTCCATTCGTCACCTCTGACAAGGAATTGGCAGATATCTTCACCAAGCCGGTTTCTACTTCCTTCTTCCACATTTGTGACAAGCTGGGCATGATTGATATCTATGCTCCAGCTTGAGGGTGAGTGTTGAAGTATTAGACCGGGCGGCCTTGCGGTCTGGTCCAGCGGTTTGTTGTCCGAGCAGTCTGGCGGTCTCATTCTGAAGCCTGGAGACCGGGCGGTCTATAGGTCTCCCATTGCAACCTGTTCTATCCTGCTGGAGTTGCCAAGCGGTTAACCCATCTGTCTAACCGCGCGGCCTGTGCGGTCTCCTTTATTCTAGCCGCTCAGTACTGTAAATGTTTAGTCCCACATTGTTTGTATTCTCTCTCTCATATCTCCTCCATTCTATATAAGGGAGGTCATACCTTTGTAAATGATATCTTTTTTGGATAATAAAATTTTAATTATTCAAAAGTCTATCTGTTTATTCTCTCTTTTCGCTACTTTCTACAGACCACATCACTCTGCTTGATGTCCTCCGGCAGGACAAGATTGTATACCCGAGGTTGCGCCTGCGAGGTAGAGGAATCCACCACCGCCTTTCCTTTTTCCGCATATGATGTTCCCACCTTCTTTTCACTCTTTGGTGGCATCCGACAATCTCGCGCAATATGCCCCATCCGGACACAATTGAAGCAGATATGAGTATCTGGCTTGGAGGTAGCCCCTGACGTAGCTCCCGTTACAACTGATAATGGAGCTTGTCCACTTGACTTGGACTTCTTGCCCCCATCTCTTCTTATAAAATGGTTTCCCAGATCGGGGCGCCTTCCACTCCTGTTGCGTTACATCCAAAGATCTCTTCCCCTGCACCCTCTTCATATCATTTTCCAGCGCGCTTGCAGTGTCAACCAACGCTTGGAAACCTTGGTTCACAGAACTCGAAACCAAGAACCTCAATTCGTCCCTCAGTCCTTCATTGAACCGATTCATCTTCCTCAGCTCATCAGCAAAAATAGAACCCGCATACCGCCCCAAGCGAGTAAATTCATGCAGGTACGCGTCAACACTGCCATCACCTTGGGTAAGCCTTTGGAATTCATTTTCCAAGGCTATCTGCTGAGCCGCAGGAAGGTGCTTTGCTAGGAAAAGTCGGGAGAATTCTTCCAACGAAACTTGGGTTAAAGGACGACCCGCCAAGTGATGCAACTCCATCTCATCCTA
Organism: Platanthera guangdongensis; assembly: GCA_039583875.1. Classification (NCBI taxonomy): domain Eukaryota; kingdom Viridiplantae; phylum Streptophyta; class Magnoliopsida; order Asparagales; family Orchidaceae; genus Platanthera; species Platanthera guangdongensis. Next base: position 79,186,224 of record CM077156.1, on the reverse strand, counting down.
CCACAATCTAGCTTCTCCTTTAAGCAGGAAGGTAGCTAACATGGCTTTCTGATGCTCCACTGTTCCAATCGCCGCCATGACTCGCTTGACGCGCGATAGCCAATCCTCAGCCTGCGTCGGAGTTCCCGCGCCCGAGAACGTAGGCGGATGGAAACTCATAAACCGCGTTAGCTGCTTCTCAGCCACTCGAGGAGCCACATCCACTACAGGTTCAGGCCTTGCAGCCACCTGTTCTGCCCTCACAGCCGGTTGCTCCTGCCTCAGTGGCTGTCCTTGGATCATGGTAAATAAAGCCTCCGCAACTAAATGCACATGTTCCGCAGACGGTGGAGGTGTAGCCACCGCGGCTGGTGCCGTACTTTCATCAGAACGCTGGGGCTCAGACGGCCCCACTCCACTCCGTGTCACCGAAAGGTGGACAAGACACACACATTAGCGGTCGTACCCAAGCAAACAACACAAAATAAGAACACACCGGTTCCTCAAACACACAACATTGCAGTTCTATCATGGACATTCAGGAGTTCAATCGCAAAAATGTGGTTTGCATAACACGTGCGCGCCACCCCACAAAAGAAGTCGACCACGACTTCGAGAGGGAAAGACCAAAACAACCGATACCAAAAATGTAACAACCCCATCCGTTCATATGATATATTCTAGAAGGTTTGGCCGGGCCAGCATAGTATATATCACAAAACAGGCAGTGAAGGTACAGGATGATACCAGAGTAGCGCATCACACGTATCACAAAGCATTCTAGCGGAAGTCTATACTATAATTTGAACTCCACCAGTGAATGTCCAACATAAAACACAACCCACGTTGTATATATATCATCCATAGAAATGTCTTACAAGAGTACAACAGATGGCCTCATGGCCTAACATGGCTTTCACATAGTGGCTTGAATATTGGCGCACAGGCCGGCCCCAATAAAAGAAAACATAACAACATTTCCAAATAGCCTTCGAGGGATAGCAGCAGTAACAACAACAGCAGCAGGAACATCAGCCTTTATGCGTCCCGCTTGGCTCTTCAGCACCTGTACTGGGACAATCCACCCAACGGTGGCAAACAAAAGCAACGGTCAGCATTCAGCTGACCTAATTATAACGACCCTACCCCTTTTCTCGGGGCAGCGGTATTCTTCCCTGCAGGCATATCATATCACAAGCATGACAATATATCTCGTATAATGTGCTTTCACGCACACATGCCATCACAACCGTTCGCCACTGGTCCAACGGTCCATGCACTCAGGGCACATTCTTGGTGTTTTGGCAAATCACATGCCCATCACCATATCAGGGTCATCGCCCAACGACAACTTACTTGAGCATTTACTTCATGGCGTGCAGTCAGAGTTCTAGTCTTACTACACCAGGATGGCCCGTAGCCCCCCATTGTGTCATGGCGTGCAGGCCTAAGACTCTTGCTATGCGCTCCAACAGACCGCACATTTTGGTCTCACGTCGGACGGACATAGCGCAGGTCGGACTCTTGCTTGCTTCACTCAACGCTTCTGAACTTCAAATAATTTCCAGCTCACTTTGTCTCTGCTATCTCAGCTATCTCAACGGCATCTTCTCAACCGTCTCAGCTGTCTCAGCTATCTCAACGCCATCTTCACAGCTATCTCAGCTATCTCAACGCCATATTCTTAGTTGTCTTCAGCTTTCACAATGCTATCTTCCCACCTGTCTCAACTGTCTCAACGGTATCAATGCCTTCTTCTCAGCGGACTCAGTGCTTATGCCTTAGACAGATTTTCTACCTTTATCTCTATATGCTTTGAGCTGAGCTCGATGAACAGCAACCTGAGCTCAATGAATTTTGATCTTCTCAGCGCTCTCAGTGCTTTTTGCCTAGGTCGATTTTCCTCTGCATCAGCTTGACAAGCGTTAGGCTGAGCTCGACGATCTGTAACTTGAGCTCGACTAACTTTTATTTGAGTTCGACGAATTTAGTATCCTGATTTCTTAAGCTTATGATGAATTGAGCTCAACTATCAAGAAGGTGATTTGACAAACTCTGAGATGAGTTTGATGAAATTGGAGTTTACTGCCTAACTCATTTTCTTTACATGTCCAATCATGGACTACCTGCATGCATGAACTAAGACCCACATCAAATACACTATGCACCTTAGCATGAATAGTGATGCTTCTTCAAATTCTGAGGAACATTGTAGGGCACAATTCCCAACAATCTCCCCCTATTTGAAGAAGGCAGTACATATATCCATGTTATGCTACATCAACACAAGAAATATTAAGATTGATCTGATGAACCCATTTTCATGACCACTCGCCATCTTAGTACTGGAAAACTACTCCTAGATGAGATGACTTAACACTATGATTGTGAGTTCTGAATTATCAAATATTGACAGTGTAATAATATGAATAAGGTCAACCTAATCATTAACTTATCTAGACCATAATAGGAAAATAAGAAAACTGTCAAGAATAGCATATTTACCAACCACAGATATACAAGTGAGAATTTCAAGCACATTAGACACAACAATGAAGTCAGGGCCAAATCATGTTAATTTTATAGATAAAGATTTGAAATTTTTTACATTGTTGGTATACATTACAAGACAAGATGTGATGATTTACACATTCCTAAGCTAGCAGCAATCCATCAGCTGTTCCTTGATGAACTTGCACCAACATACTTGGTTGCAGCAGTCTTCTTCAAGGTTTCATCTTTGTCCTTCTGCCTCTTGAAGTAGAGGAATGGCTTTGGGATGTATCTTGAAGGCATTCACTTAGGATTGCTTGTCCTTGCTAGATTTTCTTTAAATACTCTTTCTCTTAAGGAGTTTCTCTCAAGATGTTTTATCCATTTCTCTGAGGGGATAAACACTATCAATGTTCTTTAGAATTTGTACATGGCTGATCCAAGCATTTATGATGATAGACTCAAAGGCATCAGTTAGTTGTTCATAATCAGGATCATTTCTATTCTCAGCTCTTCTCTTGGCTATGAACTCTTCAATTATCTGAGTCCCTTCCCTTTTACTTCTGGAAACAAGTTGTGCATCCTGGGCAAGTCTAGCCTGAGCTGGGAAGTCTAAATCCTCTAGCCTTTGTTTATCCAGTAGAGGCAGATCTAGTGAACCCTAATGCCTTGAATTACTTTGAATGGATGATCTTCAATGAGTTCTGCAGTCTTAGTATGGCTGCTCTCCCCCTTTCTGCCTTCTTTAGATATAGTCTTGTGCAATAAGTTGGTGGTAGCTGCAGTTTGATTTGATAACTATTGAAGTATTCTCTCATTATCAATGATGAGCTCATTTCTCATAAGCGTTGCCTGCTCCATAGAGTGGAGAGCTACATTGGTCACATGTTGATTTCTATGATCTGCTGAACCCTTGATTACTTCATCAGTTACACTCACAAAATTTTTGACATATCCAATGTCAGTTCCAGAGAATTGTTGGCTTGTTTGTATGGACTGCATAAGTGTAGTCAGCTTTGTGCCAGCAGTTCCACCCATATCAAACCAAGTAGTGAGCTATTTATTCAGGTGAGAGGTTTCTTCTTTTCATTTCTTGACCTCACTTAAAAGCTCATCCCTCAGCTTGGCTATAGAGTGGTCAATATACTCCTTGAGGGTTGTTGTATGAGCATCCAACATTGCCTTGATCTGGTTCAGAAATCCCTCATTGGAGATGGGGGTTGTTGAGGTATGGCTCATGGAGGAGGTGTAACATTCTGAGTAGGGATCAGAGAAGGCTCCGCCTCAACTACATCACCTATAGTGGAAAGTATTTCCTTAGCTAAAATTGTATTAGTATTATAAACCAAGAGGGAATGAGTTTTACTTGTAGTAGTTGTAGACTCAACTAACTTATTGATAACTTGATCCAAGTTTGTCACATCCATATGCTCCCCCTCAGACTGAGCATTTTTCTCTAGGCTGGACTTATAAAGATAAGTGCCTAATGTCTCAAGATGCTCTCAGTTTTCTTCTGCAGCAGGCATATCATCAACTGTAGCAGCATCGTCAGTAATGTTCATGTCTGCACCATCCTTTTCAACATTACCTCCTTCAGTAGCATTCTTAGAGATTTCTCCTGACCTAGAGCTGGCATGGATTTTATCAACATGCACAGCTGTATCCTGAAGTTGAATGTTCACAGAGGATTGACTGAGGGATAGGTCAAAATGCTGACCAACATCAGATGGAGAGGATGAATCAAGTACTAGTTCAGGGCTATAAGGTCTTTCTTCCTTAGTGGGTTTCTTCCTTGTACCCTTGGAGGATTCCTTTATTCTTGTGGGTTGGCACATAGGTAGGACTCTAGAGAATCTATCGAAAGTTTTTATGTCCATTCTTTTCAGGTAGTGAATCTTCAGCCCCTGTTCGTGTGTGAAAGAGCCAGGATAGGTGTTCACTAGGTACAAGGAAATGATTCTACCCATATTAGGAGAGGATATGCAGTCTACTATCCTCTGAGAGATGAGATAGGACCATGAGATCTTTATATTTAGTATAATTCTGGTCATGACTGCAAACATGAACCTGGAGATGATGTCATGTGATCCAGGTTTGTAGATGAGGGCTTTCCCTACAATGTCTGCTAGTAATTTTCCTCTTTGATTGAAGAATTTCCATTTCAGAGACCCAGATTTGGCCTCAGTGTATCCACACCATAAGAGAGAACTATCTCTATCCGTGTCGGCATGCTCTTCTTCCCCGCTAGGGTTGACGGAGGGGATATGAAGTCCTTTCCTAACCTCTTAGGGTCTATCTTGATTTTTATGTCTTCAATATTAGATCTGATAGAGTTTTTAGATGGTGACATCTTAACGTTTGAGAAGAATTCCACAACCTCATTTATAAGAATGGTGGAGGGTTCGGAAAGGGTTTATTCTAGTCCAGCAACCTCAAACATCCTTAATATGGCGTTAATCTTAGGAGAGGCATGATTGAATACATCCCTCACTCTTTCGTATTCATCCTAAAGCTCCTTGCTGACATTTGGCGCCATTGAAGCAAAGCGGCAGGACGCTGAGACGGTTTTGGTCTCGACGGCTAGGGTTACGGCTTTTATAGAGCGTTGTGGCTTTCCGTTTCTTATCGTCTTTATATATGAAATGAAAAGATTTAATTAATTTAATTAAATGTTTCATTTGACTATTAAGATTAGTATTTTCGACTTTACGGAATGCCCGACAATTGAGCTTTCACTGTTTCACTCAGCCTTTCTTCAATTAGTTCCATGTATGTTTAATTTGTGTTTTCTTGATTGTTTGGTTATACAATTTTCTTGATTTAGTAAAAAAACTTTGTCAAGATAAATAGAGTGGGACCTAGCAGGCTAATGGGCCAGCTCTATTAGCACCCAATTTATGCACTGTTTTGCCCGAAGGCATGATAATAAGTTACTTGTAATTTTTAAGTAAATTACAAATAAGTCTTGCAACGCAAATCTTGCAAGAATTAACAGTGTAGTTGATTGAATCACTGTTTTTCTATTTGTATGATTGGATTCATCTTTGAGAACAACTAAGAAAACTCTATCAAATATCAAGCAAAATCTCTATATAAGAGAGAGAGAGTGACATACCTTGAGGCTTGTTTCCTCTAGCTTTTGAGGATCACTTACTTGATAGACTCAACCTTGATTTGTTGCCTTTTTTGGTGCATATTCCTATAGTAACTATCGTGTCCCAGACATTTGCCTGGAACACAGACTATCCAAATACCCAGTCTTAAGTGGACAAGTACATGGACTATCCTGCAAAACAGAGTTCATTTATCCATAGGCACCCAATGATAATTGGGTCCTAGGTTCTTGTTAGCATCATAAAACCTATGCCCAAATCTCTGCCTGGGCTGAGCACCCAACTGTCCACTAGTCACATTCATGTTATGCCAGAAGACAAGAGCATAGTGACCCACTTTCCCACAACATCAATATTTATGAATGTTGTATCTTCTCTTTAGGACAACATAGAATTGTTGTCTATGAGAGAAGTGAGCAGTACCAGACTTTGCTAGATGAGCATTGCAAGAGGCTGCCCCTTCTTCTTGAGTGATGGTGTTGTGGTTCTAAATACAGCTGGTCCAGTAGGGGCTATTTGTATTTTTGGAGCCTGCCATCTAGTGGACTCACTCATTTCCTTAGATAGATGATACTTAGATCCAAATCTAAAGACTTTCTCCTGAACCTTATGGATAGAGTGGACAGTGTCACTCTTTCCTAGAACATGTGCCTTAGACCACTGGTGGAGCACACATTTAATTGACCCTTCTGGAGTGGTGCAAACTTGACATTTTTAGAAGGTGTATTTGCCTTTTGAAATATTGTCCTCTTATTAGGGCAATCAGATTTGAAGTGGTGATTGATGTGGTCAATAACCAACTTCTTAGGGACTTGACAATTTGCAGTATTTGGCAACTTACCTTGTGATTGAGAAGGGTTAATCATAATACCCATCCTCTCTGAGAACTTTTGTTCCAGATATCTGATGTGCTTCTTCTTTTATTCTAGAAGCATTGTCTGACACTCAAGATTTTTCTTGAGCACAGACATCTCATGACTATTCTTATAAAGCTCAATACATTTATTGTTATAGAGAGTTTTATAAGGCCTCAGGACCTTTAACACCTTGGCTTGCCACTTGGCAAGTAATCTGCTCTCCTATAGAGTAATTAGGAGCAGTCCAAACTTTTCAATCAATTGATTGACATCAGTCATAGATTCATAGCAATCTTCATCACAGGATGAAGATGTACTAGTATCTGGACTGGATTCAAAGTTAGAGAAGGATGCAGAATTTGAGAGAGATTATACCTTGAATGATTCTGATTCTTCCTGACTTCCTTCTTCTGTAGTCATTGCCATCAACCCATGGCATCCATAGTTTTCTTCATCAACCTCATTGTTAATGTCTGAGTGTGACAGAGGGGCCTTGATTGCTATCCTGGTAGCAAGATATTCCACTTCATCTTCTGGATCTGCATCAACTGATATCAACCCTAAGAAGGCTTCTTCCTCTTTGTCTTTAGAATCTGAGGATGAAGAGTCTGTCCAACTTCTCTCCTTTTGGGCCACAAAGGACCTTTTCTTCCTGTTCTCATCTTCAGACTCTGAGCCACTATTAGAGAGATTGACTTTCCCTGTACCTTCAATATAGTCAGTGACAGAATCCCACATCTCTTTGGTTGACTTACAGTAGATCATTCTCATGAGGGTTGAGTCATCCATAGCACTCACCATGATGTGTTGTGCCCTCTTTGACTTTGATGAAGATCCTAAGGTCAGCAGCTTCCATGAACATCCTGACTTTTTCCTTCCAAAGCCCAAACCCTTCCTTTCTGCAGATAGGCAACTTCATAGCTCCTAATTCCTTATAATTTAGACCAGACCCCATTTCTTATCTTTTAGCTAACCTTGGACGTATACTCAGATTGTTAAATCCTTTTTGAGGAACCTCCCTATGATACCACATGAAAGTTATTTAATTGAAGGTTAGCTAATCACTAAGAGGGGGGGGGGGTGAATAGGTCTTTGAAATTTATAGCTTCTTTTGCTGCTTTCTAACTGTACTATCTAGAGATTGTCCTCATGTGCAGTAATAAGAAAGCAAAACAAACAATCACAGCAAGCACACAAGTAATTATAGTGTTTCCCCAATTGGATACATCCACTGTCCCTCCCACCTTTCCAACATACTTGTTGGATAAGGCACAAACTCTAGCACTATGCTCTTTAGAGCATACACCTCAGGCCTACAGCCTTACACTCAGTGTGCAACAGCACACCTACTCTCAGTACCCCTCTAGGTACCTACAGCTCAGCCTCTTCCAGGACCTACAACTTAGTGACAAATTTTTCACCTACAGCTCAGTGGCTTTACAACCACCTACCTCAGGCGCAAGGCCATACACTCAGTTTGGGAGGACAACCCTACCTCAGATCCACACTTGGATCCTACCATAGAGAGACAAACACTCTAGCCTCAGGCTATCAAGCCTTCCAGCAACTCAGATCCACTTGGATCCTACCACAGAGAGATAAACACTCCAGCCTCAGGCTATCAAGCCTTCCAGCAACTCAAGATTCACTTAGATCCTACCACAGAGAGATAAACACTCCAGCCTCAAGCTATCAAGCCTTCCAGCAACTCAGATCCAGGAAACCTAAGTCCTACAGTGGAATGGTTACAAGTTTTAAGATGAACAAAGAAAACAAAAATAACTCAGAGATCAAATGTCTGAGTTTACCCTGCTAGACTGAGCAGATATCAGTCCAGCTAACTTGCTGTAGAAGGGATGAGTCTTCTTCTATAGTTATCTTCTCTCTTGCTGTACAGGTGAGTAGCTATCTGCTATTGAGTGGATCAACCAGCTTGCTTTTTTCTTGAGAGAACCAACTTGCTGAGCAGGAAGTGCTCCAGCTATCTGCTTCTTGCCCTTTGGCTAACTTAGCTGGCTTCAGCTTTCAAGCTTGATCGGAATAAATGTCCAACCACCTCTCTTTGTATCTCTCTCTATTTCTTGGATTTGTCGCTTTGATTCTTTAACCCTAACCCTTTACTGTTTTCACTTTTATATGCGTTAATTTGAATCAATGATAACATAGTGTGTGTGCCCACCAAGGATTGGTGAGCACCAACTCCATCTGAAAGGGACAAAATAACTTTCGGCGTAGTAACATCTTTCCCGCAATGGCTTTCTGTACATTTGACTTTGATGACGTCAGTAGTGGTCATCAATATATGGACATAGAAAATTTTTTAAATCCTATCAAGCATTAAATGATGTTGAGACACTCAACACCATGAGCCTTGGATCTCAGCGCTTCTGGACTTAGAAAATTTCCTAGCTTTGTCATAATGATTTTGTCTCAGCTGTCTCAGCGGTCTCGGCAATGTTCCATTATTAGCTAAGACAAGACTTTGTCTCAGCATTTTACTCTTATCTACTGTCTTAGCGCTTTCTGTGCTTTAACTGTCTCATCAGATTTTTCTTAGCGGTCTCAGCATTTTTTCATTTATTAGCTGAGACAGTTCTCGTTTCAGCGCTTTCCTCTTCATTAAAAGCATTGAGTGAACCTGCTTCACTCAATGCTTCTGGACATGGAATAATTCCAGCTATTGTTGTTCTCAGCTGTTTACATCTTGACTTTCTCAGCACTTCTGCTATATATATAAGCGTTGAGTGAGCTAGCTTCACTCAACGCTTCCGGACTTAGAATAATTTCCATCTCACTTTGTCTTTGCTGTCTCAGCTATCTCAACGCCATCTTCTCAGCTATCTCAGCTGTCTCAATGCCATCTTCTTAGCTGTCTTATCTATCTCAACTCCAACTTCTCAGCTGTCTCAACGCCATCTTCTCAGTTATCTGAAGCTGTCTTAGTGTTATATTCCCAGCTGTCTCAGCTATCTCAGCAGTGTCAACAGATTTTTCTTAGTAGACTCAACGCTTATTCCTTAGACAGATTTTCTGGTTTTAACTTGATAAGTTTTGAGCTGAGCTCGACGAATCGCAACCTGAGCTTGATGAATTTTGATATTCTCAGTGTTCTCAGCGCTTTTTTCCTTTGTCGATTTTTCTCTACATCAGCTTGACAAGCGTTAAGCTGAGCTCGACGATCTGTAACTTGTGCTCGGCTAATGTTGATCTGAGTTTGAGGAATTTAGTATACTGATTTTTAAACTTATGCTGAGTTGAGCTCGACGATCAGCATGCTAATTTTGACGAACTCTGAGCTGAGTTCGACAAAATTGGAGTTTACTGGCCAACTTATTTTCTTTACATGTCCAATCATGGACTACCTGCATGCATGAACTAAGGCCCAAATCAAATACACTATGCCCCTTAGCATGAATAGTGATGCTTCTTCAAATCCTAAGGAACATTGTAGGGCACAATTCCCAACACCTACTTTTGACTTCTCTTTTGCAGAGATTTGTAGGTGTTTGCGAGTTCTCTTCAGGTACTCATATTATATTTTAAATTTACCTACATTTTACTTCTCTTTTTCAATGATTACCAGGTGTTTGTGAGTTCACCTCAGATACTCACATTATTTGTTTATTTACCAGCTTTTGACTTCTCTTTTGTAGATATTAGTAGGTGTTTGCGGGTTCACCATAACTACTCGTGTTATATGTTAATTTACATGCTATTTATATATCTTTTGCAGAGATAAGCATATTTTCGTGAGTTCTTCTCAGGTACTTGGATTATAAGTTTATTTACCTGCTTTTGCTTCTCTTTTGAAGAGATTAGTAGGTGTTCGCAAGTTCTCTTCAGGTAATCGTGTTATATTTTAAATATACCTTCTTTTTTTTCTCTTTTTTTGATATTAACAGATGTTTGTGAGTTCACCTAAAGTACTCGCATAATTAGTTAATTTACCTGCTTTTGACTTATATTTTGCCGAGATTAGCTTGGGTTCATGAATACAGTTCAGGTACTCAAATTATATTTTAAATTTACTTTGTTTTGACTTCTCTTTTGGACAGATTAGCAGGTGTTCTCGAGTTCATCTCAAGTACATGCATTATTTGTTTGCTAACATTTTTTGACTTCTCTTTTGTAGAGATTAGAAAATGTTTGCGAATTAACCTTAGTTACTTGGGTTATATGTTAATTTACCTGCTTTTAACATCCATTTTGCAAAGATTAGCAGGTATTGGCATGTTCACCATAGGTACTCATGCTATATGTTTACTTACCTACTTTTGACTTTTCATTTGTAGAGATGAGCAAGTGTTGGCGAGTTGTCTTGTGGTGCACGCATTATATTTTATATTTAAATGCTTTGACTTATCTTTTATAGAGATTAGCAGATGTTCGTGAGTTGTCCACAGGTACTTGCATTATATGTTTATTTATCTGCTTTTGACTTCTCTTTTGTAGAGATTAGTAGGTGATTGTGAGTTCTATCCGGGTACTCGCATTATATTTTTTATTTATCTGCGTTTAATTTATCTTTAACAGAGATTAGCAGATATTCGCGAGTTCTCCATAGGTGCTCGCGTTATATATTTATTAATTTTCTTTTGACTTCTCTTTTATAGAGATTAGTAGGTGTTCGCGAGTTAACCTCTGGTACTCACGACATATTTTAATTTTCTCTACTTTGACTTCTCTTTTTCAAAGATTAGAAGTTGTTTGCGAGTTCACCTGAGGTACTCGCATTATATGTTTATTTACATGATTTTGACTTCTATTTTGTATAGATAATAAGGGGTTCGCAAGTTCACCTCAAGCACTCGTATTATATGTTTATTTACCTGCTTTTGAATTATCTTTTGTAGAGAATAGCACGTGTTAATGAGTTCTCTTCAAATACTCGTGTTATATTTTAAATTTACCTGCTTTTGACTTCTCTTTTGCAGAGATTAGCAGATGTTCGCCAGTTCACCTCAGGTACTCGCGTTATATGTTTATTTACTTGCTTTTGACATCTCTTTTTCAAAGATTAACAAGTATTCATGAGTTATCTTCAAATACTAAAGCTATGTTTTAAATTTACCTGCTTTTGACGTCTTTTTTACAAAGATTAGAGGGTGTTCGCAATTTCATGTCAGCTACTCGCGTTTTATGTTTATTTACCTGCTTTTGACTTCACTTTTGCAGATATTAGCAGGTGTTTGCTAATTCTCCTCGGGTACTCGCGTTATATGTTTATTTACCTACTCCTGAAGTCACTATTGCAGAGATTAGCAGGTGTTCGAGAGTTCTCCCCAAGTACTCACATTATATGTTTATTTAGATGCTTTTGACTTCTCTTTTGCATAAATTACCGTGTGTTCTCGAGTTCTCTTCAAGTACTTGTATTAATTTTAAATTAACTTGCTTTTGACTTCTCTTTTGCTGAGATTAGAAGGTGTTTGCAAGTTCTCTTTAGGTATTCACATTATATTTTAAATTTAGCTGTTTTTGACTTCTCTTTTGCAAAGATCAGCAAGTATTCGCGTGTTCACCTCACGTACTCATATTATATGTTTATTTACCTACTTTTGACTTCTTTTTTGCAGAGATTACCAGGTGTTTATGAGTTCACCTCTGGTACTCGCATTATATGTCAATTTACCTACTTTTGAATTCAATTTGCAAATTTTAGCAGGTGTTTTTGAGTTAACCATGTGTACTCGTGTTATACGGCTTTTACCTGTTTTTACATCTCTTTTGTAGAGATGAGCACGTTTTGGCGAGTTCTCCTTAGGTACTCGCATTATATTTTAAATTTAATTGCTTTTCAATTATCTTTTATAGAGATTAGCAGATGTTCGTGAGTTCTCCTAAGGTACTTGCGTTATATGTTTATTTATCTGTTTTTGGCTTCTCTTTTGTAGAGATTAGCTAATGTTTGAGAATTTTCTACATGTATTCGCATTATATTTTAAATTTACCTGTTTTTGACTTCTTTTTTGCACAAATTAGCAGTTGTTTGCGAGTTCTCCTTAGGTATTTGCATTATGTGTTTATTTGGCAGCTTTTTGGTATTTGAATGTTCTCTTCAAATACTCGCATTATATTTTCAATTTATCTCCTTTTGACTTATCTTTTGCAGAGATTTGCAAATATTTGTGTGTTCACCTCAGGTAATCACATTATATGTTTATTTACTTGATTATGAATTCACTTTTGTAGAGATTAACAGACATTCACGAGTTCTTCCCAGTTACTCGCATTATATGTTTCTTTACTTACTTTTGACTTCTCTTTTGTAGGGATTAGCAGGAGTTTGCGAGTTCTCTTTAGGTACTCGTGTAATATTTTAAATTTACTTGCTTTTGACTTCACTTTTTCAAAGATTAGCAGGTTTTGCGAGTTCATCTCAGGTACTTGCATTATATGTTTATTTACAAGCTTTTGACTTCACTTTTGTAAAGATTAGCAGGTGTTCGCGAGTTCACCTCAGGTACTCACGTTATATATTAATTTACATACTTTTGACTCATATTTTACAGAGTTTAGCACGTGTTTGTGAGATTACCTCAGGTACTCGCGTTATATTTTAAATTTACCTTCTTTTAACTTCTCTTTATCATAGAATAGTAGATGTTCGTGAGTTCACCTAAGTTACTCCCATTATATGTTTTTTTAACTTCTTTTGACTTTTCTTTTGTAGAGATTAGCAGGTGTTAGTGAGTTCTCTTCAGGTAATCATGTTATATGTTTATTTACCTGCTTTTAACTTATCTTTTGTAGAGAATAGTAGGTGTTTACGTGTTCTCTTCATGTACTCACATTAAATTTTAAATTTACCTGCTTTTGACTTCTCTTTTGTAGAAATTAGCAGATGTTCGTGAGTTCACCTCAGGTACTCGCGTTATTTGTTTACTTATCGACTTTTGACTTCACTTTTCCATAGATTAGCAGGTTTTCTCGAGTTCTCCTCAAGTAGTCGTGTTATATGTTTAGGGTGTTCACGAGATCTCTTCAGGTACTCGCGTTATATTTTAAATTTAAATTCTTTTGACTTCTCTTATTCAAAAATTAGCAGGTATCCGCGAGTTCACCATAGTGAAAGATATTGTACCTAATCACCTAGGGGGGGTGAATAGGTGACTTAAATCATTTTAAGTTTTAGGACAGAATTCAGAATTTATCTCAGAGTTATTTCTACTTGTACACAGCAAACACACAACAATCACAGATTATCACAAGCACACAGTACACACACTGTTTTATAGTGGTTCCCCAAGCTTTGGGTACATCCACTTTCCCCCTTCGCCTATCTAGCAGTGTACTAGATTCGGCCAAACTCCTCCACTCTCTCAGATCCTCAGATGTTACACTAAGAACCACAAAACAGGTTCCTACAACTCAGGCCCAAGGCCCTATAACTCAGCTTTTTCCCAAAGCCTACACTCAGCCACCAAGGCCTACACTCAGCCACCAAGGCCTACACTCAGAGATTCAACTCTCCTACACTCAGGCACACAGGCCCTACACTTAGCCTTTATAATTACAGACTTACAAATTCAGATCCCTAAGGATCCTACAAGATATAAAGAATACAAAAATATATACTCAACAACTCAGAGAATAGAGAGATGAGTTGTGAGTTTCTTGACGAGTTCTTGGAAGAACTCAGCTGAAATCAATCTGACTTGGCTTTCTTCAAAGCTTCTTGAATGTAGAACACAATAAGACTGATTCCTCTGCAGTTGATCCTTGATCTCTGCTACTTAAGATTCAGACCAAATCTGAACCCTTCTTCTCAGCCTGGTTCCAATGGCTGACTTCTTGGATGGAGCTCTCTCTCTCCAACTTCTTAGATCTTGAGTAGAATCTTCAAGGAATAGCTAGATCTTCTTTTCTTTTCAATTACTTGAACTACTTGTCAATCTGATCAATTTTATCAATCAATTTCTGTAGACAGTATAAGCATATTTATAGGCCTTCTTCATGGTAACCGGCTGGTCCGGTTCATAACTGATTTCTGACAACTCTGACAGGTGCAGTAGACCGGCTGGAAAGGCAGCTGTCAAGTCATCTAGTCAGTTCTTGAAAATTCTCTAACTGTCTGAAAGTGTCGAGACTATCTGTCTTTAAGTGTCGACACTTACAGACTAAGTGTCGACACAAGTTGTCTAAGTGTCGACACTAGCCTACAAGGTGTCGACACAACTCCTTGTGTTGTTGATTTTATATCTCGACACTACTTCTTCTTCATGTGTCTACACTGATAATGTGTGTCGACACAAGTACTTGTACTTCAGTATATTGCTGAATTCTTATAAGTGTCGACACATCTCCTTGTGTCGACACATCTTCATGTGTTGAACTTGTTTTAGTGTCGACACATTTTCTTGGTGTCGACACTTGTCTTCAGTGTTGATACTTGCTGAGTGTCGACACAGCTCCTTGTGTTGACACATTTTTCTTCTGTTGAGACTTTAGCTGAGTGTCGACACATCCCCTTAGTGTCGACACTTGTACTTAGAATATTTTGTTGAACTTTGCTGATCTTTGCTAAGTGTCGACACAGCTCCTTGTGTCGACACTTTCTTCAAGTGTTGAGTCTTCAGCTGAGTGTCAACACATTGCTCTGAGTGTCGACACTTATACATAGCTTTTGCTGACTTTTGCTGAGTGTCGACACAGCTCCAAGTGTCGACAATTTCTGATGTAGACACAGTTTCACTGGGTGTCGACACAACTGCTAAGTGTCGACACTGCTTCACTGCACTTTCTTCATTGAGTGTCGACACAGCTCCTTATGTTGACACTTTCTGTCTGCTGTCGACTCAGCATCCCTGGTGTCGACACAATCACTCCAAGTGTCGACACTGCTTGTCCGGGTGTCGACACAAGTCTTCTTAAGTGTCGACACTTTCCTGCTGGGTGTCGACACATGGACTTAGAAACTTTTTCAACTTTCCTGCAAATACTTAACCTGCACAGGGTAACTCAAAAATATATCAAATACATTTTGATGTATATCATTGAGTTGAGTGAGGCTTCTTCAAATCAGGCACATTTAAACCAATGTACCCAGCAATCTCCCCCTATTTGGAGAAGTCATAACCCTTAGTCAATGATATACACCATTCATAATAAAATTATAACATGATGTACAATAGGAATATATAATAGGGCAAACATAAACATTTATCAATCAAACATGTATACAAAAACATAATCTCAGAACAACAATGAAATAAATTTATCACTCAACAAATTTATTACACAACACATTGTTCTAATACTTTGTCATATTCATATTTCGAAAGTTTACAGAATGTTTATCATCAACAGATTACATAGTAAACTTAAGAAAATTTCTATGCTATTTCTGTTCAGCCTCTTTGATCACTATCCATTTTCCAGATTGTACTTTAGCTTGTACAGGGGCTTCAGTGTCTTCTGCAGCAGCAACCTTTTTCCCTTTAAGATCCTTTTTCTTTAGCTCTTCAGCTTTGATCTTTTGCCTTTCGAAATACTTGCTAGGCTCCTGGGCAGTAGGAGGTACCTTTCCCATCTTGGCCTTTCTTCTATATTGGACTATAGCCTCCTGCCTTGTCTCATGTTTTCTCCATTCTGATTCAGAAAACCACTTGTTCCTGTCTTGCATATTATCTTTTGCAGCTTTCCAGGCAGTCAAAATAATGTTCCTAGAGGTGGGGCTCCACTACTCAAAGTCTGGTCTTTGTTCAGCTTGTTCCCTGAACCTCTTCTTAGACAATCTGACTTCTTGTTCAGCTTGCTCTTTCAAAATAGCTTCCTGCAAGGCTTCAGATACTGGCTGAACTACTTTGTCAAGAATGACCTTCTGATTTCCATCAGGTGGACTATACATGGATTGTATGTCAGCTTAAACCATATCAAAATCTGGTGGAGGATAAATTACTTGAGCTACTTCTGGTTGCTCACCTCCAAGATATGCAGGGTTAACTCCAGATTCTGCTACATCATTATCATCACATAGAGGAGGATATCCAAGAGTTGCTCTGATAGAATTTGAAACCCATTTTGCATGGTCAGAGCCAGCTTTGACTAAGACCCTCTCCCCCTTTATGACTTCTCTTTCCATGTGATCCCTTAAATCATCTTTTTGAAATCGGATCTGGGCATTCAGATAATTAACTCCATCCCTGTAGAAAGGTTTTAGTCTTTGGAGTTTGTCAGTTATCAACTTTTGAGAGTCTAGAATTGCAGTCTTAACAGCAGTTATTTCCTCTTGGAATACTTTATCAAAATCTACCTTAGCAGTAGTAGTAGAAGTTGTCAGGCCAGCAGTAATGTTTTTCATTTCTGTGACAATTGCATTGTGAGATTCTGTCAGATTGTCATTCATCCTGATCTGATTCTCAAGAACATAACCCTGCTTCAATGCAATGTCATCTACTTGTTTCTTGATCTTTTCTTGATGAGTTGCTAAATAAACTACTGCATTCCCTCCTTTGTGGAAGCAGTCAGTCATCTCCTTTTTATTAAGATTCATTTCAAATCTTATAGACTTTATTTATTGGGCTAAATCAAATTGCAGTGATTTATTCCCCCAATCCACATAAGTCTCTATAGCTTTTTTGTGCTCATAAAACTTGATCTGCAGAGCAACCATTAGAGCACTGTAATCTACAGTTAGAGTTGGTGGTAGTGCTGGCTGTGGTGCTATGGTTTGCAATGCCTTCTTGTAATTCTGACTTCTTCTTTTGAAAACTTGAAACTTCTTTTTCTTAGCCCTTACAGCTTCCTCATCCTCAGATGCTGATGTACTTTCTATCTCTACCCTCTCCTTAGGGGTTGGAGGTAATTCCTTCTGCACTTCTGGTGCCTTTTCAGATTCTTGCCTTGCAGGTTCTTCCAGAATTTGCACTTGCTCCCCTTCAACTGGAGCATTCTCCCCCTCAGCAGCAGTACATTCCTTCTCAAGGTCTTGTTGATCCAGATTAAGAAATAAATCTTCTATTGTAAATTCTTGTGGAGAATGAGCTGGAGAAATTCTTGGCTCATCTACCACTGGATCAGAAACATCTTCAACTACAACAGAGGTGTCTTTTATTACAACATCTGGGACTTGACTTTCAGTCTGTGGTTGCTGATAAACAGCAGACAAATCAGTATCCTCTATATGGAAATCTAAAGCATTAAGCTTAGTGATTACCTCAAGGATGATGTTTGTTGCTTGCTCACTCTCTAGAGTAGTTGGCTCTTCTATAGCTAGAGGCTCCCCCTGGATTTCAGCAACATCTTGAGGAGCTGGAGATTTCACAGTAGTTCCTGTGTCTTCTTCATCAGGTGAGAAGACAACTTGTTCCTCAGAACTGCTAGTTGACTCTTGAGCTACAGGGGCAGTTTTTCTCTTCTTCTTTAGAGGTGATACTTTTTCAGGAGTTATCTTCTCAGGGGTTGGCATCTCTTTAGACAACACCCTGTCATATATGGAGAAGATCCTCATGTCCATTTTCCTCATGTGGTTAATTTTTGTGCCAGCAGATTGACTCATTACCTCTGGAATACTTCTAGCAAGGTATAGACTTAAGATTCTGCCCAAGTTGGGCTTCTTCAAGCTCTCCTTGATCTTTTCAAAGATCACTGCAGACCAGTCAGTTTTCAGGCTGAAGATTATCCTGGTAATAATGCTGAACATATGGGCTGATACCCTGTCATGCCCTCCAGGTTTGCTCAATATCACTTTGCCAACAACTTCAGACAGGAATTTCCCCTTGCTGTTCATTCCTTTTCTTTTAAACACAGATCCAATTTTCAGTTTTGAATCCAGACCACACCATGTCAATGCTTCTCTTGTCTTTGAAGCAGTAGTTTCATCTTCTTCTTTAGTTCTTGGTAACTGTAGTACTTTCCTCAAACTTTTAGGTGACACCTTCACCTTTTCACCATGGACCCTGGACTTGATATTGAATCCAGTGTCGTCTAGGGTTGCTCCATTAAGGAATTCCAGTACTTCCTTCTTCCAGATCTTAGTTGGCTCAGAAACTAGAAATTCTAACCCTGATTCTGCAACTAGGGTTATCACGGTCTTGATTTCTGGGTCTGCATCACCAAACGCGTCGCGCACCAGTTCATATCCCTCATTGACGTTCTCCTCGAGCTTTGGCGCCATTAGGGTTTGAAGAATTTGATTGGAGAGAAGAGAGGTGTCGACACACAAGTTTGGTCTCGAAACTTTTGAAAGCGTGTTGACAGACTAAGGCAAAATCCTATTTATATCTTTCTAAGTTTGAAGGTGAAAAGGCGGGTCAGCTAACTTAAATTGTGTCGACACTGCGGATAAGTGTCGACACAGACTTATAATGTCTCGACACCTATGTGTCGACACATGTTTAGTCGACAGATAATATGTGTCGACACTTGTTTATGTGTCGACACCACTCAACTCGACATTTAGTCGAGACTTTACTTAGATTATTCTGAGTAAACTCTAAGTGTCGACACCACCTTGGATGTGTCGACACCAACTTATCATGTGTCGACACTAATATTCTGAAGTGTCGACACTAACTTCCTAGATGTGTCGACACCTTTTCCCTGAAGTGTCGACATCATTTTTCTGTGTCGACACAGATATCTCTGTGTGTCGACACTATTTTACTTTGCCAATTCTATAAACTTATTCTAAGTTTATCATACCTAGTTCAATTTTAAACCTATTGAACTTAGCTTCTTCTAAGGGCTTAGTATACATATCAGCTAGTTGATTATCTGTTCTAACATATTCCAGTAAAATATCTTCTTTTTCTACATGTTCTCTAAGAAAATGATATTTTATTTCAATATGTTTGGTTCTACTATGGGATACAGGATTATTAGCTATTGATATAACACTAGTAGAATGACAAAAGAGTGGAGTTCTACTTACCTGAATTCCATAGTCCTCAAGCTGATGTTGTATCCAGAGAAGTTGGGCACATCAACTTCCAGCAGCCACATATTCTGACTCTGCAGTGGAGATAGCCACACTAGTTTGCTTTTTGCTACTCCATGAAATTAGTCTTCCACCTAGGAATTGATAGGTTCTAGTTGTGCTTTTCCTATCTTCTTTGCATCCTACAAAGTCTGCATCTGAATAACCTGTTTGTTCAAAATCCCCATTCCTAGGGTACTAGAGGCCTAGATAGGGAGTGCCCTTTATATATCTCAATATCCTTTTGACTGCTGTCAAATGAGACTCCTTAGGGCATGCTTGATACCTTGCACAGACACATGTAGCATACATGATATCTGGTCTACTTGCAGTCAAATAGAGTAAGGAGCCAACTATCCCTCTATACAAAGTCTCATCTACAGGTTTCCCTGCATCATCTTTGCTAAGAGACATACTTGACCCCATAGGAGTCTTCATGGTACTGGATGAATCCATACCATACTTCCTTATGAGTTTTAGGGTGAACTTAGACTGGCATATGGATAAACCATTCTCAGTCTGTCTAACTTGGAGACCCAAGAAGAACTTAAGTTCCCCCATACTACTCATCTCAAATTGTCCTTGCATTAGTTTTGCAAACTTTTTGCAAAGACTACTTTCAGTAGACCCAAATATTATGTCATCTACATATATTTGGACTAGTATAACTTTGCCTCTAGATTCCTTAAGGAATAGAGTCTTGTCTATTTTCCCCCTTATGAACTTATTCTCAATGAGGAAACTAGGCAGGGTTTCATACCAAGCCCTAGGGGCTTGCTTTAACCAATATAATGCTTTCCTAAGTCTATAGACATGGTTAGGTTGAGTTAAATCAACAAAACCTGATGGCTGTTCCACATACACTTCCTCTTTAAGATTACCATTCAGAAAGGCTAACTTTACATCCATTTGGTAAACTTTAAATCCTTGAAAGGTTGCATAGGCCAGGAACATCCTTATGGCATCCAGTCTGGCTACTGGAGCAAAGGTTTGATCAAAGTCAATACCTTCTTCCTGCCTATATCCTTTAGCAACCAATCTTGCTTTGTTCTTAATGATGACTCCATGTTCATCCATCTTGTTCCTATAGATCCACTTGGTCCCAATTATGTTGTGGTCTTTAGGTTTAGGAACAAGTTCCCAGACCTTGCACCTCTTGAACTGATTCAGCTCTTCTTGCATTGCTTCAATCCAATGTGGATCCAGGATGGCTTCTTCAAACTTCTTTGGCTCAACTTGGGATAGAAAACTGGAGAAGAGCACTGCATTCAGATTTCTGCTCCTTGTTTGTACCCCTTGTCTTGGATCACTAATGATTTGCTCTACTGGATGATCTCTAAGATGTCTATTGGCTGGAGGCATCCTGACTTCAGGTTGAACCTCTTCAGTTTCTTCATCTTGCTGTACTCCTTGAACTTCTTCTGCATTAGGTACATGTAGTACTCCCCCTAGACAACAACCACTTTCTACTACCTGCTGTCTTACTGTAGGTCCTTCTCCTATAGTGAGCTTGTCCATCTTTTTAGTTATACCTGAGGAGCTGCAAATACTACTAGACAATTCATTGTTAATAAGTCTAGTTTCATAAAAGACCACATGTACTGACTCCTCTACAACTTGAGTAGACAAGTTGTAGACTCTATAAGCCTTACTGTTGTTGCTGTACCCAACAAAAATTCCCTCTTGGGACTTGGAAGCAAACTTAGTCAAGTAAGACTTTCCATTGTTAAGTATGAAACACTTACAACCAAAGATCCTGAAATAGAATAGGTTTGGTTTTCTGCCTTTCACAACCTCATAGGGGGTCTTGTTGAGGCTTTTAGTAATGGTAGCCCTATTAATAACATGACATGCAGTATTAACTGCCTCAGCCCAGAAATATTCTGGTAGTGATGTATCACTTAATCGGGTCCTACCAGCCTCAATCAAGGTTCTATTCTTCCTCTCAGCAACGCCATTTTGCTGAGGTGTTCTTGGTGAAGAAAACTCTTGAAATATCCCAAAGTCTTCACATAGTTTTGCCATACTATCAGACTGAAATTCAGTACCATGGTCACTTCTTATCTTGACCACTGTACTGTCTAGTTCATTCTGAATCTGTTTGACAAAGCTATAGAAGACACTAGGTGTTTCAGATTTCTGTCTAAGAAAGAACACCCAGGAAAACCTTGAGTAGTCATCTACAACTACAAAGGTATAGACCTTCCTACCTAGGCTGTGCACTGGCATAGGACCAAAGAGATCCATATGCAAGAGGTATAAACACCTCACATCATCTTTGTTGTTAATGCTACTAAAGGTGGATCTTGTCTGCTTGCCCTTTTGACAAGCTGAGCATATTCCATCTTTAACACAATTAACTTGAGGACCATTCCTCACTAACTCTTTGCTAAAGAGTTTGCCAATTGTCTTGTAATTTAGATGGGCTAGCCTCTTGTGCCATTTGACACAATGAGAGACTTTCTCATCAGCAACAAGACACACTTGAGAACCATTGGTCTCACACATAATGTCTAGGCAGTAGACATTCCTTTTTCTATAACCTGTCAAAATGATCTCTTGATCATTTGACCTCTTGATATGACAACCATCCTTAAAAAATGAGATGTCATATCCTATATCACTTAATTGACTTATACTAATTAGGTTGTGTTTCAAACCTTTAACATAAGCCACTTGAGTAATGGTAACTAAGTTACTAGAAATGTTACCAAACCCTTTGATGATTCCTTTTTCAGAACCACCAAAGATGACTTTTGGACCATCTTTAATAGGTGTGTAGTCCCTTAGTAATCCCCTAGTTCCAGTTATATGTCTAGAACATCCACTGTCCAAGTAGCATATTGGGGCATGACCACTTGGACTCACCTGCAAAACAGATTAGTGAACCTTAGAACCCAAAGAATTCTTGGGTCCTTGGTACTTGTTAGTTTGCATCCTAACAAAGCTACCTGCTGGTTTTCCAACAGGCAGTTTGCTACTCACTTTGGCACTAGCATTGTGCCAACAGTCCATGGCAAAGTGGCCTACCTTGCCACAACACCAACACTCAAACTTATTGTACCTTTGCTTAGGTACAGTCTTAGCTGTTTTATCCACAGCTGGCTTGTTGAGAGTTGGGGCTTTGCCCTTGGACTTGGACTTGACAGTCCATGCAGGTTTAGTAAATCCCAGTCCAGCTTTACCTTTGTGATGAACAAATTCATCAATTAAAGGTAGAACTGACTTAGGTTTAGAAAACCTAGCAACTAGATCTCTCTCCTTCTGAAGACTAATCTCCAGACTCTTGATTTGATCATTCTTATATGTTATAGTCCCCATCTGAATCACAGTTATGTGCTTCAGTCTGGCTATCTCATTTAGTTTTTGATCAAATAACTTCTCATAATCAGTTGCAGCCATTTTGAGACTTGCAATCTCCTTAGCTTGAATCTTGGCCAAGGATTTGCATTTCTTAAATGCTTGCAACAGAACTTTATATTCATCTATCAATTGATGAATATCCTCTTCAGAGTCAGATGCACTCTCATCATTTGATGATGATGAATCTATTTCTGAACTTGCACAAGAAATTGAACTAGAAGAACAACTTTGTACCTTACTAGGTCCTGACTGCTCCAGGATTTTGTCACTTTCTGTCAATGCCATTAGCCCTTGGCATTGACTGTCTTATTGATCATATATGGAGTTCATGATCGGGATGAACTCTTCTTCTTCTTCCTCAGCAAACAGTCCTATATATGTCTCAGCATCTGACTCAGTTTCTGATGAAGAAATATCTGACAAGGTCTTATTCTTTTTGGCAACAAAAGACTTTTCCTTCTTGCCTTTGAAATGAGTCTTTTTCTTATCATTAGACTCCTTCCTTTTCTCAGGACAATCTGCAACAACATGTCCTTGTCTATTACAGCAATAGCATACAATTTTTGAAAGAGTTACTTTGCTGGAATTAGTTTTTTTCCTGTCCTTCTTTGAAGACTTTTTATTCTGATAATAGTCTTCTTTACCCTGTGAAGTAGAAGTCCTTGTCTTCCACTGTTTCTTCTTCAAGAACTTCTAAAAATGTCTTGTGAAGGCAGCAAAGTCCTCATCACTTTCACTGCTTTCAGACTTTCTGCTTGCTGTCTCATCTGACTCAGTTTCAGCTACCTTTGGAGGTGCTGAAGGTGACTTATTTCTATACTTTCTGGGGGCTTCTGTTTTAAAGGCCACTGTCCTTTCTTTATGTCCACTTCTTGTAGATTTCTCCTCTTCTTTCTACACTGTCAACTGCATTTCATAGGACAGCAGTTTGCCAAACAATGTTGGTGGAGGAATTTCTGCTAACTTTGCCATTTCCATAATGGTACAGATCTTGGTATCCCAATCTTTTGTAAGGGACCTTAAGAACTTATAATTAAGTTCATAATTACTGAACTCTCTGCCATAGGACATAAGCTCATTCACAATTCTATAGAACTTTTTATAGCATTCAGTTATGCTATCAGATCTTCCTTGCCTAAAGCTTTCATATTCTTGATTTAACAAGGATTTTCTGTCTTGCCTCACTTCTTCAGAACCCTCCATATACACTATCAAGGTATCCAACATCTCTTTAGATGTCTTGCAGTGTATCAAATTCTGAAAGGTAGCATCATCTATAGCACTTACAATGATGTTCTGAGCCCTCTTGTCCATTGTGGCTAGAACTATTTCATCCTTTGTCATTTCAGAGAAATCTTTAGGTGTCCTTTGATTAGCATCTAAGACTGAAACCTTCATGGGCACATATGACCCTTCTTTCACTATGATATAAATTCTAGGGTCTGAGGCTTCCATAAAAAGTCTCACCCTTTACTTCCATATACCAAATATCTCTTTTCTGCATATGGGTAACTTCATGGATCCCAATTCCTTATGATTCTCAGTGGAACCCATGGTTCTTGATTTTCTTGATTCTGTAATTGTACTTAGACTGAATCTACCAACAGGATCTACTCAGACTGTTAAGTCCCTTTTTTGAGTAACCTCCCTCTGATACCACTTGAAAGATATTGTACATAATCACCTAGAGGGGGGGGGGGTGAATAGGTGACTTAAATTTTTTTAACTTTTAGGATAGAATTCAGAATTTATCTCATAGTTATTTCTGCTTGTACACAGCAAACACACAACAATCACAGATTATCACAAGCACATAGTAGACACACTGTTTTATAGTGGTTCCCCAAGCTTTGGGTACATCCACTTCCCCCTTCGCCTATCAAGCAGTGTACTAGATTCGGCCAAACTCCTCCACTATCTCAGATCCTCAGATCTTACACTCAGAACCCCAAAACAGGTTCCTACAACTCAGGCCCAAGGCCCTACAACTCAGCTTTTTCCCAAAGCCTACACTCAGCCACCAAGGCCTACACTCAGCCACCAAGGCCTACACTCAGAGATTCAACTCTCCTACACTCAGGCACAAGGCCCTACACTCAGCCTTTATAATTACAGGCTTACAAATTCAGATCCCTAAGGATCCTACAAGATATAAAGAATACAAAAATATATACTCAATAACTCAGAGAATAGAGAGATGAGTTGTGAGTTTCTTGATGAGTTCTTGGAAGAACTCAGCTGAAATCAATCTGACTTGGCTTTCTTCAAAGCTTCTTGAATGTAGAACACAATAAGACTGTTTCCTCTGCAGTTGATCCTTGATCTCTGCTACTTAAGATTCAGACCAAATCTGAACCCTTCTTCTCAGCCTGGTTCCAATGGCTGACTTCTTGGATGGAGCTCTCTCTCTCTCCAACTTCTTAGATCTTCACTAGAATCTTCAAGGAATAGCTAGATCTTCTTTTCTTTTCAATTACTTGAACTACTTGTCAATCTGATCAATTTTATCAATCAATTTCTGTAGATATTATAAGCCTATTTATACGCCTTCTTCATGATAACCGGCTGGTCCGGTTCATAACTGATTTCTGACAACTCTGACAGGTGCAGTAGACCGGCTGGAAAGGCAGCTGTCAAGTCATCCAGTCAGTTCTTGAAAATTCTCTAACTGTCTGAAAGTGTCGAGACTATCTGTCTTTAAGTGTCGACACTTATAGACCAATTGTCGACACAAGTTGTCTAAGTGTCGACACAACTCCTTGTGTTGTTGATTTTATATCTCGACACTGCTTCTTCTTCATGTGTCGACACTGATAATGTGTGTCGACACAAGTACTTGTACTTCAGTATATTGCTGAATTCTTGTAAGTGTCGACACATCTCCTTGTGTCGACACATCTTCATGTGTTGAACTTGTTTTAGTGTCGACACATTTTCTTGGTGTCGACACTTGCCTTCAGTGTTGATACTTGCTGAGTGTCGACACAGCTCCTTGTTTCGACACATTCTTCTTCTGTTGAGACTTCAGCTGAGTGTCGACACATCCCCTTAGTGTCGACACTTGTACTTAGAATATTTTGTTGAACTTTGCTGATCTTTGCTAAGTGTCGACACAGCTCCTTGTGTCGACACTTTCTTCAAGTGTTGAGTCTTCAGCTGAGTGTCGACACATTGCTCTGAGTGTCGACACTTATACTTAGCTTTTGCTGACTTTTGCTGAGTGTCGACACAGCTCCAAGTGTCGACACTTTCTGATGTAGACACAGTTTCACTGGGTGTCGACACAACTGCTAAGTGTCGACACTGCTTCACTGCACTTTCTTCATTGAGTGTCGACACATCTCCTTGTGTCGACACTTTCTGTCTGGTGTCGACTCAGCATCCCTGGTGTCAACACAATCACTCCAAGTGTCGACACTGCTTGTCTGGGTGTCGACACCAGTCTTCTTCAGTGTCGACACTTTCCTCCTGAGTGTCGACACATGAACTTAGAAACTTTTTCAACTTTCCTGCAAATACTTAACCTGCACAAGGTAACTCAAAAATATATCAAATACATTTTGATGTATATAATTGAGTTGGGGATGCTTCTTCAAATCAGGTACATTTAAACCAATATACCCAACACATAGGTACTCGCATTATATGTTTATTTAACTTCTTTTGACTTCTCTTTTATTGCGATTTGCATGTTTTCGCGAGTTCACCCCAAGTACTCTCGTTATATGTTAATTTATCTGCTTTTGACTTCTCTTTTGCATAGATTTGTAGATATTCATGAGTTCACCTCAGGTACTTGTGTTATATGTTTATTTACCTTCTTTTGACATCACTTTTGCAGTGATTAGAAAAGACTCGCGCTCCAACTCCTTCTTACCTATCAAGCTTAAAGTTTTAAATTCAAGTTTTAAAAGACTCTACTGGCACAATAGTGTCTTTGGAAAAGACTGAAGGATCTTTAGGTGGATTTGGTTTAAGGATAATGGTCTTACCATTAAATTTAAATTCATATGAGTTTGCTCGGCCAAAATGAGTTACATCATGGTCATAAATCCATGGATGACCTAATAATATATGATAAGCATCCATGGGGGTAACATCACACCAAATCTTTTTAGAATAATCCTTGATGGTAACGGGTACCAAACAATGCTTCGACACTAGGAGGGATGTCTTATTTATCCATGTCACCTTATAAGAGTTAGGGTGCGGCTCACTAACTAAAGACATGCGAGTTACCACATTTTAGAAATGATATTCATACAACTACCACTGTATATGATCAACTTACACCACTTCTCTCCACTCTTAAAATTCAACGAAAAAATATTCATCCTATTCTAGCCATCTAACGCTCGTGGAGTAGCCAGAATAAACTGCAGACCATCATATGGAATCATCCTCTAAATCGCTCGGTACTCCTTCAGACTCGCTATCTGCACCTGCCTCATATACCAAGTCGTCAAACTCACAAGTGGAATCTAAGAGGGCTAAGGGCTTGGGTTTAGTAGGACACTCACTAGCGTATTGACCCTGAATCCCGCAAGCAAAACATGTCATGTTCGTTTTGCTAACCCTACCTACCAGAACTCTCTCACCCATTGGTTTTCTACTATTCCTGACAGTCACGACTACAGAGTTTTAGTCAGTGGATTGGAACTTCCCCGTATCCTTATAGGTGGAAGTGGGAGGTGGTCTTAAGATGGACTTTTCCTTCTGATACTAGCGAGACTTATTTTTAAGAATGTTGTGCTTCTCAATATCTAATGCGGCATTAAAAGTGACGTTTAGGTCAGCATGACCATAACACAGTAATTTTCCCCGGATGTCGGTGTTTAACCCCTTACAAAATCTAGAGAGGGTAATCTCGGGCATCTCCTTCACACCACACCTAACCATCATATCCATAAGAAGACTCATGTACTAAGAGATAGTCACATTCCCTTGCTTAAGGGTGGCCAAATCATCAAACATCTACGTTCGATGGTACTTGGAAACGTACTGTTCTGTCAGCATTTCCTTCATGGCTGCCCAACCAATGAGTAATTCATCGTTCCCAGCTCTCATACGTCGTTCCTCATTCAACCAGAAGATTTTTGCTCTACCTAACAACTTCATTCTAGCCACTTGAAACTTATCCTCATCAGTCACATTGTACACTCGAAGTAGCACTCGATTTCCATAACCCAGTGTAGGAAAACTTGGGGTTCTCTCAATCCATCGTATGATGGGGGTTTGACCTAGATGGCCCTAGTAATATCAAACTCGTACGGTGCTCGCGGAACTTGTTCATTATTATTTTTTAGGTTAGGGTTAATATTTCCTTCCGCGAGTTGGTTTGCGGGTTGATTACGGGGAGCCGCGATACTTAATCTCAGCTCGTGAAGCGTATCCCTAATAGCCGTCATTTGTTCAGTGAAATCCTAGAGGAGTTCCTCAAGTGCTGTGAGGCCATGACCCTCATCACGTTCGTCCTCCATATTGGAAGAAGACGGGGAATACTCTGTACATAATCTAGTGCGCATGCAACTAAACTATTGTTCTGGCCTAATGGAAAAGACAATGAAAGAATTATTTCTGCTTACTAGCTAGGGTAGAAGATATTTTTTTATTTTCTTACTAGAAATAAATAAGGGACAAATTGGTGTAGGCCCACTCATTGATTACAGGGAAATCTACGGACTAAGCATGATCGTCTCTCAACTATTCCAATTCTACGGTCGCACAAATTTTCACGCAGCGCACATGCCTAACAATTTTATCACTTTAATGCTTACATATGGGTAGCCAAACCGATTAGGATCGAATAGAGGCGATAGACCAATATTCTTTCTGGCGAAAAGGACCCACACGATCCGATCGAGCAAAGGTTGTACCAAAAAAGATCTACCAAAAATTATGATTCGTAAAACGGTACATCTCTCCGAACAAAAATTTACGAGGTTCGCCAATCCTTTCAGAAATAAATCAATCAAGATAAACACAAACCGATCGAAGAAAACCACAATGATTTAACGCTATCAAAATTTAACACCAAGAATTTACACCACAAAAATAACTAGAAAAAATAGAGAATCACATGAAGGTAGATATTTTCGTTACCCAAATCAGAATGGATGATTCTGATTATCTAAATTGAATCGCTCTTCAATGGCTTCGCCAGAGTTACGACGGATGGAGAGGAAATTCGTCCGCCTTCGTCGCTTTCACGCCTTGGCCGAGATCCACGAAAATTTGTTGCAAACACCTTGGCCTAACTACCAAGAGAGAGGGGTTGTCAAATTTCTCCTTGAAGATGGCTGGTCGGTTTTGTGGGGTTGAAAAGCAGACCGGGTTTGGGTTTTGGGTGGCCGGCCGGATTAGGGTGGTGAAGAGGGGGCTAGATGGGGAAAGGAGGTAGCAAAAGGTGGCAGTTTTCTTGGAGAGGGGAGGTCTTTTGCCGAGAGGGAGAGAGAGGGGAGGGTGGTAAGGTTGGCGGCTAGGAAGAATAGGGAGAGGCTTGGCCAAAATTCTAGAGGAGGAGGAAAGATGAGGGAGATCTCAGAGGAAATTAGGGTTCAAATTTATTTCATTCAACTTAATAAAATTTAACCATGGCATGGCCTTATATAGGCTCATAACAATGTTTTGGCTACATGCAGCCCAATCAAATATAAAACACTCCTAAAGTTTTATAATGACATGAAATAATAAATAACATGCTCAAATGCTAGCAAAATAATAACATAAAATAATACACAACTAAATATTAATTGGTCGTCTTGCGCCGAGGGCAGAGATTGTAGCATCACTTCACAAGGTTACCATGACGCCGTAAGTCTTTTGTTGGAGATAGAGAAAGATCTTCCATGAGCAAGCCTTCATTATCATCAACATGTTGGGGGTCGTCGTCTCCATGAATCCTCCCCGCTCGAAAGTACTCAAAACCGAGAAGTTGTAGCGAAGGTACCGTCGCAGAAGAGCATCATCCAAGATAGCTACCTCCGATTCTGGAAGCCAAGAGTCAACGGAGGCCGGACGATCACGCCAATGAATCAAGTAGCGACGAACATCACCACCTGGAGAGGAAAGCACTTCATCCTTGATGATCTAGGACCGCATGGCAAAACGTTTGTTCTGGGAAACCTGGGAAAAGCATTAGGCAATAAAGGAAGAAAATTTTATTCATCAATAACCAAAGTACCTCCATTGGAGACCATTGGAGAGAGCGATCCAGACACAAGCTCACACCCCAACCATTAGAAGATGTAGTGGAGCTAAACAGACAGTTATATAATTCAAATGGTGGAGAAACATATGACATTAAATCAGAAACATTAAAATAGGGGAAATACCCCAATCAGTGGATAACTCCAAATGATATACGTTTTCTCCTAATTTATTTAAGATCCAAAAAGGTCCAACTCGCCAATTCGCCAATTTTTTATAGTGCCAGAAAGCATTCGTTCAGGGACGAGAGGCACCAAGACTAAATCGCAAACCTTCAAGTGAGACTCCTTTTATGCACGTTGGCATGAACTTGATAAGATGCGTATTGTGTGATTAGCGTTTCATTTATGTGCTTATGCAAATTATGAATATGTGAGGCAAAATCCTGTGCAAATCGACTTGACTTATTATATGGTGGTAACGGAATCTAGTCAAGTGGCACTGGTGCTTTATATCCGCGTACGATCTCATTTGTTGAGAAACTAGTGGGGCTATTTTTCGAATTATTATACGCTAACTGAGCATGAGGAATGATAAGGTCCCATGTACGCTTGTGGTCACCCACAAGACAACGTAGCAAACTACCCAAACTTCTGTTTACCACTTCCATTTACCCATCCGTCTGTGGATGGTAGGCCGAAGAAAACAATAGTTTGGTGCCCATAATACTCCACAAGGTCTTCCAAAAATAACTAGTTAATTTCACATCTCTATCGGTCACTATCGATTTTGGGACGCCCCTATGACCAACAACTTCCTTTCAAAATAATTTCGCTACAATTGACGCATCATCAGTCTTACAACACACAATAAAATAGGTCATTTTAGAAAATCGTTCTACTACCACTAGAATGGAATAATGACGATGAATCGTGACTGGTTAGCCTACAATAAAGTCCATACTAACATCTTCCAAGGAAATGGAAGGAATCGGCAGTGGGGTATAAAGTCTCGTGTTCGTTTTATTACCTTTAGCTAGTTGACATGCACGACAACTACCCACAATTTTATTAACTGTAGTTTTTTAGGCCTGGCCAGTAGAACCTATCTTCGACTAATGTAATTGTCTTATCATCCCCAAAATGTCCACCTAGACCACCACTATGTCACTCCCGTATGATTAAATGTCTAAGGGAAGAACGAGGAATTCAAAATTTGAATGCTTAAATAAATAACCGTCCCGAATATAATATACTGATATGGTAGTGGGAGTGTTGTCTTGAGTAGAATAATTGATGTCCTTAAAATTCAGGCAATTAACGTACTCATCCTTTATCCTATCAAATCCAATCACTTTGACCTCTAGGGTAGACAACAATAAGAAGACACGACTAAGAGCATCCGCCACACGATTTAAAGTTCCCTTTAGATGTTTAGTTATGAAGGTATACTCGTGAAGATAGGAGAACCACTTAGCATGCCTTGGGCTAACTTTATTTTGAGAATTAATAAATCGCAAGGCCTCGTGGTCGGAAAGAATAACAAATTCATAGAGATCAAATAATCACGCAAATGTTATAAACACCGAATAACCGCATAAAACACTATGTCATAATCCTTTTGGCTGGTGAGGCGAGACAGTGGTGGGACGAGTTGGAGGTTCACCACTTAATGGGAAGACAACTTGGGGATGTACCTATGGAGGAATTCTCAAGGTTGTTCTTAGCCAGATATCTACCCTCTGCTTAGAAGCTTGAGATGGAGAATCAGTACCTTGGTTTGACTCAAGGAGGCAAAAGCGTGGATGAGTATCTCCACGAGTTTACGCGGTTGGGTCGTTATGCTGGTGGTATGTTTACTGAAGAGGAGAGGAAGACCAACCGATTCTATGAGGGTATACGTGGAGACCTACAACTACTCCTTGCTAGGTCTAAGGCACAGGGCTTCCTAGCCTTGGTCAATTCGGCCTGGTCGTTGGAAAAGGTCTTGAAGAAACTGTAAGAGAAGAAGGACTCATGGGAAAAGAAGTCCGAGTTCAAAGTGCCAAACTCAAAGTCGGGTTTCCGCAGATGGAACAAGAAACTGAAGACTTTGAACTCAGCCCCTTCGTCTGGTATGGCGGGGGCAACCACAAGTCGAGTCCCAGGAGCGTGCTATAACTGCGGAAAGATTGGGCATTTTGCTCGTGAGTGTTGGAGTGGACGTGCAAAGTCCGAGAGGAATCCTGGAGCAACCTATGAAGAGAAGTGGAAGGCGGTGGAGTCAACCGTGTCCCACCATGCTCCAGCCCAACCTAGTGTTTATATCCTTGGTCTGTAAGAGGCCATAAAACAAGCTGACGTGGTGACAGGTATGAGTTAAATTATAGCAGTTTAACTTTATGTAGTTGTTAACTTTTTATATGTTAGCTTATATTTGTGGGGCTAGGCTTCGTGTTAATTTTTGATTGTCCGGCGAGAGCCCTATTTGATTCTCGAGCTTCGCATTCCTTCTTGTCCGAATGATTCGTATCGCGCATCGGAGTCCCTTCCTCGATGTCTAAAGACAAGTTGGATGTGTTGTTGCCCAATGGGTTCTTAATGCACATGTATAGAGTCTGTGTGGTTAAGATTCAGATTGGGGATCAGGGGTTTGACTTGAAAACGTCGGTACTACCGTTAGTGGAGTTCGAAGTAATCTTTGGTATGGACTGGCTCTCGGAGCAGCGAGCTGTATTGATTGCATCCGAAAGGAGGTTAATTTAGGAATGAACATTGATCGGGAGACTACGTTTGTTGGCATGAAGGGGTCGGGTAAAATTTTGATGTCCTACCTTCATGTGATCAAGGCAGTTCGGTCTGGAGCAGAGCTATTTGTCACATTAGTGCAGGCTTCAATGCCTAAGCTAAGTCTGAGCAGTATTCCAGTTGTGTCTGAGTATCCTGATGTATTTCCAGATGATATCCCAGGAGCCCCTCCAGAATGAGAGATTGATTTTACTATTGAGCTGGTGCCGGGTGCCAAACTGGTGTCACGCTCTCCGTACCGGATAACACCAAGAGAGATGGCGGAGTTGAAGGTGCAACTGCAAGAGTTGTTGGAGCAAGGGTATGTGCGTCCAAGTTCGTCGCCTTGGAGCGCACCGGTCCTTTTCGTTAAGAAGAAGGATCGGAGCTTGCGACTCTGTATTGACTATCAGGAGTTGAACAAGCTTACAGAGAAGAATAAGTATCTGATCCCAACAATTGAAGAAATATTTGATCAGTTGGTTGGGTCTACGGTATATTCGAAGTTGGATCTAAAATCTGTTTACTACCAATTAAGGATAAGGGAAAGCGGCATCCCAAAGACAACGTTCAGCATGCGGTTTGGACATTACTAGTTTACAGTAATGCCGTTTAGGTTGACCAATGTGCCATCCGTGTTTATGGATCTGATGAACAGGACGTTCAGAGAGTACCTGGATCGTTTCTTGATAGTATTTATCGATGTTATCTTAGTGTAGTCGCAGTGTGAGGATGATCACTACAAGCATCTACATATGGTGTTGGAGACGTTGAGAAGGAATCAGTTATATGCTAAGTTCTCCAAGTGTGAGTTCTGGTTTTCCTCGATAACATTCCTTGGTCATGTTGTAAGTGGAGAAGGGATAGCGGTGTATCCGGCGAAGATAGTGGCAATACGGGAGTGGCCTGTATTGACTACAGTGGCGGAAGTCCGGAGCTTTCTAGGACTTGCCGGATACTACAGGCGTTTCGTAGAGAACTTCTCGCGGATAGTGCTACCACTCACGACGTTGACAAGGAATGATCAAAAGTTTGTGTGGTCGTTGGAGTGCGAGCAGGCTTTTGAAGAATTGAAGAGGTGGTTGACGACAACGCCTATTTTATGTTCACCGAGTGGGACCGAAGGGTTTGAAATTTATAGTGATGCTTCGGGCAGTGGTTTGGGCTGTGTTCTGCTACAGCATGGGAGCGTAATAGCCTATGGTTCGCGGCAATTGAAGGTTCACGATAGGAATTATCCAGTCCATGACTTAGAGTTAGCGGCTGTGATATTTGCTCTAAAGTTGTGGAGGCACTATCTATAAAGTGTGAAGGTAAATATCTACACCGATCATAAGAGCCTGAAGTACATGTTGGATCAGAAGGACCTGAATATGAGGCAGTGGAGGTGGATGGAGTTTCTAGGGGACTACACCTTCGAGATACATTATGTGCCTCGGAAAGGAAATGCAGTGGCGGATGCGTTGAGTCGCAGGGTTCCTGCACAAGCCAGCTGGTTGTCGGTACATGATGAGAGATTGGTCCTTGATTTGGAGGCATTGGAGATAACTTGCATCGACAAGCAGTCTAGTGTCGAGGTGAAATTGTTTTGGACAGAGGTGTAGTATGACCTAGCTAATAGAGTTCGGAGGGCTTTGGTTCAGGATAACAGCATGAAGCAGATCTTAGATGAATCTTTGGATGGGTCAAATTCCCAATTTGCTGTTGAGGATGGACTGCTAAAGAGGGACGGTGGCCTATGCGTTCCTAGTGCGGCTAATATTCGGGAGGAGTTCTTGTACGAGGCTTATCATACCAAGTACTCATTCCACCCGGGGAGCATGAAGATGTATAAGGACATGAGGAAGTTGTTCTGGTGGCCAAGATTAAAGAAGGATGTGACACTTTATATCGCCAAGTGCTAGACGTGTGACTTGGTAAAAGCGGAGTGTCAGAAGCCCAGAGATTTCTTGAAGACCCTACCTATCCTGGAGTGGAAATTCGACGACATTTCTATGGATTTTGTGCATGGTTTGCCAAAGTCGCAGAGGGGAAACGACACCATCTATGTGGTCGTGGATAGATTGACAAAGGTGTTGAATTTCATCCCGAATAGGAAGGAAGATCCGGTGGAAAAGTTAGCCAAACTCTATGTGGATAATATTGTGTGAATGCATGGTGTGCCCCGCAGTATTGTTAGTGACCGAGATGGACCCTTCACGTCGAACGACTGGAGGCTGGTGCATAGTCTATTGGGAACTAAGTTGAGTTTCAGCACAGCCTCTCATCTATAGACGGACGGTCAGACCAAGAGGGTCAACTGGATGGAGGACATGCTTCGTATGTGCGTCTTGGATTTCGGAAAGCAGTGGGAAGATCACCTATATATGGTGGAGTTTGCAAATAACAACAGTTATCAGGCAAGTATTGGAATGATGCCTTTCGAGGCCTTTTATGGAAAAGGTGTCGCATGCCATTGTCTTGGTTGGAGACAGGCGAGTCAAAGCTATACAAACGTCAAGCGGTAGAATATGCCACTTCAATGATACGTACAGTTCAGGAACGGTTGAAGATCGCTCAGGACAGGTAGGCAAAATACTATAACGCCAAGCATAGGAACGTGGAGTTCGGTGTTGGCGACTGGGTGTATTTGAAAATCAAGCCATACAAGGGTGTCTCGTGGGTTCGACGCTTGAAGAAGCTCAGTCCGAGATACCTTGGACCGTTTGAATTCCTGGAGCGTGTTGGCGAAGGCGCGTATCGATTGAAGCTGTCAGTGGAGTTGAGTGGGTTACATAATGTGTTCCACATTTTGATGTTGCGGAAGGCGATGCAAGATCCTTCGCAGGTCGTTGCGGTCGATCAAGTGCCGGTTGAATACGGGTTGATGATAAAGGTCAAGCCAGTATGCATTGAATACTTTGAGGTTAAACGACTCTGCAATAAGGAAATCTGAATGGTTAAAGTATGTTGGGATAACTGCGGACGTGAGGAGCTTTCTTGGGAGCGAGAGCAGACTATGATGGAAGAATGCTCCAAGTTATTCCACTCAAGTATCATTTAAAATCTTGTGTACCTTTACATAATTTCGGGACGAAATTCTTTAAGTGGGGGAGATTTGTTTTGCCCCGAAAATCGTAATCGAACTGGTCGCGTCCAAGATATTTTTTAGTGTCTGTATAGGGGTACACGGCCTAGGACACAGGCGTATCCAAGGCCATGTGGTTCTCTGTGTTGGCTGGCTGTGTCTAAAGATGGACACGACAGGAAATACGACAGCGTAACACGGGCGTGTCAATGTAGTTCGGTGCGAGAGACCCATAGAGGGGACTGAACATTGGCATAGTCGGGAGCCTTAGACAGTGGTCAGAAAAGCTAAATTCTCACGTTGTTGCCATCCTGGGGATGGTGGTGAAGCCACTGAATTGATAGGATTCACCGATAATGTGCCCTGAGTGCACGAGGTGTTTGGCCGAGCGCGCCTACACCTGTGGCGAAGTATGTTTGTACTCTATTGTTTAGCTGGGATAATGAAATGCAGGGGAGGAGCAACGCCGTCCCGAGTAAGGGGCAGGGTCGTTATAATTTGGTCGGCTTTGGCTGACCGTTGCTTTGTTTGCCACCGTGCGGTGGAATGTTGCTTGTTGTTGCTGCAGAGCCGAGTACCAAATAGTGGGCTGAAGCCCATGTTGCTGAGCTGGCTCTCAAAGGACAAAGCGAATAGTTGTATTTTATTTCTATCATGTGTGGCCGGCCTATGAGCCGATGTATGAAAAACACTATTTTATTAAGTGAACTCTTGTAAGGTCATAAGGCCAAATACTTTCAGTGTATTTGTTATTTCATTCCTGTGGTAGTTGTGAACATTCATGATAGTTGATTATTCAATTATGGGTTCTTTATAACTATTTGAAAGCTTCCGCTAGAATGCTCTGTGTTAGGGCGAGTAGTCGTAGTTGGAATGTTTTGATATTCTTAAGTAACCCTTCTGGCTGTCCATGTTATATGGAGTCGGGTTCCAGCTGAACCTTTTGTTATATACCATACGACAGATGGGGGTGTTACAGGCCGCCTGAGTCATTCGGGGTCTATCTATTTTAGCTTTTCTTTCCATAGCCGCTCGGCTTCTTTACCTCATTTTTTCAGTTGAGCCGTGGTCAGGAAAACGCTGGCCGGCGAATTTAAAATTGTGTTCACCCCATTCTTCCTTAACCGCGGCATGTAGAAGTTAACAATTCTCTTAACTTCCCCATGTTTACCTTGCAGTAGAGGAAGTATGGTCTCCACTGGCTTCCCAGCGATTAGCTTCTTCATCTCCTCCATATTCTCTCGAAGTTTCCGTTTCTCGTCTCCTTCGGAAACCGCGGAGGCCGGCCCGCCAAGCTTCTCCCCAGTGACTTCGACTTCGGGGCAGTCAACCTCTTCAGAAGCCGCTGGGGTCGACAATAGCGCATCCTGCTGCTGCAAAGTCTCCATTCACTTGAGGATGTCACTAATCATCTCGCTAGCCGCAGATGTCTCCTCCGGCTCGTTCGGTCTTGGATCTGGTGTAGACGGACTCTTAGATACCTCTTTCTCGCGCGGCTTATATTGCAGACTATCCTCTCCGGTCTTTACGGAAATATTCTGGTTTCCTGCATGCATCTTCCACATTTTCCTGTTCATCCTTAATTCAAGGGTCTCACTCCTTTTCTTCTACAGTTTCAAGGAGCCGACTACCATTACTGTCCGCTTACTCTTCTCAGCCTAAAACCGCGCGACATCTAACGTCTTATCCGACTCGTTGTCATCCACAATGACTAGGTCGACCTTGGCCTGCAATTCATGTGGTTTGCCAGATTCAACGCTTTTCTCCTCCGTCTCACTTATTTTTAAGAGCACATCACCCGATGGAGAGTAAGTTACCACATAGAATTTGGCAGCCTCAGTTTGTGGTGGAGAAACCTTCGAAACCGCTTTCGGATTGGTAGCAACCTTTGAAACCGCTTCAGGATTAGCCGTGGCATGCGAGGATTCGCCGACGGTCTGCGTCGGCCTCTTTTCAGAATCAGAAGCCGCTGGAGTAACCAGCTTCTCGATCTTCTTCATGGGTTGTCAGCCAGAGTCATCCGGTTTCTGGATCCGACTTTTCTTCTTTTCAGTCAACTTCTTATCACGGGTTAGCATAGACGACATGACATCCATCTTGTGAAAGACCGGGTCGGCTTGAAAAATTCTGACCGCAAGTGGCAAGTAGCGACCCGTGGCTTGTGTTGGGTATTGTATCCACAACGTACCTGATTTGAAGAAGCCCCTGGACAAGCTAAGGTAAATAGACAATGTATTTGACAAAATATTTCAAGTTGTGCTTGCAGTCATTCCACGCTAAGTGCACACCAATGTCAGGGTGCAGTAGGTCAATATACACGGATCTGCACGACGTAATCCCTCGTTGAGCAGATCAGTGTGTTGGCCTACGTGTACTCTCTCTATTGGAGTGCACTTACTTCCAAGTACAGGGCCGTGCTTATGCAAGAGCAGGCAAGGAGCAAGGATGAGTCAAAGAGCAGCTTAGAGGCATAAGATGAAAAATCATCTAAGTAAGAATCGACGAGAATCACCAAGTGATTCTCGCCGAATCGTCGAGATTCACTGGCTGATTCTCGCTGGCTTAATCAGAGTGCAATCAAGTCAAATTCGACGAGAATCACTTTGTGATTCTCGACGAATCGTCGGGAATCACTTTGTGATTCTCGCCGAATCGTCGAGAATCACCCTTGATTCTCGACGATTCGACGAGAATCACAGGTGATTCTTGCCGATTTTTACTTGGGCAATTTTCGGGAAAAAGCTGAACCGGATTCTGCCGCTGACACTATTCTGAACCGGGGTTAGGGTTTCTTCAGGTGGGACCCATAACGGTTATAATGGGGTATTTCCACCGTATAAATATACGCGTATTTTTGAATAGTCAAGACACACAGAAAGAAGCCGAGCGACTATCTTGACCTAAAATCGCGAAACTGCTCCGCCGCCGCCGTCGCCGCTCGCGCTAGTTGGTCGCCGCCCTTGATCGAGATTTCTTCGTGATCTTCCGGCGACAGAAGCTTAGCCAAGCTTAGGGTCTCACGCGTCTATCCAGAGATCCCTTGTCTCTCGATTTGTTGATCGGGAAAAACTTCCCCGTCCGAATCGATCGAGACGATCGATCCTAGAGTGACCGTTGGTAGACCTAGCTAGCTTCGCTACGAAGTTTGGATCTCCAAAGAACAACAGCCACACATCGTTGTTGCCGCCGATCCCGTGAACCTAGCCGCCGCCCATCGTGCCGCTGCCGTTTCCGGGGAGATTCTCTCCAAGAGAGGTCTAGGGTTGTGGACTCCTCGTGGACTTCAAGAACACGTCGTCAACGAAGAGGGACACCGTAGTCTCCAAACGTAGTTTGTATTTCTTGTACATTCTATTTTATTTTTGTTGTAAAGGAACGTTGGTTCCTAGTTGTAAGGGTTGGGTGCAACCCGGTTTATGGGAGTGTTGACTCCTACGTGTGGAAGGGTTCCTTCCGATAGTGCAAGGATTGGATTTCAATCCTGTTGGAGAAGTGACCGAGTCGTCCCTTGTTGGGAGATAGGTCGAAGGGGGAAAGTGGATGTACCCAAGTCGGGGAACCACTATAAATTGCTTGTGTACTTTCTTTGCTGTGTCGTTTTATTTTCTTGTGCAGGTACAATATTAAATTCCGCAAAAACGCTGCACGTCACCTATTCCCCCCCCATAGGTGAACATAGTTGACACTAGGTGGACTTTCAAGTGGTATCAGAGGCAGGTTAGTCATCAAAAAGGTTAACACCTTGAGTTAAATCCTGCCGCTAGTGTCAAGAAGAAGGCAAACATCTACTATGGACGGGCTCAAGTTCACTGGCAAGATCCCTGTGTGCACTAGGCTCAACTTTCCTATCTGGAAGGAAAGGATCATATTCTACATGGAGGCAGTTGATCCTAGACTCTTCATGATCGTGGAGGAGGGACCTTATGTCCCCACTAAGGTCTCCACCATTGATCCTACCAAGAAAGTGCCGAAGAAACTTTCTGAAATGGACAAGGACGAGATGGTGCTAGTGGGACTTGACAAGAAGGCGCAGAACATTCTGGTCAGCGCAGTTGATGACTCAATGATGCAGAACTTCTGCAACTGCAGGACAGCACAGGAGATATGGCATTGTCTGATCATCCTGATGGAGGGGACTGATGAAGTGAGGGATGATCGGAGATCCCTCCTGAACCAGAAATATGAGGCCTTCAGACAAGGGCCTAAGGAAGAGATCGGAGTCACCTACGAGAACTTCCTCAAGATTGTCAACGCCCTCAAAGGATACGGAAGAGTGTTCACTAATGGTGAACTCAATGAAAAATTCCTTAGGTCTCTTACTAAGGAATGGGACACAAAGATCTGTGCCATCCGAGAGTTTGGAAGACTAGCTGAAACAGACCCGCTAATTCTGTTTGGGAAGCTAATGTCCTATGAGCTTCAACTGAACACCAGGAAAGCAGAAGAAGAAGCAGAGAAGGCTGCAGCCAAAGAAAAGACTGTGGCTCTAAAAGCCAGTCACTCCAAAAAAGGCAAGGGTGCAGTTTCATACCGTGCCAGGAATAAGGATGAGGAGGAGGACTCCGAGCCATGCTCCTCCAGCTCAGAGCTGTCGGAGGAGGATTTCTCCCTCATTACCCGAGAGTTCAAGAAGTTCCTCAAGATGTGGAATCAAAGAAAGAAAGATGTCTCCTCCTCCAGGCATCAGAAGAAAAATTATTCTTCTGACAGGTATGTTTCTAAACCGAACAAACATCGCTCTTCTGACATTATTTGCTTTGGATGCAATAAGCCAGGACACGTCGTGGCCGACTGCTATCAAAGCAAGAGAGAAAAAGGGAAAGGAGAGGAGCACAAATCCTCTAGAGATAAGAAGAAAGAGCGGAGCTACATCGCCAAAAGGCCAAAGACACTGAGTGAGTTTGATTCCTCAGACTCCAGTGATGATGAGGAAGCCTACTTCGGGCTGGTGGGTCGCTCCGACTCAGAAGGAGAATGTCCCCCATTTACTGGGAAGGTAAAAGCTCACACCCCTCTCTCCGACTCTGACTCTGATCCTGAGTCTCAGGATGATGAATCTGAGGATAGCCTTTCGGCCCATGAAGCTGAGCTCCTCGAGAAGTATGAGCTTCTGCTCAACACTTTCGAGGAGTGTCGTAAGAGATTAAAGGCTGAGAAAAAGGAAGTAAAATTCCTTAAGGGTGAGTGTGTTTCCCTAAGGGAAGAGGTCACCAGTTTGATTTCTCTCCGACAGGAGCACCTTGACCTGACTTCAAAGCACTCAGAGTCTCTTAAGCTCCTTGATCTTAAGCAGGAGGAAGTCGACAAGTTGGAAGAACAACTTGCGACAGA
Organism: Platanthera guangdongensis; assembly: GCA_039583875.1. Classification (NCBI taxonomy): domain Eukaryota; kingdom Viridiplantae; phylum Streptophyta; class Magnoliopsida; order Asparagales; family Orchidaceae; genus Platanthera; species Platanthera guangdongensis. The sequence continues at coordinate 79,145,188 of CM077156.1, read as the reverse complement.
AAGGAAGATCGTTAAGAGCTTCTCTATGCCAAAAAATGTTCTTCCTGTAGTTGATACCTTCTCTGCTCAGGCCAAAGGAGCTGGCTTGGGGCATGTAGGGGTATCTGGTTCCTCATCCAGGAGAAACAGGAACCAGAGGAAGAATAAGGCCGCCAAGAAGGCCTCTGCTGATGAAAAGGGAAAGGCTCCGCTCAGTCCTGTTGCATTCAGAAAGCCTGGCTTTCCTTGCAACCAACATGACTTTGAATCAACATTTGGCCATCATTTCCGGCCCTCGGTTGCAAAGCCAAAGAGCCGATATGACGGTTGGATCTTTCCCCGGAACTTCGGTGAGAGTGCCTTCAAGGCACCTTATGAGGAAATCCACATGGGAAATTATGGTCAATTCTCTAGCGGCCATAATGGAGAGCAGGCACCAAAAGCCAAGCCTGTTATACAGAAGGTGAAGAAGTCTTGTGACTGCAATCACTGTGAGGCGCCCACCTCCAGATCCAAAGCCCCGGCTGTACCCACCGTTACCAGGGTAAGGCAGGAGCCAAGGAAGAGGTACAACAGATTTGACTGTTGGTACTGTGGCAAAGTCGGTCACTTTGCCGTGGATTGTTGGTTTAATCCAAGGTATCACGAGACTCCCTATGTTAGCAATGCGAGGCCGACCACTCGTAGGGTTAACCAACCGAGGGGGAGTATGCTAACCAGGAATCTAGGACCCAAGTTCGATTGGGTTCCTAAGGGAAATTAATTTTGTTTTGCAGGAATGTCCAAAGGCCACCAAAATGCCAATATGGTACTTGGACAGTGGATGCTCCCGACACATGACCGGGACAAGAAGCCTGCTGCGTGATTACACTCCAGTCGAGAATGGACCGAAAGTCATCTTTGGAGTGTCAGATCGAGGAGTCACCAGAGGTTACGGTATGATTTCCAACGACATAATCTCTATTACCGACGTGGCTTATGTTGAAGGGTTAAACCATAACCTGATTAGTGTAAGTCAGTTATGTGACAAAGGTTATGACATTAAGTTCTGCAAGGATAAATGTCTGATAATTTCACGTATCTCTTCTGAGACGGTATTATCAGGCATTAGGAGCAGAAATATCTTCTGCTTAGATTTTCTCAGTTTAGATTCATCTACCCCCGTATGCCTTGTGGAAACAGGCAGTGCATCTCTTTGTGAACAATGGCACAAGAGATTGGCACATATTAATTTCAAAACAATTAGTATGCTGTTTTCTAAAAACTTAGTAAGGGATGCTCCCGTTATCAAGTGCATCAAAGATAGCCCCTGTACTGCATGCTAGATGGGCAAACAGACTCAGGCTACCTTTAAGAGCATTGCAGACAAAGACTCTTCCCGATGTCTTTACCTTCTACATATGGACTTGTTTGGTCCAATGCAAGTTCATAGCTTGGGAGGCAAGTCCTATACGCTAGTGATAGTTGATGATCATTCTCGGTTTACATGGGTGTTCTTCTTAAAATGAAAGTAAGATACGTTTGAAATCTTCACTAGTTTTGTCAAGCAGGTTCAGAACGAATTTAACTGCCCAGTGGTCAAAATCAGAAGTGACCATGGAACAGAATTCGAATCTGGTGCTATGACAGAGTTTTGTGAAGAACAATGTATCTTTCATGAGTTTTCCTCCCCGCACACTCCTCTGCAAAATGGAGTTGCGGAGAGGAGAAATAGAACTCTCATTGAAGCCTGTATGACAATGTTGAAAGACGCTTCTCTCCCATAATACTTCTGGGCAGAGGCTGTCAACACAGCTTGTCATGTACAAAACCGAGCATTGATCAACAAGCATCATTGTAAGACGCCTTACGAGCTACTAAAAGGCAGGAAACCAACCATGTCCTACTTGAGGATCTTTGGTTGCAGATGCTATGTACTGAATAATGGGAAGTACCCGCGTACTAAATTTGGTGAAAAATGCTTCGAAGGCATATTCATGGGCTATAGTTCCCATAGTCGGGCATATAGGGTCTTCAATAAGAAAACCCTAGTGGTAGAAGAATCAATTAATGTTGTATTTGATGAAGGAAGTTTGCTTAATAGCAATTCTTCCAATGGGATTCTTGAAGATGCAGGTGCACGACTTGAACAGCTGGATCTCAATGAGACCGCTAAAGATGAAACTCCTAAGTACGTCAAAGTTTCCACCTACACGTAATCTGGGAATGTTGAAGATCAAAATGGAACAAATCTCTTAGAAGAAGGATAAGCCCAAGAAGTAGTCGAAGCTCCAAACTCCAGACTTCTAGAGCTCCGGCACGTGAGGGATCATCCTAGAGATCAGATCATCAGAGATCCTCGTGTCGGTGTCAGAACTCGAAGAGGTACTATTAACGAAGTTTTGCATCTTAGCTTCCTGTCACAGGTTGAGCCAAAGAAGTTCGACGAGGTGAACAAAGACACGACATGGACTTTGGCCATGCAAGATGAACTACATCAATTCGAACGATGCAATGTTTGGACACTAGTTCCCGGACCACACAAGCAGAATATGATTGGCACCAAGGGGATCTTCAGAAACAAACTGGATGAACATGGTGTCATCATAAAGAACAAGGCCAGGCTGGTGGCTCAATGTTACAGACAGGAGGAGGGGATTGACTTCAACCAGACCTTTGCACCAGTGGCAAGGCTCGAGGCAATCAGACTGTTCCTGGCGTATGCTTCGCACAAAGGATTCACAGTCTATTAAATGGATGTGAAATCAGCATTCCTGAACGGAGACCTGAAAGAGGAAGTATACGTCGCTCAACACCCAGGTTTTGTCAATCCTACTTATCCCAATCATGTATATTTTCTTAATAAAGCTTTATATGGGTTAAAACAAGCTCCACGAGCTTGGTATGAGACTTTATCTAGTTTTCTTCTTGAGAACAAGTTCTCTAGAGGTAAAATTGATAAGACATTGTTTCTCAGGGAAGTCAAAGTCAAGATTTTGCTGGTGCAAATCTATGTCGATGACATAATATTCGGCTCAACGGACAACAATCTTTGCAAAACGTTTTCCAAACTTATGCAAGGAAAGTTTGAAATGAGCAGTATGAGAGAGCTCAAGTATTTCTTGGGACTTCAAGTGAAATAGTCTGAGGATGGAATCTTCATCTCTCAGATGAAGTTCACAAATGAACTCCTTAAGAAATTCGGGATGGAGAATGCAACCTCTATGAGGACTCCAATGGGATCCACTATGTCTCTGGATAAGGATGAGAAAGGTAAACCTTTCGATGAAACCAAATACAGAAGCATCATTGGATCCCTGCTCTACCTTACTGCCAGTAGACCAGATATTATGTTCTCCACATGTGTCTATGCCCGGTATCAGGTGAACACTAAGGAATCTCACTATGTCGCTGCAAAGCGAATTCTAAGATACCTTAAAGGTACTCCCAATCTTGGCTTGTGGTACCCGAGAAATAATGATGTCGAGCTAATAGGCTTTTCAGATGCTGATTTTGCAGGGAGTAGAGATGACAGGAAAAGCACTTCCGGGACGTGTCAATTCCTCGGAAGAAGGCTTATCTCTTGGAACAGCAAGAAGCAGAATTGTGTAGCTACCTCCACAGCCGAGTCTGAGTACATCTCGGCTGGCAGTTGTTGCACACAACTACTATGGATCAGAAACCAGTTAGCCGACTACGACCTTCAGTTCAAGGAAGTGCCGATGTACTGCGACTCCTCCAGTGCTATTGCGATTGCCAACAATCCGGTATCGCACAGCAGAACGAAGCATATTGAAGTGCGCTACCACTTCATTCGGGAGCACGTGGAGAACAAGGACATCTCTCTCTGTTATGTCCCCATGGACAAGCAGATTGCAGATATATTCACAAAGCCCTTAGATGAAGCCAAGTTCAGTCTTTTCAAAACTGAATTGGGAATGCTAAACTATGAGGAATGAAGACTACAGAAGCTCCAGGCTCGGGCAAGAACTGAGGGGGAGCAAGGGACTCAAGTGTGAGCACAGATGCACGAACTGAGGGGGAGCAAGGGGTCAAATGATACAGACCCAGATTTGCAAAAGCCGAAAAGGGGGAGATTACCCTCTCGGCTAAGGCTAAGGTGAAGGTGGCTCCAAAGTTTGCTCGCACGAAATTGGTATCGGTAATGATTACCTCACTCAACTCAATTTCAAATTTATGATTTTCATTCCCATATGCTCTATTCACCTTAGCTTGTAGGGTTTAGGCTTCTTCAAATAGGGGGAGATTGTTGGGTATTCTATCCACAACGTACCTGATTTGAAGAAGCCCCTGGACAAGCTAAGGTAAATAGACAATGTATTTGACAAAATATTTCAAGTTGTGCTTGCAGTCATTCAACGCTAAGTGCACACCAATGTCAGGGTGCAGTAGGTCAATATACACGGGTCTGCACGACATAATCCCTCGTTGAGCGGATCAGTGTGTTGGCCTACGTGTACTCTCTCTATTGGAGTGCACTTACTTCCAAGTACAGGGCCGTGTTTATGCAAGAGCAGACAAGGAGCAAGGATGAGTCAAAGAGCAGCTCAGAGGCGTAAGACGAAAAATCATCTAAGTAAGAATCGACGAGAATCACCAAGTGATTCTCGCCGAATCGTCGAGATTCACTAGCTGATTCTCGCCGGCTTAATCAGAGTGCAATCAAGTCAAATTCGACGAGAATCACTTTGTGATTCTCGTCGAATCGTCGGGAATCACTTTGTGATTCTCGCCGAATCGTCGAGAATCACCCTTGATTCTCGACGATTCGACAAGAATCACAGGTGATTCTCGCCGATTTTTACTTGGGCAATGTTCGGGAAAAAGCTGAACCGGATTCTGCCGCTGACATTGTTCTGAACCGGGGTTAGGGTTTCTTCAGGTGGGACCCATAACGGTTATAATGGGGTATTTCCACCGTATAAATATATGCATATTTTTGAACAGTCAAGACACACAGAAAGAAGCCGAGCGACGATCTTGACCTAAAATCGCGAAACTGCTCCGCCGCCGCCGTCGTCGCTCGCACTAGTTGGTCGCCGCTCTTGATCGAGATTTCTTCGTGATCTTCCGGCGACAGAAGCTTAGCCAAGCTTAGGGTCTCACGCGTCTATCCAGAGATCCCTTGTCTCTCGATTTGTTGATCGGGAAAACTTCCCCGTCCGAATCGATCGAGACGATCGATCCTAGAGTGACCGTTGGTAGACCTAGCTAGATTCGCTACGAAGTTTGGATCTCCAAAGAACAGCAGCCGCACATCGTTGTTGCCGCCGATCCCGTGAACCTAGCCGCCGCCCATCGTGCCGCCGCCGGTTCCGGGGAGATTCTCTCCAAGAGAGATCTAGGGTTGTGGACTCCTCGTGGACTTCAAGAACACGTCATCAATGAAGAGGGACACCGTAGTCTCCAAACGTAGTTTGTATTTCTTGTACATTCTATTTTATTTTTGTTGTAAAGGAACGTTGGTTCCTAGTTGTAAGGGTTGGGTGCAACCCGATTTGTGGGAGTGTTGACTCCTACCTGTGGAAGGGTTCCTTCCGATAGTGCAAGGATTGGATTTCAATCCTGTTGGAGAAGTGACCGAGTCGTCCCTTGTTGGGAGATAGGTCGAAGGGGGAAAGTGGATGTACCCAAGTCGGGGAACCACTATAAATTGCTTGTGTACTTTCTTTGCTGTGCCGTTTTATTTTCTTGTGCAGATACAATATTAAATTCCGCAAAAACGCTGCACGTAACCTATTCCCCCCCCCATAGGTGAACATAGTTGACACTAGGTGGACTTTCAGCTTGACAGAGATCTTGAAGAATGGCAAGGGTCAAGAGATTTTATAGACGCCGATGCATTAAAGTCAGTCGCGATTTATTGCTTAGTTCTACATTTTCGAAGTTTTTCTTGAAGCTGAAAAATGTGCGGGGATTATGTTAAGCCCAGAATCCGCGACCAGTTCGCACAGCTTTCTAGACTGGGCGGCCTGGTTCTTCTAGCCGCCAAGCTTGTCAAGCCGACCGATCGTCAGAGACCGGGCGGCCAATGCCTTCTAACCGCCGCCCAGATCAAGTCAGCTGGTCGTCAACGAAGCCGGGTGATCTCCATGTCAGGCTGCCGCCAGCACCGACCTTGCTCAGCACCAAGGCCCAGGACCCAGGCCGTCAGCTCGCCAGGAGGAATCTGTCAGGCCGCGCGGCTTCCCTCCTTTCTTCTTTTCTGCTCATTTGCTTCCCCTCACCACTGCCCGGTTCTCCTGTACCCCTGGTAGACAGTAACTTTAGCCCCGCCCGTTTGGGCAGGCCCCCGAGACTATAAATAGGGGGAGGGCACACTCCCCAAGGCATGCTGACTTGTATCCAGGAGCTCGCTTGTTAAGAGCTGCGGTCTCAAGTCTAGTGTTTTGCGGCTTGCAGTCTGGCCGGCTTCACCTTTTTCTCCTTCTTGTAACCGCTTCTCTTTGAATAAAAGGAAAGCTCGTCGTAGGAGTGGCATTTAAGCCGCGGCGGGCGAACTGTACTGTTGCCGCTGCCAGCGGCCTCTCTTTCTGTCCCTTAGCTACAACCGCTAGTAACCGACTATTCGACAGTATCCTCTTTTCCCTTCCTCCCCCCAGTGCTTGAACCGTTAGCTGGTGGTGCCCGACTCCCTGTCCGTTTTCGTGCATCAACACTTAATGCATGCCTTAATCTTTTCAAATAGCATCATTCCCCATTGGAATTTCTTTCTATATATAACAACAGTCATTGCATCAAAGAACACTGGAGTAATATAACTGATTGAACTTGTTTTACACAGAAGGACTTCTCCTAATATGTCAGCCAATAGTTTGCTTTCTGCATTCATATATTGTCTTCTGATGGTGTTAGAAGACTGAGGAATACCACAAAAACTATATGCTCTCTCATAGTCAGACCCTATTAAATCATCTTCCATATCTATGATGGACTGCTACAGAAATTGAGAAATAGAAAGAGCTGACATCTTTACCTTAACATTCTGAATCTTAGACTTAATGATTTTGCCATTCCTCTTAATCTTGGCATTCTGGAAGAATTCTTCTACTTCAGAAGTGAAAATTCTGCAATGATGTTCAATAATATATGAAAAATCAGATGTGTCTAACAGTAGAAGAACATTTCGGAAATCGTCTGATATCTCTGCAACACCAGAAGAACAGATTTCACTCCCAATCATTAGCTTTGAGAACGAAGCCATTTTTCAAGAGAGATCGATCTTTGCTGATCGGCGAATGAGAAAAATGACTTGCGGCAGACGGTGGAGATGGAGGAAGGCAAAGCGGCTATTCTCGAGAAGGGTTTTGAAAACGAGACTAAAAATCTCTTGGACTTATTTCTATTTATATTTACCGCTAATTATGATTATTTAACATATAAATAAGCATTAAAATTACCTAGAAAGAGGCGGCTAAGCTCCTGTGTGTCGATATGAAAAATTTGACTTTGAAGAAGTGAATGACACCACATTTCTCGAGAGGATAAGTTATTCTAGAGAAAAAATCCAGTAGCACTCGAGTATAATAAGCCTTTGTCTCGAGTAGAAATTAGCCTTGTTCTCAAGTGGTTATATTCAGTTCTCGAGTAGAACATTTCTTTTCGCGAAATAATCTCTTTGTACTCGAGAAAGAGTTTTGTTGTTCTCGAGAGGAATTATGATGTTCTCGAGTGAAATACTTGGACTCGAGAAATGAAGTCCACATTCTGAAATTTTCAGATTTTTGAAGTAAAATCAGATCTTGACTTTGCCTCTTGCCTGTCTTCATTCTCCTTCATCCTTGTTATGCATGCCAAGTCTTGTTTTAAAAAATGAGAACATAGCCTCGTCCAGCGGCTTCATGAAAATATCGGCAATTTTCCTGTCTGTTGGGACATATTGAAGATCTATGTCCCCATGCTCCACATTCTCCCGGATGAAATGATATCGCAGCTCTATGTGCTTTGTTCGGCTGCGAGGAAATGGATTGTTAGCTATTGCAATCGCACTGGATGAGTGGTAAAACAAAGGAATGTTTTGGACTTTGAGATTGTAATCTTCCAACTGATTCTTTATCCATAGCAATTATGCACAACAACTATCGGCAGAAATGAGCCTCCTTCTAAGGAACTGGCAAGTCCCAGAAGTGCTCTTTCTATCTTCTTTACTACCTGTAAAGTCTTCATCTGAAAAACCAATTAGTTCGCTATCATTACTTCTTGGGTACCATAAGCCAAGATTTTGTGTACCTTTAAGGTATCTCAAAATCCGCTTTGTAGCATCATAGTGAGCTTCCTTCGAGTTCACTTGAAATCTAGCACACACACATGTTGAAAATATTATATCCAGTCTACTAGCAGTAAGGTAGAGCAAAGATACAATTATGCTTCTATACTTGGTTTCATCGAAAGGTTTTCCTTTCTCATACTTGTCCAGAGACATAGTCGAACCCATGGAGTCCTCATAGAGGTTGCGTTCTCCATTCCGAATTTCTTAATCAACTCCTTTGTGAATTTCGTGTGAGAGATGAAAATTCCATATTCAGATTGTATCACCTGAAGTCCTAAGAGATACTTCAGCTCTCCCATACTGCTCATTTCGAACTTCCCTTGCATAAGTTTGGAAAACTTTGTGTAGAGGTTGTCGTCAGGAGAGCGAAATATAATCTCATCGACATAGATTTACACTAGCAAAATCTTGCCTTTTATTTTCCTAAGAAATAATGTCTCATCTATCTTTCCTCTTGTGAACTTGTTCTCAAGAAGAAGGTTAGATAGCATAGCGTACCAAGCTCAAGGAGCTTGTTTCAAACCTTATAAAGCTTTAAACAGAAGATAGATATGATCAGGAAAGTTAGAATCAACGAAACTTGGAGGTTGTTCCACATACACTTCTTCCTTTATGTCACCATTAAGGAAGGCAAACTTCATGTCCATCTGATATACGGTGAAGCCCTTAAGTGCAGCATATGCTAGGAACAACCTAATTGCCTCCAGCCTTACCACTGGAGAATATGTCTGGTCGAAGTCGATTCCTTCTTCTTATGGGGTATCCTTTGGCCACGAGTCTGGCCTTGTTCTTTATGATTGTCCCATCCTCGTCCATCTTGTTCCTGTAGACCAATTTTGTCTGGATGACGTTCTTGCCTTTGGGTCTTGTAACAAGCTTCCATACTTGGCAACGCTTGAACTGATTTAATTCTTCTTCCATTGCCATTATCCATGTTGCATCTGAGTTTGCTTCCTCAAACTTCTTTGGTTCAACCTATGATAGAAAACTCAAAAATAAACTCTCATTAGTTGTACCTCTACGAGTTCTGACACCATCTCGGGGATCTCCTATGATTTGGTCAATTGGATGATCCTTCAAGTGTCTGAGCTCTAAGGTTCTTGCATATGGAGCTTCTTCAACCATAGGAGTGACTTCATCAACTTGAATGGTTTCTTCATCTTGATCATCAACCTCTCCAATTGGTGTTGGAGTGGTGATCTTGATGAACTTTTCACCTTTTTCTTCAATTGGCTCATCCAAGTTTAGTTCTTTCATCTTTGAACCTGCATCTTCAAGAAACACACTAGAAGAGTTGCCTTGCAGCAAACTCGTCTCATCAAATACAACATGAATAGATCTTTCTACAACCGTAGTTTTCCTATTAAATATCACAAGTGCCCGACACGGGGCTCCGCCCCTACGGCCAAGCGCGACAGTACCCAGCTGCCCACGGTAGGCTTTGCCCGCTCACCCGCCCGAAGCTGGCTCCAGCCCACTGGGTCGGGCTTCGCCCGCCCACCCGCGCAAAGCCAGCACCAACCCACCCGGCCCAGCCATAATTTCCATGGCATAAGAGTGAATCACCCTTTGGTGCAAGGGCAAAATTGGAAAGCCCAATGTTGCACCAAAGGGGGTTTCTTATCTATAGAATAGTATAGATATACCCTACAAAAAAACCTTCAAAACTCTTTTCGCTAAATTTGGTAGTGTGATACTTGTCATTGTTAAGGACAAAGCACTTGCAACCAAAGATTCTAAAATATGCAACAGTTGATTTCTTGCCCTTTAGAAGTTCGTAAGGTGTCTTATTGTTGTTCTTGTTTATGAGTGCTTGATTTTGCACGTGGCATGCAGTGTTGACGGCTTCAGCCAAGAAGTATTCCGGTAGTGAGGCATCACTCAACATGGTCCTGCAGGCCTCTATGAGTGTCCTATTACTTCTCTCAGCTTCTCCGTTCTGTTGAGGAGTACGAGGAGAGGTAAACTCATGAAAAATACCTAAGCTTTCACAAAATTCTATCATGGCCCCAAACTTGAACTCTGTTCCATTGTCACTTCTGATTTTGACTACGGAACAGTTGTATTCATTCTGGACTTGCATGACAAAATTAGTAAAGATGTCAAAGGTATCTGACGTGTGTTTTAGAAAGAACACTCACACAAAGCACGAGTAATCATCAACAATAACTAATGTATAATACTTACCTCCCAAGCTTCTAACTTGCAGTGGACCGAACAAGTTCATATGATGTAGATGTAAACATCTAATAGAATCTTTGCCAATAATGCTTTTAAAGGTAGCACTAGTTTGCTTTCCTTTTACACATGCATGATATGGTCTATCTTTAGCGTACTTGTCATTTGAGACATCATGTACTAAACTAAGAGAAAATAACTTATTAATAGTTTTGAAATTAATATGTGCTAGTCTCTTGTGCCATTGGTCACCAAGAAATGCACTATCTTTAGCCAAAAAGCACACTGGTGTAGAAGAGTCTATGCAAATGAAATTCAAACAAAATATATTCCTTCTACGAGTGCCTGATAGAATCGTTTCCATATTGTCAACTGATTTTATCAAGCACTTGTTTGCATGAAATTCAACTACATATCCTTTATCGTAGTGCTGGCTTATGCTTATTAGATTGTGTTCCAATCCTTCAACAGGGAACATCTGAGAAGGATACACTACCGTTAGTGATCATACCATACCCTTTCGTAATTCCTCAGTTTGAACCTCGAAAGATGACCTTTGGCCCGTTCATGACTTGAGAATAGTTCTGAAGAAGGCTTCTTGTCCCGGCATGTGCCGAGAGCATCCACTAAGCAAGTACAAGATATGAGTTTTGTTGTCCTTTAGACATACCTGCATTCACAAATCAATTTGCCTTAGGAACCCAAATAAGTTTGGGTACTTGGTCTCCAGTTAGAACACTCCCCCTACGAGTATTACCATTATGAGTGGCCTCTCTCACATTTATAACTTGAGGAGTTGCAAAATTTCTGGAATTAAACCAGTAGTCAATGACAAAGTGACCAATTTTGCCGCAGCACAAATAGCCAAACCTATTGTATCTTTGCCTCAAATTCTCCTACTTGACCTTTTGAGATGGTGGTCTAGCAGGGGCATCAGTCTTGGAGGAAGAAGCTTCAAGGTGATGACAATCACATGTCTTCTTCTCCTTGAGAGCCTTTTCTATAATAGGCTTTACTTTTGGTGCCATCTTGATGTTATGACCCTGATTGTAAGGGCCATAGCTCTAAAGAGTTATTTCTTAATAAGGTGCCTTAAAGACACTTTCACCGAAGTTCCGGGGATGAGTCCATCCTTGGTAACGAGACTTGGGCTCTACATAAGTAGCCCTAACAAAGTGACTGTAGTACGACTCAAGATAAAACTCGTTAATTTGAAATATAACCTTCTTAAAAGAAGTCTGATCTTGAGGAGCTTTCCCCTTCTCCTTGGCCAAAGCCTTCTTGGCCACCTTATTCTTTCATTGAGCCTTATTTCTCCTACAAGATTTACTAGGATCATCAACATGGTCTAGCCCAACACCTTTGGCCTTAGCTAAAAATTTAGCAACAATAGGAAGAACAGTCTTGGGCTTTGAGAAACTTTCAACAAGCTTCTTTTCCGCTACAAGTTGTTCTTCCAGTTCTTTTATGATCTTTGCCTTCAGATCTAGGTGCTCAAGATCCTTGTTATATTCTTCAATAACAACATTGAAGTTCTCTCTAAGTGTGTTAGTCTTGGTGACTTCCTCTCTCAAAGTGCTCTCTTCAGCCTTGAGAGACTTTATCTCTTTGGCTTGAGTTTTCAGGACTCTTTGACATTTCTCGTAAGCTTGATCAACTCTTTAAACTGGTCCATGAGTTCAAACTCATCATCAGTAGAGCTGTCCTCATGATCGTGATCAGAAAAATCAGATTCATAAAGAGGAGTATGAGCATTTACCTTCCCAGTGAACTGGAGTTCTTATTTATCATCAGTTTCTGTCATTAGCCCAAAGTAGGCTTACTTGTCTTCACTTGACTCAGATGAGTCAGAGTTGCTAAGAGTCTTGCACTTCTTGGCCATTAGGCTCTTTACTGTTCTCTTCTTATGATATGAAGATTTCTTTTCCTCTCTCATTCCACTCTCCTTCTTCATTTGAGGGCAATCAACGATGAGATGACCTGGCTTATTGCAACAATAGTAAACGATATCAGAGGAAATATGTTTATTCTGTTTTGATTGATACCTATCATGGTTGCTTGAGCCTTTTCTATGTCGATCACCATCATGATGTGATCTTCTATGTGAGACATTCTTGCCTCTCCATTGCTTCTTCTTGTTCAAGAATTTCTTGAACTTCATTGTGAGTAGAGAAAACTCTCCTTCACATAATTCTGAGCCTGAGGTACATTTCTCTGAAGTTTCTTCTTCACTGTCTTCCTGTGCAGGAGCAGGTGATGTAGCTTTAACCTTCCTTGTGCTGTTTGCCTTCAGAGCGACAAACTTCTCCTTGGAAGATGACCTGCTCTTCTCTTCTTCAGCTTGTCTAGAGTTGATCAGCAGCTCATAAGACATCAACTTCCCGAAGAGATTTTGAGGGTCAGTCTCTGCCAACTTCCCAAACTCCCTGATAGCACAGACTTTATTGTACCAGTCCTTAGTCAGGGACCTTAGAAACTTATCATTCAGCTCACCATTTGTGAATACCCGGACCATAAACTCTTAGGCTGTTGACAATCTTGAAGAAGTTTTCAAAAGTGTCGGCAATTGAGACCTTTGGTCCTTGTCGGAAGGCTTCATACTTTTGATTCAATAGGGATCTTCTGTCATCCCTAACTTCTTCAGTGACTTCTATCAAGGTGATAAGAGACTGCCACACCTCCTTAGCAGATTGGAAGTGAATCAAATTCTGCAGCATAGAATCATCAACTGCACTTGCTATAAGATTTTTAGCTTTCTTGTCCAACAGGACAAGTGCAATCTCATTTTTATCTAGATCCATCAATTTCTTAGGAACCTTTTTAGTAGGATCAATAGTGGAGATGGTCATTGGAACATAAGGACCTTCTTCAACAATCATGAAGACCCTTGGATCCATAGCTTCCATGAAGAACTTAATCCTTTCCTTCCATATGGGAAAGTTATTTTTTGTGCATAGAGGAAGCTTTGCAAAATCCTTGGCCTTGTCCATGCTTGGATAACTCAATAGACAACTTAGGGGCAGATCTGTTCAAGGTGTTAACCTTTTTATGAACAACCTGACTCTGATACCAATTGAAAATGTTTTAAGTTGTCTTACCTAAATCACCTAGAGGGGGTGAATAGATGAGTTGTGTGTCTTTTTGCGGAATAAAAAATTTAGTGATCTATGCACAGAAAATCAAACCAGGCAATCACAGACAATATCAAGAATTATAGTGGTTCCCCAAATTTGGGTAGATCCACTTTCCACTCACCGATCTAGCAAAGGACTTGACTCGGCTACTCCACTAATCTCCGATTGAAACCAATCCTACACCTCAGAACAACGTTGCTACAACTCGATCCAAAAACTTGGATCTACACTCGGAAGATAAAAACTTCCTACAAGAACTCGAAGAATACAACTCCTACAACTTTGAGAAAGATCTACAAGAATAGAATAAAATAATGAATACAAACAATGATATATTCTCAGATTTAAAAAATCCTTCAGCATGTTCTTCATTCTTAGAGCTTTGCGACTTTATCATAATATGTTGAAGAAGAATCAACAATCTTTGGATATGAAAATTTCTGGACTTACACGATCAATTAGAGGATCTATTGTTGACAATAATCTCAATTTGTGAATCAATCTTCTCTAAATCAATCTGAATCAAAAGCGCCTTGGCGATGAGGAAGAATATCAGCGGCTCTCGATTTGTAAAGAAAGAATGGATTCAGAAAACTTGGAATTTCTTCTTGCGGAGGCTGAAAATTCTTCTTAAAATCTTCTAGAAAACTTCTTAGGGTTGATCGAAATTAACAATACCTTATATAGGATTACCCTAACGGTCATAATCGACATTAATGACATCCACGTGGACCAATCATGCGTTAATTATATTTGAAATAAACGTCTGTCTAGACTTAGCAAATTTGAGAAAAACGGACCAGGGTGTTCTCGAGAAGAAGGTTTTTACTCGAGAACTAATGAATTCTATCACTCGAGAACAATAAGGAAGTTCTAGAGAAGAAGACTTAGAGAAAAATGATATGGAGGAAGAATACAGCTTTCTCGGGAAAGAAGAAAATTACTCGAGAAAAATTGTTTTTAGTTCTCGAGAAGAATAATTTTGGTACTTGAGAACAAAAGGCTGTCTCGAGAAAAACACTTAAAAAAATATGTGGAGGTCGAATTTTGCAGTCTCGAGAATGTCAGGAAGTACTAGAGAAAAATAACATTTTGTTCTCGAGAAGAAACATTTTGATTCTCAAGAACAAATAACCATCTCGAGAATAGATAGCTAGCTCTCGAGAAAGATACTCTGGTTCTCGACAAATGACTTCTGCATCTCGAGAACAAACTTTAGTTTTCTGTGAGAATAACTTTATTCTTCTCGAGAAAAAGTCTTTAAAAAATATTTATCTGAAAAAAATTATCCCGAGAAGAAATGCCATATATTACTCGAGAACAAAAGCTCTTCTCGAGAATAACAAGAAGCTTTCTCGACAATAACTTCTGTTACTCGAAATGAAGACAAGTCTTACTCGAGAATAGCCATAAGTCCTTCTCGAGTACAACTTATAGTACTCGAGAAAAAGACTTAGACTTTTTCTGAAAAACTTAAAATCTTGATTCTTTATAAAAATCACCATCCATCTTTTCTCTTGCCCTTAGCGTTTGAAAATGAAGTGTGTCCCAATAGAGAGGTTACACATGAGTAAACACCATGGATCACATATTGAGGGATTACATTGTATGGTCCTGTGTTTCGTGACTCATTGTAGACTGACATCGGTCTACACTTAGCAATTAAGTCTCGTAAACACTTAACAAAAAGAGCATCAAATACAAACTTAATTCATCTTGGTTTAAGGGTGACTTCATACAAATCTGGGCTATTATGGATGCAATACCCAACAAGAGTTTAGCAAGTGTTCGTGAGTTCTCTTCAGGTACTCGCATTATATTTTATATTTATCTACTTTTGTGTTATCTTTTGCAGAGATTAGCAGGTGTTTGCGAGTACTACTCAAGTACTCGAGTTTTATGTTTTTTTACCTGTTTTGACTACTCTTTGTAGAGATTAGCAATTGTTCGCGAGTTCTCTTCAGGTAGTCCCATTATATTTTAAATTTACCTGCTTTTGTCTTCTTATTTGGAAAGATTAGTAGATGTTCGCGAGTTCACCTCAGGTAGTCGCGTTATATGTTAATTAACATGCTTGTGACTTCTCTTTTGCAGAGATTAGCAGGTATTCACGAGTTCACCTCTGGTATTCGTGTTATATTTTTATATACCTGCTTTTGAATTCTCTTTTGTAGAGATTAGCATGTGTTTGTGAGTTTTTTTTTCAGATACATCATATTTTAAACTTACATGCTTTTCACTTCTCTTTTATAGAGATTAATAGATGTTCACGAGTTCACCTCAAGTACTTGCATTATATTTTTATTTACTGGCTTTTGACTTCTCTTTTATAGTGATTACCAGGTGTTTGCGAGTTCTCTTAAGGTACTAGCATTATATTTTAAATTTTGCTGCTTTTGACTTCTCTGTTGTAGAGATTAGCTGGTGTTTCCGAATTCTCCTTTATAACTACCATTATGTTTTAAATTTACCTGTTTTGACTTCCTTTTGCAGAGATTAACAGGTGTTCGTGAATTCACCTCAGGTACTCGCATTATATATCTATTTATCTACTTTTGACTTCTCTTTTGGAGAGATTAGCTGGTGTTTGCGAGTTCACTTCAGCTACTCGTGTTATCTATTAATTTACCAGCTTTTGACTTCTATTTTAAAAATATTAGCAGGTGTTTATGAATTCACCATTGGTACTCGCATTATATGGTTATTTACCTGCTTTTGATTTCTCTTTTGTAGAGATGAGTAGGTGTTCGTGAGTTCTCTTTAGGAACTTTTGTTATATTTTAAATGTAATTGCTTTTGACTTATCTTTTACATAGATTAGCGGGTGTTCACGAATTCTCTTCCGATACTCACATTATATTTTAAATTACCTACATTTGGCTTCTCTTTTGAAAAAGTTTAGAAGTTGTCCACGAGTTCACCACAGGTACTCGCTTTATACATTTATTTACCTTATTTTGACTTCTCTTTTGTAGAGATTAGCTGGTGTTCCTGATTTCTCTTCCGGTACTCACGTTATATTTAAAATTTACCTGCTTTTGACCACTCTTTTCATTGATTAGCTGGTGTTCACGAATTCAGCTCAAGTACTAGCATTATATATTTATTTACCTGCTTTTGACTTCTCTTTTATAGAGATTAACAGGTATTCGCGAGTTCTCTTTAGGTACTCGCATTATATTTTAAATTAACATGCTTTTGTGTTATCTTTTATAGAGATTAACAGGTGTTTGCAAGTTCTCCTCGGGTACTCGCGTTATATGTTTATTTACCGGGTTTTGACTTCTCTTTTGTAGAGCTTAGCAGGTGTTTGCTAGTTATCTTCAGGTACTCGCATTATATTTTATATTTACCTGCATTTGATTTCTCTTTTGTAGATATTAGCAGGTGTTCGTGAGATCTCCTTAGTAACTCTCATTATATTTTAAATTTACCTACTTTTGACATATCTTTTGCATAGATTAACAGGTGTTCACGAGTTCACATCAGGTACTCACATACCTGCTTTTGATTTCTCTTTTGTAGAGATTATCTTGTGTTCGTGAGATCTCTTCAGGTACTAGCATTATATTTTAAATTTAACTACTTTTGTGTTATCTTTTGCAGAGATTAGCAAGTGTTCATGAGTTGTTCTCGTGTAGTTGCACTATATGTTTATTTACCTACTTTTGACTTTCTTTTGTAGAGATTAGCAAGTGTTCGCGAGTTCTCTTTAGGTAATCACATTATATTATAAATTTAACTGCTTTTATCTCCTCTTTTGGAGAGATTAGCAGTTCTTCATGAGTTCAACTTAGGTACTCGCATTATATGTTTATTTACCTGCTTTTTACTTCTCTTTTGCAGATAATCTTGTATTTGTGAGTTCTCTTTAGGTACTCGCATTATATTTTAAATTTACCTACTTTTGACTTCTCTTTTGCATATATTAGCAGGTGTTCATGAGTTCACCTCAATTTCTTGAATTATATGTTTATTTACTTAGCAGGTGTTCATGAGTTTTTCTCGGGTAGTCACGTTATATGTTTATTTACCTACTTTTAACTTTTCTTTTGTAGAGATTAGCAAGTGTTCAGTAGTTCTCTTCAGGTAGCTACTTGGATTATATTTTAAATTTACCTGCTTTTATCTTCTCTTTTGTAGAGATTAGCAGGTGTTCGCGAGTTCACCTTAGGTACTCGCATTATATGTTAATTTACCGGCTTATGACTTCTCTTTTGTAGAGATAATCTGTTGTTCGTGAGTTCTCTTCAAGTACTCGTATTATATTTTAAATTTATATGCTTTTGACTTCTCTTTTGCATAGGCTAGCAGGTGTTCGCGAGTTCACATTAAGTGCTCGATGTATATGTTTATTTATTTGCTTTTGATTTCTCTTTTGTTAAGATTATCAAATGTTTGCGAGCTCTCTTTAGATACTCGTGTTATATTTTTAATTTACCTTCTTTCGTGTTATCGTTTGTGGAGATTAGCAGGTGTTTGTGAGTTCTTCTCTGATAGTTGCGTTATATGTTTAATTACCTACTTTTGACATCTCTTTTGCAGAGATTAGCAAGTGTTCCCGAGTTCTCTTCAGGTACTCACGTTATATTTTAAATTTACCTGCTTTTATGTTCTCTTTTGGTTAGATTAGCAGGGGTTAGCGAGTTCACCTAAGGAACTCGCGTTATAGGTTAATTTACCTGCTTATGACTTCTCTTTTGTGGAGATTAGCATGTATTCGCGAGTTTTCTTCAGGTACTCACATTATATTTAAAATTTACATGCTTTTGACTTCTCTTTTACAAAGATTAGTGGAAGTTTTCGGGTTCACCTCAAATACTCGTGTTATATGTTTATTTACCTGCTTTTGACTTCTCTTTTGTAGAGATTAGTAGTTGTTTATGAGTTCTATTCTGGGACTCACATTATATTTTAAATTTACCTACTTTTGATTTCTCATTTGTAGAGATTTGCAGGTATTTGCGAGTTCTTCTTAGTAACTCATGTTATTGTTTAAATTTACGTGCTATTGACTTCTCTTTTGCATAGATTAGCATGTGTTCGTGAATTCACCTCAAGTACTCGGGTTATTGGGTGTATTTACTGACTTTTGATTTCTCTTTTTTAGATATTAGAAGGTGTCCGCGAGTTCTCCTTAGTAACACATGTTATTGTTTAAATTTATCTGCTTTTGACTTTTCTTTTTCATAGATTAGCAGGTGTTCGCGAGTTCATCTTAGGTACTCGCGTTATATGTTTATTTACCTGCTTTTGACTTCACTTTTGAAGGGAATATCCGTGGTTCTTTAGTTCTCTTCAGGTACTCGCATTATATTTTAAATTTACCTGCTTTTGACTTCTCTTTTGCATAGATTAGCATGTGTTCATGAGTTCACCTCTAGTACTCACATTATATGTTTATTTACTTGCTTTTGACGTTTCCTTTGTAGATATTTGCAAGTGTTCGTGAGTTCTCTTCAGGTACTCGCATTATATTTTAAATTTACATGCTTTTATCTTCGCTTTTGAAGAGATTAGTAGGTGTTCGTGATGTCACCTCAGGTACTCGCGTTATATGTTAATTAACCTACTTATGACTTCTCTTTTGCAGAGATTGGCAGGTATTCACGTTTTACCTCAGGTACTCGTGTTATATGTTTATTTACCTACATTTGACTTCTTTTTTGCAAAGACTAGCACGTGTTCGTGAGTTTTTTTCAGGTACTCGCATTATATTTTAAATTTACATGCTTTTGACTTCTCTTTTACAGAGATTAGCAAATGTTCGTGAGTTCACCTCATGTACTTGCATTATATGTTTATTTACTTGCATTTGGCTTCTCTTTTGCAGAGAATAGAATTTTTTTAGCGAGTTCACTGAAGGTACTCGCATTATATTTTAAATTTACCTGCTTTTGACTTCTCTTTTGTAGAGATTTTCAACTATTTGCAATTTCTCCTTTGTAACTTGCACTATATTTTAAATTTACATGCTTTTGACTTCTCTTTTGCAGATATTAGAAGGTGTTCGCGAATTCACCTCAGGTACTCAGACTATATGTTTATTTAAATGCTTTTGACTTTCCTTTTATAGATATTAGCCGGTGTTTGTGAGATCAAATCAGGCACTCATGTTATAAGTTAATTTACCTGCTTTTGACTTCTATTTTAAAAAATTACCAAGTGTTTGTGATTTCACCATAGGTACTCACGTTATATGGTTATTTACCTGCTTTTGACTCCTCTTTTGTAGTGATGAGTAGGTGATGAGTAAAATTCATGCTATTGCATGATTTTAAATCGATAAGGCAAGTATACATATCGTTCTAGAATATAGGGTCAAGGGTTGTATTAGACTTGAGGCATGCTGAGTACTATACTCACAAGGAAGAGCAACTATTTTAACGAACAAAAGTTGGTTTTGTGAATTCGGAAAATTTAAGAGAACTAGTGATTTAACTAAGAAAATATTGATGTTTTAAAAACTAGCACTTGATCTAGAATCCCCTTGGATTAAAATAAAATTTTATGAAAGTATAAAATACAAGTCTCTAAGTTAATAAATTTGACCGTGGAGGTTCCCAAAATACGGAAGCGCCTCTCTCAAGATTAAGCTATCGACTAAAATTAGGTTAATCGATTAATACCTCAGCCAGTCGAAACCCATAAACTTGCTTTAGGCGGTGAATCTCACTATTGGATTTGACTCCAATATAGAAGACTCATGCCATACACTCTCGAGGATTGCTGGCAACTCCTTTTATCTTTGAGTGATCTACTCGTATCCACAACCTCTCGGTAAATTTAGAATACGGATCTAAGATCGAAAAATCATATTTGCGACATATGAAATTGACGCATTCGAATTCAAATATAAATCGAATTGTGTAAAGTAGAGAACTTGATAATTTGAGACAAATAAAACAAATTTATTTTATTCCAAGGTTCATCGTGAACAAATGCTAAATGAAATTTAAATAATCATCATGATAAGAAAATGACATAAAAGGTTTAAGAGAGAGATGATTATTAAAAGAAGTACTTGAATTGAAAAATAATAAGCTAAAAGTTAAAGTACAAATTAGAACAATACATGAAATAAAATGCAAGAAAAGCTGAAAATAAACTCCAAAACAGACTCCAAGACTCTCTCTCCTAATGCTTCATGAGCTCCTGGCAATGTCTGGAATTTATAGTATTTTTCTTCAGGAGTCACACACCACTCTCACACCCGTGATTAGTGGGCGTGTAAAGTGCGGAACCGTCCTCTTGAAAGCCCGGGAATATTGGCAGGAAACTGCCAAAATTTATCATTCTGCGGGTGACATCACTAAGTCACAGTCGTGAACTAGGGCGTGTCTTTACTCTTACTGGAGACGTCGGGAACTATAAACGAAGGGAATTGAAATCTGGTAGTTGCGGGATGTCACACCCCTAGGTCACACCCGTGACCTAGGGCGTGTAAGCAGGAAAGAATTAAATCTGGAACTATCCCATTAAAGCAGCGGCACTCCTGATAGTCACGCCGTAGTGACACACGCGTGACCTGATGGTAACGCACACGACATGGGAGTATAACTTTAATCTATCATGGAAATGATTTTTTGGATCTCCTGGTGTGTTAGTCCTGCTTGTCACGCCCGTGACTTGAGGGTCACGCCTGTCACGTTGCCGTGTAATTTGTGATTTTTTAATGTTCCTTTAGTTTCTTCCCCTGATCAGTCCTGCAAGCTCCAAAATTCTATTGGCAGCTTATATTGACCAAAAATAAGAAAAGAAAGTAATTAGTAATAAAATAATAAAATATAATTATAAACTAGTTAATTATTAATTAAAAACTATATAAAAAATAAGGAAAATATTACAGTTATCAAATACCCCCATACTTACTTGTGTGCTCATCCCGAGCAAACAACTTTCCATAGGGAGCAGAAAACCTTTCAACACTAGAAAAGAAAATTGAACATAAGGAGTAAAATTTGAAGTCTTATGCCAATGTGCATAGTTATTTTAGCAGAAAAACTTAAACAGCATACAAATTAGTTTTTATTTTTTTCTATAATGTGATTCCACTTATTATTTGTACTTCGAAATTGAAAACTAGGTAAATCCAAAAATTATATTTAGGGAGAAGGTAGAGTGTGTACTAAAATCGACATTACACAAAATGAAGATCAAGATATCCTCCAAAGAAATCCATCAATGTCGATGGCCATAGGCTTGCCCTTTCACACTATCACCATGACACTAGTCTAACATATAGGCATAAATCAATATGACTTAACTTGGTTGAAACATATACTAAGGTTTTGGTGTGGATAATCAAAGATAAACAAGATAGCTAGACACACCCAAACCTAAAGAGAGCTCGCACAAAATAAATATTCATGGCTTTAGAAATATAGCGAATTTCCCAAACCTTTTTTTAACTTTTTTCTTTGCATATGTATTTTTTTTTTCTTTCTTCCCCTTTTAAATATTTTTCTAATTTTTTTCATAAGGGAGGAAAAGCAGATCAACTCCTTCTTTGTTTTCAAATAAAATAGTCACCAAATTTAGATGACTCCTAATCACTCACAAAGTTTGTTTTATGTATAACCATTATCGAGCTAGACTTTTGGGTGTGATTAGGATGTTTTTATGCCTTGCTAAAATATTTGGTGGAGATAAAACAAAAGGTAGGGTAATAGGCTCAAAGTTGGTTAGCAACGATAAAAATATTAGGTACGGGTGCAAAGGCTCAAACTTTTCAAAAGAAATGCCTAATCCTATTCATGCTAATAAGTTTAACTTATGCAAGTCATGAGAATAGCTAAAAGACAAATTCTAGACATCGAGAAAGAATACTTTTTTCTTGATTCACGAAATATTTCCCTAATAAATTTCTAGATAATCACCTAAATTATTTTTGGATTTTTACCAGTTTCAAAGTTAAAGTAGAAGCAACTATTTCTAAGCATTTAGAAAAACAAAAATCTAATTGTGTGCTGTATTTTTATTTCTACAAACAATTCTACTTACATGTGCATTTGACTAAGAGCACGGCATGGCCAACAGTTCTACTCCAAAATTCAAAATTCAATTATACCATGAAAATTCTCTAAACACTATGTAAAAATTGAATACTAGAGATTTTGCATGTGAATAAATATAGAAACAAAGATTTCTCTTATTAAAAATTAAACCTAATTTTTTCGGTTAATTCTTAGGATTCCGAGGTATAGCCTGTGAAGGGTTCTCAACGGTACTAGGCTGTTTTCTGGAATGACAGCCCAACCCGACCCTTTCTAAGAATTTATGTTTTGATTTTCTAATTTTTTTTTGGAATTTTTGTATTTTTGAAAACTTTATTTTTCTTAAAAAAACAAGTAAAAATAAATTTTAATTTTTTAATTTTTTGATTTTTTTTGTATGTTTTGATAAAAAGAGGCTAAACTAGTGAGAAATATCCCACATACTTAAACAAAACATTATCCCCAATATGTAAAAATGAAGAGAGGGGAAGAGAAAACTTCCCTGAAGAGTCCAAATCTGCACCAAAGCTGACCTAGAATAAAACACTAAAGCAAAACTTGATATAGTTTTTGATTTAAATAAAAGAATAGTACAAGATAATGTTGATAATATAAAAAATATACAGATACAAATGTCCTTCTATAGACACAATAAAAAAGAAGCCTAATCCTCATCGCCATGGTGACCCTGTTGTTGATAGAATGTCTGCAGATCCATAAACTCACAAGTAATACGCTCCATGAAGGAAGCTTAACTATGCTCCAATGCGGTAGATCGACTATTAAAGCTCCCAAAACATGCGTCAAAATGGGTCTACATCTCGTCTAAGCATGTGTGAATAGACCCAAATTTACGATCCCAATACGTCGAAGGACCAGGCATTGTGGAAGGATCCTGCGGTGGTAGTGGAATCTGTGGAGGAGTAGTGCCACTAGGACCTGCCCCGAGATCATGATCAAAAACTCCACCACCTACTGCTGGAGGGATTGCCTCGAACTTTCCTTCTCTTCATCGCGTAAGGTCGAGGGACCGAAGGGTCTGGAAATGTATAGGAAGCGGCGTCTGAACGCAGGTCAGATGTAGAATAGCATCTCGAATCCCCAACTATTTGGCGAGATGAGTGATGAAGTTTTCGACATGGACGAATCCCAAAATCGCATTCTCGGCCTGATGCTGAAAGAAAATCACAAGCACGTGGTCTAGATTGAGTGGGACCCGATAGAACTTACAATTTAAATATAGAAAATCCGCCCTAGTCACCACGTCATGGCTATCGTCGCGACCAGTAATGGTAAAGATGACGAGGTTGTGGAGAACACATAGGGCGGTGGAATTGAGATGTTTGCCATTTGATTTCTTAGGAGTGTATGGGACGATATAGTTACTGATTTCCAACCAAAAGGTAAGAAGGTTGAAGTCAGGGGGGAAATCAGTACGAATGGAGGAGGAGGCAGGAGAAAGAAAAAATGCCTCGTCGTAAAATCCCATCACCACGTTGAGTTGTCAGATGGCGAGCTGATGTACGATGCCGCCCCTCTAAAAGGCGATAAAATCATCTTCCGCACCCCATCAAAACTCCAATGAGGCAAGGAACTCAACTGTGAGCACCAAGAAGGCGTGCTCCAAAATGGAGAAAAGAGAACTCCATCCAGGGGTGGATAAAAATTCTCGCTCCAATTTCGCCACGCAGAGGCCGCAATGATCCCCAATCAAGTATACAGAAGAAGTCAAAGGGTTTGGCTCATTGTCGTTCACTCCGATCTTGTTGGGTGGAATTTTCAAAAATAAGCATAACCTCCGCCATGACAGGGTCTGTGGTGTGCTCACATGAGGATCCGATGGATCGAGGTTGGTGGAGAGTCATTTTGGAAGGAAATTAAGAGGTTTTTGTGTTTGCTAAAGGAAGGAGGAGGGCTGGATGCTATGGAGGAAACAAAGTAGGGAAGGACGCTTAAATAGGAAAAAATTGAGGTTAATCTGCCCTATCACTCCCTTGACTGGGGGGAGTGTCGCCTTCACGATAATGGGGAAACACAAAATCTCAGAAACCGAAAGAAAATTAAATTTTTGACGGTCACGCCCCATATTCACGCCCATGACCATGGGGCATGTAACCTAAAATATGGGGAAAACTGGGAATCCGAGGCATTGACCGGGTCATTCACTCGGATTCGCTTGACACGGCCCAGGGTCACGCCCGTGACCCTGGGGCGTGTAATGAATACGATATATTTTTTAATTTCCTTTTTTTCTTATTTTTTTGGTTTTTCATGTGATCGTCATGGCCATGACTTCCTATATCACAGGCGTGACATAAATTGTCATGGGTGTCAATAGCGAAATGAAAATTTTAAATAATCTCTTTATTTTTTTCCTCGGGACGGAAGGGTTTCATGAATGTAACGCCAGTGACCCAACAAGGTCGCCTGTGACATTGACTGAAGATGGATAGGAAAAAATCTTCCTCATGGAACCTGCATCGGGTTAAGCGTTACGGGATGTACACGTACATAGGTCACGCCTGTGACCATCCGGTCATGCCCGTGACTGGGTCGTGTAAATTAAAATTTGTAGAATTTTTTTTTTAATTTTTTTAAATTAAACATTTTTTGACATAAATAAAAAAGTATCAATAAAAGAAAATAAAACGAGAATTACCGAATTCGATGAATTTATGTGAATTTTGGCAACCGAGCTTGGCAAAGCGTCATCCATCCATAAACCTCCAAACTTGTAAAACTAGACAAACAATTAAACAAAATAGGATAACCATGGGGTGCCTCCGACTAGATTATGGATTAGGGAGGATAATTTCTTCCCAGTGCTCAATATTATTATCTCCGGAGAAAAATAATTTCAATCGATGCCCATTCACCTTGAACTCGCCTTTTTCCAGGTGAGAGAGAAGAATTTTCCCGTAGGGACACACCTCTTTTACGATAAAGGGTCCGGACCAGTGGGACTTAAGTTTTCTCGGAAAAAGACGTAAACGAGGGTTACAGAGGAGGACTTGTTCTCTCAGTTTGAACTCATTTGGTTGCTTAATTTTTTTATCATGATAAAAGTTTTTGCGCTCCTTATAAAATTATTACTTCATAGGCCAAGGAGCGGCACTGATCAAGCTCGTTAAGTTGGAATTTTCGGAGCTCGGAAGACAAATTTTCATCATGATTTAAACATTTAAGCGCCCAAAAGGCGCGGTGCTCTAGCTCAGAAGGTAAATGACATGCTTTCCCATAGACTAATCGATACGACTGTTGATGCACAAAAACACAAGGGGGGTCGAGCACAACCAGCTAACAGTTCGAACACCGGGGAATAGGGAGACTGCGAGTAGAGATCTACTAAGCGGATGAGGGCAGTAAGAAGAGCAGGGCCGTGAACCATGGAAACAACATACTTCGCCCGTCGCGGCTTGAATGCCTCTCTTGCGACAGGCTTTCCCTTGATTGAAAAATGATTGGGTTACAAGTGAAAGGAAAAGCTGAACAAGAGCAAAGCGAGGGGGAGTCCGCAAAGCACAGGATTCGAGTCCGCAGCCTTTAACAAGTAGCCTCCTGGGTTTGAGTCAGCGTGCCTTGGGTGCACCACCTCCCCCTATTTATAGGATAGGGGGCCTGCCCAAACGGGCAGGGCTAAAATAACCGGCTGCACGGGGTACAGGAGAATCGGGCAGGAGTGACGGGAAGCAAAAAGAAAGAACATGCCAGTCCGCGTAGAAGGGGCGGACTGGGCTCGCGGACTAGAGCTTCCACTGCTGCTGGGCGCGCCCGCTGGAGGGCGGCGGCCTAGGCAGATGAGACACTGTGTCCACCGCTGTAGAGAACCTGATACTCCAAGTGCTGGCGGACGGAGCGGACAGGTCCTAGCGTCCGCTGTTGGGGTACCATCCTTGGTGTTCGTTTGGTGATATTGCCGGACTGGGCGGACTGACAAATCGCGTCCGCGCCTGCTGAAAGGGGGGCTTTGGATTCTTGTAGTATGTTGCGGACTGAGGGGTTAACATAATCCCCGCACATTTTTAAGTTTCCAGAAAACTTCGAAAATGTTTCCTTAACTGCCGAGTCCGCAAGCCTCGAAAACACCGCCAATGCTATAAATACCAGTGGAAGCCCTGGAACGGCTGAGAATCTCGATCGACACGGGCGATATTCACCACTTGTGGTCTCTACTTTCCAGTCTGGCATGGCTAGGCTTGGAGCTTTCTTCTCTAGTCTCACTGCAAAGGGCGACCCCGCAATGTCGACGCCTATGAAGACTAAGAAGATTGTAAAGAGGTCGACAAGAATAGATCCTGCCCGGCCCACAGGAGAGAGTTCCCATAGCCAGAAGCCTGCGGAGAAAGCAGTCTGCCATGCCGATGTTTCTGCTCGCGGGGATGCCGCAGTCGACGCCGAACCCTTGAGAAGTAAGAAGATGGTGACCTTGTCGGACTCCGCCCCTTCTCAGAAAACCGCAACCTCGGCGGACACTGCTGGCGAACACCTTGGGGCTGACGTATCTTCTACCCATGCCCAGGTGCCTATTGTTAACCTGGATGAAGATGATAGGCGGACTGAGGAAGAGGACAATGCGCCCTCAACGGCATTGACTGCTGTGAATCCTGAACCTATCCGCGAAAACCAGCCCGATTTAGGGGGGTCCGCCGCGGATTCTGCTGAGAAGACTGCCAAGAGGAGGAAGAGGAAGAGGGACATTGCGACCGTCGCCGAGCGGGTTGAGAAGAAGTTGCGCGCCATGAAGGAGAAAAACATCTCCAAGCAGACTGGGGAAGCGGACTTACAATACAGGCCGCGCGACAAAGAAGTTCCAGACATCGATCTGGTTACTCCGGAGGCCCAAAACCAGGGAGATAATTCACTCTCAACGGTCAGACTATCCACAGATGAGATATTTGATTCCATAGACGTCGATCGACTTGATTTAATCAACGAATCCTTGCTGGTTGTACTGCAGCAATCTGAGGCAGAGACTACTGGAAATAAGGGTGACGAACACCCTTCCTCGTCCGCTGCGGAGGAAGAGGAGAGAGAGAGGCTGAAGGAGAAGATAGAGGAGCAAAAGAAACAAATTGTTGCTCATGTTGCTGCGGTCGGGGCAGCCTCAAAGCAGGTCGCGACGGACAAAGCCGCTGAGGATCTGCGGATTGCTGCGGAGCTGCTGCGGTCAGGTAAACTTCAGCCGGCGCCTAAATACTTTAAACGTCAATGACTTTATAGGTCGCCGCCGCGGACGTCAAGACCAATCAGAATCAACACCGATACGGACGATATTGTGGTCTCAACAAGTGCGGCTGCCGAGAAAAGAGCAAAGGTTCACCGCGAATGGATGAAGCGGTTAAGTGCCTTTGACTCGGAGCGGGCAAGGCGGCCAATCATCTTCGATAGTCGGCAACTCGCTGATGCTATGTCTAAAAGTGATCTTTCATCCTTTCTTTGTGTCCGCCGTGAACTGCATTTGAATGTGAAGTTGACTTTGTTTGTTGCAGGTAGAGAGTCGCCGCCGGGTTCCATCGAGAGCGGTGAGATCGCGGTCACGCCAAATACCGGTGCCGACGCGGTCTCGCACGTGGAACCCGCGGGGGATGAGCCTCCCAGCCTGAATATGATTAAAGATTTAGAGAATAAATTTCAAGCGGAAATGCAGTGTGTCAAAGCAGAGTTAGAGAAAGCAGAGGAGCGCGAGAGGGCGTTCCGCGGCGCGTGAGAAAGAATCCGCGGAATGCAAGAAGACCCTAAAAGACCAGATCGCCAGCATCTCGCGGGCGCTGGAGAGGTCTGAAAGGGAGAAGAAAAGGCTCGTGGATGACGTCCGATTCTACAAAGGCAAGCACTTGGCGTCAGTGCGTGAAGGAAAGGAGAAGCGGACTGCTGAGGTCGCCAAGCAGAGGCCGCGAGCACCAGATCGCGCTCCTCTGGAGATCGCTGCACCGGCAGGTGTCCAACAGCCCGCGGATGAGGAGCAGAGGCCGGCGGCGGAGCTGATGGTGCCTCTCAGCAGGGTAGATCGGGAGGCTGCTCACATGCACCGGACCATAAATGTCATTCATCATCATCTCTGCCGTGTGTACAGCGAGATACTACAGATAAGCGATCAAGCAGCTCATTTATGCAGAGACAAGGCTGAAAGGCCGGCGCGGACCGATAACAGGGACCGCTGAGTCCGCAATAGCACGAGCTTTTATGTTTAACTGTACACTTGTTTGTATAACTGTGCTTCGAACAATGCTCTGTAAACAGAATTCTATTTGATCTGTGCGGACTCAGATTATATATCCGCAATTTATGTAGCTTAATCCTTGTGATGTGGCGAATTGTGTGGACTAATGCTGTGTCCGCTTCTCGTTTTTAACCTGGTGGGAAATACTGCGAACTAAGCGGATTGAAAGTGTATCCGCTCCTTATGACCTGCCGGGAGAAAAAGCGCGATCTGGGCGGACAACATATTGTGCCGGCCACAACTTTTTGCTTTGAATTTTCCTTGGCATGTGAATCTGTGTTTGTATCCGCGTTATTGTTTGGCTGTGCTTTTAATTTTTTTGCGGACTGTGCGGATTGGATTTGCGAGCTCTGCGGCCTGGCCAAAAATTTGTCAGACTCTTTAGCTATAAATAGGGCCTTCCGCTTTCTCTTATGTAGGAAACAGCTGAAGTAAAAGGAACCCTGCGGCCTGCAAAATGGTGTCCGCGCAGACTGATGCTGCTGTCGCCTTCCACTCTGCTGATCACCGGAAATGCACATTGACAGAGGCCGACCTGGACGCCTTTGTCGAAAAGAAGATGGCGAGCTCGAATATTCTTGTCCGCCTTCCCGCTCATCAAGAAAGATTGAACTTCTCAACCGCGACCCAGATCGTCATTCCAGTGGACCATTTAGACAGCGGATTCAAGTTTCCGCTTTTATGGGAACTCGCTGCAATCTTCGAGCACTATGGAATGGTGCCTGGCCAGCTTGCGCCGAATACAATCGCTGCGATCTGCAGCTTTGTTTCTTACTTGCGATCTGAAAAGATTGCTTTCTCAATGAATATCTTCCGTAAGATATTCTCTGTCCGCTCTATCACCGCTTCCGGAGGCCGCCCCTACAAGGGGGTGATATACTTCTACTGCAGGGGGATGAAGGTTGTGGGCCTTCCCAACAAAATCCACAACTGGACCTCTAGGTTTCTGATCTTTGAGGGCGACCTAGGGTTCGCGCACACCTATCCGCAGGTGCGTGCGGACTCCGCCTTCAAAAGTGTGCAGCTGGATGGCCTGGAGTCCGCCATTGTCGAGTTCCTGGCCAATGCTAGGCTCGACATCGAGCATTATATTCCGCTCCTGGAGAGCTTGGCAGACGTCATGCCTGAAGAGAGTAAGTGGCTTCCGAACTCAGCTTTTAGATCCGCCGCGACCTTGGTGTTTAACTCATTCGTTTTTTGCAGCGACCTTGACGGTACCCGCCAACTTGCCGCAGACGCCTAGCGGCTTCGTCCCTACACAAAACGAGAAGAAAGAAGCAGTTGCAAGAAAGAGGAAGGAGGAAGGGGATCCCGCAGCGGACTACTCTTCCTCCGAAAGCTTCACCATGAGTGGCTTCGGTATCAGCCAGAAGGATCTTAGGGGGAACCCTATGGTCCACTGGCGTAGCAAGAACAAGCACGTCCGCCTATCCACCATGCTTCCTTCGTGGAAGAGCTCGTGGGTAACACGCCACGCCCACATTGCGATCTCCGCGCTTTACGGAAAGTGCAACTTGAGCGACCTTAAGAAGGTGCCCGCCGCCGACCTCCCTCTGCTAGCCTCTCAGGCTTCTGCGAATAGCGCGGTGACAAACCACTATGTTGCCACTCTGGCCAGAGACCTGTTGAGGCAGAACGAACAACTTCAAAAGGATAATAAAGCGCTAAAGGAAAGGAACGTGCAGTTGGGAAAAAGGGTTGCTCAGCAAAGAGAAGAGCTGGGGGTGAGTTGAATTCGCAGCGGCCTTAATTTTCTATCCGCCGCGATCTGTCTGATTTGCTTTTGTTTGCGCAGGTCGCCTATGACTTGGAAAACAGCAACTTCCAGTCTGCCATGCTCCCTTTCGTAAAGGAGACCGTCGAGGTCGCCATTGAGCGACTTGTCCGCGACGGCTTCATAAAGGAGGGAGTGGATGGCGTCCCTTTTTTGGAGATCTTCCCTGAGCTGGCTCCGCAGGTCGCGATGATGGAGAGGGCTAAAAAGGCAAAGAAATTATTGAGGAAGAAGGCGAAGAAGAAGAAGAAGAACAACAACAACAAGAAGAAGAAGACGAAAACGAAGACGGAGGGCAAGGCGAAGAGCCAAGCGCCAAGGAAACAGCGGAAAACGCTGCCCCAAGCCAGCGAGTAGAGGAACTGTCCGCCGAGTCCGACAACTCTGCATCCTCCTCTACCACCGGGAGCTCGCATAGCGGGTCCGCCTCAAGTACATGATCGGATAGCAGCGGGAGCGGCTCGGTGGGCTACTCTCCAGAAGTTGACATTGTTGGTGACAGCCCTGCGCCTCCAGAAAAGAGACAAAGGACTACAGATTGATCAATGTATTTTTTTCTTTTTTGGTTTTTGTAAAAGGGGGCGGACGCAAGATCGCAGTCCGCCCAACATACAAAATGATGTAAACAATTTTTGATGAAATAGAAAGGATATTTTTGGCATGTGTGCTTCCTGCAATGCTATTTTTTCCATGCTCACCGCACCGACACTTAGCAGTCCGCACGACACGCTGATAAGTGAGCTTTTTAACTTGCTGACTAGAGACAATTACTGTTCGCCTTTAGAAGAAGAAATTGTCAGGCGGACTCTGTTTAGCTCCAATTGCAGTCCGCACGATACATCATTTATAACGAATCTTGCTGATTAGAGAATTCAACCTATCAATCCATTCAATGTCCGCCTTAAAAATGACGAAAAATAGCCAGCTGATAACAATGTCAGATGGTACTTCATTGAGTTCTAGTAGAGTCCACAATTCTTTTTATTAACTTATCGAATTATAACATGAAAACCATTCGGCGGACTGAGCGGATACAGAAAACCAAGCCGCTCATAATAGAACATATATAGCTCGTGGTTTCAAGAAAACCGTCGGACTGAGTGGATACAGAAAACCAGTTCGACGAAGATAGAATGTAAAATAATCCCAAGGTCACTGGCGGACTGCGCGGATAGATACGTCCTGTCCGCCAAAGATAGAAATGCCCTATAGCGACACAGAGAACCAATCTGCTCATAATAGAAATGAACTATAGCTTGTGACCAGGTGGGCAGGTGAGCCGAAGCGGCATACTTTCCTCACCGGGCTGCAAGCTATAGTCAACCCAAAGAAGCTGGCGGACTGAGCGGACACAGAAAACCAATCCGCTTACAATAGAAATGATTCATAGCTTGCGACCTGGTGGTCAGGTGAGCCGGAGCGGCATACTTTCCTCACCAGGCTACAAGCTACAAAATCAACCCAAACAAGCGGACTGAGCGGATAGAGAAAACCAGTCCGCACATAATTCCCTGCGAAGAGCAAGATGCTCACTTGGCGGAACGGTTCCCTGCCCTCTTGCCTGGAGTACAGTCTAAGCTGTGGGTCTCCAGCAGGCACTGCTCGAGGGTACCACGGAGTGTTCGAGGGTTACAAGCTAAGATGACCCGCGGGCAGGTGAGCCAGAACGACATACTTTCCTCACACGATCATCGAAGTTGTAACGATATCCCTAATGCGGCATGGTAGAGCTTTACCCCACCCAGCCCTCCATAATGCAGAGGTGGGGTCAGGTACTTGCCGGGATCCGAAGTCCAGAATCCAACCACACTAGAGCCTGCAAGCTCCCACTACACGGTGCGAAATCTCCTCGCAACACGTGGTCTTTGTGGTGTTACACTTATGACAACAGCTCTAGGGGAGGTCTTGCTGAACTCGGCGATGTCTCCTGGTATCAGGGAACTGTTAAAGGTCTTTTGGAGAGAGGGAAAACACTAGAAAAAGGTGTCAGTATGGATTGTAAAATATATTTACAAAGCAAAAATAAAAAAGAAAAGGAAGTTCAGGCGCAGAACCGTTTTTGGAATCTCTTAGCATTTCATCTGTTATGATTACATAAACAAAACACTTGAAGAAGCGTTAGCAGGCAGTTTCTATTCATAATAACTCTTGAAGAAGATACACAAAGTAGAGAGAAGGAGGTTCAGGAATAGAACCGTTTGAGATCATCCCCGCTCCATGTGTGTGGTATATCCTCTCCTTCGTATGTCTGCAAGCGGTAAGCGCCGCTCTTTAATGCTTCTTTGATAACAAAATGACCGGCCCAATTTGGATTAAGCTTCCCAATTGAACCAGCTCTTGCAGCAGCATAAATCTTCTTTAGAACGAGATCTCCCACTTGGAAGTGTTTGATCCTCACGTTCTGATCAAAGTAGCGGGCCATCCTTCTTTTGACCTCTTCCTATCTTATGGCTGCTTGATCTCTGATGGCCTCGACGTGTTCCAAGCTGAACCTTATCTCTTCATTGTTCAACTCAAGCCAGTCCTCAATGCCTTCTCTTGCAAGCAGGACTCTCGGTGACGGGACTTCAAACTCAACTGGGATAAGTGACTCTGAGCCATGAGAAAGTTTGAATGGAGTCTCCCCAGTTGCGGATGATGGCGTTGTCCTAAGGGACCAGAGAACTGATGGAAGCTGATCAGCCCAGCTGCCCTTGAGATTCTGCACTTTCTTTTTGAGCAAATTGAGGATCTGCTTGTTGGCTGCTTCTACGTGGCCATTGCTTTGGGGATGATGAACTGATGCAAACCGTAGCTCTGTTCCGATCTGCCTGCAAAAATCTATCATCTCGGAGTTGTTGAATTGTGGCCCATTATCAGTGATTATAGCCATTGGGATTCCATGTCGGCAGACAATCTCCCCCCAAATGAAGTTTCTGACGACCTGAGTAGTTGTCTTTGCCAATGCCTTCGCTTCGATCCACTTGTTGAAGTAGTCGATCATTACGATGATGAAACGCCGCTGACTGCTTGCCATGGGAAAAGGACCGAGGAGGTCCATTCCCCAAACTGCGAAGGGCCAAGGAGTTGTAATCGATCTGAGGGACTGAGCTGCTTGGTGCTGAAGTGGAGCAAACTTCTGGCACTGAACACACTTTCTGGCACAGATCTCAGAGTCTCTCTTCATAGTGGGCCAGAAATATCCTTGCCGCAGGATTCATTTTTCAAGAGTTCTTGCTCCCGAGTGGCTTCCACACTCTCCTAAATGAACCTCTTACAAAACAGTAAAAGCTTCTTCTTCTGAAACACACCGGGCCATGGTAGAGAGGAAAGTTTTTCTGTAAAGGACTCCCGCCAATAGAAAGTAGTGAGCTGCTTTTATTCTGAACTTTTTCTTATCTCTGACTGTGTGATGATAGTCTCCTGTTGACAGACAGAGGATGAATGGGTCCATCCAAGAGGCACGTTGGTCTACTTGCATCAAATCTCCTTCCATCACTGCCGGGCGGAAGAGTTCGGAAGTTGTTCCTCCTGAAGGCATCCCATACTTGGAAAGAAAATCGGCCTCCTCGTTTTCTGTTCTAGGGATGTGCTCGATAGTAAAGCTCTTGAACTTGCTAACTTCTATCTTTACAAGAGCTAGATATTTCTTCAAGATCGGCTCTCTTGTTTCGAAGTTACCGAGGACTTGTGACTCCATCACTAGAGAATCGGTTTTGATGTCAACATGATCAATTCCTAGTTCCCTTGCGAGCCTCAAGCCTGCTAGCAAAGATTCATACTCGTCCTGATTATTGGTTACTGGAAAGTAGAATTTGATGGCCTGCTACAACTTGACTCTGTTTGGATTGATGAGAACCACTCCTGCTCCAGAAGAACTTCTTCCTGAGGCACCATCAACATAGATGGTCCAAGCCAAAGGTGACCTTTCTTGCCCGATCAGGACTGGACTCTGGCATGTCGATCAGAAAATTTGCTAGGACCTGAGCTTTAATGGCTGTCTTGGGCACATAAGAGATTTCAAATTCACTCAACTCTATTGCCCACTTAGATAGTCTACCGGAATGTTCTGGTTTTTCCAACACACCCTTCAAAGGCTGATCGCTGACGACTTGAATTGAATGTGCCTGGAAGTACGGACGAAGCCTGCTAGCTGACATGACCAGTGCCAAGGCTAACTTCTCCAAAATTGGATACCGTGTCTCAGCACTCTTCAGAATATGGCTAACATAGTAAATTGGGAATTGCTTTCTGCCCTCTTCCCGAAGAAGAACGGAGCTGACGGCCTCAGGGCCAACCCCTAGGTATAAGAAAAGAATCTCTCATGGCCGGGAACTCTGAAGCAGGGGTGCTGAGGTCAGTTGCATCTTTAACTGCTCAAAAGCCTGTGAGCATTCTTCCGTCCACTCAAACTTGGATGCCCCTCGGACAGTTTTGAAGAATGGAGCACTCCTATCTCCAACCCGAGAGAGAAATCTCGCAAGGCCTGCCAGCCTCCCCCCTAACTGCTGAACTTCTTTTGGCGTACGAGGGGCAGACATATCAAGGAGGGCTTTTACTTTATCAGGATTGGGGGCAAGTCCTTCCGGAGTAAGGAGATGACCAAGAAACTTCCCCTTACTCGCCCCAAACGTACATTTCAAAGGATTGAGCTTCATTTTATACCTACGCAGAGTAGCAAACATCTCTGCTAGGTCTCGCAAGTGCAGCGAAAATGATTTACTCTTAATCAAGAGATCGTCTACATACACTTCTAGGTTCCTTCCCTTCTGATGGTTAAACACACGGTCCATCATCCGTTGGTAGGTTGCGCCAGCATTCTTAAGCCCAAAGGGCATCACAAGGTAGCAATATCAACCATCATTAGTAATGAATGACATGTGAGGAACGTCAGGCTTATGCATTCTTATCTGGTGATAACCAGAAAACAGATCTAAAAAACTCATATAAGAGTACCCTACCGCGGAATCAACTAAAGAATCTATCCGAGGTAAGGGGTAGCAATCTTTAGGGCATGCTTTTTTAAGTTTGGTAAAATCTACACACATTCGCCATTTTCCTCCTGGTTTCGTAACCATTACAACATTAGAAATCCAAGTAGGATATTGAATTTCTTTGATAAAATTTGCTTTGAGGAGCTTTGCAACCTCCTCCCTTATCGGCTCAGTAAGCTTTGTGGCCATGTCCCTCTTCTTTTGTTTTATAGGCTTGCAGCCGGGATCAACATTCAAGTGGTGGCACGCAACATCAGGATCCACTCCTGGCATGTCTTCTGCTGACCAGGCGAAGACATCAAGATTGTTCAGCAAGCAGAAAATCAACTCAGCCTTTTGATCTTCAGGTAGCTCCGAGTTGATGGAGAGCTTCCTCTCCTCCCCTTCAGCAATGGGGACTCCTTGCGTCACCTGGGCAGGTTCCAGGTGAGCACCTTCATCAGGAGCAACTTCTGAACTGGGAGAGGCTTCTGCAGCTTCTGTTGGAGCAAGTGAAGGGCTGGCTTCAACCATGTTGACAGTGCGGACGTAGCACTCCCTTGCTCTTCTTGGGTCACTCCTGACCCGACACAACCTCCCATCGACAAAGAACTTGATGGCAAGGTGGTAAGTGGAAACCACCGTTTGATACTTGTTTAACAGGGGCTTGCCGAAGATGGCATGGTAGCTGCTGGGGGCGTCAACCACTATGAACTGTATTTGCTTAGTTTCCCCTCCAAGCT
This sequence comes from Platanthera guangdongensis, assembly GCA_039583875.1. Lineage (NCBI taxonomy): Eukaryota > Viridiplantae > Streptophyta > Magnoliopsida > Asparagales > Orchidaceae > Platanthera > Platanthera guangdongensis. Next base: position 79,108,943 of record CM077156.1, on the reverse strand, counting down.
TCACGGGCTGGATGATGCTGCCCTCCACTTCTTTTCTCTCTCCCGAGAAACCATAGAGTGGACCCTCAGTGGAAATCAGAGGCTTTTCGGTCCTCAGGGCCTCAAAAGTAGACTTAAACAGGAGGTTGACCGAGCTGCCTGTATCAACAAGAATTCTATCTACTGTGAAGTCTCCAACACAGCCTTGATTACAACTGCATCATCAAATGGGTTGGCTGTTTGAGGTAGATCTTCTGGACCAAAGGTGACGACTTCTCTTGGAGGAGCAACGGAAGAAGATGCCACCTCTGCCTGGGTGACCCTTGAAATTGACGATTTCCAAGTGGACTCGGACCCTGCTCCACCGTGGATGAAGAAGAGGCATCCCAGAACCCCTTCATCATCTGCATCGAAGCACTCCACCGGGACGTTGATCGGCCCCAGACGGCCTTCGTCCTCTACATCCACACATTCCTGGTATGCCTCAGCTACTTCTTTGCCCTTTGAGGTGGATGGCTTTGAAGAGGAAGGAGAATCCTTCTTGGCCAGGTCAATCTTGCCCTCGGCAAGCAACTTCTCTATCAGCGTGCGAAGGGCCTTGCAGTCCTCAGTCAAATGACCCTTTTCTTTGTGGAACTGGCAATATTGTGCATTATTCCTTGGCTTCCACATCTTCTGAGGCTCTTGCCTCTTTTCCTCTGATCTCCTTTGCAAGATCTGGATGACTTCGTCAAGGTCCAGATCTGTAACATCCTCCATGGGGCTTTCATCAAATTGGATCGGAGTAGGCAAGGCTGCTTGTTGAAGGATGGGAAGAGCTTGCAATGGAACGGCGGGAGTGGTGGCCAATGGCAGTCTCTGCTCACGAAACTGTTGATGGCCTTGGAATGGTTTCTTGTTGCGGAAGTTCCTGCCTCTTTGAGACGGAGACTGAAAATCTGGGCGAGGGGGCTTGCCATGAGAGGAAGAAGCGGAGGCATCCCTTCCTTCAGCCTTAGCTGTCAGGGATGAGACATAAGTCGGATTGGCATTTTCTCCTTCAATGAAACGGTTGACCATGGCGATCAACTCTTGATAAGTCTCAGGTGCCTTGGTCGTTGCTTTAAACTTCAGAGGGCGCTCCCGGAGGCCATGGATCAAGGCGACCATATAATAATCGGGGTTTACATTCCTGACCCCCTGGATCTCTCTCTGAAAGCGATCAACGAATCGCGCCACTGATTCATTATCCCTTTACTTGATTTCAAATAGGGTAGCTGGCCCATTCTTCCTCTTCCTTGAGGTAGCAAACCTCAGCAACAACTGGCTACGAAGCTCTGCGAAAGAAGAGATAGTGCCCGAAGGCAGCTCATAGAACCACTCTCTCGCTTGTCCTTCGAGAGTGGTAACCAGCAGTTTACACTTAATTGCATCTGAGAGGCATCTCAAAGCAACTGCCCCCTCAAATGCTTGGAGGTGAGAAACTGGATCTGTCGCTCCCGAATAGAATGGGATGCGAGGCTCCCTGAAGTTGCTCGGAGCCGACTCCCATCGGATGCGGTCGACAAAGGGACACGGGGTCTCGAACTCTGCGGGGTAGAAAGGGCGGACTAGAGCCGGGGAGTCCATGGGCTCGGCGGACTGGCGGTGAGGAAAATGAAGCTGGCGGGCAGGAGTGCCCCTGGCAGCTTCTCTGAAGAAATTTCTGAAAGCAAACTGCTCCTCCTGAGGGCGTAGAGGGGCAGCGGACTGAGCTGGGTTCCGAGGAGTTGCTGGTGATTGCCGAAGCGGAGTTCGGCGAGCTGGGGTCTGGCGGACTAGCGAGTCCGCTGGGTCTGCTGCGGCCTGAGGAGCAAGTCGCTGGGCAAGCGCGAGCAGAGCTTAGCTGATTGCGTCGAGACGCTGGTCAGTCTGCTGGCGGGACTGCTCGGCCTCAGTGCGAGCTTGCTCAATCGCATCCCAAAGAGAGTCCTCTGAAGAGCTAGAGAGGTCTGAGGAGCGGGCTCTGTGGTCTGACATTTCCGTCGGCTGATTTCAAAACACTACTCGGATCTGAAGGTCGCGTGTTAACTGTTGATGCACGAAAACACAAGGGGGGTCGAGCACAACCAGCTAACAGTTCGAACAACGGGAATAGGGAGACTGCGAGTAGAGATCTACTAAGCGGATGAGGGCAGGAAGAAGAGCAGGGCCGTGAACCATGGCAACAACAGACTTCGCCCATCGCGGCTTGAATGCCTCTCTTGCGACGGGCTTTCCCTTGATTGAAAAAGGATTGGGTTACAAGTGAAAGGAAAAGCTAAACAAGAGCAAAGCGAGGGGGAGTCCGCAAAGCACAGGATACGAGTCTGCAGCCTTTAACAAGTAGGCTCCTGGGTTCGAGTCAGCGTGCCTTGGGTGCACCAACTCCCCCCTATTTATAGGATAGGGGTCCTGCCCAAACGGGCAGGGCTAAAATAACCGGCTGCCCGGGGTACAGGAGAACCGGGCAGCGGTGACGGGAAGCAAAAAGAAAGAACATGCCAGTCCGCACAGAAGGGGCGGACTGGGCTCGCGGACTAGAGCTTCCACTGCTGCTGGCCGCGCCCGCTGGAGGGCGGCGGCCTAGGCGGACGAGACACTGCGTCTACCGCTGTAGAGAACCTGATACCCCAAGTGCTGGCGGACGGAGCGGACAGGTCCTAGCGTCCGCTGTTAGGGTACCATCCTTGGTGTTCGTTTGGTGATATTGCCGGACTGGGCGGACTGACAAATCCCGTCCGCGCCTGCTGAAAGGGGGGCTTTGGAATCTTGTAGTATGTTGCGGACTGAGGGGTTAACAACGACGTACAACCGATAACGGTCTTGTATGCGGTCTGATAAGCCCATAGTGCATCATCAACCTTGACCGACTAATCCTTTCTATTAGTAGAAACCATTTTTTCTAGAATTCGTTTTAATTCAATGTATACTACTTCTATTCGACTACTAGTTTGGGGGTGATAGGGGTGGCCAACCTATGTGTAGCGCCGTATTTTGATAAAATTTTAGTGAATTGTGTGTTACAAAAGTGAATGCCTATATCGCTTAATATTGCTCGCAGTGCTCCAAATCATGAAAGTAGTTTTTTGAGAAATTTGGTCACAACTCGGGCATCATTGGTGGTAAGGTCTTGTGCTTCCGCCCGTCGTTACCAAAATATATCGATTTCCTAAGGAAGTCTGTAGCGGGCCGACAAAGTCGATCCCCCATAAATCAAAAATCTCTACTTCTAATAATGATTTTAAAGGCATTTCATTATGGCGGGAAATGTTACATGAGCATTGGCATTGTTTACAACGACTTACAAGAGCGTGAGCGTCTTTGAAGAAGCTCAGCCAATAAAAGCCTGCTTCAAGTACCTTCTGCGTTGTCTAATTGGCTTTGTAGTACCCACCGGCGGGTCCCTCGTGGCAATGTTTTAATTTTTGGGAGCATTCCTCGTGAGAAACACACATCCGCACTTATTGGTCTGCACAAACTCGAAAAACAAACGGGTCCTCCCAAAAATAATTTTTCAAATCAGAAAATAATTTCTTATTTTGTTTATAAGAAAAAAACTTTGGGAGAAATTTCGCAGCAAGGTAGTTCGCGAAATCGGCAAACCAAGGAGTAGGGAGAGTTATTACCTTATATAATGCGAGGTGGTTCTCAACGAGAAAAGTATCGTCAATATCCTCCTTGATAAGCTCCCCTTAATTGGTATTTTGCATCTGACAAAGGTGATCCGCCGCTAAATTCTCCACTCAACTTTTGTCCCGGATCTTCAAGTCAAACTCTTAGAGAAGCAAAACCCACATAATCAATCTTGTCTTTGCATCTGTTTTGTTAGTAAATAGCGCAAGGACAAATGATCGATAAAAACAATTACTTTGGACATGGTGAGATAAGAACGAAATTTATCAAAGGCAAAAATAACGACAAGAAGTTCTTTCTCGGTAGTTGTATAATTTTTGTGTACGACGGTTAGTGTTTTACTCGCATAATAAATGGGATGAAATTTTTTATTGATGCGTTGTCTTAAGAGCGCACCAAGGACAAAACTACTAGCATCCCATATGATTTCAAAAGGGAGATCCAAATTGGGGGCTATCATGATATGTGCGTTTAATAATTTTTCTTTAATAATAGAAAAAACATGCAAACAATAAAAAATTTCAAAAATAAATGGTGCATATTTTTCTAGAAGGTCAATGAGGTGCTTGGTGATTTTAGAAAAATTTTTAAAAAACTGAAGATAAAAATTGGCGTGCCAAAGAAAACTACAAACAACCTTAACATTCGATGGTGGAGGACGTTTTTCTATAGATTCTACTTTAGCTTTATCTACCTTTATGCCCTTACTTGAGATTTTGAGGACTAAAACTAAACCTTCTCATACCATAAAATGGTTCTTCTCCTAATTTAAAACTAAATTTGTGTCATCACATCTTTAGAGAACACATGAGAGGTTATTTAAACATAATTCAAACGAATCTCCAAAAATTGAGAAATCGTCCATGAACACTTCCATTATGTCCACCACTAGTTTGTCAAAAATCGCTAGCATTCACCATTGGAAGGTTGTCAACACGTTACATAAGCCAAATGGAAACCTTTGATACGCGATGGTGCCAAATGCACAGGTGAAGGTTGTTTTCTCTTGGTCCGCAGGCGCAATTGGGTTTTGGAAGTATCCCGATAGACCATCAAGAAAACAATAAAAAGAATGCCCGGATAGCCGTTCAATGATTTGGTCAATGAACAGTAAAGGAAAATGATCCTTTCGAGGTGAATCATTTAATTTGAACTAGGCGATGCAAACGTGCCATCTGGTAGTGGTTCTAGTAGGGATTAACTCATTTTTGTAGCTTGGCACTACCTGTTAAACCTCCTTTCCTGGTCACCACTTGGACAGAACTTATCCAAGTGCTATCCGAAATCGGATAAATGATGCCCGCATCTAATAGTTTTATAACCTCCGCCTTAACCACCTACATCATATTACGATTTAGGCGACCTTGAGGTTGAATAGTTTTATGTGAGTTTTCTTCTAATAAATAGTAAGGCATTGCACCAACTTTTTAAATAAATAGTATGGCATCAAATTAATTGAGGCGCCAAGATCGGCCAACGCATGTTTTACTAATATATCGTCAAATAAACAAGGAATAGAGAAACTACCCGGATCGGTTAATTTCTAAGGCAATTTATTAAGCAAAACCGTCGAACACTCCACGTTGAATTGAACCGTCGAGATATCATCAAGTTTCTTTTTATTACATAAAAGATTCTTGAGGTACTTTGCCTACTTCTCCATTTGCGGTATCGCTTCGTAAAACGGTAAATTTATATAGATTTGCTTAAATAGTTCAAAAATTTTCCGTAATGATCTTCCATCCAGTCCTTTTTAATTTAGATGGATAGGGAAGAGGCGGTTGAAATTCTTTAATTTTATTTTCTTTAAAAATCTTAGGAGGAGGAGGTGATGTAGAAATTGTTACCTCCGTTTCAACCGGATATGAGGATGTATGTACCTCCTTCCCACTCCGTACCGTGATAGCCTTCGCTTGCTCCTTTGGGTTGGGCTCCGTATTGCCCAGTAAAGCTTCTTGTTGTCGATTGGAGAGCATTTTTGCTATTTTCCCAATTTGTTTCTCCAAATTGCGAATATATCCGGTGATATTCTAGATATTGGCGTCATTAGTAGCCGCATATTTGTGCAATGCTTTCTCGAGAGTGGGAGGTTTTGGAGCTTGTGGTGGTAAGTAAACAGGTGGAAATGTGTTTGGTGGATGAGCCGTGTTCCCTGGATTACTTCAAGAGAAATTGGGGGGATTCCATACACCCGGGTAATAATTATTAGAATAATTATTACCCTAATTAAAAGGTGTCCTATTCGGATTACCCATGTAATCCACATGTTCGGCAAAAGTGGGGAGACGAGGAAGCAGACATCGGGTACATTCGTTTGTTTAGTTTCTCAACCTGGAGAGATAAATTAGAAACCGTATCTATTTCATACATCTCGTACAGATTAAGTGGACGACACCAGGGTGTACTACACTGATACGTATTCATGATCATACCTTCTATAAGTTCAAGGGCGGCCTCCGGTGTCATATTGTTTAACATTCCACCGGCATAGGCATCAATAAGTTGCCACGTTTGAGAATTTAGGCCATTATAGAAGGTTTGTATTTGCAACCAATCGGGGATTGCAAGATACAGAAAACGACGAAGCAATTCCTTAAATCGTTCCGTAGTATCATATAATGTTTCTGTATCAATTTGGGAGAAGTAAGTAATATCATTGCGCAACTTGGCCGTTTTAGCGGGTGGAAAATATTTCGTGAGTAATTTTTCCATCATCTTGGCCCATATAGTGATGGAGCCTCTTGGTAGAGAACCCAACCACTGCATAACTTTGGTTCGCAAAGAGAAAGTAAAAATCCTTAGCTGGATGGCATCATCGGAAACACCATTGATTTTGAACGTTTCGCATATTTCTAAAAGTTAAAAATTTTCGCGTTTTGGTCCTCATCTTGAAGCCCATCAAATTGTATAGATTGTTGCACGATTTGAATGTTGCTCAGCTTCAAATCAAAGTTATTTTTCGCAATAGCGGGTCGAATAATACTTGATTGAGCCTCTTCCAAATTTATCCGAGCATAAAAGGACATTGTCCGTTGATCGGCCATATTCGGATTTGGGTCACCAAAATAGAAGAAAATTGAGAAGGAGAGGTGGAAGAAAAAGAAGAAGAAATGTCACCTATGGATTATAACGTCTCGTTTCGCGCTAGGCCCCACACATGCGTTTTGAGTCAAGAGAATTGACTCAGGCTCGGGAAGCATCGAGTGAGTCGACTAGACTCCACGAATAGAGAAAATTTTACTTAGAATATTTCTAGAAACTGAAGGCGTCGAGTGCATTGTGTGCACTCGATGCTATTCGACGAAATTGAACATAAAGGATTTTCTGGACATATGGCAGTGAGTGGACTCAACACCACTCAACGCCATTTGACGAAAAAGCTGAGGCATTGAGAGGACTCAACACCACTCAATGCCATTTGACGAAAAAGCTGAGGGATTGAGTTGGCTCAACACCACTCAATGTGATATGACGAATTATGTTGAGGAGTTTAGTGGACTCAACACCACTCAACGTATTTTACTTAGAAAAATTTCTGGAAGTTGCAGAGTTTAGTAAACTGAAAGCGGCATTGAGTGGACTCAACACCACTCAACACTGTTCGACGAATTAAGTTGCGGCATTGAGTGAAGTCGAAGCGGCATTGTGTGGACTCAACGCCACTCAACACTTTTACTTAGAATTATTCTCAGTAGTATAAACGTCAAGTGTACTCGAAGCCACTCGACGATTCGTCGAGTAAAGAGAAGAGAAATCAATGCTATCACTTGTAGCTATTTTGGGGATATACGCGTCCAGTGCGTCGAGTGCACACGACGCCACTCGACGATTCATCGAGTGAAGATTCCATACTCAGAGATTTTGACTTAACGATATTTGGACTTAACGAGGCATCGAGTGCGTTGAGTGCGCTCGATGATGCGTCGGCAAGTGTACCGATCGTAGTAAAGTAATAAAGTTGAGGAGTTAAATCCTCGGATATCATTCTCTCGAGGAGTGCAAGTAGGGAGTGTGATTTTGCAATTGAAAAGATGATTGCAAGTATTAAAATAAACAGCGGGGGTTTTGGTTTGGATTCCTAAGTTAACAACAATAAGAAAACTATTGTGGCTCGCCGTCACCGCGTCTCTTTGGTGGATTACACAAGAGAGTAATATAGAAGATGGATGAGCTAATGAGGGTCACGATCACCTCTTCGCAATGCACGCTTCTAGCAGTCGCTAGAATGGCACAAGCACAACTTGAACAAGAGAAAATCTAAAGTTCAACAACAATATCCAGAACTAAAATATATCAAAAATTACACATGCTAAAATATTCAAGCTATCAATGTTCTTACACATCATTCCAACACACTAATATGGGGAGAAAGAAATACTACAAGTGAAGGGGAAGTGAAACAACTAAACGCCCGAAGGCTTTCCGAGATTCGCGGTCAGAGTCAAGGGTTGTCAGTCCTTGTCCGGGCTCGGTCTACGGATGACGTCCGGGGTCCAGAAGGGCTGTCACTTCCTTCCAATAACCCGTCTTCTTCGTGAATAATCACTGGGCCGGATTTATCTGGAGAACTACACAGATGCAGCAACCTATGAGCTTGAAACGGAGCTTGGAGCTTAGAGATGACAATGAAGGCCGGAGATGAAGCTTTTGCAAGCTCTTGGAGGAGAAATGGTGGATGGATAAACTCTCCAAGGATGAGACTGAAAAAGGTGGCTGGAGGGAAGATTTCCCCACCGAAAAGAACAGAAAAGGGCAGATGGGTCGGACTGGATCGGAATCCTCCTGGAAGAAGAAGAAATCTGCGCTTTAAATAGATGCAGGTCTGAAAAATAGGCATGCACGATTTGGCTCATGACCGTACGCCAACCGTGTGATATTAACTTCCAGAACCAACCTGCAAAAGGAGAAGCGTTGACCCATGCATTTTACTCGCGCACGGACATTTCCGCCTGTGAGAGAAGGAATCGCACGGGCAGCGACAGAGCAGGAATTCAGGACACTATAGGGGAACCGTGCATTTTACTCGCGCACGGACGCTGCCGCCCGTGCGTGATCAAAGCGCACGATTAACCATATAAAGGAACAAACTAGAAAGCTACAAGAAAACCATGCGTTTCCTTCGTGCACAGTTACGATGAAACCGTGCGTCAACCGTGCGTGAGGAACGTCGAACTCAGCTCGACGAAATTCGTCGAGCTCAACTCGACATTCTTCCGGCTGAACAAAATGCACGATCGGGCACAAACCGTGCGTGAATAAAACGCACGACTGTGCATTTTCCTCAAAACAGAATTCCTGCCTTGGGGAAAACGCACCACCTGCACAACAAAACCATAACTAGAGCACATGCTCCCAACAACAAATATACAGCAAAGAAATCAGCAGGAAAGAGCCATGGGGAGCACCATGTGCTTACCCCCAACAACAGAATGCGCAAATGCACACACTTAGGCCAAAACAGTGCACAAAATGTTCAAGTGAATACCTAGACAAAAATATAACTTTTCCAGTTGAAAAAGTAGTGCACATGCAATATAATATGTACAGATGAGTCTGAAAAACTCTATAAATATCGGACTTATCATACCACCAGACTTAAACATTTGCTCGTCACGAGCAAATCATCTCTCCGTGAACTAGAAAACAGCTAGCTTGCTTAGTAATTTCTAAATATAGTAATGCGAGAAATCGAAAATAGCATGGGCATAAAAATATAATAGATATAATTTTTAATTATTTTAAGAAGTTTATAAATTTTGACAAGTGTAAATATGTATTGTAACAACTCAAAAATAGAATACCGAAAAATCGTTTGGTCATTCATAGGAAGAAAGTAGGCAGGCCACTCAGTTGAGCATTGCCAAAGCTGGGGCTTGGGATTAACTCCAAAGAAATCCATCAATGTCGTGGACCATACACTTTCCCATTCACACTATCTCCATAGCGCTAGTTTGACTCAAGCGTGAATCCGTAGGACTTTAGGAAAAATAACGAGGCTTGGGTATATACGTAAGTAAGGATGTAAAAGGGGTAAGAACGATGGCTACGCACATCCCCACATGATCTTATACAAAAGAAATCCCCTCGCCAACTAAAAACGCAGGTGCACCAGACATGAACTTCACAACACGGGTGTGCGCACCACCTAACACCACAACAATACTGTAAACAAACTCTGTATTTTCACTTTATTCTTTTATATCATCAGCACATATATATTTATTTCCAGATTTTTTATTTTTTTTACAATGCACATTCATCCAAATTTTCAAAATAACTTCACCGCACAACCACATAATAGCATCACACCCACAATAGCAATGGAAGAAGATCATACAACTACAACGAAATAGGGGTGCACAACTGGGTAAAGCTTTAAGGCCCTGGTGATCGCGTAGTGGGGCTAAATCAATAGGATGTGTCGGCACAAAATGAGCTAGCAAGGATTATCGTTAGGATATGTACAAGGCTTAACCGGGCCAAAAAGATGGCCTACACGCTCACGCTAGACTAACCGTGCACCAATGCTTCAGGAGTAGCTTGGGGCATGTTCTTAGCCACCGAGAAAGATGATCCTTCCTCCCGACTCGAGCAATACGAGGCTAGTGGCGGATACACACATTCCTACACTACCGTTCCATTGATCCAGATTCCACAATTTTGAGTAGTACAAACATTATTTACAAATGCAGAAAAGGATATGTTGATGCAGAAAATGCGCCCTCAAATTCAAGTAAAAAAGGGAAAAAGAGAGAAGGAAACTGCAAGCAGCCGTTTACTAATGGACCAAGGAAAAAGGGTATTCAGGACAGATTCAAGACCGCAAAGTCCGAGATCTGAGTCCACACCTTTCACTAAATGGGCCTCTGGACTCGAGTCAATGTACCTTGGGTGCACCACCTCCCCCCTATTTATAGGATGGGGACCTGCCCAAATGGGCAAAGCTAAAATAACCGGCTGCCTGGGGTACAGGAGAACCGAGCAACGGTGACGGGAAGCAAAAAAGAAAGAACATGCCAGTCCGCGCAAAAGGGGCAGACTGGGCTCGCGGGCTGGAGCTTCCATCTGTTGTTGCTAGGCGCGATCCTGCTGGAGGACGGCGGCCTGGGAGGACTAGACACTCCGTCCGCTGAAGTGTAATCAATCTAGAGATCCAAAGGTATGTCGAACTGGGCGGACGGAGCATTAAGTCCGCCGCTAGGAGATCAGCCTTGGGATGGCTGAATGCTGGTGCTCTGCCGAGCTTTGTGTACTGCCAAATCGATTCCGCCTATGATAATCCAGGGATCTTGGAACTATACCGAGGCATCACCGGGCCGGGCGGACTGCCAAATTGAGTACGCGGTTAATGAAACAGGTGACCTTGGAGTCTTGTATGTGTTGCTGACTGTAGGGTTAACATAATCCCCGCACATTTTTAAGTTTCCAGAAAACTTCGAAAATGTTTGCTTAACAGCCGAGTCCGCGAATCTCATTAATGCTGTCAGCGCTATAAATACCGCCGGAGGGGCTGGAATTGTCAAAAGTATCAACGATACGGGTCGTTATTCAACTGTTGCGGTTTCAACTTTGCAGTCCGGCATGGCGAGACTCGACGTTTTCTTCACAAGCCTTACTACAAAGAGTGAAAAATCAATAACTCCAATGAAAACTAAGAAAGTGATAAATAGAGTGGCGAGAGGAGAGCCTGTCCGCTCTACTAGAGAGAGCTCTCATAGTAAGAATCCTGCTGAGGATGCAGCCCGCCATGCTGATGTGCCTGTGCGCGAGAAGGAAGACGCCACCCATATCACACTGAGCAGCCGTCAAAAAGTGCGTATAAGACATTAAATCTGTCATACTCTGCCTGCACTCAGAAAACTGCGAATTCGGCAGACACGGTTTGAACAAATAACGAAACCGAAGTGTCATCCCCCAACGCCTAGCAGCCCATCGTTAACCTTGATGAAGATAGGCGGTCTGCGGGAGAGGAAGTTGAGGAAGGAGTGCCTTCAAAGGCATTGGTTGCTGCAAACCTTGATACAGTCCGCGAGAGCCAACCAGATTTAGGGAAGGCTGCCACAGACTCTACTGAGAGAAAGGCCCCTTCTGGAAAGAAGAGGAAGAGGGACAAGTCTACTGTGGTCGAGCGAGTTGAAAAGAAGCTGCGGGCGGGAAAAATAAAAACATCTTTGTGCAGACTGGGGATGCGGACTTGCAGCACAGGCCGCGCGAAAAAGAAGTTCCTGAAAGCGACCTTGTTACACCGGAGTCCCTAGTCCAGGGAGACAATTCCCTCTCCACGGTCAGTTTGTCAACTGACGAAATACTGAATTCCATAGACGTCGATCAACTTTATCTCATCAACAAATCCTTGATGGATGTGCTGCATCCTGAGGTGGAAATCCTTGGTGTTAAGATCGGGGAGCACCCCCCTTTATCCGCTGTTGAGGAAAAAGAGAAGGAAAAACTGAAAGAGAGGATAGCAGAGCAGAAGAGACAAATCGCGACCCATGTGGCTACGGTCGAGGTGGCCTCGAAGTAGTCCGCGGCAGACAAAAATGCTGAAGATCTGCGGACTGCTGCAGAGCTACTGCAGACAGGTAACCTCCAACTAGCACCTAAATATTTTAAGTGCCAGTGGCTTTACAGGTCGCTGCAGCGGAAGTCGAGGCCGATCAATATCGTCACTGAGACTGATGACATTGTTGTTTCAACAAGCTCTGTGGCTGAAAAAAGAATCAAAGTCCATCGGAATGGAAGAAACGATTAAACACCATTGACCTAGAGCTGGCAAGGAGGCCTATCTTCGATAGCCTGCAACTCGCTGTCGCTTTTGCGAAAAGTGATCATCTCTACATACTTTGAGTCCACGGCGGACTGTATTTGAATATGACATTGACCTTCTTTGTTGCAGGCAGGAAGTCGCCACCGGGCTCTATCGAGAGTGGGGAGATTGTGATTACGCCGAATACCGGAGTTGACGCGGGCTCGCATGATGAGCCCGCAAGAGGCGAGCAGCCCAGCCCGGATAACATCACAGAGTTAGAAAAGAAATTTCAAGCCGAAATTCAAAAAGTTAGAATGAAGTTAAGGAAGGCAGAAGAGCGCGAGAAGGCATCGGCGGAGCACGAGAAAGCCTTAAAGGACCAGATTGCCAGCATCTCAAGTGCGCTGGAGAGATCTAACAGAGAGAAGAAAAGACTTGCTGACGATGTCCGCTTCTACAAAAATGCACTTGGCAATGGTACGGGAAGAGAAAGGCAAGCGGGATGCCGAGGTCGCAGAGTAGAGATCGTGATTGCCAGATCGCGCCGCTCTAGAGGCGGCAGCACCAGTAGAGGGCAGCCAGCACGCCGCGGATGTGGAGCTGAGGCCGACAACGGAGCTGATGATTCCCTTGAGTCGGGTAGATCGGGAGGCTGCTCATAGGCATCGGGCCATTAACTCCATTCATCATCACATCTGTCGCTTGTATAACGAAGTTCTTCAGATAAGTGACCAGGCAGCGCACTTGTGTAGGGATAGGATGGACCAGTAAGTGCGACCTGAAAATAGAGATCGCTGAGTCCGCAAAACTGCGAACTATTTGATTTGTTGATGTATAATTATTTGTGCTTTAAACAATGCCCTATGTTGTGGCTTGTGATGAACTGTACTGTGCTTTGTTCGGACTAAATTAGATATCCGCACATTCTATTGCTAATTTGTGCTTGTTCTGTGCTGTGATCTGTGATGAACTATGTGGACTAATGTTGTGTTCGCATCTCAGATTTTAACTTGTGAATTAGCCTGCAGGTGGGAAGTATCGCGAGCTGGGCGGACTGAAGTTGTGTCCGCATCATTTCGTGCTTTGAACTTTCCTTGGCAGGTATTTTGGAGACTGGACATAGCAAAGAGAGAGGACTCGAGTTCGCATCCGTATTTCCTTTATTTTTTGTTGTTAAACTGAATGCAGTGCGAACTCTATGGACTCGAAAATCATGCTGCGCAGACTGGCTAAAAAGCTGTCAGGCTTCTGCTACTATAAATATTGCCTGGTTATCTCTTCTGTGCAGGAAAACAGCTGTAACTGAGGATAACACGGCCTGTAGAAATGGTGTCTGCCAGAACTGATGCCGCGGTTGCTTTCCATGCTGTCGATCACAGGAAATGCACTATGACAGAGGCCTACCTTGAGGACTTCCTTGAGAGACATATGGAGGACTCAACTCCGCTTGTCCGCCTTCCTGCGCATGAAGAAAGATTAAACTTCTCAACCTCAACTCAGATAGTGGTACCTATCGACCACTTCGATGGCGGGTTCAGATTCCCATTGTTATGGGAGATGGTAGAAATATTCGAAGACTACGGGATGGTGCCAGGCCAGCTCGCGCCAAACACCCTCGCTGTCATTTATAGCTTCCTTTCTTACTTGCGGTCTGAGAAGATTACTTTCTCCCTTAACATCTTCCGCAAGATCTTCTCAGCTCGCTCAATAACTTCGTCTGTAGGCCGCCCATACAAAGGGGTGATCTATTTCTACTGCAGAGGAATGAAGGTCACGGGTCTGCCCAACAAGATCCACAACTGGACCTCAAGGTTTCCGATTTTCGAGGGCGACCTCGAGTTTGTTCAAACCTATCTGCATGAGCTTGCGGACTCCGCCTTCAAGAGTAGCCGGCTTGATGCGGTGGAGCTCGCCATTGTCAAGTTCCTTGCTGGAGCCAGGCTGGACATAGAGAACTACATCCCATTGCTGGCGGGCTTGGCTGACGTAAATCGCGAAGAACGTAAGCTTCTGCGGACTTACTCTTGTATCCGCTGCGACCTCCGTGCTAACATGTTCTTTTTCTTGCAGTGACATTGGCCGTGCCTGCAAACCCACCATAAATGCCAAGCGGGTTTAGCCCTACGCAGAGGGAGAGAAAGCAGGAAGTCGCAAGAAAAAGGAAAGAAGAGGGGGATCCCGCGGCGGACTGCTCCTCTTCTGAAAGCTTTGCGATGCAGGGCTTTGGCAACCGCTAGAAGGATCTGAGGGGGATCCCGATGATCCACTGTCACAATAAGAACAAGCATGTCCGCCTGTCGACAGCGCTTATATCATGGAAGAGTTCGAAGATAACACGCCACGCTCATGTCGCGATCTCCGCGCTCTATGGGAAGCGCAACTTGAGCGACTTGAAGAAGGTTGATGCTGTCGACCTCCCTCTGCTGGCTGCCCAGGCAAGCGCGAACAGCACGGTTACAAACCATTTTGTTTGTTCCCTGGCCGGAGACCTGCTCAGACAAAACGAGTAACTTCAAGAAGAAAAAAGGGTGATCAAGAAAGAAACGTGCGGCTAAGGAAAAAGGTCGCTCAGCAGAAAGAAGAGCGGGCAGTAAGTTATATTTGCAGTGGTCTCAATTTGAAGTCCGCTGCGAACTGATGTTTGTCCCTTTGTTTCTCGTAGGTCGCCTATGACTTGGAAAATGATAGTTTCCAGTCCGCCATGCTCCCCTTTGTGAAAGAAACCGTGGAAATCGCTATCGAGCATTTATCCGCGGTGGTTTTGCAAAAGAAGTGGTGGACGACGTCCCTTTCCTGCAGCTCTTCCCAGAGTTGAAGGAGCAGGTCGAGGCAATGGAGCGGAATGCCAAAGGAAAATAAGTCATTGTTGCGGAAGAGGAAGAAGGATAAGAAGAAGGAGAAGAAGAAGAAGAAGAAGGAGAAGAAGAATAAAATGGAGAAGGCGGAGAAGCCAAGACGATTGCCGACAACACTGGTTCGAGCCAGCAAGGCGGAGATCAGTCCGCTGAGTCCGACGCTTCTACATCTACCTCTACTGGTGAGAGCTCGCATAGCGAGTACGCATCCAGCACCGGTTCAGATGGCAGTAGTGGAAGTGGCTCGGAGGGCTATTCTCCAGAGGTTGATGTCGAAATGTAATGCCCCGAAACTCAAAAGAGCGACGAGTGACGAATCTGTACCAAATTTGGAATTTGGCAGGGGTACACGGCCTGGGACATGGGCGTGTCCTAGGGCGTGTCGGGGTAGTTCAAAGATCTGGCAAAAACGATCAGGCAGAAATCTGAGTTCGACGATCGTCGAGCAGCGGTCGACGATCTGGTCACAATACTGCTGTCGACGATCGGGCCAGCTATTTGTGTTCGACAACCGGGCCAGCTATCTGTGTTCGACGATCGGGCAAGATATTCTGTGTTCGACGATCGGGCCAGCTTTGTGGGTTCGACAATCAGGCCGCGTGTTCGTCGAACAGGCAGTTTTCTGGGTTCGACGATCGGGCCGCGGGTTCGATGATCAGGCCGCACGTTCGACGATTTGACTAGAGTGTTGCGTTCAACGATCGGGCTATAGATCTCCGTTCGATGATCTGTCAGCGGTCGACGATCTTGGTTCGACGATCGTCGAGCGTGGGGCTGATTTTGGCGTGCCTGACTCGGTCGACGCGGAGTGTTGATGCTGGGGTTTTCGCGGGAGTTGACTAAATGTTCCGACACTATTTTGACGCAGACGTGTCCTGCTCCTATTGGTGAACCATGTGGTGTTTAACCACATTAGTCCAGGTCAAACCTCGATCCTGTCCGTGCAGCCCTTTTTGTGGGATCCGACGGCTGTGGTTAATCCTGAAGAGATTATACCCGAGAGAAGGGTTTCAGAACTCTTATTTTTCCTGCCGTGTTCTCTGTCTAAATTCTAGAGAGAAGGGAGAGCGAAGGAGGAAGAATAAGTCTAGATCCAGTCGTTGGAGGGGTTTTAGAGCTCCAAATCGCGAGCCGACTTTGGATATACGAAGGCAAAGAGAGTGCGGTGTTTTTCATCCGCTTACGTTTCTATGGCGCCAAGGAAGAATGATAGGGTAACGATTCTCTACTTGAGCATGTGAAGCTCTCCTTCTTTTGCATAGGAGGCCCGCTCTCGCGAGTTTGCGGTGAGTTTGAGGCGTTCCTTCCGGTAGACATGAATAGTCCCCGTTGTGTAGAGTCTGTAATCGAGAACAGACATAGGCATGATGTGTGAAGCCTATCCGGACATGTTGGTCTGGATCGGTGATGTTGCATTGCATAAATGGTCGGAGAAGACTACGTGCGAATGTTTGTTTTCGGGTTTTTCTACGTGGTATATTGCAACAGGGAGCCTTGGGGATTAACCCAAAGGTGCACCCATAAAACTGTGCAGATGCGTGATTCTGCCAAATATGTGGGCATGGGAGCCAACTTTAACATAACTGGGTTATGTGTTACGTGTAAACGATTTGGGACACGGGAACGTTTGACCCGCGCATATGATTTTAAATTAACGTTGCGGTGTGAGCAACAGGTCAGACAGAACCGTACCCGCTCTATGTCGTTCGGTTAAAGAGACCTAAAGTTACTTGGCACTTACCGTTGGCATAGATGGAGGGTCTTAGGCAGTGTCAGAAAGACCAAATGGTCACGAGAGATTGTCGTCCCGGGGACGGTGGTGAGTCGGTCGACTTATACTGTGATCAACGAGTATGTGCCCTGAAAGCACGGGGCGTGTGGCCGTGCGTGCCAACGCCTGTGATGCAATGTATTTATTTACTGCTTGGCTGTGCTAATAAAATGCAGGGAAGGAGTATCGCCGCCCCGAATTGGGGGCGGGATCGTTATAATTTGGTCAGCATTGCGGACCGTTGCCTTTATTTTCCACCGTGCAGTGGTTTGTTGCTTGCAGGTGATGCTGGACCAAGCGGTCAATAGAGGGCTAAAGCCCAAATTGTGAAGCCTGCCCTCGAAGGCCTAATTGGAGTGTTTACTTGCCTTTGTTCATGTATGACCGGCATGCGTGCCGTGGTATGGAAAACATGTAATAAGTGTAAACCATTTATAAGGCCTTAAGGCCAGTACTTGTGTATGTACTTCATTCCTTTTTGGCTTGTTAGTGGACATTCATACTTGTTGCTGGGTTCTTTTAATTTCAACTATTTAAACTGCTACCGCTAGAATTCTCTGTGTAGGACGTTATGATTGGTTGGATGGTTTCCATTGAGTATCCACCCGGTCTGTCCGTGGTATATGGCGCCGGGCCCCGGCCGGACCTAATGTTATATGTTATGCGACGGATAGGGGGTGTTACAATATGGTATCAGACTAATGGTCTCGGTTAGGCTTAAAATGAAATCGTGGCCGAATTCTTTTTAAGGGGTGGTGAGCACATGTGTGTGCGTCATCATTATAACCGTAAACGAACCCATGAATGTCCACTTAGGAATGAAAATACACGTGTTTGAGGAACCTGCGTGTTCCTATAATTGTTGTTTGCAATTTTATTTGGTCGCTTAACGGTGTTTTGTACCACTATAGGTGACCAGAAGCGGTGCTGGGCCGTCGGAACATCGAGTTTCTGAGTCTAGCAGTGCACCAAATGATGCTCCTGCAACACCTCCATTGGCTGAGACCATACGATTGGTGGCCAAAGCAGTGTTGGGCATGATTAATGCGCAGCCTGCAAGGCAAATACAGCAGCCCGCTCCTGCGATGTAGCAGGTACCTCTTCTAGAGGTTGAGCTGAGGAGGGTGGAGCAGGTAGTAGTGGAGCTGTTGGTGCCAAGGACGGAAACCGAGAGACAGATCAAACATGTAATGAGCTTTAATCCTCCTGTATTCTCGGGGTTGGGAACCCCATCTCAAGCTGAAGACTGGCACTCCAGGGTGTAGAGAGTCTTGACAGCAACGGAGACGGAAGAAAGGCAAATGACCACAATTGCTTCATTCCTTCTGGACGGGGAAGCGAGATTGTGGTGGGAAGGTTTGGAGCTGCATCTATTGAGAGGTAGGCAACTTACAGACGTCTCGATGGAGGAGTTCTTGAGACTGTTCTTGGCTAGGTACCTCCCTTCGGCGCAGAGGATAATGTTGGAGAATGAGTTCCTAAAGTTGGTTCAAGGAGACAGCAGCGTGGATGAATATCTCCATGAGTTTACTCGATTGAGTCGATATGCTAGCTCCACCATCGCGGATGAGGAGCGCAAGACGAATCGATTCTACGAAGGGTTGAGAGATGATTTGAGGCTACTACTCTCGGGGCCGATGACGTAGGGTTTCCTGACCTTGGTGAACACGGCCCGGTCCTTAGAGAAGGACATGAAGAATGTACAAGCAAAGAAAAGCTTGGGTGATAAGAAATCTGAGTTCAAGGTGCTGACTACCTCAAAGTCTTGGTACCGTAAATTTTTCAAGAAGGGTAGGACTTCGGGTCCAGCTCCCTCTTCAGGTGCTTCTGGGGCGACTACGAGTCGGACCCCGGGTGCATGCTTTACTTGTGGAAAGCCGGGGCACTTTGCCCGCGATTGCTGGAGCAGACGTCCCAAGTCCGAAAGGAAGCCGGGAGCAACTTATGAAGAAAAGGGCAAGACGGTGGAGTCAACCGCGTCCCATTATGCTCCGACCCAACCAAGGGTGTCTAATCTTGGCCAACAGGAGGCCATCAAATAGGCGGATGTGGTGACAGGTGCTGTTTAATTTATAGCATGTTAATTTCTTTAAATACTTGTTATGCACATGTTACCTTACCACTTCTTGTTTAGGATTTGTTTTGATTTGTGAAAATCCGGCAAGAGCACTCTTCGATACAGGAGCTTCACACTCCTTCTTGTCCGAAGGATTTATATCACGCATCGGAGTACCTTCTTCGATGGCGAAGGACAAGTTGGATGTGCTGTTGCCCAATGGGTGTTCGATGCGCGCAGATAGAATCTGTGGCATGAAGATTCGAATTGGGAGCCAAGAGTTCCATTTGCAAGTGTCGTTATTGCCGCTAGTGGAATTCGACGTTATATTTGGCAAGGACTGGCTCTCGGAGCAACGAGCCTATATTGATTGCGGTAACAAGGAATTCAAGCTGGGAGCAAGTCGTGAGACGACTTATACGGGCTTGAAAGGGTCGAGAAAGATGTTGATGTCTGCTCTTCATGTGGTGAAGGCGGTTCGTGCCGGTGCAGAACTATTCTTTACACTAGTGGAGGTTGCAAAGCCTAAGCCCGCGTTGGCTAGTATTTTAGTGGTATCAGAGTACCCTGATGTGTTACCTAGTGATCTTCCTGGAGCCCCGCCTCAACAGGATATAGATTTCATAATAGAGCTCGAACCAGGTGCAAAACTTGTGTCACACTCTCCATATCGGCTAGCGCCTAAGGAAATGACAGAGCTGAAGGTTCAACTGCAAGAGTTGTTGGAGCTAGGGTATGTGCGTCCAAGTTCTTCTCCTTGGAGCGCGCCGGTCCTGTTTATTAAGATGAGGGATGGAAGCTTGAGGCTATGTATTGATTATCGGGAGCTCAAAGAGTTGATAGAAAAGAACAAGTACCCGATCCCCCGGATCGATGATCGTTTTGATCAGTTGGTCGGGTCGACAGTGTACTCAAAGTTAGATCTCAAGTCCGGGTACTATCAGCTGCGAATAAGGGAGAGTGATATCCCGAAGACAGCATTCAGTATGAGATACGGGCATTACGAGTTTACGGTCATGCCGTTTGGGCTGACTAATGCACCGTCAGTGTTCATGGATTTGATGAAGAGGACCTTCAGGGAGTATTTGGACCATTTTGTGATCGTCTTCATCAATGATATTTTTGTGTACTCGCAGAGTGAGGAGATCACTTCAGGAATCTTCATTTGATTTTGGAGACGGTAAGGAGGAATCAATTATACACCAAGTTCTCAAAGTGCGAGTTTTGGTTGTCCTCAGTAGCGTTCCTCGGTCATATAGTGCGTGGGGAAGGTATTGCAGTGGATCCAACGAAGATTGTTGCGATACGGGAGTGGCCTGAGCTTTCTACGGTAGTGGAAGTCCGGAGCTTTCTAGGGCTTGCCGGCTATTATAGGCGCTTCGTAGAGAACTTCTCGCGGATAGTGTTACCTCTCACTACTTTGACAGGGAAGGAGAAGAAGTTTGTTTGGACGCCGGAGTGCGCGCGAGCTTTCGAGGAGTTGAAATGTCGGTTGACCATGGCGCCTGTGCTGAGTTCGCCGAGTGGGACCAAAGGTTATGAGATTTATAGCGATGCTTCTAGCAGTGGTTTGGGTTGTGTGCTGTTACAGCATGGCAGCGATATAGCATATGGATCGAGACAACTGAAGGTGTACGAGAGGAACTATGCGGTCCATGACTTGGAGTTAGCGGGCGTGATTTTTGCCTTGAAGCTGTGGAGGCATTATTTGTACGGTCCGAATATTGATATCTACACCGATCACAAGAGTCTGAAGTATTTGATAGATCAGAAAGATCTGAATATGCGGCAGCGTAGATGGATGGAGTTCCTGGGGGACTATACATTCACGATCCACTATGTGCCTGGTAAAGGTAATGCGGTTGCGGATGCGTTGAGTCGCCGATCCCCAGCTCAAGCCAATTGACTATCGGTGCATGATGAGCGGTTGGTTCGGGAGTTGGAGGCATTGGAGATTGTTTGTGTAGATAAGTAGTCAAGTGCTGAAGCACTCTTGAATTGGACTGAAGTTCAATATGACCTGGCAGATCGGATTCGGCAGGCTTTGGATTTGGATGACCACATAAAGCAGTTCATGGTAGAGGCTCTGGATGAGTCAAATTCCCAATTCGTTGTGGAGGACAGATTGCTTTGGAAAGACGGTCATCTTTGCATACCAAGCGTGGGTAGTTTGCGAGTGGATTTGTTATACGAGGCGCACCATACTAAGTACTCGATTTACCCGGGGATCACAAAGATGTACCGCGACGTTAAGAAACTATTTTGGTGGCCAGGTTTGAAGAAGGATGTGGCACTCTACGTGGCGAAATGCCAAACTTGCGCCTTGGTGAAGGCGGAATGCCATAAGCCGGGAGGATTTCTGAAGTCCTTGCCTATTCCGGAGTGGAAATTCGACGACGTCACAATGGACCTTGTGCACGGTTTGCCAAGGTCACAAAAGGGGAACGACGCCATCTGGGTGGTCGTAGATCGGCTAACGAAGGTGTCGCATTTCATTCTGCATAGGAAGGATGATCCGATGGAGAAGTTGGAAAAATTATATGTGGATAACATAGTATGGCTCCATGGTGTGCCCCGCGGCATCGTGAGTGACCGAGATGGGCGGTTCACGTCCAATGATTGGAGGCTAGTGCAGCAAATGTTCGGAACAAAGCTGCGTTTTAGCACAGCGTTCCATCCGCAGATGGATGGGCAGACCGAGAAGGTCAACAGGACTATGGAAGACATGCTCCGCATGTGTGTCTTGGACTTTGGAAAGCAATGAGAAGACCATCTTTTTTTGGTGGAATTTGCGTACAACAATAGCTACCAGGCGAGTATTCAAATGGCGCCCTTCGAGGCCATTTATGGTAGCCGATGTCGCACGCCATTGTCCTGGTTGGAAACGGGTGAGTCAAAGTTGTACAA
Source organism: Platanthera guangdongensis (assembly GCA_039583875.1). Classification (NCBI taxonomy): domain Eukaryota; kingdom Viridiplantae; phylum Streptophyta; class Magnoliopsida; order Asparagales; family Orchidaceae; genus Platanthera; species Platanthera guangdongensis. The sequence continues at coordinate 79,086,993 of CM077156.1, read as the reverse complement.
GCGTCAAGAGGTGGAGGATGCTACTTAATTGGTGTGAACCATTCGGGAGAGGTTGCTTATCGCTCAGGACCGGCAAGCGAAGTACTATAATGCCAAGCACAGGAATGTGGAGTTCGCTGTGGGCGACTGGGTGTACTTAAAGATCAAGCCGTTCAAGGGTGTCTCGCGGGTGCGGTGCTTGAAAAAGCTAAACCCGATGTTCTGTAGCAGATTGGCGAAGCAGCCTATCGGTTGAAGCTTTCAGTAGAGATTAGTGGTCTACATGATGTATTCCATATTTCGGTGCTACGGAAGGCGGTGCAAGAGCATACGCAAGTGATCGCGGTCGATCAAGTGCCGATTAATAGTGGGTTGACGACAAAGGTCAAGCCCGTGCGGATTGAGGACTCGGAAGTCAAGCGGCTGTCCAATAAAGAGATCATGATGGGCAAGGTCCGTTGGGACAATTGCGGTCGAGAAGAGCTCTCTTGGGAACGAGAGCAGACTATGCTTGACGAGTATCCGGAGTTGTTCCGCTCAGGTAAAATTTAATTTTGTACTTATCTTTCATTTATGTAATTTTGTGGACGAAATTCTTTTAATAGGGGGAGAGCTGTAACGCCCCAAAACTCAAAAGAGCGACGAGTGACGAATCTGTACCAAATTTGGAATTTGGCATGGGTACACGGCCTGGGACACGGGCGTGTCCCAGGGTGTGTCGGGCTAGTTCAAAGATCTGGAAAAAACGATCAGGCAGAAATCTGGGTTCGACGATCGTCGAGCAGCGTTCGACGATCTGGTCATAATGCTGCGTTCGACGATCGGGCCAGCTATCTGTGTTCGACGATCGGGCCAGCTATCTGTGTTCGACAATCGGGCCAGCTATCTGTGTTCGACGATCGGGCCAGCTATTCTGTGTTCGACGATCGGGCCAGCTATTCTGTGTTCGACGATCGGGCCAGCTATGTGGGTTCGACGATCGGGCCGCTTGTTCGTCGAACAGGCAGTTTTTTGGGTTCGACGATCGGGCCTTGGGTTCGATGATCGGGCTGCGCATTCGACGATTTGGCCAGAGTGTTGCGTTCGACGATCGGGCTATAGATCTCCATTCGATGATCTGTCAGCGGTCGATGATCTTGGTTTGACGATCGTCGAGCGTGGGGCTGATTTTGGCATGTCTGACTCGGTCGACGTGGAGTGTTGACGCTGGGGTTTTGGCGGGAGTTGACTAAATGTTCCGACACTGTTTTGATGCGGACGTGTCCTGCTCCTATTGTTGAACCATGCCGTGTTTAACCCCATTCGTCCAGGTCAGACCTGGATCGTGTCTGTGAATCCCATTTTGTGGGATCCGACGACTGTGGTTAATACCGAAGAGATTATACCCAAGAGAAGGGTTTCAGAACACTTATTTTTCCTGCAGTGTGCTCTGTCTAAATTCTAGAGAGTAGGGAGAGCGAAGGAGGAAGAAGAAGTCTAGATCCAGTCGTTGGAGGGGTTTTAGAGCTCCAAATCGCGAGTCGACATCGGATCTACGAAGGCAAAGAGAGTGCGGTGCTTTTCATCCGCTTACATTTCCATGGCACCAAGGAAGAACTCTAGGGTAACGATTCTCTACTTGAGCTTTTGAAGCTCTCCTTCTTTTGCATAGGAAGCCCGCTTTCGCGAGTTTGCGGTGAGTTTGAGGCGTTCCTTCGGGTAGACATGAATAGTCCCCGTTGTGTAGAGTCTGTAATCGAGAATGGACATAGGCATGATGTGTGAAGCCTATCCGGACATGTTGGTCTGGATCGGTGATGTTGTATTGCATAAATGGCTAGAGAAGATTCCGCGCGAATGTTTGTTTTCGGGTTTTTCTACGTGGTAGATTGCAACAGGGAGCCCTGGGGATTAACCCAAAGGTGCACCCAGAAAACTGGGCAGATGCATGATTCTGCCAAATATGTGGGCATGGGAGCCAACTTTAACATAACTGGGTTATGTGTTGCGTGTAAATGATTTGGGACTCGGGAAAGTTTGACCCGCACATATGATTTTAATTTAACGTTGCAGTTTGATCAACGGGTCAGGCAGAACCATACCCGCTCTATGTCATTCGGTTAAAGAGACCTATAGTTACTTGACACTTACCGTTGGCATAGATGGATGGTCTTAGGCAGTGGACAGAAAGACCAAATGCTCACGAGATATTGCCGTCCCGGGGACGGTGGTGAGTCGGCAGACTTAGACTGTGATCAACGAGAATGTGCCCTGAGAGCACGGGGCATGTGGCCGTGCTTGCCAACGCCTGTGATGCAATGTATTTATTTAGTGTTTGGTTGTGCTAATAAAATGCAGGGAAGGAGCATCGCCGCCCCGAATTGGGGGCGGGATCATTATAATTTGGTCAGCATTGCTGACCGTTGCCTTTGTTTGCCACCGTGCAGTGGTTTGTTGCTTGCAGGTGCTACTGGACCAAGCAGTCAATAGCGGGCTAAAACCCAAATTGCGAAGCCGGCCCTCGAAGGCCTAATTGGAGTGTTTACTTGCTTTTGTTCATGTATGACCGGCCTGCATGCCGTGGTAGGGAAAACATGTAATAAGAGTAAACCATTTGTAAGGCCTTAAGGCCAGTACTTGTGTATGTACTTCATTCCTTTTTGGCTTGTTAGTGTACATTCATACTTGTTGCTGGGTTCTTTTAATTGCAACTATTTAAACTGCTTCCGCTAGAATGCTATGTGTAGGAAGTTATGATTGGTTGGATGATTTCCATTGAGTAACCACCCGGTCTGTCCGTCTTATATGGCGTCAGCCCTGGCTGGACCTACTGTTATATGCTATGCGACGGATAGGGGGTGTTACACGAAAGCCTAAGCCTTCCTGCAGAGAAGAAACAGAAGATTGTCTAAGCAGAATAATGTACTTTTTGTTTTTAATATTTTTGTATAGAGAGCAGACTTAAGTTTGGAGTCCGCCGAATACACGAAAGATGTAACTTGATTTTTTATTAAATAGAAAAGGATATTCTGGTATCAGTGTGTCTCCTGCAAAGTTCCCTATTTGTTGTACCGTCGTAGTTAAGTTCGATCTCCATGTAGCAGTCCGCGCAATGCAAATATCATTCGCACTGTATAAGTTTCTGACTTGCTAATTAGGAAATTTTATTAAATAATTCGAACACTGTCCGCCGCAAAAAGAATGAGACTAAAGTTTAGTTGGTTGCCCAAGTAAAAGATTATGCGGACTCTGACGATTTCCAATAATAGTCCGTGATTCTCTTTGACAACAAACCTTTTAAGCTTAATGATAATAAGCATTGCGGCCTCATATTTACTGTCAAACTGTGAGCTGAAAAGACCAACCGGGGACCAATCCTGCGGACTGGGCGGCTATAGTTTCACAGTTCGCATACATTTTAATAGAAATGATTTATAACTTGTCGATAACTAAGGCCGACAATAATCCAGGCCGCGATATTTTATTTGCAGCTCGTCAAGTCCTTGTAACTTGTCAAAAAAGACATAACTGGCGGACTCTGACGGATACCAATTCCAGTCCGCATGTAAATTAATTAAATAAATTTTTGTGAGTTAAGAAAGATCAACCCGAGCAGGTAGGTTCATGTAGCATTGCTTTTCTCATAGTTGGGTCACAAAAACTTCAAGATCAATCCAAACTCGGAGGACTGTACGGATACTAATATACGGTCCACTCCAAGACATGATCCACAACCTAAACCAGCGGGAAGGTACATAATGCATTGCTTTCCTCGCAAGGTCATTTACAAGATTTAGGCATAAACGACGGACTGCGCGGATAACCAAGTACAGTCCTCGAGGATAAAAATTTCCAAACCTAACCAAGCAGGCATGTGCATAATGCATTGCTTTCCTCGCAAGGTCAGATACAGGAAAATTGGAAATAGTTGGCGGACTGCGCGGACACCACAGTACAGTCCGTAATAGAGATTGAAATGATTCACAGCACTAGGTGACCAAGCGGGCAGGTGCGGTCGGTGCAGCATTGCTTTCCTCGCTGGGTCACAGAGGCTGCAAGATCAACCCAAGGTATTGGCGGACTGAGCGGACTTAAATTTTGCAGTCCGCACCTTGTCAATTTCCTGTGAAGAATGAGCTACAGGCCTATGTTACCAAGTGGACAGGTGCGGCCGGAGCGACATTGCTTTCCTCACGGGGTCATAGAAGCTGTAAGCTCAACGGAAAGGTTTACTGCCCTCTTGCCTGGAGTACAGCCTAAATTGATCTTTTAGGCAGGTGCGACCGGAGCGACATTGCTTTCCTCTGAGATCAACAAGGCTTTGGGTCTCCTGCAGGCACCGCTTGAGGGTACCAGAGAGTATTCAAGGGTACAAACTTGAATGATCTATGGGCAGGTGCCGGACGACGTTGCTTTCCTCAAAGAGATCATCAAGGTGTACGCTATCCCTTGCAAGCTTAATAGAGCTGTCAACCACCTTGTCCCTCCAAAAATGCAGAGGTGGAGTCAAGTACTAGCTGGCATCCAAAATCCAGTAGCCCACCGCGCAAGAATCTGCAAGCTCCCACTACACTGTATGAAATCTCCCCGTAACACGTGATCATCATGGTGTTACGCTAATGACAACAATTCTGGGGGGGGGGGGGGTCCAAGCTGGACTTGGCGATGTCTCCTGGTGTGGTGATTTTTTACTTTGCATTGTAGATATGTGAAAGTGATTGTGCCCTGTACGAAAAAAGTATTAGCCAGAAATTCTTATTGCCATAATCATTGAAATGAACACAGATGATAAGTGTTTACTTAAGCATAAAAATGCTTTAAATCATCGCAATTCCAAGTATGGGGGACATCTTCTCCATCATAAGTTTGTAGTTGATATGCTCCATTCCTCAGGACTTTCTTAATAATGAATGGTCCATTCCAATTCGGGTTCAGCTTGCCCACTAAACCAGTTCTTGCGGCTCCATCCAATTTTTTCAGGATGAGATCTCCCACTGAAAAATGCTTGATCTTGATATTCTTGTCAAAATATCTGGCCATTCTTCGCTTGACTTCCTCTTGCCTGATGGTGGCCAATTCTCGCATTTCTTCAATTTGATCCGAGCTATGTCTCATATTCTCGTCGTTAATCTCAAGCAAGTCTTCCCAATTTTGCCTGGACAGTAAGCCCCTAGGAGTCGGAACCTCAAATTCCACTTGGATAAGAGCCTCTGAACCGTGAGATAGCTTGAAAGGAGTTTCTCCAGTATTTGTGGAAGGGGTTGTTATGAGGGTCCACAGAACTGAAGGAAGCTCCTCTGCCCAGTTGCCCCTCAGATTCTGCACATTATTTTTTAGCAAATTATGTATCTGTTTATTCACAACTTCTACCTGGCCATTGCATCTGCAATGATGAATTGACAGAATCGTAGCTCTATGCCGACTTGTTTGCAAAGGTTCTTCATCTCCTCATTGTTGAACTGCGGCCCATTATCTGTAATTATTGCCATCGGGATCCCATGCCTGCAAATTATCTCGCCCCGCAAAAACATTTTATCACCTGGGTTGTTGTCTTTGCTAGTGACTTGGCTTCAATCCATTTGCTGAAGTAATCAATCATAACCATGATAAAGCGTTGCTGTCCGCTCGCCATGGGAAATGGCCCGAGGAGATCCATTCCCCAAACTATAAAAGGCCAGGGTGTGGTGATTGACACAAGTTGCTGTGATGATTGGAGTTGAAGCGGAGCAAATTTTAGGCATTGAGCACACTTCTTTGCATAGGATTCAGAATCTTTTCTCATTGTGGGCCAGAAGTATCCTTGTCGCAATATTCGTCTCTCCAAAGTTCTGGCACCTGAATGGCTGCCATACTCTCCAAAGTGAATCTCTCGGAGCACCACATGAACTTCTTCAGATACGCATCTCGACATTGGAGAGAGGAAAGTCTTTCTATAGAGAATTCCGGAGATAAGCTTGTAATTGGTTGCTTTCATTCTGAATCTTCTCTTATCTTTCAAAGCCTATGTAAATTCTCCTGTCTAGAGATTTGATTTGAATGAGTCCATCCAAGAGGGTCGTTGTTCTATTTTCATCAATTCCCCTTCTTCCATAGTGGGGTAAAAAAGCTCTAAAGTTGTCTCTCCCGAGGGGAGGCCGAACTTTGCTAGCTCATCTGCCTCTGTATTGTATACTCTTTAAACATACTCAATAGTGAACCTCTTAAACTTTCCAATCTCCGCCTTTACCCGCATTAAGTATTTCTTCAGGGTAGGTTCTTTGGTTTCAAAATTTCCCAATACTTGGGATGCCATTACTAGCGAGTCTGTTTTAACATGCGCATAGTCTATTCCCAATTCTTTTGCAAACTGCAGGCCTGCTAAAAGTGCTTCATATTCTGCTTGGTTATTGGTGGTTGGGAAAGAGAACCTTATGGCCTGCTTTAATTTGACCCCATTGGGGTTAATGAGGACTACTCCCGCTCCCGAGGAGTTTTTGCCTGAAGCACCATCTATGTAGATTGTCCATGCTAGCGGGGATTGATCGGCTTATTTAGCATTAGACTCAGTTGTGTCTATTATAAAATCTGCTAATACTTGCACTTTAATAGCTGTTCGAGGTACATATGAAATATCAAACTCACTGAGTTCAATTGCCCATTTGGCTAGTCTTCCAGAGTGCTCCGGTTTTCAAGGATACTTTTTAATGGCTAATCTGTAATCACCATGATTGAGTGCGCTTGGAAGTATGGTCGAAGCCATCTGGCATCTAATGCTAGTGCGAGCTTCTCAAGGATTGGATACCTTGTTTCCGCATTCTTCAATATGTGGCTGACATAATATACCGGGTATTGCCTTCTCCCTTCCTCTCTAACAAGGACTGAGCTTATTGCTTCCGAGCCCACTCCTAGATAGATGAATAACATTTCTCCAGTGCGAGGGCTTTGAAGTAAAGGAGCTGAGGTGCGCGGCTTTTTAAGTTGCTTAAAAGCTTTTTCGCACTCTTTGGTCCATTCAAATTTGCACCCTCCACGAAGAGTCTTGAAGAACGAAGCACTCGTATCCCCTACTCTGGAAATAAATCTTCCAAGGCCTGCTAGCCTTCCCCCTAATTGTTGAACTTCTTTAGGGGAGCGAGGTGATGGAATGTTGAGGATTGCTTTAACCTTATCTGGGTTAGTGGCGAGCCCTTCGTGGTAAGGAGATGACCGAGGAATTTTCCTTTACTTGCTCCAAAGATACATTTCAACGGATTTATCCTCATGTTATACCTTCGTAAAGTAGTGAATGTTTCCGTGAGGTCTTCCAAATGCAAAGCAAAGGTTTTACTTTTAATAAGAAGGTCATCGACATATACTTCAAGATTCCTTCCTTTTTGTTTTTTAAACACGAAGTCCATCATGCGCTGATAGGTAGCGCCTGCATTTTTTAATCCAAAGGGCATTACTAGATAACAGTAACAACCATTGTCTGTGATAAAAGATGTATGGGGGATGTCAGGCTTATGCATCCTAATCTAGTGATAACCAGAAAATGCATCTAAAAAACTCATAAAAGGATATCCAACCGCAGAATCTACTAAAGCATCTATTCGAGGCAGCGGAAGCAATCTCTGGGTCATGCTTTATTTAACTTGGTAAAGTCAACACACATCCTCCATTTTCCTCCCGGCTTCCTTACCATTACAACGTTTGATACCCAATCCGGGTATTGGATTTCACGAATGAACTTAGCCTTTAGAAGCTTCGCAACCTCTTCCTTGATTGGCTCGGTTAGCTTCGTCGCCACCTCCTGCTTCTTTTATTGAACTGGTTTGAAGTAGGGAGAAATGTTGAGGTGATGGAAGGCTACATCAGGATCCACTCCTGGCATGTCTTACGCAGCCCAGGAGAAAACATCCAGGTTCTTCAATAAGCAAGCGATCAACTCTTGTTTTTCTTCTTTGGGGAGCTCTGAGTTGATTGTAAGTCTTTTCTCTTCATTTGTGCCAATTGAGATTCATGGGTTGCTTGAGCAGGCTCCAAGTGAACCCCCTCCTGGATTTCTTCCTGATCCCCATCCTCTTCTTGGGGAGCCTTTTCTTCTGAGGCGGCGACTAGAGTCGCCTGGGGAGGCATTTTCTCGATCATGTTGACTGTTTTAACATAGCACTCTCGCACCTCCCTTGGGTTGCTTCTAACCCGATATTGCTTTCCTCCTGCTGTGAACTTGATTTCCAAATGATAGGTGGAAACTATTGCCCGATATTCATTAAGGTGGGGGTCTTCCAAAGATGGTGCAATAACTGCTGGCCGCATCAAGTATTACAAATTAGATAAGCTTTGTCACCCCCCTGAGCGTTACTGAGAGTGTAACGCTTCCTTAAACTTCCTTCTTCTCGCCCACGAAGCCATACAGTGGCCCTTCGGTGGAGAGCAAAGTCTTTCCAGACCTTAGGGCCTCATAAGCACTTTTGAATATAAGATTGACCGAACTTCCGGTGTCAACCAAAATTCTCGGAACTGTGTAGTTCTCAATGATTGCTCTGAATACGACCGTGTCGTTGAATGGGTTGGTCGTCTTATGGAGATTGTCTGGACCAAAAGTAACGATTCCCATTGGTGGAGCTGTGGAATTCATAGCTACCTCATGCTGTGAGATTTTTGCCAAAGAAAACTTCCTGCTTGATTCTGCACCCACTCCTCCGTGGATGCAAAAGAGATCACCGAGGATGCCTATGTCGTCTACGTCGACGCTTTCTCCAATCTTGATGTCGCCATAGTATGCCACTCTCTCATTGTCTTCATTCTCCCAGAAGACTTCGGCCACCTCCTTGCCTTTAGAGGTGGGCGGCTTTGATGAGGCCTCTTTTACTCCGAGACCCTTCATTTTCCCTGCGGCAATTAGTCGCTCCACAAGCTATCAGAGAGCTCTGCAATCCTCAGTTGGGTGTCCTTTCTCCTTATGGAATTCACAAAAAAGATTCGAGTTTCGAGACTTTCCTTCTGCCTTCTGGAATTCTTTCTTTAACTCAGTCTTTTTCTGCAGGATCTGGAGAACTTCATCTACTATCAGGCCCATAGTAGCGAGCTCTTCCACAGGACCATAGCTTTGCTGATCATTTGAGAATGAGCCATCCCGAATTTGAAGGACAGGTAGGATCAGAGGAGCCACAGGAGCAGGGGTAGCGACCAGTGGTGGTTTTTGCTCACAAAATTGTTGATGATTTTGATAAGGCTGCTTGTGCAGAAAATTTCTTCCCTTGTGTGTCGGAGGCTGATACTCCTGTAAAGGGGGTCTGGATGTTCGATCTCTTGTAGAGGAATTTGTGGTGTCCATCCTTTCGGCCTTTGCCGTTAAGTTGGATACATATGAAGGGTTGGCACTCTCTCCTTCATTGAAGGTGTTAGCCAAGGCTATCAGATCCTGGAAGGTGGCCGGATCTTTGGTGGTTGCTTCAAACTTCAACGGCTCTTCCTTGAGTTCGTTGATTAGGGCGATCTTATAGAACTCGGGATCCACATTCTTGACCCCCAGTTTCTCCTTCTGGAAGCGATCCACAAACTGTGCTACCGACTCATTGTCTGCTTGTTGGATCTTGAAGAGGGCAGCTGGTCCACTCTTCCTCTTCTTAGAAGTGGCAAACCTTAGCAGGAGCTCTTGGTATAGCTCGGCAAAACTGGCGATGGATCCGGGATATAGTTCAAGAAACCATTCTCGAGCCTGGTCGTCGAAAGTGGTTACTATGAACTTGCACTTCAAACCATCTAACAAGCACCTCATTACTACAGCATATTCAAAGGCCTGGAGATGAGCGATCGGGTCTGTTTCTCTAGTGTAAAATGGGATGCAAGGTTCTCTGAAGTTATTAGGAGCCTTCTCCTGACGGATCTTATCAACAAAAGGAGACTCCCCAGCTTGAGCTACAACAGAAATCACATAAGGACACTCGACCTGGTCATCCTCAGTAAAGTTAAGTCTGCGGGCTGGAGTCCCTCTGGCTACTTCACGGAAAAAATCCATAAGTGGAGTGAGCTCGTCGGTCTACGGCCTCGGTGGAACTGCGGGCTGAATGGGCGATCTGGTCGGCGGTGGCGTCGCAGCAGGCGCTTGGAGGACTGGGGTTTGGCGGACTGCCTCATCCGCAAAGGCCACGCAGGATGATCGAGTCGCTGAGTAAGTGCGACCAGGGCCTAGCTTATTGCATCGAGGCGCTGGTCGGTCTCTGATTGTCTCTGAGATATCTGCAAGGAGAAAATACCAAACTAACAATTCATCAAGGCAAGTTTACCTATCGAAATGCAGCTAGGGGACACAAGTGTCGTATTGAAATCCGGGAACAGTTGAGTAAGCTTACTCACACGAAATCTATTATTTTATCGACGGAAAAAAAGGTTTTCTTAAGCTAAATGTACTAAAGGAAGAGAACTACTTGCATGAAAAAAAATAAAGAGAGCTAAAGAGCGATTAACTTAAGCTTAGTAACAATGAAGGGAAAATGCACTCGATCAGAAATCACCTTGGCCAGAGTGGTTAGAAAAATACGATAAATAAACCTAAGCTAATTAGGGTAAAGGTCCTTGACCGTGGAGGTTCCATGAATATTGACACGCTTCTCTCGAAGGCCGTGCCTAACTGAGTTTAGGAAGGTCCGACCGACTCTCGTCTAAATCGGAGGCCTAAAACTCGCTTTACGCGGTGAACCCCTCTAATGGATTTTACTCCAATCCGGGAGATTTGATCGTCTGCCTCTCTCGAGGGGTGCGAACAACTCCCTTTACTCTTGAGTGCTCATTTCAAACTTTCGGCCTCTCGGCTAGCCCAGAATGAAAGCAAAGGTGGAGAGTATATATCGATAATATACCTCCAACCCGTGATAAATCAAGAGTAATTCAAAGCTAAACCCTAAAAAGAAAAGGTAAGATTCAAAGCATCATAACCCAATCACTCGAACCTCGGATCATTAAGATCGAGTACAAGGAGGATTAGTTAATCATGGTGAGGTGGAAGAGGGGGGATGAGTAGAAGAAAAATACTGAAAATGGAGCAGAAACGTAAAAGAAAACAACAATTTTTATTAATAGAAACAGGGATCTTACAACATGAAAACCAGCGATTACAAGTGCATGGAAAGGAAACTACACTATCATTAGCATCATACTACAAAAATAAGCTAGGAGCTAATACAGGGAAAGCATAAAGCTAGAGCTACGAACTAAAAATGGAAAGACATGCTTAAAAAGTTCAGAAATACAAAGGACAGAACCTCCCCTCTCCAAGCGAAAAGTTCCCTCCAACCCATGGAGTTGGGCTCTATTTATAGAATTTTTCGGGTCGGGTCACGCCCCCTGTCACGCCCTGGTCGGGCGTGACCCTGGGGCGTGACACATTCGGCGCGACTTTTTCGGGCAGGAATTGAATTCTGACGGGGTTGTTGCGGTACACGCCCATAGGTCACGCCCTGGTAGGGCGTGACCCTGGGGCGTGTTCTTTGCGGCGCGACTTTGGGAGCTGAAATTGAATGCTGGAGGTGACGGGCGGAATTGCTGAAGTACACGCCCATATGTCACGCCCGGGTCAGGCGTGACCCTCGGGCGTGACACTTTCGGTGCGACGGTGGAGCGGGAAAAACGAGCGCGCTGCGGCGATTCCTCGGAACCTGGGGACACGCCTATAGTACACGCCCGTGTCTGGTGTGTCACGGCCGTGACCGAGGGCGTGTACACTAAGTTTCCACAGAATGCAGATTCGGACCAATTGCTTCATTCCTCTGGGTTACACGCCCTAGGTACACGCCCTGGTAGGGCGTGACCTTGGGGCGTGTCACAGCAAAATTCGGCTGAAAGCCGTGAAAACCTGCAAAAAGCAGAAAAAATGCATTAGCGACAAAAATATATACAAAGGGGAATCAAAACAAGTACTTTACAAGACATGATTGGCTTTAAAACCCCGAAAATATCCTAATAAAATTGACTGCAAACGTATTATCAAATTCCCCCAAGCTTAAGTTTTGCTTGTCCCCAAGCAAAGATATAAAGACTAGCTAATCATAAGAGTGACTAATTTAAAAAGTTTTAATCATACTCACACAAGTACTATGCGAAATTCTAGGTAGGGAGAATGTAAAACGTAAATCTAAAACAATTATTTAGGTATGGTTTAACTTTTATAAACTTTACTTAATAAAAATAAATCATCCAGAATTTTGACGAAATTCTTTAAATAGATTTGAGCAGAAACCAAATGAGGTTGATGAAGCAAACTCAACCATACGCACGATTCGCGTGAAGCTCCTTATTGCTCAAGATCGACAAGCTAAGTACTACAACGCCAAGCACCGGAATGTGGAATTTGCGGTTGGCGATTGGGTCTACTTGAAGATCAAGCCATTCAAAGGTGTCTCCAGCCCCACCATCCTCCTCGACATGACCGGCCCCACCGCCGCACCCACTACCGTCACCTAGTCCATCGCGGCCACTTCCGCCACCTCTTCCACCTGTGGACCCTCTGCCTCCACATGGGCCACAACTTCTGACTCCGCCTCCGCACTCTAGCTCCACGGCCACCGGCCCCCCGACGTACCCATCATTTGTCTTACCAACAACAAGAAGAGCTTCGCCGCAAGGGCCTCTGCTTCCGCTGCCCAGCCCCACCATCCTCCTCGACACGACCGGCCCCACCGCCGCACCCACTACCGTCACCTAGTCCATCACGGCCACTACAAATTCTTCTGAAAAAACTTTGAAATTCTTCACTTAGATCCACTTGAATTCTTTGGCTGGATTTCCTTGTGTATGTTGGATCTTCTATTGTAATTGTGTGTTGTGTACTTCCTCTCTTTTAGTTGATAGAATCTATCTTTATATAGACTTCATCCAAGGTTACCGGCTGATCCGGTTGCTAACCAACTTCTGACAGATCTGATAATTGCGGTAGACTTGTTGGTTATGGCAGTTGTCAAGTCTCCAGTCACATCTTGAAACTTTGTCTCTGTTAGCAAAGTGTTGAGTCTGAACTTCACATGTGTCAACACAAACAGACTTTGTCACATGTGTTCCCGAAATTCAGGTTAGGCCTGTAGGGTTTCTCCTTAGAGCAACGACATATAACATCCCTCAGAAATTGAAGTTATACTTGATGCAAAGAGCTTCAGGTACTTCTGCTGTATCAGATCTAGTGACTCCCAGGTATGCTTCTCCTTTCCATGATTTCTCCACATGATCTTGATCACCGAAACTCACTCCTCTTCTATGCCTTCATCTTTTTCTTATTCCTCTCCGGTCCCACCTGTACCGAGGAGTAATGGAAAACGATGTTTGTGTTGTCGTAGCACCGACCACGTGTTGAAAGATTGCGCAGAATTTCAGCGCTAGTTGGAGGAGGATGATGAACCGGGTATACGATTCATTCCCTCCACCTCTCAATCGACTGCCCCTTCTGATTTTGATGATATGTTCGCAGCACCACCTTGTCTATGGGGGACTGCTGCGGATATACCCATCAGACTTTCTGCTGATCGGTGTGACGACATTGTGCCACCGTCTCTCCCCGTGCACTCTTACCCTCTTGTTGATTCACCCCCGGAGGAACCTGCACATATTTTCTCTGATGCTGTTGTTCCTCCGCATTCTTTGCAAGAATTATCTATCCCTATTTTTAGTAAGTCGGTTGATGATGTTCGGCCGGATTGTGATTCTGAGCCTGAGGATGTGCCCATGTTTGACGAGGATATTATTTTCATTAATGGAGAGTATTACGTCTTGGAACATGTGGATGCACCGAGGTGTGTTGATGAGGAGATCCTCTTTGTTGAGGAAGTTTCCACTTCCTTGATGGATGAGGAGGTCCAAACCACCACTGAGGACCTCGAGCTACGGGCCATCCCGGTGTAGGAAGACTAACTCCGGCTGCACGCCATGGAGTAAATGCTCAAGAGATTTACCGTTGGGTTATGACCCTGATACGGTGGTGGGCAAGAGCTTTGCCAGAACACCAATGTTGGGTACATTGGTTAAATGTACCTGATTTGAAGAAGCCTCACCCAACTCAATGATATACATCATAATGTATTTGATATATGTTGAGTTACTTGTGCAGGTTAAGTAATCACTGGACTGAAGCAAAAAGTTTCTAAGTCCATGTGTCGACACCCAGAGGGAAAGTGTCGACACTCAAGAAGGCTTGTGTCGACACCCAGACAAGCAGTGTCGACACTTGGAGTCATTGTGTCGACACCTAGGATGCAGAGTCGACACCAGACAGAAAGTGACGACATAAGGAGCTGTGTCGACACTCAGTGAAGAAAAGTGCAGACAGAAAGTGTCGACACAAGGAGCTGTGTCGACACCCAGTGAAGCTGAGTCTACACCAGAAAGTGTCGACACTTGGAGCTGTGTCGACACTCAGCAAAAGTCTGCAGAGACTAAGTAAGTGTCGACACTCAACACAATGTGTCGACACTAAGCAGAAGAGTCAGCACTTGGAGTATGTGTCGACACCCAGCACAATGTGTCGACACTCAACAGAAGAGTCAACATTTGAAGAATGTGTCGACACCCAGAACAATGTGTCGACACACAGCTGAAGACTCAACACTTGAAGAAAGTGTCGACACAAGGAGCTGTGTCGACATTTAGTAAAGAACAGAATTATCAACAAAATATTCTAAGTACAAGTGTCGACACTAAGGGAATGTGTCGACACTCAGCTGAAGTCTCAATAGAAGAATCAAGTGTCGACACAAGGAGCTGTGTCGACACTTAGCAAGAATCAACATAGAAGACTATGTGTCGACACCAAGAAGCAGTGTCGACACTTAACAGATTCAACACAAGAAGATGTGTCGACACAAAGGAGATGTGTCGACACTTAGAAGAATTCAGCTAAAGCTAGAAGAACAAGTACTTGTGTCGACACTCAATTTCAGTGTCGACACATGAAGAAGAATCTGTGTCGAGACATACAAGAAGTTGTTTCGACACCTTGTAGACTTGAGTCGACACTTACACAGCATGTGTCGACACTTGGACTATAAGTGTCGACACTTAAAGACAGAAAGTCTCGACACTATCAGACAGTTAGAGATTTTCAAGAAATGACTGGATGACTTGACAGCTGCCGTTCCAGCCGGTCTACAGCACCTGTCAGAAATATCAGAAGTCAGTTATGGACCGGATCAGCCGGTTACCATGAAGAAGGCCTATAAATAGGCACCTACAGTTTACAAAAACGGTTGATCAACTGGTTCAGATTATTGTTGAACAAATCATTGAAGTGGTACACAAAGTATCAACACAAGAAGATCTTGCAGTCCAAGTGCAGATCTAAGAACGTATTGAGTTATTACTAGATCCAAGCAACACATTATAATTATATCAATTAAATAACAAAAATCTAAGTTTAAATCCAAAACTAAAACTGATTTACTTTTCTTCTTTTCTTAGTTGTTAAATAAAATTAAAAAAATTGCGTGAATCAAAAGGACTTAATATGACCGAAACGTTTGGTTTAGGAATATGAATAGGAGTGGAATTCAAATATAAACATGGAGGCTTAAATATCACACTAAACCAAAACAACGAGTTTCAAAAAAAAATAAATTTATTTTAAACAAAATATGTATAAATAAATTTATTTTTTTTTTTCTCTTTATGATTATTTATCTCTTTTTTTATTATTATTATTTTCATTCATTTTTGTTTTTTTTTTCAATTTATTGCTTTTGAGTACACCTTTTTCAACAATATCTCCACAGATAAGACAAAGTTTCCTATCAAACAAAATTAGCGTGATTAGATAGGTAGGAATTTGGGCTTTGGTGAAAATGAAATGGTGTGTGGAGTTTATCAAATGAATTTGGAAAAAAGGCTCAAAAGCGGCTAACTAGTGGTAAAAGAGTTTAGGTTGGCAAGAAAGCTCAAACGTAAACAAAAATGGCCTAAATCATTTTCACGCATTTTTTTTTAAATTTATTTAAAACATAGAGTCGATAAATTTCAAAAAGCAAGTTCGAGATAATAAAAGAAGATTGATGAAATTATCTTGAAAATAAAAATAATATGTCACTTGGATCGTTCATATCTACTACGTTATTCAAAATATGTTCTTACAAAAATCATCTAAAGACGAAAAGGAAAATAGTGGATGATAAATTTTTAGAGAAAGTAAAGAAAATAAAGAACGGAAAACCATAATAGAAATGCACGGTTTAGAGAAATATTTTACCTTAACATGCTACCGTGAATTAGAAACACAGCATGGCCAACATTTTACTTGTGAAATATGATTAAAAAGAATGATTAGAAAAATTATAATTAACTACGTTGTTTATAAAGAAGTTTGAGAAAAACAAAACATAAACATGGGGTACTTATTGAAATACCAAAATGCAGCTATATATATATAATAATTTTTTTTGAAGTTTTTTTTTTGAAATTTTGGATTTTTTTGGGATATTTACAAACCAAAAAGAAAACAAAAAGAAGGAGGAAGTCCTCCCCCAAGCTTAAAATCTACATTGTCCGCAATGGAGAAAGAGGTCGGAGAACGAGAGAAAAGTAAAGTACAGAAATAAAAGACAGAATTGAAAAGCAGGTACTTCCCCGATTTTATTTTGCAGGGCAAGTTGAGTGATGCCGCTCCTCCATGCCTGTGCTGTGGATCTTCATGAAACGTCGTCCGACGGACTTTGGCATGGAAGCAGAACCGTTGGAGCAGGCGATCGCAGAAGTTTCAGCTCGCCGGAGCCATTCGGGGCAAAAAGTGTAAAATAAAGAAAACAGAAAAAGATAACTTGGGTTGCCTCCCAAGAGCGCCCTTTGTTTAAAGCGTCGTTTGAGCTCGACGCATCAAAATAAGATTGTCCCAAATATTGTTTTAAAAATAAAGTTCGAATAAATGTCAAAGTTTGTGAGTAAAATAATGTTCAGATTAATCAAATGTCAGGACCGAAAAGATAGAGTTAACAGGGTTTAGACTGACATCATCACAGAAATACAGTTTAAGACGCTGACCATTCACTTTGAAAGTACCCTTATCAGGGTGAGAAATTAAAACAGTACCATAAGAAAAGACTTCTAAAACAGTAAAAGGCCCAGACCAACGTGATTTTAATTTACCCGGGAATAAACGTAAACGAGAATTATAAAGAAGCACTTGGTCGCCCGGCTTAAAGATTTTTGGGTGCCTAAGATGTCGGTCGTGTAAATGCTTCGTCCGCTCTTTATAAAGTCTGTTATTTTCATACGCGTAAGAGCGCCACTCGTCGAGTTCGTTAAGTTGAAATTTTCTAAAATCGCCGACAGAGTGGGGATCGAAGTTTAAAAATCGCAAGGCCCAAAAGGCGCGGTGTTCTAACTCTACGGGTAAATGACACGATTTTCCATAAACCAACCGATATGGCGTACAGCCGAGGGCGGTTTTGTACGCTGTTCGGTAGGCCCATAGAGCATCGTCTAATTTGGCGGACCAGTCTTTTCTAGATGTTGAAACAGTCTTTTCTAAAATTCTTTTTATTTCTCTATTCACTACTTCGACTTTTTCGTTAGTTTGGGGGTGGTAGGCAGTGGAAAGCTTATGAGTAACGCCATATTTAGTTAGGATTTTTGAAAATTGCGCGTTACAAAAATGAGAACCCCTATCACTAACGATAGCGCGCGGCGTACCGAATCGAGAAAATAATTTTTTTAGGAAATTAACTACGACTCGGGCGTCATTCGTAGGAAGAGCTTGGGCTTCGGCCCAACGTGAAACATAATCAACGCAACTAAAATATACTTATTCCCGAAGCTAGAAGGAAAAGGGCCGACAAAATCAATCCCCCAGAGGTCGAAAACTTCGCACTCTAGGAAATAATTTTGTGGCATTTCATTTTTATTCGAAATATTCCCCGACCGTTGGCAACTATCACACCTACTCACAAAGGCATGTGCGTCTTTAAACAGGCTGGGCCAGTAAAAACCCGCGCTTAACACTTTGTGAGCGGTGCGAGCAGCTTGATAGTGCCCACCTGTCGGTCCTTCATGCAAATGTTTAATAATATCTAATCCTTCATCAAAAGAAACACACCTCCTGATCACTTGGTCTGCACAGACTTTAAAAAGATGCGGGTCCTCCCAAAAATAGTTTTTCAGCTCAGAAAAGAATTTCTTCTTTTGCTGAGATGAAAACTCTTTTGGGAGCACACGGGCCACTAGATAGTTGGCGATGCGGGCAAACCAAGGAGAAGTAGATGTGTTAATTACGAAAAGCTTCTCATCAGGGAAATAGTAATGAAAAGAATTTTCATCTAATTGTTCTATAAACGGGTTGTCTAGGCGCGAAAGGTGGTCGGCGGCCAAGTTCTCTGCACCTCGCTTATCACGGATCTCTAAGTCAAACTCCTGGAGGAGTAAGACCCAGCGAATCAGACGAGGCTTGGCATCCGTTTTAGAGAGAAGATATTTGAGGGCCGAGTGGTCCGTAAAAACAATAATTTTCGAAAGAGTAATATAAGGGCGAAATTTGTCAAATGCGAATACTACAGCTAAGAGCTCCTTCTCGGTTGTGGTGTAATTTTCCTGTGCAGATGTGAGCGTTTTACTAGCGTAATAAATGGGGTGGAAGTTTTTGGAAATACGTTGACCTAGTACGGCTCCCACCGCATAACTACTCGCATCACACATTATTTCAAATGGAAGATCCCACACCGGAGCTATCATGATTGGCGCATTAACTAATTTTTCTTTTATTAAATTGAAGGCAGCTAGACAGAGGTCATCAAAGATGAATGGGGCGTCTTTTTCTAAGAGATGGGTAAGGGGCTTGGTGATTTTGGAAAAGTCCTTTATGAAGCGGCGGTAGAAACCCGCATGACCCAGGAAACTTCTTATGGCTTTTATGTTCGTAGGTGGCGCCAGTTTCTCGATAACTTCTATTTTCGCAACGTCTACTTCAATACCCCTTTCAGAAATTTTATGTCCCAAAACTAACCCTTCCCTCACCATAAAATGACATTTTTCCCAATTTAGGGCGAGGTTAGTTTCTTCGCATCGTTCTAAGACTATTTCAAGGTTCTCTAAGCAACTATCGAAGGAATTCCCGAACACGGAGAAATCATCCATGAAAACTTCCATAATGCTCTCTACGTACTTGTCAAAGATGGCGAGCATACATCGTTGGAATGTAGCTGGCGCATTGCACAACCCAAACGGCATTCTTCGGTAGGCGAAGGTGCCGAAGGGACAAGTAAACGTAGTTTTCTCCTGGTCCTCGGGGGAGATGGGGATTTGAAGATACCCCGAGAGGCCATCGAGAAAACAATAAAAGCTATGTCCGGAAAGTCGTTCTAAAATCTGATCAATGAACGGCAAGGGGAAGTGATCCTTGCGGGTGGCGTCATTCAACTTACGGTAATCTATACACATTCGCCATCCGGTCACCGTCCGAGTCGGGATTAATTCATTATTTTCATTACTTACGACCGTTATCCCTCCCTTCTTTGGCACTACCTGTACTGGGCTAACCCACTTACTGTCGGATATAGGATAGATAATTCCTGCGTCTAACAATTTCATAACCTCGCCCTTAACTATGTCTTTCATGTTTGGGTTTATACGGCGCTGAGGTTGTATAGAGTTACGTGAATTATCTTCCATTAAGATTTTATGAGTGCAAAACGATGGGCTTATGCCCTTAATATCAGATATCTGCCAAGCAATAGATTGGCGATACTTTTGTAAAATGGAAAGAAGTTTATTCTTTTGTGCATCCGTGAGGTAGGCCGAAATTATGACAGGCAGCTTGGAGTCCTTTTCTAAGAAAGCGTATTGAAGGTGCTCTGGTTGTTCTTTCAGTTCCAAGGTAGGGGGGTCATCATACGAGGTTTTGGAAATTTGTTCTTTTTCAAAAACTATGTCCTCGTACACTTTTTTATATGTAAAATTAAAAGGGGTGTTGCTAGCGGCCATGGCGGCTTCGTGCAGCGATTCAGTTGGAAAAGTAGAAGAGGAACAGAAATTAAAAAATTCTTTTTCAAAATCAGAAAGGCGGGTGGAGGATTCTTCACTTAGGTGTAGAGATTCAATTGGAGGAGGAGGAGAGGAACAAAAATTGGAAAATTTTTCTTCAAAAGCAGAGGTGTGAGAGAAGGATTCTTCACTTACGGTATCCATGAAAAAACAGGAGTCATCATTAGCTAGTGTGTTCTTCATCGAGGGGGTGATGGAGAAAGTTACCTCATCGTCGCCCACTCGAAGGAAGAGCTTACCATTGCTTACGTCAATGATAGCTCGGGAGGTGGCAAGGAAGGGTCGGCCAAGGATCAAGGGAACCTCGACGTCTTCTTCGATGTCCAAAATGACAAATTCCACCGGGAAGATGAACTTGTCAACTTTGACTAGGACGTCCTCCACTATTCCTAACAGGTATTTGACTGACCTGTCGGCTAGCTGGATACTCATGCGTGTGGGGTTGAGACTACCAATTCCTAACTTTTTAAACAACGAGAGGGGCATAAGATTAATACTCGCACCTAAGTCGGCTAAAGCGTGTTTGACAAAGAGATCACCAAAGACACACGGGATAGAGAAACTACCCGGGTCACTGATTTTCTTCGGTAATCCGTTTGTCAAAACCGCTGAGCACGCGGCATTTAACGTGACATGAGAAAGGTTCTCTAACTTATTCTTGTTGGTTAGGAGGTCCTTAAGGTATTTTGCGTACTTCGGCATCTGGGATATGGCTTCGTGGAAAGGCAGATTTATGTGGATTTGTTTAAACATTTCCAAAAAACGGGTGTATTGATCATCCTGTCGTTGTTTATTAAGTTCAGAAGGGTATGGCGGGGATGGATTATTTTTAAAGGAGGGTGGTGGAGTGAGTTCTTTTTCTACGATAGGGGTGATAATTTCTTCGGCAGAGGGTGGAATTTTTAAAACGGGAACGGAGCTTTGATTTTTAAAAACGGGAGCGGAGCTTGCCTCGGGTTCTTCACTTACCATACCAGGAACTTTCTTCCCACTCCGAAGAGTTATAGCTTTCGCTTGCTCTCTCGGGTTGGGCTCGGTATTGGAAGGAAGAGACCCTACGGGTCGCTCAGAAATCATTTTAGCGAGTTGTCCTACCTGATTTTCTAAGTTTTTAACACTTCTGGTTAACGTTCTAATTGTAGCGTCATTAGCATTCATGTATTTCGAAAATATTTCCTACAAATTTGGAGGTTTTGGAAAACTTTGAGGAGGTGGTGGTGGTGCAGAAAAATCACTTTGCGGTGGCGGGCGCACAGCATTTGATGGATTGCTCCATGAAAAATTCGGATGATTTCTTAACGCAGGATTATAACTATTCGGAAAATTAAAACCAGGAGGATGATAATTCGCAGCAGAAAAATTATTAAAAGCAGTTCTAGGCATATTATTTACATAATCCAAATGTTCGGCGGGAGGAGTTGCAGATTCCCATACCTGAGGGGCGGAGGTAGCAGTCATCTCCGTAATTTTTTTGCTTAATATTTCGACTTGCAGTGCGAGTTGGGAGACGTTGTCCACTTCAAAGAGACCTGCAGGTTTGTTTGGGCGGGACCTAGGCACATTCCACTGGTAAGTGTTCATGGCCATGTCTTCAAATAGCTCAAGAGCTGCTTCCGGGGTCTTATGGTTTAAAGTACCGCCAGAAGCTGCGTCTATCATTTGCTTCGTGCTTTGATTTAGCCCATTATAAAACGTCTGCACCTGCAACCATACAGGCAGAGCGTGATGTGGGCATCGTCTTAATAATTCTTTAAATCTTTCCCAGGTTTCGTAAAGGGTCTCTGAGTCTATTTGTCCAAAGGCAGAAATGTCATTCCTAAGTTTAGCAGTTTTAGCAGGCAGAAAATACTTGTCCAAAAATTTTTCAGTTAATTGCGTCCAAGTAGTTATGCTATTTTTAGGAAGGGTGTTCAGCCACTGCTTAGCCTTAATTCTAAGAGAGAAAGGAGTGGCTAAACACCGAAGAGTACGCTCAATTTCGTGGTCCAGGTCCAAAGTAACCGACGGACTTCCGCGGGTCATACACTAGAAGAAGAGAGGAGAAGCAAGACTAAAAAGTAAAAGAGCTAATGAAGTTGGAAAAAAATTTTTGAAATAGATTTTTTATGTTTTAACTCCCGAACTTCCCAAGGGCTACCCGGTGAAGGGTTCGCAAGGTACTAGACAAGATAGTGGCATTTAGAGCCACTTTGCCCTTTTCGAGAGAGTTAGGTGGTGTAGAAAATTTTGTGATGTGGGTTTCTATTAAGAATGCGGTAATTAAAATCCAGCCATTTATCTCTGTGCGAGTAGGCGAAAATTAAAAGCTATACTCACGCACTCGACAGAAAATTAAAACACACCCACTCTACAGAAAGTAAACACACTCTACTGAAAAAAAGCCTGCCAATTAACTCAAGTGAGTAGGCGGAAAAATAAAAGATATGCACACTTGCTTGAAATAAATCCAGCCAATTAACTCAAGTGAGTAGGCGGAAAAATTAAAAATACGCACACTTAACAAAATCCAGCCATTTAACTCAAGTGAGTAGGCGGAAAAAAATTTAAGAAGGAGGCTGAGAAAGAGAAGTGATAAAATTAATATATTCGCGTTTTCAATTTATCAACAAGCGTTGCTTCCCCGGCAACGGCGCCAAAAACTTGATTGTCTCTGAGATATCTGCAAGGAGAAAATACCAAACTAACAATTCATCAAGGCAAGTATACCTATCGAAATGCAGCTAGGGGACACAAGTGTCGTATTGAAATCCGGGAACAGTTGAGTAAGCTTACTCACACGAAATCTATTATTTTATCGACGGAAAAAAAGGTTTTCTTAAGCTAAATGTACTAAAGGAAGAGAAGTACTTGCATGAAAAAAACATAAAGAGAGCTAAAGAGCGATTAACTTAAGCTTAGTAACAATGAAGGGAAAATGCACTCGATCAGAAATCACCTTGGCCAGAGTGGTTAGAAAAATACGATAAATAAACCTAAGCTAATTAGGGTAAAGGTCCTTGACCGTGGAGGTTCCATGAATATTGACACGCTTCTCTCGAAGGCTGTGCCTAACTGAGTTTAGGAAGGTCCGACCGACTCTCGTCTAAATCGGAGGCCTAAAACTCGCTTTACGCGGTGAACCCCTCTAATGGATTTTACTCCAATCCGGGAGATTTGATCGTCTGCCTCTCTCGAGGGGTGCGAACAACTCCCTTTACTCTTGAGTGCTCATTTCAAACTTTCGGCCTCTCGGCTAGCCCAGAATGAAAGCAAAGGTGGAGAGTATATATCGATAATATACCTCCAACCCGTGATAAATCAAGAGTAATTCAAAGCTAAACCCTAAAAAGAAAAGGTAAGATTCAAAGCATCATAACCTAATCACTCGAACCTCGGATCATTAAGATCGAGTACATGGAGGATTAGTTAATCATGGTGAGGTGGAAGAGGGGGATGAGTAGAAGAAAAATACTGAAAATGGAGCAGAAACGTAAAAGAAAACAGCAATTTTTATTAATAGAAACAGGGATCTTACAACATGAAAACCAGCGATTACAAGTGCATGGAAAGGAAACTACACTATCATTAGCATCATACTACAAAAATAAGCTAGGAGCTAATACAGGGAAAGCATAAAGCTAGAGCTACGAACTAAAAATGGAAAGACATGCTTAAAAAGTTCAGAAATACAAAGGACAGAACCTCCCCTATCCAAGCGAAAAGTTCCCTCCAACCCATGGAGTTGGGCTCTATTTATAGAATTTTTCGGGTCGGGTCACGCCCCCCTGTCACGCCCTGGTCGGGCGTGACCCTGGGGCGTGACACATTCGGCGCGACTTTTTCGGGCAGGAATTGAATTCTGACGGGGTTGTTGTGGTACACGCCCACAGGTCACGCCCTGGTAGGGCATGACCCTGGGGCGTGTTCTTTGCGGCGCGACTTTGGGAGCTGAAATTGAATGCTGGAGGTGACGGGCGGAATTGCTGAAGTACACGCCCATATGTCACGCCCGGGTCAGGCGTGACCCTGGGGCGTGACACTTTCGGTGCGACGGTGGAGCGGGAAAAACGAGCGCGCTGCGGCGATTCCTCGGAACCTGGGGACACGCCTATAGTACACGCCCGTGTCTGGTGTGTCACGGCCGTGACCGAGGGCGTGTACACTAAGTTTCCACGGAATGCAGATTCAGACCAATTGCTTCATTCCTCTGGGTTACACGCCCTAGGTACACGCCCTGGTAGGGCGTGACCTTGGGGCGTGTCACAGCAAAATTCGGCTGAAAGCCGTGAAAACCTGCAAAAAGCAGAAAAAATGCATTAGCGACAAAAATATATACAAAGGAGAATCAAAACAAGTACTTTGCAAGACATGATTGGCTTTAAAACCCCGAAAATATCCTAATAAAATTGACTGCAAACGTATTATCAGTCTCTCTCTGGGACATTTTGGCCTCTCTCCGGCATCGGTCAAGCGCGTCCCACAGGTCATCGGAGGTGCTCGAGCGACCTAAACGGGCATGGTAATAAGATGATCAGCGATCTGACATCTCGGTCCGTGAGTTTCAACGATAGCTTGGATATGAAGGCCGCGTGTTGACGTTGATGAAAAAAATGCGCCCTCAAATTCCAGTAAAAAGGGGAAAATAAGAGAAGGAAACTGTAAGTAACCGTTTACTAATGGACCAAGGATAAAGGGTGATCATGACAGATTCGAGACCGCAAAGTTCGAGATCTGAGTCCACAGCTTTCACTAAATGGGCCTCTGTACTCGAGTCAGCGTACCTTGGGTGCACCACCTCCTCCCTATTTATAGGATGGGGACCTGCCCAAACGGGCAGGGATAGAATAACCGGCTACCCGGGGTACAGGAGAATCGGGCAATGGTGACGGGAAGAAAAAAAGAAAGAACACGCCAATCCGCGCAAAAGGGGCGGACTGGGCTCGCGGGCTGAAGCTACCATCTGGTGTTGCTAGGCGCGATCCTGCTGGAGGACGGCGGCCTGGGTAGACTGGACACTGCATCCGCCGAAGTGGAATCAATCTAGAGATAAAAAGGCATGGCGAACTGGGCGGACGGAGCATTGAGTCCGCCACTGGGAGATTAGCCTTGGGATGGCAGAATGCTACTGCTCTGTCAAGCTTGGCGGACTACCAAACCGAGTCTGCCTATGCCAATCCAGGGACCTTGGAACAATGCCGAGGCATCGCTGGGCCAAGCGGACTGCCAAATTGAGTCCGCGGTTAATGAAATATTTGACCTTGGAGTCTTGTAGGTGTTGCGGACTGCAGGGTTAACAGGATAAATCTACGAGCATAAAGAAAAATTAAATCTATTCTATTTCTACACACCATGAGTACTCGAGTAGGAGCACAACACGAGTTTCACACTAATCTATCCTAAACTCCTAGGCCAGCAACACTATCTTAAAGTTAATACAAAAGACATAAATTAAACTTGGGCCGAGCATTTGCTTAAGTGCGCGCTCATGCGGTGTAGGTGAAAAATGCTGTCATGATAAAATAAAAACTGAAAAAGAAAATACTCTTGCGGTATGCAAGTGCATTGCAAAGGTAACTCGTGAAACTTCCCCCACCAGACTTATACTAAAGAATCTATCCTTGATTTGCAATAAAAACAGAAAAAAAGTTGAGGGAAGAGGTTTGTTGATATAGAAAATGCGCCCTCAAATTCCAGTAAAAAAGGGAAAAAGAGAGAAGGAAACTACAAGCAGCCGTTTACTAATGGACCAAGGAAAAAGGGTGATCAGGACAGATTCGAGACCGTAAAGTCCGAGATCTGAGTCCACAGCTTTCACTAAATGGGCCTCTAGACTCGAGTCAGCCTACCTTGGGTGCACCACCTCCCCCCTATCTATAGGATGGGGACCTGCCCAAACGGGCAAGCCTAAAATAACCGGCTGCCCGGAGTACAGAAGAACCGGGCAACGGTGACGGGAAGCAAAAAAGAAAGAACACGCCAGTCCGCGCAAAAGGGGCGGACTGGGCTCGCAGGCTGGAGCTTCCATCTGCTGTTGTAAGACGAGATCCTGCTGGAAAATGGCGGCCTGGGCAGACTGGACACTGCGTCTGCCGAAGTGGAATCAATCCAGAGATCCAAAGGCATGGCTAACTGGCCGGACGGAGCATTGAGTCCGCCGCTGGGGAATCAGCCTTGGGATGGATGAATTCTGCTGCTCTGCCGAGCTTGGCGGACTGCCAAACCAAGTCCTCCTATGACAATCCAGGGACCTTGGAACTATGTCGAGGCATTGCCGGGCTAGGAGGACTGCCAAATTGAGTCCGCGGTTAATGAAATAGGTGACCTTGGAGTCTTGAAGGTGTTGTGGACTGAACGGTTAACAAGGTTACCCCATGCTCAGCAAATGAGCATACCAGAAAATTGGCATTAATTTCAGCAGACAGTCCATGACCCAAATGAACTCCACCTGCATAAGAGAATATCTCCAACCACGCATACTATAAACATATAATAACAGCAGCAAAATTCAGCAAATTAAAAGCTGCAAAATTGGGTTGTCTCCCATAAGCCCTTTTCTTTACCATCCTTAAGGTGGACCAAATACCAGTATTAGCAGTTATATAAATATTGTTTTACAATCCTAGGCAAGAGAAAATCCAAGCAACAAATGTAAGATAAACAACTAATGGAGGTTACATCCATCGGGGTCTTGCAGCAATAAGCAGTGCACGTCTTTATCGATGACCTTCCCCTCAAATCGCTTCAAACGATGCCCGTTTACTTTGAAAGTGTCGTCCTTGTCGTACCGAATCTCTATCGCACTGTATGGAGAGGCACTCACAACCATGTAAGGGTCGTTCCATCTAGATTTTAACTTCCCAGGAAATAGCCGCAGGAGTGAATTATAAAAAAGAACCAGATCATCCGGCTTGAATTCCTTGAGCGAGATCCGTCTATCATGCCAGCGCTTCGTTCTTTCCTTATATATGATCGTGCTCTCATAAGCGCCCAATCAGAATTCATCAAGCTCGCAAAGCTGACTACGTCGCTTGTCAGAAGCCTCTGTAAAGTACATGTTGAGCAATTTTTTGGCCCACACTGCCTTGTGCTCCAATTCGACAGGAAGGTGGCATGATTTGCCATATACTAGTTGGAAGGGTGACATCCCTATCGGTGTCTTGAACGCAGTTCGGTAAGCCTAAAGAGCATCATCCACCGTCTTTGCCCACTAATTTCGGTTGGAGTAGGTAGACTTTTCTAAAATCCGCTTCAATTCTCAATTTGAAATTCCCACTTGCCTGCATGTCTGAGGATGGTAGGTCAAAGTAACCTTATGATGAACACTGAACTGTTTCAGCAGTTGCGTGAATTGCTGGTTATAGATATGGCTGCCCTCTTCGCTAATAGTTCTTGGTGCGCCAAAGCGTTAGAAGATATTCCTATGAAGGAAGTGGCGCACGGTGCGAGCATCATTCGATGCAACCGCCTCCGCCTCCACTCATTTAGACACATAATCCATAGCAACTATGATGTACTCCTTCCCATTCGACATGGGGAAAGGACCCATAAAGTCAATCTCCCATACGTCGAATAACTCGCAAACTAGCATATTGTTCAAGGGCATTTTGTCTCGTCGAGCAATTTTCCCGATGCGCTAACATTCGTTGCACTTCTTAACATGTGTAAAAGAGTCACGAAATAACGTAGGCCAAAACAAACCGCGCTGTAGAACCTTGTGAGCAGTCCGTGTGGTGCCAAAATGCCCTCTAGCCTCACGATTATGGCAATGCCTCAGAATCTCTTTAACTTCTAGATTGGAGACACAACGTCAGATAACCCCTTCAGCACAGGTGCGTAATAGTAGGGGTTCCTCCCAGAGATAATACTTGACATCTGAGAAAAACTTCTTCTTTTGTTGATATGTTAAATGCGGTGGCTGCGCCTTGCTTGCTAAAAGTTAGCAAAGTCAGCATACCACAGAGTAGAAGTAATAGAAGAAAGGGCGAACATACCCTCATCCGGACAGGCATCGGAAATTGGAATTCCATGTGATCCCTCGCCTTCTCCCCCTTCAAGTCTCGATAGATGGTCGGCAATCACATTGTCAACTCCACGACAATCCCGGATTTCAAAATCATATCCTTGCAGCAGTAGAATCCAACGCAAGAGCCACAACTTAGCATCTTTCTTGTGCATGAGAAAACGAATAGCCGCATGATCAAAAAGCACCACCACCCTGGAAGGAATCAAATAAGAATGTAACTTCTCAAAGGCGAAAACAATAGCTAAAAACTCCTCGGTCATGGTATAGTTCAGTTGTGCATCGTTCAATGTCCGACTCGCGTAGGAAATTGTATGAAATGTCTTATTTATACACTGTCCCAACACTGCCCCAACTGTTACATCGCTAGCATCACACATCATCTCAAAAGGCACTGCCCAATCAGGGGATGAGAGAATCGGGGCTAAAACCAATCGATCCTTCAAGAAATTAAATGCCTGATTGCAATCGTCATCGAACACAAACTTGACATCCTTCTCCAATAGATTAGATAGGGGCTTAGTTATAGACGAGAAGTCCCGAATAAAACACCGGTAAAATCCAGCATGCCCCAAAAAACTGCGAATTCCATGAAGTGTCGACGGAGGGGGCAGGTCTCTAATCACCTCTACCTTTGCTAGATCAACCTCAAGCACCTGCTGAGAAACCTTGTGCCCTAGAACAATCCCTTCACGCATCATGAAATGGCACTTCTCGCAATTGAGCAATAATTTAGTATCCTCGCAACATTGCAAGGCCAAAGCGAGTCGGTGCAGTGAATTTTTGAAGCTATCACCAAACAAGGAGAAGCCATCCATAAACACCTCCAAGAAATCCCCAACCATGTCGCAAAAAACCGCGGTCATACATCGCTGGAAGGTGGCTACCCCATTACACAACCCAAAAGGTAGCCTCCTGAAAGCAAAGGTCCCAGAAGGGCAGGTAAACATTGTCTTATCTTGATCCTCTAGGGCAATCGCAAGCTGATAATAGCCCGAGTAGCCGTCCAGGAGGCAGTAGTAATCATGCCCGGCCAGCCTTTCCAGAATCTGGTCCATGAATGGTAGCAGGAAGGGGTCTTTCCTGGTTGCCGCATTAGGTTTTCTATAATCGATACAAACTCTCCATCCAACGACAGGCCTCGTAGTAAGCGGCTCGCCATTCTCATTACGAACGACTGTGATTCCTCCCTTTTTGGGCACCAACTGCACCGGACTCACCCATTTGCTGTCGCTTATGTAATATATAAAACCGGTATCCAAAAGCTTGATAACCTCATTCTTCACCACCTCCTGCAAAATAGGGTTCAATCTGCGCTGCAGTTGAGCTGAAGGCTTGAAGATATCTTCCAGCAATATCGTGTGCATGCACACCGTGGTGCTAATTCCTTTGACATCCGAGATTTTCCACCCTGAAAGTGCAGCTAGATCTGATATACTCTAGAGGGGGGTGGGGTGAATAGAGTATATGGTGCTTGAAAACTTTTTACAACAGTTGTTGTAATCTGAGTGAACAGGGAATCAACTATTAAATCTAATCACAAAATAACCTACGACAGAAAATAATCACAGATCTAAACTATTCACAAAACAATCACAGCCAGAAACAAAAGATAAAGACAAGCAAGCCAGAAGACACAAGGAGTTATAGTGGTTCCCCTAAACTTGGGTACATCCACTCTTCTACAATCCTAGGTAGGAATCCACTACAGGATGAGTTGATCAGGTGTCCTGGGCACCAATGAGCTTTTGATAAGGTGCTCAAAAACCAAATCAGATTTTTTGATCAGGTGTCTTGCCACCAATGAGCTTTTGACAAGGTGCTCAAAAACCAAGCTCAAACTTTTGAAGGGAGTTTGAAAAACCCTTACAGAGATGGGGATGAGAGAGTTATGGAAGTCTTCTCTTTCTCAAATCAACTGAGAAGACTATGTGGATTTGATGATGTCGAAGCTCCCCCGGAGTCCTTGAGTTGTTCAGGAAATGAAGCTTTGCTATAGGGTGATAGGCCTTCAGAAGTTGATCTCCAGCAAATGATGATTTCAGCAACAGCTAAAATGTTAGGTGTCTGGAGTCTTTGAAAGTTGTTGGCCTTGAACACTTGAATCAAAGGTGATCTGAAGATTTCAGATTTGTTGATCTCCTTTTGTGTGTTCTTAAGAGAATGCTTTGAGACAGAGAATATTTAGTTCTTGTTCTTCTTGTCTGTGTTATCTCTCTTCTGATCTGTGTTCTAAGTAATGGAGAGATTCAAAAATCTTCTATTTTATTCTCTGGTACTTAGTAGAAATTCATCTGTCAGGAATAGCCTTGGCCTGACATTAATTGCATCCTTAATTGCAAATGTCTTCTGGGGGAAAGTCCAAAGAAACATTACTTGATAATCCCTTGAAACTTAGTACAGAATAAATGAAAACGGCTAGAAAATCTTCTGAATTAATTGCTGAATAACTCCTTAACTATTCTGAATTTGAATCTTGAGAAATCCTTTAACTCATCAGAAAAACGTCGAACTGAGCTCAGCGATTTGGACTTATACAACAACAGAGATCGTCGATCTGAGCTCAACTATCGTCGAACTGAGCTCAGAGATAGAGAATCAATACTGAGTCAAGATCGTCGAACTGAGCTCGAAGATCGTCGAATAGAGTTCGACGATTTGTTGAAGTTGAGCTCAGCAATCGTCGAATGGAGTTCGACGTTCTGTCGAAGTTGAGCTAGACGATCGTTGATCGGAGTTCGACGATTTGTCGTACTGAGCTTGACGATATGACTTGGTCTTCAAACAGAAAATCCTTGGTCTTGAGGGCAGCTTCCAAACCTAAGTACTATCCCTTAGACTCAATTCTAATTGACCTTTAGAGCTATACAGGAGGTCAAGAACAGATTTCCTAAAGACATAGTGATCCTGACCCAAATTAGTTATAGGGTGTTCCAACACACCCAAAGGCTTTTCCATGTAACTTCAGCACTTCAATGAGACGGACCTCCTAATCAACTATAAGTAGAGCCGAAATAATGGCAAGATGAGTTTCTTTCTCTCCTAGAAAGGCATACGTCAGCGGGCATGGGAGCGACTTGAGCTCACGAGATCCATCTGAGTCAAACAGGGGTACCGCCAGAAGCTTGGGGTTTCCAACCGGGGCGTCGCATGACCCTTCCTAAATATTTATATCGGGGTCACAAAACTCAACCTCAACCTCTTCAGGATGAAAAGTATGGTCGTCATCAAGCTCCATAGCACCCAGCTCCGCACGAATATCCCCTCTTGACGCCTCATACATATCAAAAATAGTCTTCTCTGATCCTAGGCACAACATCAACAAACCCTTTTCCGGATTGATGATGTCTCTAGTAGTGACCAGGAACGGACGCCCCCAAATAATCAGCGTCCCATCTGCATCCTCAATATCAAGGATAAAAAAGGCAGCCAGAAAGGACAACCCGTTTAACTCAACTGTGAGATCTTCAACCACTCCAACTGGTTTCTTCATTGATCTATCAGCCAGCTGCATAATGACATTAGTGGGCCGAAGAACACCAGAGTGTTGGGTATTACATCCACATTAACCTAGATTTGATGAAGTCACCCTGGAACTAAGATGAATTAAGTTGTATTTGATGCTTGGTTTGAGCTATATGTTTGCAGGAATTTCACTGGGAAGTGTAGACCAATGTCAGCTCACAGTGGGACACCAAACACAGGAACTGTGCAATGTAATCCCTCATTGCATATTCCAAGGTGTTGACTCATGTGTGATCTCTCTATTGGGATACACTTCATATTCAAGCTATTGGTCTATGGGAAAGGAATTGGAAGTTGGCTACTCTAGAAGAATCAGTTTTTCCAACTTCAGAAAATTTCTAAGTGTTTTACTTGAGTAGAGCCTTCACCTACCTGAGTAGTCTGGGTATAAGTTACTCGAGTAAAGGAACCTTGTACTCGAGTAGAAATAGTCATATACTCGAGTAGCTAAGTCACCTACTCGAGTAGACGAAGTCATATACTCGAGTAGCATGCTTATATACTCGAGTAGATTACTCTATACCCGAGTATTAAAGGGTTTCCTCTTCAAAATTTTCTAAGTCATGGACTCGAGTAAGTATACTCATACTCGAGTAAGTATACTCATATACTCGAGTAAGTATACTCTCATACTCGAGTAGATAGAAACATACTCGAGTAGTTCATTATACCTACTTGAGTAGATCTTGTGTCACTCGTGTACCCTGATATTTCACTACCCCAAAATTTTTCTAAGTCTTTTACTCGAGTAGAACTTTCACCTACTCGAGTAGATTACTTCCTCTGGAGTAGTGAGTTCAACTACTCGAGTAGTTGCCAGCAGACCTCTTCAGAATTTTTCTAAGTATTCCACACGAGTAGTACTTCTTGTACTCGAGTAGGTTATGTAATATACTCGAGTAACTCTTCCAGTACTCGAGTAGTTCCTCTATGTACTCGAGTAAGTCTCTACATATACTCGAGTAGTTCTGTCTGCTTACTCGAGTAGTTGATTTCTATATACTCGAGTAGTCTCTCTATATATACCCGAGTATGTTCTCCTTCATATACTCGAGTAGGTATTCACCTACTCGAGTAGTTATTGACTTACTCGTGTAGTTGGCTGAATCTTTCTGAAATTTTTCTAAGTCCTTTTTCTGACGGGATTTTTCAAATCACGCGACATGATTGGTCCACGTGTACGTCATTATGACCGATTATGACTGTTAGTCTCTCCTATATAAGGTCTTATCAGAAAATGACAAACCCTAGTATTCTCAAAGCCTTCTTGTAATTTCTTTTTCGAGAAATATTCTTCAGCCGCCTCCTCTCTGACTTTCGCGAAACAGAAGCCGCCGCTGCCGCCTTCTTCTCCGGGCAAAGCTTCTACTTTCAGAGAATTATTCTGAAGAAACGTTACAGATCGAGATCGACTTCACTGATCATATTTTCTCTCGATTTCTGTAAAAACGAGTAAATCTAGATCGACGTCGAGAACTTCTTTACCGATTTCTGAAAGTTCTACAAAGTTGAAAAGATGAAGATCCTGGCCATTTCTTTCAGATCTGAGTGATTTACTGTTTGTATTCTTGTAAACACTTTATTAATCTTGTAGGAGAAATCTTCTCCGAGTGTAGGAGTCCTTCACTCCGAGTTTGTAGGAAGTGCTATCTTCCGAGGTGTAGATCCGTTTTGTTTCGATCGAGTTTGTAGGAACTTTGTTCCGAGGGTAGGATCGATTTGTGATCTGAGATAGTGGAGTAGCCGAGTCTAGTTGATTACTAGATCGGTGAGGGAAAGTGGATGCACCCAAGGATGGGGAACCACTATACATCTTGTGTCGTCTGTGATATTGGTAGATATTTCTGTGATGTGCTCTAATTATTTTTTTTATTCCGCAAAAGACGCACAAACCACCTATTCACCCCCTCTAGGTGATTTAGGTCGACAACAGTTTTCTTTCAATTGGTATCAAAGCGAGGTTGATCGTCAAAAGATTAACACCTTGATCAGATCCAGATCTGTTGTCTGTAAGATTCTACCATAAAATGGACAAGGGCAAAGATTTCGCCAAGCTCCCACTGTGCAACAAGAATAACTTTCCCATGTGGAAAGAAAGGATAACTTTTTCATGGAAGCTGTGGATCCAAGGATCTTCATGATCGTTGAAGAAGGTCCTTACGTTCCCATGACTGTGTCCACTATCGACCCTACCAAGAGAGTTACCAAAAAGCTAATGGATCTCGACAAAGACGAGATTGCACTGGTCTCTCTCGACAACAAAGCTAAGAACATTATAGCAAGTGCAGTCGATGACTCGATGCTGCAGAATTTGATTCACTGTCAATCAGCTAAGGAGATGTGGCATTTCTTAGTCACTTTGATGGAAGGGACTGAAGAAGTAAGGGATGATCGGAGATCCCTTCTCAATCAAAAATATGAAGCGTTCCGACAAGGGAACAAGGAAACAATTGCCGACACCTTTGAGAACTTCTTAAAAATTGTAAATGGCCTAAGGGTGTACGGCCGTGTCTTCACCAACGTAGAACTGAACGACAAATTCTTAAGATCCCTAACCAAGGAATAGGATAACAAGGTATGTGCCATCAGGGAGTTCGGGAAGTTAGCTGAAACGGACCCGCAAATTCTATTTGGAAAGCTTATGTCCTATGAACTCCAAATCAATACAAGAAAAGCTGAAGAAGAGAAGGGTAGGTCTGCTCTAAAGGAGAAATCTGTCGCTTTGAAGGCAGACACCTCCAGAAAGACTAAGGCTGCCTCCCCCGCTCCAGCTCCGGAAGCTGATGAAGAAGAAGAAACATCAGAGCCCAGCACCTCAGGCTCTGAACTATCTGAAGGAGAGTTCTCCTTGCTCTCAAGGCAATTCAAGAAGTTTCTTAATAAAAAGAAACAATGGAAAGGCAAGGATGCCTCACACAGAAGATCGCGGCGCGATGACGATCGACAAAGAAAAGGCTCAAGCAGCTACAATAGGTATAACTCTAAACAGAACAAATACCTTTCAACTGACATCATTTGTTATTGCTGTAATAAGCCATGTCACGTCATTGCTGACTGCCCTCACAAGAAGAAGGAGGGTGGTAGAAGAGAAGAAAAGAAATCCTCATACAACAAGAAGAGAAAGGAGAGGAGCCTCATAGCCAAAAAGAGCAAGACTCTTAGCGACTCCGACTCATCTGAGTCAAGCGAAGAAGAAGAAGCTTACTTTGGGCTAATGACTCAAACAGATGATGAACAAGAGCCCCAGTTCACTGGGAAGGTAAACTCTCATACCCCTCTTTAAGATTCTGAAGTCTCTGACCATGATTGTGAGGGTAGCTCTTCTGACGAGGAGTCAGAACTAATGGCCCAGTACAAGGAGTTAATCATGGCTTACAACAAATGTCATCGAGTCGTGAAGACTCAGGCTAAAGAGATCAAATATCTAAAAGCCGAAGAGAGCAACTTGAGAGAGAAAGTCGCAAAGACTGACTCCCTCGAAGAAAACTTCAATAATGCTATTGAAGAATACAACAAGGCTCTTGAGCACCTTGACCTGAAGGAGAAGATCATCAAAGAATTGGAAGCCGAACTTGCGGCTGAAAGGAAACTTGTTGAGAGTTTCTCGAAGCCCAAAACAGTTCTTCCATTCGTTGCTGAATTCTCAGCAAAGGCCAAGGGAGCTGGCCTAGGCCATGAAGAAGCTCCTAGTAAATCCTCTAGGAGAAATAAGAATCAACGGAAAAATAAGGCCGCCAAAAAATCCTCAACCGAAGAAGAGGGTAAAGCCCCTCAAAATCAAACCACATTCAGAAAGGTCATCTTTCCAACAAATGAGTTTGATTTTGACTCATCATACGGGCACTTTGCTAGGCCTACTTATGTAGAGACAAAGTCCCGCTATCAGGGATGGGCTCGACCCCGAAACTTTGGTGAAAGTGCCTTTAAGGCACCTTATGAAGAAGTTGTTCTTCAGAGCTATGACCCCTTCAATCATGGGCATAACTTCAAGAAGGCACCAAAGACAAAGCCTGTCGTAGAGAAGCCCATAAAGGAGAAGAAGCCATGTGATTGCCATCATCATGAGGCATCTTCCTCCACAAATGCAACCCCTGCCAGACCAAAGTTCCAAAAGGTCAAGCAGGAGATCTTGAGGCAAAGGTACAACAGATTTGACTGTTGGTGCTGTTGCAAGGTTGGTCACTTCGCCATCGATTGCTGGTTCAATTCCAGAAACGCTGCAACCCCTCATGTCAGCAATATGAGAAAGACCGCTCATAATGCCAACACTCGTAGGGGGAGCACTCTAACCCGAGACCAAGGACCCAAACGTGTTTGGGTTCCTAAGGAGAATTGATTGTGATTGCAGGGATGTCCAAAGGCCAACAAAATGCCTATCTGGTACTTGGACAGCGGATGCTCTCGTCATATGACCGGGACGAGAAGCCTCATTCAGAACTTTACTCCAGTCGTGAACAGACCAAAGGTCATCTTTGGAGGTTCAGACCGTGGAATTACGAGAGGCTATGGTATGATTACTAACGGTAATATATCCTTCTCGGATGTGGCCTATGTGGAGGGATTGGAACACAATCTCATTAGCATAAGCCAACTTTGCGATAAAGGATACATAGTTGAGTTCCATGCTGATAAGTGCTTGATAAAATCCGTTGACAATATGGAAACAATTCTATCCGGCACTCGAAGCAGGAATATTTTCTGTTTAAATTTCATCTGCATAGATTCCTCTACACCAGTGTGCTTGTTAGCAAAAGGTAGTGCGTCTCTTGGTGACCAATGACACAAGAGACTAGCACATATTAATTTCAAAACCATTAATAAACTATTTTCAATGAACTTGGTACGTGATGCCCCAAATGTCAAATGCGTCAAAGACATACCTTGCCATGCATGCGTAAAAGGCAAGCAAACAACGACTACCTTTAAAAGCACTGTTGGCAAAGACTCTAACAGATGTCTCCATCTATTGCACATGGACTTGTTTGGTCCACTACAGATTAGAAGTTTGGGAGGCAAGGAATATACATTGGTAATTGTTGATGACTACTCGCGCTTTGCGTGGGTGTTCTTTCTGAAACACAAGTCAGATACCTTCGATATCTATACCAATTTTGTCAGGCAAGTCCAGAATGAATACAACTGCTCCATAGTCAAAATCAGAAGTGACAACGGAATAGAGTTCAAATCTGGGGCCATGACAGAATTCTGTGAAAGCTTAGGTATCTTTCATGAGTTTTCCTCTCCTCATACTCCACAACAAAATGGAGTGGCTGAGAGAAGGAACAGAACACTCATAGAGGCCTGTAGGACCATGTTGAGTGATGCTTCACTACCGGAGTACTTCTGGGCTGAGGCCGTCAACACTGCATGCCACGTGCAAAATCGAGCACTCATAAACAAAGACCACAATAAGACACCTTACGAACTTCTGAAAGGCAGAAAACCAACAGTCTCTTACTTTAGAATCTTTGGCTGCAAATGCTTCGTACTTAACAATGGCAAGTATCATACCACCAAGTTCAGTGAAAAGAGATTTGAAGGTATTTTTGTAGGATATAGTAGACATAGTAAGGCATATAGGATATTTAATAGAAAAACTCTGGTGGTGGAAGAATCGATACATGTTGTATTTGATGAGACGAGCTTGCTGCAAAGCAATTCATCTAATGTGCTCACTGAAGTTGCAGGTGAAAAGCTGAAAGAAACTAGCTTGCATGATCCGTCCGAAGACAAAAGCGAGAAGTTCATTAAGATCACCACTCCCACTCCTATTGGAGAGGCTGATGATCAAAATGAAGAAGTCATCCAGGATGAAGAAATCACTCCGGTGCTTGAAGATAATCCAGATGCAAGGACTCTAGAGCTCAGACATCTGAAGGATCACCCCATGGACCAGATCATAGGAAACCCCCGGGATGGTGTCAGAACTCGGAGAGGTACAACTAATGAGAATCTTCATTTGAGTTTTCTCTCACAAGATGAACCAAAGAAATTTGAGGAAGCAAACTCAGACGCATCATGGATAATGACAATAGAAGAAGAGCTAAATCAGTTCAAGCTCTGCTTTGTGTGGATGGTGGTTCCAAGACCCAAGGGAAAGAACATCATTGGAACAAAATGGGTCTACAGGAACAAGATGGATGAAGACGGAACTATCATAAAGAATAAGGCCAGACTCATCGCTAAAGGCTATCGTCAAGAAGAAGGAATTGACTTCGACCAGACATATGCTCCAGTGGCGAGGCTGGAGGCAATAAGGTTGTTCCTAGCATATGCTGCATTCAAAGGCTTCACCGTCTATCAGATGGACGTGAAGTCGGCCTTCCTGAATGGTAACTTAAAGGAGGAAGTGTATGTGGAACAACCTCCAGGTTTCGTTGATCCTAACTTTCCCGATCATGTCTATTTTCTGCACAAGGCCCTATATGGTCTGAAACAAGCTCCTCGAGCTTGGTATGAAACGCTGTCTACCTTTCTACTTGAGAACAAGTTCACAAGGGGAAAGATAGACAAGACATTATTTCTTAGGGAAATAAAAGACAAGATTTTGCTAGTACAAATCTATGTTGACGACATTATCTTTGGCTCTACAGATAACAACCTCTGCAAAAAGTTCACAAAACTTATGCAAGGGAAGTTTGAAATGAGCAGTATGGGCGAGCTGAAGTATTTCTTAGGGCTTCAGGTGAAACAATCTGAAGATGGAATCTTCATCTCACAGACCAAATTCACCAAAGAGCTAATTAAGAAATTCGGAATGGAGAACGCAACCTCTATGAGGACTCCAATGAGCTCAACTATGTCTCTGGATAAGGATGAAAAAGGGAAACCTTTTGATGAAACCAAGTACAGAAGCATAATTGGATCCCTGCTCTACCTTACTCCTAGTAGGCCTGACATAATGTTCTCAACTTGTGTCTGTGCTAGATTTCAGGTGAACTCTAAGGAATCTCATTACGCTGCTGCAAAGCGGATTCTGAGATACCTTAAAGGCACACCAAATCTTGGCTTATGGTACCCAAGAAGTAATGACAACGAACTAATTGGATTCATAGATGCAGATTTTGCAGGTAGCAAAGACGACTGGAAAAGCACCTCAGGGACTTGCCAATTCTTCGGAAGAAGGCTAATTTCCTGGAGTAGCAAGAAGCAAATCTGTGTCACATTCTCAACGGCCGAGTCAGAGTATATCTCTGCAGGCAGTTGTTGCGCACAGTTACTATGGATAAAGAATCAGTTCGAGGACTACAACCTGCAGTTCAAGGATATACCCTTGTACTGTGACTCCTCCAGTGCAATTGCAATAGCCAACAATCCATTCTCTCACAACCGGACAAAGCACATTGAGCTAAGGTACCACTTCATCCGGGAACATGTGGAACATGGAGACATAGATCTCCAATATGTGCCTACAGATAAGCAAGTTGCAGATATCTTCACAAAGCCGTTGGACGAGACCAAGTTCTCATTCTTCAAGACAGAGCTTGGGATGCTCAACAAAGAAGGCTAAAGAAGGCTAAATGACTAAGAAGCAAGTAATTGTAAAGGGTTAGTCAAAATCTATTCTTTCTCAACTTTTTTCAAAATTCAACTCGAGAAGCATGAGACATACTCGAGTATCTAAAGACCTACTCGAGTAAATGAATGAACCTACTCGAGTATGTGTACTGACCTACTCGAGTAAGTTTCTCACCTACTCGAGTAAGTCAATACCTACTCGAGTAAGTCTCTCACCTACTCGAGTAAGTCATTATCTACTCGAGTAGTTTTCTCCGCATACTCGAGTAACTCTAGTCGACCTACTCGAGTAGACCCTTTACCTACTCGAGTAGCCTATATCTCTTTCTCGTGTCCTGATTACTAGATTTTCAAAACTGTTCTATTTGCCACCCAAGGCTACATGCCGCCTCTTTCT
The DNA here is from genome assembly GCA_039583875.1 of Platanthera guangdongensis. Taxonomy (NCBI): domain Eukaryota; kingdom Viridiplantae; phylum Streptophyta; class Magnoliopsida; order Asparagales; family Orchidaceae; genus Platanthera; species Platanthera guangdongensis. The sequence continues at coordinate 79,047,634 of CM077156.1, read as the reverse complement.
TTAAATTAATTAGCGGAAATTGAAGAGTTATATATATATATACGAAATTCCGAAACATCAAACCTACTCGACATCATTTCTATCTCTCGAGTACCCTGTCTCTTCGCCTACCCTGCCGACTCGCCTCCGCCGCTGTTGCAGAGCCCTCACTCTCAACTCCTCCAGTCATTTGCATCCATGGCGACTTCTCACAAGATCGGCGTCGGCTCCGAATTAGTCACCGACGGTATTGCAGAACTTTCCGACGATTTCCACAACCTCCTCATCCTTCTCGACACCGCCGGCCTCTCCTTCATCCTCTAAGAACCCTGTCGCGTTCTCTTCCCCGAAGTTGCAGAATTCTTCACAAATCTCAATGTTTGATAGAATGGCAAAGTCCTCAAATCTACAGTAAAGGGTTTGAAACTAAAGTTCACCAAGACCTCTGTCTCTCAACTTCTCCGTTTACCTATTATTGATGAAGAAGATGATCTGGATGATGAAGATTCTGACCGAACCGCACTCTTCTGTGGCACTTCTCCTGAAGCTCAGTATTTTAAGAGGTTAGACATGAACGCTGAAGGAAAATTTCTAGTTGATATTATTGGCAAAATTTTACTGTGCAAGACTCACTCCATCCGATACATTCCCTCATACTTCTTCGATATAATGCAAGCCATTGTCTGCCGCAAGAAATACCAATTTGGTATGTTGATTTTGGACAAGATAAAGGACAACATGAAATCCCCCAACTACGCAAGAATTATATCTCTGCTCCTTCATGAAACAAATCCTGAAGTCTTCACTCTCTCCAAAGGGACTCCACTTTACCATATGAAGAAGGTCCCCATCTCTTCAATTTAGAGATGGTATCTCAAGCTCAAGAACTCTGCCCAAGCTGCACAGGTTTCAGAAATCCCAGTAGTTCCAGTTATAGAGGACATGACTCCATCTCCTTCTCCTCATCATGTGGCCAGCTCCTCTGGTGCACCAAGTGAGGGGGAGCCTGCTCCTTCTAGCCCAGTCAGGCAACCCTCTCCTCAGCCAGAGATTCCATCCCTACCTCATACTCCAAAGAGTCCAGCCACTTCCTCAGATCAAGTACCTCAAGACACTCTTCTGTCCACAGTTGCTGCCATAGATGCCATGATTGCAGAGCTTACTGAAGATGTGCTTCCCCTCCTCCTCTATCTCCTCCATCTCCAACCACTGAAGATCACAAGGACTTGTCTCCAGCACAGTCTCCTGCCCATTCTTCAGCCAGAACTCCAACACCTTCTCCAACTCCTCCAGAAGATAAGCCAGACACCATTTTTATTTCTGATGAGCCTTCTCCTGAGCCAGCTGAGGCCCCTCTCAGAAACCTTGATTTCTCCATTCCCCATGATACAGAATAACTGGATGCTGTCATTCATACCACCAGAGCTCTCAGCTCAGTGATCATTGAAGAAATAGCTCCCTGGGTAACTCCTCCTATCCCTACTGCTGCTCCCTCAGCTCCTGCTCCAATTTCCTCCTCCTCATAACTGCTGCAAAGCATTGCTCTTCTTCTTCAAGAACAGAGAACCTATTTTGACACCTCTCTAAAGGTGGTCACTGAGAAAGTTAATGCTCTTGAGACTGAGATGAGCAGAGGTTTTGCTGAAATTCAGCATAACACTGACAAGCTCAAGTACCTGTTCCAACTTGGTGGCAAAGCCCTTGACCATACTATCACTAGTGTGGGCAATGTTATGGAACAAGGTATCACCTTGGCAAACAACCAGATGGAACTAGACAAGAGGACTGAAGCCAACAAGATGAAGATCTGTGAAGAAGTTGGCATTTTCAAAGATGACACCATAGAGAAAGTATCTGTTGAAATCAGAAAGGGGGAGGGTTTGATAAAAGAACTCAAAGAACAGGTAGAAAAATCTGATGCTCAGAAGACAGGTGAATGGCAAGCTCATGTGAAGACCATTCATGATGATGTGCTTGCCCAAATACAGAGTGTCAAATTTCACACCTATGACACTGCTGTCTGGATGCACAATCAGATCTTTCCAGATCTTGCAGTTGACCCAAACCTCATTCCCCATCATCTCAACCCTCTAGCCACAGATGTCACTGCTCCAGCTGTTCCTCTGCAACCCACCTTCTCTCCCAGGCCTGGAGACTCAGTCGCTCCACCGGATACTTATGTTCCAGGCTGGGAAGAAGATCCCGTTGATATATTCCTTCAAGCTCCTCCAGAGATCAGAACTAAGAAGAAAAGGAAATATGGTGAAGGCCCCTCTGCTAGCAGGACTGCTCCTTCCAAATCACCTGAACATGCTGAAGCTTGGTCTCCAACCTCAAAGTCTCTCATTTTGGACACACTCAGGCTAGTCATGGATCACAGTGAGAATAGAAGCCTTCACTACAGTTCCCAAGAATGGGAGTTATATGATAAATCCATGCTAAAAAGAAGGATCCATGACAGAGAGTTTGGGAGAAATAACCCTGCTCCTCCTCCAAGGCCTCCTAAGTATTTCCCAAAGACATTCACCTACCTAAGAAGACAACAAGAGAAGATGGATAAGCCGCAATCTCAAGCCTAAACCTATAAGATGATGAGAGATTGAAATGACAAATTGTAGACATGATGTTTTTGGAAACTCACATATATACAATTCTTCAATTCTGTCTAATTATCCTTTTCATTGCCTATTGCTTACCTGCTCATGTTTTTCTACTTAGTTTCTTTTATGTCCATAATTCACCTTTGTGTAAAGTGTTCTGGCTTCAACAAATAGGGGGAGATTGTTGGGTATTACATCCACATTAACCCAGATTTGATGAAGTCACCCTAGAACTAAGATGAATTAAGTTGTATTTGATGCTTTGTTTGAGCTATATGTTTGCAGGAATTTCACTGGGAAGTGTAGACCAATGTCAGCTCACACTGGGTCACCAAACACAGGAACTATGCAATGTAATCCCTCATTGCATATTCCAAGGTGTTGACTCATGTATGATCTCTCTATTGGGATACACTTCATATTAAAGCTATTAGTCTATGGGAAAGGAATTGGAAGTTGGCTACTCTAGAAGAATCAGTTTTTCCAACATCAGAAAATTTCTAAGTATTTTATTCGAGTAGAGCCTTCACCTACTCTAGTAGTCTGGGTATAGGTTACTCGAGTAAAGGAACCTTGTACTCGAGTAGACATAGTCATATACTCGAGTAGCTAAGTCACCTACTCGAGTAGACCAAGTCATATACTCGAGTAGCATGCTTATATACTCGAGTAGATTACTCTATACCTGAGTATTAAAGGGTTTCCTCTTCAAAATTTTCTAAGTCACGGACTCGAGTAAGTATACTCATACTCGAGTAAGTATACTCATATACTCGAGTAAGTATACTCTCATACTCGAGTAGATAGAAACATACTCGAGTAGTTCATTATACCTACTCGAGTAGATCTTGTGTCACTCGCGTACCCTGATATTTCACTACCCCAGAAATTTTCTAAGTCTTTTACTCGAGTAGAACTTTCAGCTACTCGAGTAGATTACTTCCTCTCGAGTAGTGAGTTCAACTACTCGAGTAGTTGCCAGTAGACCTCTTCAGAATTTTCTAAGTATTCCAGATGAGTAGTACTTCTTGTACTTGAGTAGGTTATGTAATATACTCGAGTAACTCTTCCAGTACTCGAGTAGATCCTCTATGTACTCGAGTAAGTCTCTACATATACTCGAGTAGTTCTGTCTGCTTACTCGAGTAGTTGATTTCTATATACTCGAGTAGTCTCTCTATATATACCCGAGTATGTTCTCCTTCATATACTCGAGTAGGTATTCACCTACTCGAGTAGTTATTGACTTACTCGTGTAGTTGGCTGAATCTTTCCGAAATTTTTCTAAGTCCTTTTTCTGACGGGATTTTTCAAATCACGCGACATGATTGGTCCACGTGTACGTCATTATGAGCGATTATGACCGTTAGTCTCTCCTATATAAGGTCTTATCAGAAAATGACAAACCCTAGTATTCTTAAAGCCTTCTTGTAATTTCTTTTTCGAGAAATATTCTTCAGCCGCCTCCTCTCTGACTTTCGCAAAACGGAAGCCGCCGTCGCCGCCTTCTTCTCCGGGCAAAGATTCTAGTTTCAGAGGAATATTCTGAAGAAAAGTTACAGATCGAGATCGACTTCACTGATCATATTTTCTCTCGATTTCTATAAAAGCGAGTAGATCCAGATCGACACCGAGAACTTCTTTACCGATTTCTGTAAGTGCTACAAAGTTGAAAAGAAGAAGATCCTGACCATTTCTTTCAGATCTGAGTGATTTACTGTTTGTATTCTTGTAAACACTTTATTAATCTTGTAGGAGAAATCTTCTCCGAGTGTAGGAGTCCTTCACTCCGAGTTTGTAGGAAGTGCTATCTTCCGAGGTGTAGATCCGTTTTATTTGGATCGAGTTTGGAGGAACTTTGTTCCGAGGGTAGGATCGATTTGTTATCCGAGATAGTGGAGTCGCCGAGTCTAGTTGATTGCTAGATCGGTGATGGAAAGTGGATATACCCAAGGTTGGGGAACCACTATACATCTTGTGTCGTCTTTGATATTGGTAAATATTTCTGTGCTGTGCTCTAATTATTTTTTTTATTCCGCAAAAGACGCACAAACCACCTATTCACCCCCCTCTAGGTGATTTAGGTCGACAGCAGTTTTCTTTCACAGAGCCCAGCACATAGAAGATAGATAACGACATGAAATTGATGGATGGTCCAGAATCACACAATGCATGAATAAGCGCGGATCGCCCAATGGTACACGCAATCGTGAAGCTCCCTTGATCGTTTTGTTTTATGGGCCAATCCCGCACCATCATAGTGGTGCAATCATCCCATATCGAAACACTGCCGCATAACTCAGAAGGTCGATTTTTTGCCAGAAGATCCTTCAAGTACTTCACATATCGCGACACATGTGTCAGCAGATCGACCATGGAAATGCTCACCTGAACACCCTTCAGAATGACCTGAAACTTTTTTTGCTGCCTCTCTTTTCTGATATTTTGCAGCCTATGCGGAAACGGAGGCCTTGCCCGCGGGAGTTGGACTTTAGGTGCAATAACCAATGAGGGTTCCTTGGGTGGCTCATCATTAGTCGACCCATCCCTACATTCAGAGGGTTAGTCCTCCGGACATACACGATCATCCACCAGCCTACCGCTTCTGAGGTTCATAGCATTTACTGTCTCTGCAGGACGGCAAACCCATAATTCCAACGTTTTACTGATGGCAGAAATAATATCTTGTAACTATTGCAATATTACTGCTTGAGATCGCCACCACTTTCCAACCCATACCATAAAATGATGGATAAGCTGCTCGCTCTCCCCGGCATTACAATCTACAAACTCAGAGTCCCCCACACCGCTTTGGGAATGGGAGGCATCTTCCACAAACTGCTGGAGCTCACCACGTCGTCCACTATTCGCCAAGCATCAACCATAGTACAATTAAATAGGGCGCCTCCAGCGGCGGTGTCGAACAGGTACCAAAACTGCTAATGAATACCAAAATACAATGTTTGCAAGAATGACATTCCAAACGCGTCCTGACCAGAACACCTGGACTGCAGCAACCGAAATCTTTCCCAAGCTTCATAGAGAGACTCGCCAGGGATATTTGTGAATGTAACCAAATCTAAATTCGCCCGCGCCCACTAGGCACGTAAACAGTACTTTTTGAGGATTTGGACTTCTGCGCACTTCCATGAAGTTAGCTCGCTCTGGGGGATATCCATATACCATAGTCTAGCTTTTCCAGCAAGAGAAAATGTGAAAAGCCTAATCATAGCCCTGTCATGCACGTCCCCCGCATAGCAAAAGGTGATACAAAGCTCCAAGAAGCTATCAATATGAACCTGGTCATTCTCTCCCTGGAGCCCCTAAAACAAACACTGCTCCGAGATAGACTTGATTAGCTTCGCAGATAGCTCAAAGTTGTCCTCATCGTGGTTGGAGGCTATCTGAGGTTCCTGCATTTTGAATTAGCCGTTGACAAAATTGAACTAAAAAGAACGAGTAACGTAGAGGACAGAATGGTCAAACAACAATCATCTATCTCAAAAAGAAAAAGTGCGCACAAGGGTTGCACTCCCCGGCAACGGCGCCAAAAACTTGATGCGTCGGTAAGTGTACCGATCGTAGTCAAGTAATAAAGTTGAGTAGTTGAATCCCCGGATATCGATCTCTCGAGGAGTGCATGTAGGGAGTGTGATTTCTCTATTGAAAAGGCGATTGCAAGTGTTAACATAAACAAAGGTGGTTCTGTTTTGGATTCCTAAGTTAACAACAATAAGAAAACTATGGCAGGTTGCAGTCACCGCGTCTCTTTAGAGGATTACTCAAGAGAGTAATTCGGAAGATGGATGAGCTAATGATGGTCGTGATCTACTCTTCGCAACGCACGACTCTAGCAATCGCTAGAACAACAAAATCACAATTTGAACAAGAGAAAATCTGAAGTTCAATAACAATATCCAGAAATAAAATATATCAACACTTGGATATACTGAAATATTCAAGCTATCAATATTCTTACACATCATTCCAACACCCACATATGCAGAAAAAGAAATACTACAAGTGAAGGGGAAGAAAAACAACCAAACACACGAAGGCTTTCTGAGATTCGCGGCTAGAGTCAAGGTCTGTCAGGCCTTGTCCTGGCTCGGTCTACGGATGACGTCTGGGGTCCATAAGAGTTCTCACTTCCTTCCAATAACTCGTCTTCTTCGTGAATAATCGTTGGGCCGGATCTATCCCGAGAACTCCACAGATGCAACAACCTATGAGCTTGAAACGGAGCTTGGAGCTTGGAGATGACAATGGTGGCCAGAGATGAAGCTTTTGCAAGCTCTTGGAGGAGAAATGGTGGCCGTATCAACTCTCCAAGGAGGAGAGAGAAAAGGTGGCTGAAGGGAAGATTTCCCTCTTAAAAGTGCAGAAAAGGGCGGCTGGGTCGGACTGGATCGGAATCCTCCCATAAGAAGACGAAATCTGTGCTTTAAATAGAAGCAAGTCAGAAAAATAGGCATGCACGGTTTGGCGCACGACCGTGCACAGACCATGTGATATTAACTTCCAGAACCACTCTGCGGAAGGAGAAGCATTGACCAGTGTGTTTTACTCGCGCAGAGACGTTTCTGCCCTTGCGAGAAGGAAATCGCACGCGTAGCGACAAAGCAGGAATTCAGGACACTACGGGGGAACCGTGCGTTTTACTCGCACACGGGCACTGCCTCCCGTGCATGAACAAACACACGATTATCCAATGGTGTTGAGTCCACTGGCTTTCCTTCGCGCACGTTTATGATGAAACCGTGCGTCAACCATGCTTGAGGATTGTCGAACTCAGCTCGAAGAAATTCGTCGAGCTCAACTCCACATTCTTACAGCTGAACAAAATAGACGATCGGGCCCAAACCATGCGTGAATAAATCACACGACCGTGCATTTTCCTCAAAACAGAATTCCTGCCTTGCAGAAAATGCACCACGTGTACAACAAAACTAAAACTGGAGCACAAGCTCCCAACAACAAAAATACTGCAAATAAATCAGCAGGAAAGAGCCATGCGGAGTACAATGTGCTTATCCCCAACAACAGAATACGCAAATGCACACCCTTGTGGTAAAACAGTGCACAAAATTATCAAGTGAAGATCTAAACAAAAATATAACTTTTCCAATCGAAAAAGTAGTGCACATGCAAGATAATAAACCCAGATGAGTCCGAAAAACCCTATAAAAATTGGACTCATCACTCGACAGCACTCGATGATTCGTCGAGTAATGGAGGTATACTCGATGATTTTAACTTAGAAGTATTTTACTTATATATGGTGTGGAGTGCTCATGACCAACCTCGACGATTCGTCGAGTAAGTGTATGATACTCGACGATTTTTACTTGAACGCATTCTAAACATTACAGGAGCTGAGTGGACTCAACACCATTGGATGAGGCATCTAGTGATCATGACGAATCTCGATGATTTGTCGAGTGTGTAGGGCATATAGGATGATTTTGACTTAGAGCATTTTCAGCAGATTGTGTTGCGGGTTCATGTGTATGGGCTGAACCGAATTTTTGAGAAATGCGTCAATTGACTTATTAGACCAGGTACTTTTCAATTGAACTTATTTTAGGAAATAATAGTCGGTAAAATGTTAGACCTACATGTGGCGAAATGGTTTAACCCTAATTCCTAGTATAACAGGAGTTTCACGGGAAATACTAGCCGTCACTTCACCTTTCTACCGTGCCGTTACATGTGTCGAAGTCATCGTAGTGATGATGATTGTTGGATTTATTTTTGTTGCAAGAAGGGTCGATCTACCTTTCCGTGAATAACAATGCCAAGAGGAAGAAGATGCCGCCAAGGAGAGTGATGAGATCCATGGCCGGAACGGCCAGAAATGAGTTGTGCTTCCTTCCCTCTCTCTTGGTGCTAGATATTTAGTTATTTCTCGGAGAGATGTCGACTCAAAAGAGATTGACTTGTGAGATTAAAATCTCCTAGGTAGAGACCAGGTAGAGCTTATGCCCTAGAGATGCGATGTCTTCAACCTCTCCTCACTTCTTTGTGAAGATTGTGGACTTGGTTTCGTGAAGAGATATGGTGTATTGAGGGTGAATAAGAGAGGATGGTGTTCTGTATATAACTTTGAGCAAATACCTAAAGGAAGAAGATGAACCGATGTCATTCATCTTGCTTTAAGATGCGTATATCAATCTATTTTCTATGCGCAGCAAACTTCATGACCATTTTCGGGTATGCTACGACCATATCTGGGCTTTCGATTAAACACAAAGGTCGTATCCCTTGGAGTGACTTTTCCAACATATGGTTACACGTTTTCATACGAGTCCTGTAGACTTGGGAATGTCCATTCGAAATTGTTGTATAGTCAAGTCTTAAGTACATATTTTTCTCTGTTTGTGTATAACCAGGTTGATTTTGGGTAGGGATATTGTATCAAAATAATGATGAGGTTTGGTATACTTAGTCTTATGTGATCGTGATAAACAAATGGATTGGTTAAACATGAGGGAGCATGATTATAATAAGGAGAATGTAATAGGTTTTGGAGGAGGATGTGATGCTCGATAATTGAATGAGTAACCCATTACTATGTATTCATGTTTAATGAAATTATAAAATATCATTATATTAATGTGATTACAATAATGGAAGCATACTTGTTGGTGAATGCTTGATCCTTAAAAAGGATTTGGAATAGGTTAATGCATGTCCATAAGATTTGATAAATAATGCAAGGTGTAAAGTGGTCCACTGCATAGAGTTGTGCCTCACTTCGGGTATCTCTGTGAGATTGGTATGTTGTGTAAGGTGGCTTGCCACCTGTATAAATGATAAACCCTTGTGTGGTATGAAAATGTGGAAGGGTTGGAAGGTCGTGTGTTCTTTCCACACTGGAACAATGTGTTGATAAGGGTCTCGATGTGGAGCCCTTGCGTGCTGCTGAGCACTGGAATGAATAATTATAAGGGACTCAGTGTGGAGCCCTTAGTTGTGAAATTGCATGCGGTGTGAGTTGACAAACAGTGTCATAATCTTGGGTTAAGGATAGTGTGGCTAATCTATGGGCATGCTAATCGTCACACCGACAGGATTTGACACATAGACTTGCACAGTGGGGCTTTGGTCCTTGGTGCTCATTCCCGAGGCACCTTCTGATCCAGTGGACGGTTAGGCTTTGGTAATTTGGTGATACGACCCCTTAGGCTCCTTCCAGTCCACAATAATAGGCTAGCATAGGGACATGTTATTGGTGAACATCTACTCGTGCCCCTCTAAGCAGTAGTATATATATGAGCTTCGTTATTGTGTTCTTAGTGTTGAGGCGTACAAAGGCCTATATTTGGTAGTGTGGATGTCCGCCTAGTAGTGGAAAAGAGAGTTCCATTATCATTGTCTGGCCACGACGAATGACACCTAAGAGGTTATCTACCTACTTGAAAAGTAGGATCTACAAGTCTGTGTCAACACAGTAGTTGCATGTGTGTGAGCAGGGTGAGTCATTGCATTACATTCATAACATCGCATAACATTACATACATAAGATCCTTATCATATAAGATTGTATGAGCACTCTTATATGACGAGTTACTTTATTGTTGAGCTGATCCTTAACTTATGTGTATGTCTGGCCATTCATCTAAGTTAAGTTACTTTCCTATAGTAGATTACCCGCTTGTTGTATTAATATAATTGAGTATAACTGCTAGACAAGAATGTTGATGAACTTTCTATACTTCACTGTTATTTCTACTCACATGATACATATATAGTCTTCATATGTTTGTACTATTGATTGCATACTTATATTGTACCCTTGTCCCTTTCTCTGCCCGGTGACTAAGAGTCATCGGGGGAGCGGATGTGATAGCCACTTAGTATTTATGACAAACAGTTGTTACGTCTTCCTTTTTATGATGAAACCCCGCAGACAGAGCATTAATAGCTTTTGCAACAGGGCAGCCACGGCAGGGAGATAGGGGCTGAAGTGATGATACCATCGCTGCCATTAGTGACTGATGTGTGCTTTGAGCGACACATTTTGTAGACCTTTAACATGTTGTACTCTGATACTATAGAAGCATTGGTTGCTTATTTTTATTTATTATACTTATGGACTTTGTACTAGTGTGTAATTCTGACTTCTCTTTACCTTCTTTATGTTGGGTTGGCATGTAAGACCCCCCTTTTTTCTATAATAATACCGGGGTCTTTGATCCAGAACTGCCGCTTTGCGGTGATACCTTCGCACCCGGGAGGATCATCACTATAAAATGCCGATCCTGCCGGCCAAATCGATCACAACTATAGCAAAATAGTAAGAGGCAAGTCCCTAGAAATAACATATATATTGTAAATAATCTCCACGAAGGGAGTGTCCACATATGAAATAAAAGTACTAAAAACTTGGGCTCATGCCCACTACATCAAGTACTCACTACATATCTCTCATCACGGAAGCAAAACTAATATAACTACTGGCGTTCATGACTCACAGTCCCTGTTGTATGAATTCGGTACTAGACTACCCCATCTCTAAGCTTGCTGACCTTCGGGGCGACTCCTCCATGCTGGGCTCCACGGTCCCCTAAAATGATGTGTTTCGAAAACCGTTAGTATAAAAGACTAAGCCCTATCGTCCCCTGCCCCTTCCCCCATGGCTCCTAGGCACCGAGCGGGGAGGAGGAAAAGAGAGGACATGAAAGTGGAGAATAACAAATATAAGCAGGTGGCGGCGGAACTAATCCAGCAGTTCTATGGTATATAATACAAAATGAAGGTAAGAAATACTGAATAAGAAAAGTAACCTTAACTTTTATGAAAACACAGAAGCCAAAGGATCTTTTGTAGGGCTCCTATCGTATAAAAAGTCTCATACCAATTTATACGATATGGTGTCGGTTTTCTAGCGAGCATATATATATAATACTGAATAAAAACCATAACTTATATGAACGCTCACACGAACTTATAAACCAAGGAGTCATTTTGCAGGGCCTATTGTATAAAGCATCCCATAACACTTATACAACAGGTGTTGGGTTATATGCAATGATTATGCTATGAAATACAATTATGCCATGATGTGAACATGCAAGTGCAACTCACCCACTCGACTCTGTGTACACAGACCTTTAGTTCCCCCTTTCTGGAGTCGAACCTACCAGGATACCTCCGTAGTGGAAAACGAAAGCGGTGGGTTGGCCCTCACCCACCTCTAAACCGGTAATTGCACTACCAGTCAAACCTATCATACGCCTCAACGCTGGTGCACAAAGCGGAGCTCCTGCGTACTCTTGCCGGCTGGCACACCAGACTTTATTTGGCCAAGTGCTAAACCACACTTGCCGAGTTAACGTATTGGAATCGGTGCATCGACTCACCAATACAACAGACCCACCACCTTATTCTTTATGCACATGCAACTTATGTTCCAGATACCAAGCCAAAGCTCCCCGGACCATCCCATCCGTCACAAACAACAACCAAGCCAAAACTCGCCGGGCCAACCTGCCCACCTCCAAATCCACTGAGCCTACAGCCCGAGTGGCCCAAACTACCGCCCTGAGACATCGAGGTGAGTGAATGTGAAACCCTAGTTTTACTAGTTACTCTTGCATTCTAGTTTCTGCCTATAGTTTGGGTTTAGCCCAGGACTGCCCAAGGTATTCCCCGTGAAGGGCTCTCGAAGGCACTAGGAACTACGATGGGATTACACCCAAAGCTCTCATTCACAAGGCAGTTACAAATTTTGGTTGCTATCAAAATTCCCAAACACTTACTTGTTTTACTAGATCTAACCCTAGAGTATTTGACACTTCCTCCCCACGGGAAAGGCGATCTTTCGTCGATCCCGAGCACCAACTAACACTAGCCAAACCAACACTATACTCATCATAACTTCCAATGATGAACTCATTTTTATTTATCCAAACCAACAAATAGTTATCCCAAACTCATGTGCCCAAATTCATATTCAAACCTAAATTCTGCAATCTTTAATGAATGCAGACCAAGTTAAATTATATGACATGTAAAATGGGAGGTACACCAAATAATCACCCAGTACTCCTATAATAATTACTGGGGGGCTATTATGATAATTGTGGCTTAAATCAAAGAATTCATAATTTTCTTAATTATCTGATAATTTATTTAATTAATCTAGTAAATCAAAAACCCAATTTGAACATGAAGTGCCCATTTGAGACAAGTAAAAGCTCTACCAAATTTATGATAAATTAAAGATGATTATTTAAAATAGAATTCCAAGTATCCCAATTTTTCAACAAGGTTAAGCCTTTGAATCTAATTTTTGAATATAACCTATTTTTATCAATTTAGGAAGCAAGTACAGCAAAACTATTTCCTAAAATTCTGAGAACATTCAAGGATGATTTTTAGGATATATAAATTCTCAAAGTCAAGTTTCATAATTTATTATCAAGTAATGAGCTCCAAACAAATTATTGAACAATTTTCCAAGTTATTGAGCTTGTGAAATAGGTACTGTAAATATGTACTCAAAAATTCTAATAAAATTCATACATGAGCATAAGATCTAAAACTCCCTCTACCTAATTTTCATGACTTTCCAATGGGCATTGGGATCATAATAACCAAATGATTAATTAGGACAATCCCATGAGTTACAAAGGAAGTGCTAAGATAATTGATCCAAAATTCCCAATTAAATTACCAGAGGTCAGACTACCCTTATGACCACACTACCCAAATTTCATTATTGTTCAATGAGTTTTACTAACCTATTCTAGCATCATAAGATTTGTGCCCTAAACTAGGGTTAGGATTTTGAGGGGCCTACCCTTTTCCAAATCCCCTAATATTTTTACCAGATGGCTTTAGTTAACCTAGTACCTGCCCAACCAAATTTCAAGTTCATTCAAGGTCTTTTGGCCTCATGCCTTTCACAAGGCCCAGAAGCCCTTCCTTAGGGTTTGGTCTTAGATCTTAGGGCAAATCTATTCCAATCTATCCCATCTTTCATGGGGAGGTGCTAAAAGCCATGCCATGCCAGTGGTCCTAATTTAAACCTCTGTTGAGGTGATTTGGCCACTCAAAACCCAAAGTGCACTTTTTGACCAAAATACCCTTTTTAAGGCAAGGCTAGGATTGCATGATTTCAATTTTAACCACCTCCAAATGAGATGAAATTTTAACAAGAGCTTTATAATGACCCCAAGAACAACTCACCAAAATTTGGGTGAGTTTGGAGGTCATTTGGTGCCTAAATTAATTTATCCTAGAGAAAATAAATGATTTCCAAAACTATAGAATATTAGTCCCCAAAAATTCTAATTTTTGGGTAGGACTACATATAAACTAGGATGACACCCTGTCCAAATTTCAAGTCATTTGGACCAGAGATGAAGGGTGTTCATCCATTTTAATTCCTTCCTAGCCCTAGGTATATACCCCACCAAAATGAGTGCCTAGTCAACCCAGGCACCCAAATTGGTTCAAACCAATTTTAGATTAAAGTAGACCCATAAGGCTACAAATTATGTGTTGACCATTTTCTCCTACAGTTCCTCTAACTATTTTTAATAATTTAAAAGATTAATTAGTAAATCTGTGACAGAATTGAAATAATCAGAATAATTAAACCTATAGTTTAAAATCATTCCCAACGGGAATCATGACGCAGATCGGACGGTGCCGGGAAATCTTCAACCCCTAGCCAACGGTCCCGATTCAACCCTCCGGGAGACATTTCCAACCGTTGCTGCCTGCCATCCAGCCACCTGCCCGGCCGGCCACCGCCACCACCACCTCCGTTGAGGTGATGGCTGTCGCTAGGCGGCGGCATAGCCGTCGGAGGGCCATTTTCCGGCGATCCCGAAATGTTGAAATTCATGGAAAAACCAGGTATTTTTCAACTTGGATCCCGCTCAACTGAGCCCGAATCCCTTTCTAAATGAATCCTACAATCTACCCATGGATGAAGGAGAAGGGGAGGACCTGTGTGGGTGGCTGTAGCCTTGTTGATCATCGGATTGTCATGGTCGTGGTGGTGGTGGTCAGATTTCTGCAACTGCACAGTGAACGTCCTTGGCTCCTTCAGGTAATGTGTCGTACTGAATCCCTGGAGTCCCGTGGAGCTTTTAAGGAAGAGAGTTGGGGCTTTGGGTGGGTGTTAGCTGACATTGCCATTAGTGGCCCCTTAGTCAAATTTCGGCCATGGTTTGTGGGGGATGAAGCATGGCTCAAACCATCCAAAGACCAGCTGGTTGAAATGGGACTGCACTCCCCTTGTCCTAGTGAATTGAATGGGGGGTTGGGGAAGGGAAAGGATGAGCCCCAAAGTCTTCCCTCATTACTCCCTTCACTTTCTCTCTCTTTCATTTGGAGCTTTTTTTCTCTCCTACTCACCAAGCCTGAAATTTGACTTCTACGTAGACTAATGGCAGCCCACATGTCCATTTCATCCACCAAAACAAGGTTAGCCCAAGTGAATTGGGCTTGAGCTTGAGTTAGCCCATTTGGGCTAGCTTGACCTAAACCTTGACTAGGGTTGTCCTTAGTCAATTTGGTCTTTGAGGTTGCCCCTAGTTGGTCCTTGGTGACCCATTTGCCTCTCTCTAGGGTTAGGAAGGTATGTGTGGGGTCCACTTGGCTAAGGAAAATTCAATTGGCCCTATGCAGGTCAGTTTGACCCATTTAGGGTTAGGGTTGTCTAGGTTCAACTTAGCCTCTTAGGTGGACCCCCAATGGGTCCTAGGTGACCCATTGACCTCAATCTAGGGTTAGGATGGCATGGGTGGGGTCCACTTGGCTTGGGTATGGTCAATTGACCCTAAGTAGGCTGGTTTGACCCATTTAGGGTTAGAGTTGACTTGGGTCAACCTAACCACTTTGACTGCCCTCCATGGGTCCTTAGTGACCCATTGACCCCACTTTAGGTCTAGGAAGACCCTGGTAGGGTTAGTGGGGCTTTACTAGGGCACACTGCCCTTAGTTAGGGCACCTTGCCCAATTTAGGCCTAGAGTAGTTCTAGGTCAACTTGGCCACACTGGGTCGACTCCCATGGACCCTTAGGGCTCTAATGGACCTTACAATGGATTGGTGATACCATGGTGGGGTCTTAGAGTCATGGTAAGCCTCATGGTCATCCTAAACTATGGTTTAGGAATCTACTATTTGTAGATCATAATGATCTCACCTACATTCCTAGGTTCACTTGGTCTTCTTGGGCTTCCTTGGGTTTTGTCATGACCTTGTCATGACAAAACTACTCCTAGGAGTCTAGTTGTTTGAGGCATGTTACAAATCCCAATAGATGAACAAAAAAATTTTGTCCTCGAAATTCTAGTTAGGCCTACGAGGTTTCAAATATGGAAAGTAAATTGTAACATATCGAGAGGTTGTGAGTAATACCTGACCGAAAAGCTCTGGGTACTTCTGTCACATCAAGTCCTGAGACTCCCATGTGTGCTCCTCTCGCCCATGATTCCTCCACAGGACCTTGACCAAAGGAACCTTCTTGCGCCGCAAAACTCGTATTCCCTTGTCGTCAATCCGGACTGGTTCCAGGTGAACTGACCGATCAGATGCTATCGGGCCATCCATGGCCTTAATCTACTGCTCCGGGCATAGAAGAGCCCTCCTAAGAGAGGATACATAGAGCACGTCGTGCAGACTCGCCAGCTCCCGTGGCAGCTCCAGCTTGTATGCCAAAGGACCGATCCTCTCCCGGATCATATAAGGCCCCATATATCTTGGGCTGAGATTCTTCTTCCGACCGTGTACCCGTGAAACCCCATGCATTGGTCGGATCTTCAAGAACACCTGGTCCCCCACCCGGAACTCCACCTGACGATGTCGAGCGTCGTAATACCCGATGGAGGAAAATTTTTCGAAGTATATTGCGTCCAACGAGTCAAATATCCGGAACATCATCGGATCGCTAAAAACACTCGAACAACAGGTTGGACAGCTGGCGAGGATGATGTCCGAGCGCGCGCTCGGGGCACTGCCGGGAAACACGGAGCCCAATTCGCGGGATAACGCCAATGATATAACCCTCCGTAGCGGAATGGAGGTGGTCGATCAAAAACGGACCGACCCTCAGGTACATATTTCACCTCCGACCCCTCTTCCCCTTTCTTCGCTTACGCCGCCTTTACCAACTATAAAAGAAAAAATTATTTTAAACAAGGCTCTTCCGTATCCGCATAAGTTAGATAACGAGCGTAAGGACGCGCAATATGAAAAATTTATTTTATTATTAAAACAAATTCACATTAATGTTCCTTTTTGCGAGGCTATCTCGCAAATGCCCAAATATGCAAAATTTTTAAAAGAACTACTTTTTAATAAACGTAAATTAGAGGATATCTCGCATGTATCTCTCAACGCTGTCTGCTCGGCGGCCCTTACTAATAAATTGCCCGCAAAACAAAACGACCCGGGACAGTTTTCCATCCCGTGCCTTTTTGGCGATATATTAGTAAAGTACGCCTTAGCTGATTTAGGGGCTAGCATTAATCTGATGCCGTTCTCACTCTTTTCGCGTTTAGGTTTGGGTACTCCTAGTCCGACGAATATGCGCATCCAATTAGCGGATCGCTCGGTTAAGTTCCCTATCGGGGTAGTGGAGGACGTCCTTGTCCGAGTCGACAAGATTACCTTCCCGGTAGACTTCGTCATCTTAGATATCGAGGAGGACGCCGAGGTACCAATAATACTCGGTCGCCCTTTTCTCGCCACCTCCCGCGCACTAATAGATGTTAGTAATGGTAGTCTTCTCCTCCGAGTAGGCGATGACCAAGTTACTTTCTCTATTAATCCCTCGATGGACAATTTGTCATCGAGCGACGATTTCTGCTACTCTTTAGATACTTTTTTCGGAGATCGTTCTTCTCCCATTTTCGAGTCCGTATTTTTAAACGACGATATTTATGCGCTCGAAAATTTTAAATGCGATGAGGATACTTCTTTAGACTTGCCTTTTGAACCAATTGGTAAGAAAGACATAGGCATTAAAACCTCCCTAGAAGACCCGCCCATCCTAGACCTCAAACCCTTACCCGCATCGCTCAAGTACGTATTTTTGGGAAAAGGTGATACGCTTCCCGTTATCATTTCTTCGGACTTGAGTGATTCGGAGACTTCCGATTTATTGGAAGTTTTGTTTAAACATCGCCACGCAATTGCGTGGCAAATCTCTGACTTAAAGTGGATTAGCCCCTCCTTTTGCACCCATAAGATTTTTTTTAACGATAATTGCCGCAAAACGATTCAGCCGCAGCGTCGTCTTAACCCAAACATGAAAGACGTCGTTAAAGCCGAAATCATTAAGTTATTAGATGCGGGGATTATCTACCGTATTTCGGACACTGCATGGGTTAGTCCCGTGCATGTCGTGCACAAGAAGGGCGGTCTTACCGTAGTGGCGAATGAGCATAACGAGCTCGTCCCAACTCATACTGTTACGGGTTGGCGAGTGTGCATAGATTATAGAAAACTTAATGACGCCACCCGCAAGGACCATTTTCCTCTGCCATTTCTAGACCAGATTTTAGAGCGTTTATCCGGTCACCGATATTATTGTTTTCTTGATGGTTTATCGGGGTTTTTCCAAATCCCCATTTCCCCCGATGATCAAGAGAAAACAACTTTTACTTGCCCGTTTGGCACCTTTGCCTATCGAAGAATGCCATTTGGACTCTGCAATGCGCCAGCTACATTCCAAAGATGTATGCTAGCGATCTTTGGCGAGCTAGTAGAAGACATTATGGAAGTCTGCCTCCTACAAGAAGGAAGGTCTCTGGAGGGCTTGTCAATTAGGCAAGCAAACTAAAACTAGTTTCAAATCAATTAATAAGAGTGATTCACCTAGGATCTTGTACTTGCTACACTTGGATCTTTTTGGAACAATTGCTGTACAAAGCCTCGGAGGGAAATCTTACACTTTAGTTATAGTGGATGACTTCTCCAGGTTCAGTTGGGTATTCTTTCTGAGAACAAAGTCAGATATATTCAAGGTTCTTACAGAATTTCTCAGGACCAAACAGATTGAGTTCTCTACTCATGTTGCATTGATCAGAAGTGATCATGGCACAGAGTTTGAGTCTCTTCTTATGCATGAGTTCTGTGAGAAGGAAGGTATCAGGCAATGCTTCTTAGCTCCTAGAACTCCCCAATAAAATGGGGTAGCTGAAAGGAAAATTAGGACACTCATTGAAGCTGCAGGTACATTGCTTGCTGATGCATAGATGCCACTAACCTTTTGGGCAGATGCTGTAAGCATTGCAAACTATGTCCTGAATAGGAGTTTAATTCACAAACTGAAGAACAAGACTCCCTATGAATTGCTCAAAGGGAAGAAACCTAAAATAAATTATTTTAAATTTTTTGGTTGTACATGATATATACATAATAACAACAAAAAATATATTAGAAAGTTTGAAGCTAAGGCTGAAGTGGGAGTTTTTCTAGAATACTCCCATGTAAGCAAGGCTTATAGGGTATTTAATAATTCAACATTAAAAATAGAAGAGTCAATTCATGTTTCTTTTGATGAAACTAATATGTACTGCAAGGAGAAAGAAGTTTCTACTAGTAGCAACTTACAGGTACCCCACTTGTGTGAGATATTGGACGGACTAAACCTCACCCAAGAGGTTCCCACTCATCCGTCACCACAAGTCATTGAAGATAGTGAAGAAGATGAAGCTGAAGAACATGAGACTCAACCAATAGCAAATATAATTCCACAAGATGAATTCATTCAAAATGTTGTTGCACAACCAACTCCACCCACTGATTTTATCACACCTAGGGATCACCCCAGATCTCAAGTAATTGGAGACATATCAGCAGGTGTACAGACATGGCATCAACTCAACCAAGACTTGATGCATGCCTGTTTTCTCTCTCACGTTGAACCTCTAACCATTCATGATGCTGAGTAAGATCCTCACTGGATTCTTGCAATGCATGAGGAACTAAACTAATTTGAGAGATGTAGAGTTTGGGATTTGGTTCCAAGACCCCAAAACTACCCATTTATTGGAACCAAATGGGTTTTCAGGAATAAGCTTGATGCCCAAGGAGTCATTGTTCGGAACAAGGCTATACTTGTTGCTCAAGGATATAGGCAAGAGGAAGGAATTGACTATGATCAGACTTTTGCACTTGTTGCAAGGTTGGAAGCTATAAGGATCTTCCTTGCCTATGCAGCATTCAAAAGGTTCAAAGTCTTTCAAATGGATGTGAAAAGGGTTTTCTTAAAAGGAGTATTAGAAGAAGAGGTTTATGTAGAACAACCTACAGGTTTTGTTTCTCCAACTTATCCGTCTTATGTTTTTAAATTAAATAAGGCTCTTTATGGTCTAAAGCAAGCTCCAAGAGCTTGGTATGAGACCTTAGCAAGTTTCTTATTAGAGCATGAATTTACAAGAGGAACTGTAGATAAAACCCTTTTCACTAGAGATCATAAGGACCAAATCTTGTTAGTGCAAATCTATGTAGATGATATTATATTTGGCTCTACAGATTCAAAATTGTGCAAGAGGTTTTCTGACCTCATGCATTCTAAATTTGAAATGAGTTGCATGGGAGAGCTTTCATATTTCCTTGGTCTCCAAGTGAAACAGCTTCCTGATGGCATCTTCATCTGTCAAGCAAAATATGCTAAAAAACTTCTACATAAGTTTGGGATGGCTGATGCCTCAGCTAAGAAAACTCTCATGGCCACCAATGCTGTTGTGGACTCTGATACACCAGGAAAACCTGTAGATCAGAAACTTTATAGGGGTATTGTTGGGTCCCTATTATACCTCACAGCAAGTAGGCTAGACATTATGTTTGCTACATGCCTTTGTGCTAGGTTCCATGTGAACCCTAAATAATCTCATCTAATTTTCTTAGAAAGGATTTAAAGATATATAATGAGTTGTCCTAATCTAGGCCTATGGTATCCTGCTGAAGCAGAGTTTGAGTTAACTGGATACTCTGATGTTGATTTTGCTGGATGCAGTGTTGATAGAAAAAGTACTTCAGGAACTTGTCAGTTCCTGGGTATGAGATTAGTATTATGGTTCTGTAAAAAGCAAACATCAGTGTCAACTTCAACTGCTGAAGCAGAATATATTACAGCGGGCAGCTGTTGTTCACAGATGCTCTGGATATATAATCAGCTTCTAGATTATGGGTTCAACTTAAATAATTCAACTCTATTCTGTGATAATACTAGTGCTATAGCCATAGCACAAAATCCAATTCACCATAGTAGGACAAAACATATTGATATAAGACATCATTTCATTAGGGAGTGTGTAGACAAAAATAAGATTAATCTTGTCTATATCTACACTGATTTACAAAAAGCCGATATATTCACCAAACCTCTAGATGAGAAAAAACATGCTTTCTTTCTAAATCAGCTGAGAATTATCAATGGAGAAGACTTAGTCTAAGTTCTGTCTGCATTCGATGAATTTTCCAGAGTTCATCGAACGGAGTTCGACGAACCAGGGAAAGTTTAAGAGATACTCGTCGACCGGAGGTCGACGAACTCTCTATGAGTGAAACAATTTTCATCGACCAGCGATCGACGAACGTTGCTTCAAAAGATATTCATCGACCAAAGTTTGACGAACCGTCTTCAATTCTTTTGATGAGCTAGACGAATTATTTAACCCTAAACTATTTTGTCGACCTCAGTTCGAAGAATTAATTTTATTTTTGTGGAACGGAGTTTGTCAATTCATATTCTGGAAAACCTTATATCTAGGTTTTCTTCGACCTTCATCTCACGCTTTCTGTTCCCTTGCACTTGATCGCCGTTAATGTGTCTTTCTTGCAGGTGATTTCAATGGCGGCTCTGGCAAGCAATCTCATAGGAATGAAGTTCGATACATGCTTTAACGTGGATTTCGATTCATTTCAGCACTTCGATCCAATCTTTCTATATATCCTGGAACTTCTTGAAGAACAACAACTAAAAACCCTGATGACGAGAAGGGTCAAACTATACAACATGGAAATCATGGAATGGGTATACACACTATCGTCCACAGAAGAGAACATCATGACGGGCACCATCGCGGGTAACTCCATCTCTTTAACCCCTGCTATCTTAACTGAATCTTTGGATTAAGAAATGGAGAAGAGGACCTCGAGATTGAAGCAGAGGAATCGGATATGATGCTAAGCCTCATGGATTATACTGGATAAAACCATAACAAACTGTTGAAGAAACAGTTGTCTGCGCCCTATAAGTTTTTAGAAGACTTGGTTGGCAAATGTTACTTGGAAAACACACCGCACACGATTATATCACCAAACACCAATTTCTGGTGATCTGTGCAATCATCAACAAGAAGCCAATCAACTGGGCACAACTTCTGTTTGATTTGATAAAGAAGAAGAACACTAAGAAGTAAGTATGTTTTGGAAGAGTTCTAGGAATCTTTCTACAGGAAAAGGCTGCTGAATCTGTGGTCTCACAGACCATATTCATAAATGCCAGTAAAAGGTTGACATGTGCCTTACTTGGCAGATGGGAGAGGACCATCACTAAGCCCTATCAGGCTTCCATCTCTTCCATCAAAGCTTCTGAAGGCACCAGGGCTATTAAAGCCACTCACCACCCTGCTGAAGAGAACATTCCTTCCACATCTCCTCTTCCTGCCCCCCTTCCAACAACAACACAATCCCCAGTCACTCCATCTTTACCAATCACCATCACTGACATTCCCACTTCACCCCTTCAGGAAAATCAACCACCCACACCTCTTAAATTCCCTCATGACACATATATTTCTACACCACCACAGTCTCCACATCCCCCACATCTCTCTTCCATACCATCTTACATCCTACCATCAGACACCATGATGCAAGATGCCACCCTTCCATCCCCATAAACATCTAACCTTCACATATCTGATGTTCCATCCTGCATTCCATCCATAGTTGCCCACTCTTCCACACCCACTGCAACACTATCTACAACGTTTTCATTGGACCCCTCTACCATCTCATCTATCATGACCAACATAACTCCCCTTCTTAAATCACTTATAGAATAGGCCATCACAACTCTTACTACCACCATTCAATCTTTATCTGCCCAAATATCTGCCCTCACTGCTGCCCCCTCCTCAGTTAGGGGCCTGGCCTCAGTTCCCACTAAAACCAGGCATGGGGAGATGCCTGATGATGAAGCAGCAGCTACAGCTTCAGATTGTATAGCCGCTACAGCTTCAGACACTTCAGCTCCAGCACCAGCAGATACTCCAGTCCCCACAACAGAATCTACAGATTGTATAGATAAAGATTTAATTGATTTCATTGATACTGACATGGATTTTGATGAGTCAGATTCTGAAGGATTCACAACTGTTGGTGATTTTATTCTAAATCTCACAGTTAACTTAGAAGAATTGCTGAAAACCTTTGACATTGTGCATATGCAGTATCTTCCCGAAGAATTTACTAAGCCATAGTTGGCTATTGTTCCTTATACTTCTCCTATCAGTCAAGAAGTTGCTAAGCAACTATATGACAGCTTTGTAATTCCAGTTTCTGCACCAACCTTGGACGTCATTCCATCCCCTCCAGAAGCTATCTCAGCACACCAATCTTTGTGATAGATGACTCCCCTATGCCAGATCTAGATGAATTGATCTTGGCTGACATTGAAGAAGAAAATAAGGCAGCAGCTGAAAGCTCTGTCCTAGTTACTTCTGATTTTTGTATAGTCTCTTCTTCAACTCCTGCTGAAACTCCAGCCTTTGAAACTTCTGCTCCTGCTACAGAAATGACTGCTACTTATGATAAAGCCTTGAAAGCATTGGATGCTCTATATGATAACCCTCAGGGTTCTGCCAGTGATGATGATGAAGATGATGATGAAGAAGATTCAGATGAAGAAGCTGCTAAGAAGAAGAAGAAAATGTTGTCAAAGAAAAGGAAAGCCCCTCCTCCTTCTGCTGCTAAGCCAAACCCAAAGAATGACACCCCATTCTATATTCTCCAAAATATTACTCCTTACAAATGAATGCCAGCCTGGATGTGGTTTTCTAAAAATCAGCAAAAGGAGAAGAAAAGAAGTAGAAAAGATCCACCACCTCCACCTCCTCCATCAGCTGGTGCCACTGGCTCTAGCTCTCAAAGATTTGCCCCTATTCAAACTTATCAAAGACATCAAGGGAGATCTTCTGGAAGCAGTTAGCGTAGACATCACTCTTCAGGAATTCAATAACAGCAACATCAACAGCATCAGCAGCAACAACAAACTCTCTCTGCAGAACAGAAAGCTCACAGTCCCAACAGACAAGATTCACCTCATGTTCCTTTTGAAGATCCTGAAACAGTAAACATTGCTAAAATTGCCAGGTTCCAGGAACTTGTTGGTCTTTCTTTGATTAATAAAGCAAAAGCTGAAGGCAAAGATATATCAGGATATTCCACTATGTCCAAATACAGGATGGAAGAACTCAAAAGATTTGATAAAGCAAATAAACTGTTCAATGTTGATGATTACATGAAGCTACATCCTGCAACAGTTGTCCCCATAACTATATCCCTGAAGATTATTGGGGCAGCTGACATTACTATGACACTGGCACAGGCATTGAATCCAAATAGAGAAATTATCTTTACAAAGCCAGGAGAAAAGACAAAAGAAGACAAGCCCACAGATAAGCAGAAGAAATAATCTTTACATTGCTTCAATTTCTTTTCTCTGTATTAGTTCTAAAACTGATCTGTCTGTTTAAAACAAAGCTCATGTATATATATATCTGCTACATGTGTTAGTAAATCTCTGCCAGATATACTTTTTCTTGCTTTGTTTATTATTGTGTTTTTGTTTTGAGTCTATTAGTGACCTCACCCAAATAGGGGGAGATTGTTGGATCCCTAGTTGATTTGGGCTAGGTTCACTAACTTAGGATGTGACCCAACATGTATAGCCGGGGTCATAGTTGTATCCTAGAGTTTAGGCCAAGTCCTTAGAGTCAATATCAGATGGACCAACTATCAACAAGACTATCAGAGACTCAAGACTTAGAAGATTTCAAGACTAAGTAAAATGAGTTTGACGTTCGTCGAACTCAGGTCAACGAAAGACGTTCTCAGCTCGACGAACTTTAGATATTTCTCTGAGCTGAGCTCGATGATCTTCATTCTCTGGTCGACAAAAACTGGGATACTTCAACAAACTAAAGTCAGGATAACTCCAGATTATTCTAAGTGCAACTTCAGACTTTGGTCGATGAATAAGATTCCGAGCTCGACGAACTTGGATCTCAAGTTCACAACTTCTCAGGTCGACGAACTCAGTACTCTACTTGATGAATTCTGGAATCAGAAGATTTGTGTCGACACTTAGGGCATGTGTCGACACCAACTTATGTCGACACCAGAAAACTTATGTTGACACCAGAAAGCATATGTCGACACCAACTTATATCGACACCAGAAGACTTGTGTCGACACCAAGACTAATCGGTCGACACCCACCAGTGTCGACACCAGAGGATTCATGTCGACACACAGAATATCAGTCAACACAAAATACTCGACTAAGTCCAGAATGGTTGTTGAACTCCAGTCGACGAAGTTACAAACTCAGCTCGACGAACTTCAGACAGAAAAGGCAAAGGCTCTGAAGCATACAACTCTGTTATCAGCTCGACATTCTTGGAACTCAGTTCGATAAACAAGAAGCCGTCTGGTCGACGAATTCAATATCTCAGCTCGACGAATTGGTAATTCAGTTCGATGAATTCTGCCAACTGTTTGACGACTTCAGACTTAGCCATTTCCGGCCTTTTGTCCCCTTTCTAATGCGAAAATTCCTAATTAATTAATGCTCTACATTCTCTGAATGTTTCCTTTAGTAAGAGCATTGATTACGGTCTTCTTCAGGAATATTACTTGCCGACTTTCCACGGGACATTTGAGGAAATGATTCAATGCTGATTATTCTCAAGGCGTCAGCATTAATTACAGAGGATTCAAATTTTTGAAAAGAGAGAAGAATACAAGATCGATAACAATCAGTAAGAAATACACACCCAGTGAGAAAAACAGTGACACACATAGACTGTCTGCAAGAATTCATACACCAGCAGAAAAGCTTTACACAAAAATCATACTGAAGATTACAATGACAGGCAGTGATCTTCATTCAGAAGAAGAAGAACAATCATACAATATCAAGAGTCTTCTTCTTCCATATTCTCTCTAGGACTTCCAAGGACAATAGATATAAAATCAGTCAAGAAGCTCCTGCATCACTGCTTGTCAAGAACTTTGATTGAAGACCTATCACCCTACAATAAAGCTTCCAAATCTTCCTGAACCATTCAATAATTCAGGGGGAGCTTTTACTAAACATCAATCAACATAAGTCTTCTCAGTTTATTGAGAAAGAAAAGATATAATCACTCGCTCACCCCCTCCTATATAAAGGGTTGTCATCTCCCTTCAAAAGTGATTCCTGGTTGCAAGTCTCCTAACCAAAAGACTTGAGTTACTTTTTGGGGACCTGATCAAAACCCATTAGTGTCATGCACCTAATCAAAAACCTGAGTGGATTCCTACCAAGGGTGGTAGAAGAGTGGACTACCCTGATTTGGGGAACCACTATAAATTTCTTGTGTCGTCTGGTTGCCTATTTCTTTTTATTCGTGCTGTGTGGCTGTGATTAGGATTATTACTTTTTGTTTTCCAATTTCTTAATTACTGCACATTTTCAGTTTACAACAAAAGCTGTAACAGCACCTTTATTGGGACCTAACAAATTTTAAATATACTCTATTCACCCCCCCCCCCCTCTAGAGTATTTTAGACCTAACCCTCACTTTCAGCCTGACAGGGAAACTGGCAGGACTAAGTATGTTCCTCTCCCGAGCTAGGGAAAAGTGATCCCCTTTATTCAAAATGCTAAGGGGCAGTCAAAGGTTTGAATGGACTAGGGAGTGCGAGGAGGCATTCCAAGCCCTCAAGATGCAGTTGACCCAGGCTCCGCTGCTCCAAGGGCCCAAGGACGGGGAGGACCTATTTTTGTATCTCATGGTCGAGGCAGAGGCCTTGAGCTCCATCCTAGTTTGGTAAGAGGGGAAGAAGCAGCTCCCTATTTACTACGTGAGTCGGGTCCTGAGGAAGGCCGAGCTCCAGTATCCAATTTTGAATAAGCTTGCTTTTACCCTGATCGTCTCGGCCCGAAGGTTGCGATCTTATTTCCAGTCACACTCAATCCGAGTGGTGACTGACCATCCTCTTCGCAACATCTTTGAGGGGGTGGACCATTCTGGTAGGCTGGCCAAGTGATCGGTGGAGTTGAGTGAGTTTGACGTTTCCTTCGTTCCGCGCCTCTCGATGAAATCTCAAGCGATGGCCGACTTCTTTGGCTAAATATGTGATTGAGGTGGCGGAGGAAGAGCTTACTCGTCCAACTCCTTGGAAGGTTAAGGTGGACGGTGCCTCGGGGAAGCATTCCATGGGAGTGGGAGTAATCTTGGAAAGCCCTCAGGGGACCAGAATTGAGCAGACGGTAGTGGTGCACTTTCCCATCACCAACAATCAAGCCAAGTATGAGGACATGATAACAGGGTTGCGCCTGTCTAGGGAGATGGGGGTGCTGGACATGGAGGTCCTCACCGACTCCATGGTGGTAGCTTCCCAGATCAACGGGGAGTTTGAAGCCAGAGAGCCTACCCTGCGGTTGTACTTAGCCAAGGTAAATGGGGTCTTCGGCACGTTCCAAACTTTTTCCATCCAGCACGTGCCCCGGGAGGAAAATGAGCAGGTTGATCAGCTCGCAAAGCACGGTCCTCGGGCGGGGGGTACCATCACCGACCTATTCCACCCTTCCATCGAAGAGGGGGAGCTCATGGAGATAGATCAACGACCTTCATGGATGGACCCAATTGTAACTTTCCTCTCCACGGGTGAGTATCCGGAGGGAGCAGATAAGAAGAAGCTCAGGCATAAGTCAGCATACTACCTCCTCCAGGACGGGCAGCTGTACAGGAAGACACTCTCGGGGATGTTGGCTCGTTGCGTGGCCGAGGGGGAGGTGCAAAGAATCTTGGAGGAATTCCACTCCGGAGAGTGTGGGAGTCACTCCGGGAGTCGGACCCTGGAAGGGAGGATAGTCAGGCAGGGGTATTTCTGGCCCACCCTGGGCCATGATGCAACAGAGTTCACAATAAGATGCCACAAATGCAAGCTGTTTGCCCCCTCCAGCTGCAGCCGGCTCAGCGATTCAAAAGTATCACAGCCCCCTGGCCCTTCTCCATTTTGGGAATGGATTTGGTTGGACCGTTTCCTCCGGCCAGTGGGCAGAGGAGATTCCTCCTAGTAATGATCGATT
This sequence comes from Platanthera guangdongensis, assembly GCA_039583875.1. Taxonomy (NCBI): domain Eukaryota; kingdom Viridiplantae; phylum Streptophyta; class Magnoliopsida; order Asparagales; family Orchidaceae; genus Platanthera; species Platanthera guangdongensis. The sequence continues at coordinate 79,019,715 of CM077156.1, read as the reverse complement.
ATTTCTCCAAGTGGTTGGAAGTGAAGGCGCTCGCCAAGGTGACCTCCAAGGTTATCAGAAACTTTATTTGGGGGGAGATCATCTGCCGTCATGGGCTACCTCAGGCCATTGTCACGGACAACGGGCCCCAGTTCGCCAGCGCTGTGTTCACTAGTTTTTGCAAGCAACATGGAATCGACCTCAAGTTCGCCTCGGTCCATCACCCCAGGAGCAACGGGCAGGTGGAGGCCGCAAACAAGATCATTGTTAACCTCCTGAAAAAGAAAGTGGAAAATCTGAAGGGAAGCTGGGTCGAGCAGCTACCTACGGTTCTCTGGTCCCTAAGGACCGCCCCTAACACAGCTACCAGAGAGACCCCCTTCAAACTCTCATGGGTGCGAGGCAGTGCTCCCCGTAGAATTTGAAGTTCAAACACCTCGAGTTGTTGCGGCCAAGGAAGGCAGGGAAGACTGGCAGGCTGAGAGCGAGGAGGAGCTGCGGCTCTCCCTTGACAAGGTGGAGGAACTGCAGGATCTTTCCTCCCTCCGGCAGGAAGAGGTGAAGAGACAGATGGCCAAGTACTTCGACAACCACGTCAGAGTCAAGCAATTTGTGGAGGGGGACTTGGTGCTGAAGAAGGTGGATGCAGCATGGAGATCGGCAACCGTGGGGAAGTTCAACCCCAGTTTGGAAGGTCCATTTATTGTAAAAGAAGCATTGAGATCAGGGGGGTATCGACTCCAAAATGTGGAGGGCGAGACCTTAAGTCTCACTTGGAGTGGTGACGACTTAAAATGTTTTTTCCCTTGAAACTTGTAAGTTGTACCTTGATTCTTAATGAAAGTTCTTCAATATGCCAATGTTGTCGCTATGAGTTCGCATGAAGAAGTGAAGTGAATTTGGACCCCGAGCAGATCCCGCTGTCAGGCTCCCACCTAGCTGGCTGGGCTGGAAGTCACTCGGTGTCATCCTTGGGCCTCGAGCAGATCCTGCTGTCAGGCTATCACCTAACTGGCAGGGCTGGAAGTCACTCGATGGTGTTAGTAGTGGACCCTAAGCAGATCCCACTATCAGGCTCCCACCTAGCTGGCAGTGCTGGAAGTCACTCGGTGTCATCCTTGGGCCTCGAGAAGATCCCGCTGTCAGGCTCTCACCTAGCTGGCAGGGCTGGAAGTCACTCGATGGTGTTAATAGTGGACCCCGAGCAGATCCCGCTGTTAGGCTCCTACCTAGCTGGCAGGGCTGGAAGTCACTCGGTGTCATGCTTGGGCCTCGAGAAGATCTCGCTGTCAGGCTCTCACCTATCTGGCAGGGCTGGAAGTCACTCGATGGTGTTAGTAGTGGACCCCAAGCAGATCCCGTTGTCAGGCGCCCACCTAGCTGGCATGGCTGGAAGTCACTCGGTGTCATCCTTGGGCCTCGAGCAGATCCCTCTGTCAGGCTCTCACCTAGCTGGCAAGGATGGAAGTCACTCGATGGTGTTAGTAGTGGACCCCAAGCAGATCCCGCTGTCAGGCTCTCACCTAGCTAGCAGGGCTGGAAGTCACTCGATGGTGTTAGTAGTGGACCCCGAGCAGATCCCGCTGTCAGCCTCCCACCTAGCTGGCAGGGCTGGAAGTCACTCGGTGTCATCGTTGGGCCTCGAGCAGATCCCGCTATCAGGCTCTCACCTAGCTGGAAGGGCTGGAAGTCACTCGATGGTGTTAGTAGTGGACCCCGAGCAGATCCCGCTGTCAGGCTCCCACATAGCTGGTAGGGCTGGAAGGCACTCGGTGTCATCCTTGGGCCTCGAGCAGATCCTGCTGTCGGGCTCTCACCTAGCTGGCAGGGCTGGAAGTCACTCGATGGTGTTAGTAGTGGACCCCGAGCAGATCCCGCTGTCAGGCTCCCACCTAGCTGGCAGGGCTGGAAGTCACTCAGTGTCATGCTTGGACACCGAGAGGATCCCACTATCAGGCTCTCACCAAGCTGACGGGCTGAAGGTCACCCAGGGAAGTCCTTACCCTCCCAGGTAGTGCCTGACAAACTTGGCCCTTCCAAGAGAGGATAGCTCGGTATGGGCGAGTTCGAGCTCGCTGCTCCAGCTCGGACTCGACAGAAAATCGGCAAGCCAGAGCCTTGGGTCTCGCTAAGAGGTGGCGGGTCCCGCGGGGCCGCCTTGTCACCCACTATGTTTTACTCAGGAAGATTTGGAGAAGTTGGTCTCACATCGATAAGACAACGGACAACTCGCGAGCAAGCTGGGGCGAATCCTGAGAATTGGCAAGCCAGGCCCTGGGACCTCACCAAAGGGAGGCGCGTCCTGCTGAGAGGCCCCGCCCCCGCTTTATTTTACTTGGGAAAATTCAGTTTGATTTTCTGATTAAGGAGGCCAAGGACGGCTCGCGAGCGAGCTGCGGCGAAGCCCTGGGAATTGCCGAGCACTCAAGGTACTTTCTCGCGGGCGCGTACTAATGACTATCCTACTCGCAGTACCAGTCTATGGGAGGTCACCTAGGGAAGGGCTCATGGATATACGGAACACAGCAAAAAAGAAAAACAACGAAAAATGGCACGGGTATGATCAAAAATCTTTTTTCATTGAATAATGGTATTTACAGGTGGAGCTCGCCTCGGCGAGGAAATAAAAGAAAGACATATACATTTTGGCTAGCACCCCCCCCACCCCCGCCGGACTGGTACTCTCCTTCGCCCGATTGATCCTAGATGCCCTTCCCGAACATCGCATCCAGGCTATCCTCCTTCTCGCTGGGCGGCGTCACCGGGAACAAGCTCGACATCAGGTCCTTGGCGGAGATCTCCTCGCACCCCTCCACCAGCACCCTAGTGTCCTTCATCATTTGGAGGGTGCATTCAGCAGCTTGGATGGAGGTTATCCACAGGATCTCGGCAAGGTCGGCCTCGCCAAAGACCTGTGGCCTCTTATAGGGGAGGGTAGGGTCGATGTCGCGGGCCGGGAAGAAGATCTCCGCCTGGCAGCGGGCCTCGCGGCTGAGGTTCTAATTCTCCTCCTTCAGCCTCGCATTCGCCCCCTCCAGCTCGACAAGCCGGGCATGCAGCTGCCCGATCACCTCCTCCTGCTCGGCATTGCGAGCCCGCAGCTCCCTGGCAGCCTTGGTATCCTGATGAAAGAGAGAAATTTGTTAACAGTGCAAAATATTTCAAGTAAAAGAGGGAAGGAGCTGGATACACACCATCCCGCCGGCGGTCTGGGCGAGGAGACCCTCGACGATGCCGAGCTGCCTCGCATGGTCGATGAACTTGTCCTTTATGACATCGCGAGCCTGCTCGGCTTTTAGGAGTTGATTGCTAAGGGCAAAGCTGCGGCGGGTCAACATGTGGTGGAGCTTCATGGTCCGTAGATGGGCCTACAGACCCTCATGGCCGAGCTGCCACAAGGTCATGTTCTTGTTGGCCTCGGCGTCCTCGCGGCCATACAGGTCGAAGCCGAGGGCATAAGCATGGCTAGTGGCGGGCTCCCGGTCATGCCAGGATGGATGCAGAGTGGAGATGGAGACCTGATGGGCCAGCTCATCCCACTGCACCATGGGCTCCCCCGCTGAGTCTTTCCACCGCCCCCCGAAGTTGAAGAGGGGATGTTGTTTCGGCGCCCCACGCTCGCAAGCCGCCCTCTTCGCCGACGGGGGTGGGGAGATCACCGTCGCGGAAGAACGAGCCTCGCTGCCCTTCTGACCTTTGCTGGTGATCTCCTTCAGCGGGCTCTCCGGCGACGTGTCGGGGATGGTCTCGGGCGAGCTTATGTATTTGGGGCTGGATTGATGTTGTTTCCCCCGCGGAGCGAGCACAGCCTTCTTCATCGTTTTTGGTAATGGCTGGCAGTGTGGCGGGTTCGACCCCGCATCCTCAGGCCGCCTCTTGCAGGAAGAGGGTTGGGAGACGGCAGCCTCATCTCGGCAGGCCGCTGCAGCCGCCTTCTCGCGGGCAAGGGGGTCCGGGTACAACCCCGAGTCCGCGAACAGCGGATTCACAGGGATTAGCCGCTCCCCTGCATAAAGAGAACATGGAAAAGTTAGATCCTCAACAACAATGTGGCGAGCTCGGCAAAAGTGGGGGGAACAATACCTTCGTCGGGTAGGATAGGGAGAAGCGCGTCAAGGCCCTTCGCAGGTAGGTGATGAGTCCGATTTATATAGGGTTTTTCGGACTCATCTGGGCTATTTTTCACGCGTTTGCACTTCACTTTTAGTTATATATCGTTCATATTTCATCTTGTCTCTATTTTCATAGGAAGTGCACACTTAGGCCCAGGGTTGTTTTTTTTGTACTTTTATTATTTATACTCCTCATTGTGCTCATCTGGAATGTCTGCACATATCAGTGCTTTGTACAGGATTCGTGTGCGTGTTCCGAGGATGTTTGCAAGCAGGAATACTACGCACGCTCACTGGATATAGTGCGCACGATCACTGGTCGTGCGCCACTGCTCGTGCGCAATGTTCCCTGATTTCCAGAATCTGCCTTGGGTATGCGCACTATCCCTGGACACAGTGCGCACGACCACTGGTCGTGCGCCACTGATCGTGTGCATTGATTCCATATTTTTCCAAAATTGGCCTGGGGCAAACGCACTACCACTGGACATAGTGCGCACGACCACTGGTCGTGTGCACTATAATTATTGCAATCTATAAATTCGCAGGTTCCGCCCTAATTCAGGATCGCTCATTTTTCCTCCGCCGTTTTCGTCTCTTAGGAGGTATTCCGCCATCCTCCTTCAATCTCCACACTAGGGATGTGCTCCGGGCAAGCTTTCACCGCCAAATCCAAGTCGGGGCTTCCTCTCATCCTCCTCCTTCATCTTTGAGCTTCAAGAAGAGCTTGACCTAGCTTTCTTCACCAAGCTAGGAGAAGTTGTGCCATCCTCCACCGGATCGTGACACGAAGAAGACGGGCCATTGGAAGGTGGTGACAGCCCTTCTCTACCCCGGACGTTGTTGCAGACCGAGCTTGGACGCGGATTGACAACCCGACGATTCCAACCGTGAATCCTCAGCAAGGCTTCGTATCCGGTCGATTTTGCACACTTTTCTTCTCTTGTTGTTGATAGTTTAGTTGAACTCTTTGTATTTGATGAAGCTATGCTTAGTGTAATATACGTTTTTCTGTAATCATGTCTATGTGATTGTATATTTTCGTTATATTTACTTGAGGTGCGCCTATTTGTCCATCCACCATCCATCCGCCCTTGCCGCACTAGCAATTGCTAGTGGCATGCGTAGCGAAGAGGTGCTCACGACCCTCATTCTGCCATTCTAACCACCTCATCTACAAGCCTACTCGTCCATCCGCCCAACGATTCGGTGCATAGCGGCCCGACTAGTCTTCCATCCCGCCTGGTGAAGCATCGCATAGCAGCGTTGCATAGGAGTAGTTGATAGTGTTTTATTTTCTTTGTCTGCAATATCAAAGCCCCCATTGTTACCTCCGACCTAAGGAATTCAATCTCAAGTCCTCCTCGAAATTAACTCCACCTTACTGTGCGAGTAAAACCCCCATTTTATATTACTTGTGTGACTGGTTCACTACCGTGATCTTAAGCATCAAGTTTTTCAAAGAGGGGTTAATTTCGAGGATGACTTGAGATTGAAGTCCTTAGGTCGGAGGTAACAATGGGGGCTTTGATATTGCAGACAAAGAAAATAAAACACTATCAACTACTCCTATGCAACGCTGCTATGCGATGCTTTGCCAGGAGGGATGGAAGACTAGTCGGGCCGCTATGCACCGAATCGTTGGGCGGATGGACGAGTAGGCTTGCGGATGATTTGGTTAGAATGGCAGAATGAGGGTCGTGAGCACTTCTTCGCTACGCACACCACAAGCAATTGCTAGTGCGACAAGGGCGGATGGATGGTGGATGGACAAATAGGCGCACCTCAAGTAAATATAATGAAAATATACAATCACATAGACATGATTACAGAAAAAACGTATATTACACTAAGCATAGCTTCATCAAATACAAAGAGTATGTGACCTCGAAGTCTTTGTGGAGGAAGTATTTGTGGAGCTCGGCATCGTTGCCGGACATGGCAGGTGGGCGGTAGACCTCCTCTCCTTTCTGCTGCGGTGAGTACGGGATGTTGCCGGATCGCCCTTGATAAAGGCGATCCTGGTCATCAAGTTATGATGTTTGTTCGCGATCTCGAGAACTTTGATCAGCGAGCCGCCGAAGTAAGCAACCCCGTCAGGCATCTCCTTATAGGAAAAGAGCTTCCTGAACACAGTCAGGTTGAACTCTATCCGCTCTCGCTGAAGCTAGCTCGCGAACGGTACCATTATGGAGATGGCGTTGGAGTTCAGCTGCGCGGGCACCGCGCCATAGTACTTCAGAATCTACCGAATCTCCGGCCATAGGGGGAGGCGCAACCCCACCTCAAAGTGAGAAATGGGGAAGGCGAGCTCATCGTCGTAGAAGGTATTGATGGCCTCCCCCTGCCTTGGCCGGCGCGCCTCGAAGCCCGGCGGCACATGGTCTGCCATGAACTCCGCGAGCTCCTCTTCGCTGGTATGCCCCTCGAAGAAGCAGTAGTCGGTGAAGTGCTGGGCGCACTTGCTGCGGCCATCGGCGTCGGGATTGGTCTTGCCCATGCTCGCGAACGAAGACGGGGTGCGAGTAGAAAAGGAAAGAAGCGCAGAGAGAAAGAGAGCAATAAAAGTGCAGTACGGGGGTTTGTGGGGGGGGGGGGGGGCTATTTATAGAAAAATAAATCTAGGGTCATGCCATCCAATCGGCTCAGCTCGCCGCCCTAGCTCGCCACCCCAACTCGCCACCCTAGCTCGCCGACTTCCGGCGCGTCCAAACCAAGGCTAAGTCAAACATCGCAATATATTATTTGAATACCGCATGATCAAGAATATTCTAAGGTCACTTATTACAGAGATCAAGTGCAGGAATAAAAAAGCGGGGCGCGCGAGTTGGGGGAACACCAGGAGGTGAGTACCGGTCGGCTCAGCAAAGGAGTCGCTCTTTTATCTACCCCGGTCTCGCGGCTCCCGCCCCCTAGACTACCGCACGCGGAGTAGCTCGCGGGTCCTCACCGAATTCCTCTGCGCCACTAAGAGGTCGTCATCTATCTCATCCAGAAGCTGGGAAGGGGACATCAGCTCGCTAGACTGGCCTCTTCGTACCTCATCGGCCAGACGCGCGTAGTCGCGTTGTAGCGCCTCGTTGACCCGTTGCATTTCTTGCAGCCCACACACTAGCTTCTTGAGAAGCTTAAACTCCCTCCTCGTCAGCTCGCCTTGATCCACTTCGGGGCCCAGGTAAGAGTCCAGCGCACTTATGGAGGGGAGGGGAGAGTAGTGGGCTGCCCGCGAAGATTCCTCGGCCGCAGACTGGCTGGGGGGAGCTGTGGAGACAAACATCAACAAAAAGAGGAATGCAGAAAAAGCGCATGAGGCAGGAATCCAAGCAAAGTTGACCTGATGAGCTCGGCAACCCGAAGGAGATGCGGGGAGGAATGAACCTCAGATCCTTCCCGCGACCTGGCCGCGAGTCCCTGGTGAGAGAAGCTCGAATCCCGGGGTAGGGATGCCTTCCAGACCCACCCCTGTGGCCACGAAAGTTTGCCGAGGAGAGGGGGCGCTCATCGACGAGCACGGCCTCTGCGAGCTCAGCTCCAAGGTCCCAAAGGGAGGGGACGGCTCCCGGTGGGGGTTTTCCGGGGTCATGAACCTCGAGTCCCCAAGTGTGGTCTTGGCTCGCGGGGTGGCGTCTCATGGCGCAGTGTCTTCTACACCATCAGGGCGGCTGTCGGGGCCGTCGCTGATCTCGAGAACATTCCTCCCTCCTTCAGAGGCATGCAGAGTAGAGGAGCTGGTCCCGTGCTCCAAGGTGGCCCTCAGGTCGTTGTAGATGGGCTCGGCTGCCTGAGGGAACAGTTTCATCTTCTTGGAGCTGGGCTTCGTAGAGCCACCTTGCGGCACAATGGCAGGGACCACTGTTAGGGCGGCTATGCGAGCTGTAGAAGCCTGGCTAGATCGGTCTAAATGCTCTTAAATATCCTTAGGGAGCGGCATCTTGGCGGGATTAGAGCAAAGGGAATGACAAGAGTCAGGCAGGTAAGCAGGTGCATATATATAGCCACAGGTGGACCCCACCCAAAGATTCCCCCCAGCCCACCGCGCACTCGCTAAATACTTGGGGTTGGATGTTTCTTTCCGAGCTTTGCCAAGCTCAAAAAAAGTGGGGATTATGTACAACCCCGTGTATGGCGAGTGAGGTCGCCAAGGACCATACCGGGCGGTTCATATCGTCCAAGCAATAGGCAAGTCCAGCAAAGGACTGAAGATTGTGGGCAAGCTCGGCGAGGAGAAGCCGAACTCGAGCTCGGCATTCGTCGACCGCGAGCTCGATATTCGCCCTGCTAGGCCAGGATTCATCGAGCTGAGGTCGGCTAATGAGAGCCGACTGATAGGCGAGCACGCCATCCCGAATCCCACTCTCGCAAAGGAGCTCGGCAACAGCAAGCGAGCAGGATTTGCCGAGGTGGCCAGGCTCCACAGCTCGCCCAGGTATATGAGGTACTTTTTACCATTTTTCCCTCGTTGGCCTGCCTATAGCGCTTCAAAACAGCAGAGTTTGGCTGTTGGCAGACCCATCCAAGGGTTTTCTGGTAATTTCAGGTCAGTTTAGTTTGGTTATTAGCAGTTCAAATTCTGAAAACTATAAATAGGACCCAAGGGGTACCCCATAAGGCAGGCTTCCTGTGCTTTCCTGCTCTAGTTTTCAAGTGCTTTCTGAGGGTACCTTAGCTCGTCCTCAGGCTAAGGAGGGGAAGCGCTCTCAGATCTTCCGGGTGTGTGGTGGGTCCTCCCCGCCGAGCCCTTGGGTCGGTTCCCCTTGTTTCTTTTGTTGTTTTGCTTGCAGGAGTGAAGTAGGCGCGTGACCACCCCTTCCCCGAGGGTGAATTCCACAGGAGACCGATTTTCGGTTTCAACAGTAGCCCCTTTGGTCATATACTCTGATGTATTTAGAAGCATTGGTTGCTTCTTATTTCTGTTGTACTCATGGACTTATAACTAGTGTGTGTTTTGACTTATGTTTTATATTCATTATCTTGGCATGGATGATATGATTAGCCGGCAGGATAGGTGTCTTGTAGTACAGGTTAGCCCGTGCGCTAGCGCTTCTGCAAGGTGGTTGTTCTGGGCATAAGACTCCCTTCGTGTCATGTTTTGTGTTCCGGGAGGGGGGGTCATACACCCTCCAAGTACTTCCCCAAGCCCTTCACCTACTTTCGGAGGAAGAAAGATAAAGCTGAAGCTAAAGTAGCTAAAGCAGACAATGAAGTTAGCAAAGGAAAGAAGAAGGTTGTTGCTGATGAGAATGCAGTCAAGAAGCCAAAGGGAAGTGGGACTGTAATAAGGGAACCAGAAACTTAAAAAGTTTCAGGTTGTGCTTATAGGGCTAAAGGAATATGTGTTGTTTTGTTAAATGCAAAATAATAGTTATTAATTAAAAGTTAAATGAAAATAATTTTGTTGATAATCATTATGTTTGAATTATGTAGATTACTGTTTACTGTATATGTTGCATAGTTGTGTTAGTGTATACATTGTCATAGGTTTTGACTTCTTCAAATATGGGGAGATTATTGGGTCCATTGATCCAAATATCCTGGATTTGAAGAAGACCTAAAAATCAATGTATATATATGGTGATCTAACTTGTGCTCAAGTTTAGTGATTGCAGAATGTCCTAGCAATAATGATGGAACAAGTAGCCTAAGTGGCTAGGTCAGGTAAATAATTACCTAAGTTGTGGATAGACAGAAAACTATCCAAGTCCATAGGCGTTCAATGAAGATCATTCACTCAATGCCAGATGACTTATAGTGTTGAGTGGAACCTATACAGTTAAAGCCAAAGAAGTGGCAAGCTTAGAAAGTGGCTAAGTACACATTTATTAAGTGAAGTCAAATCACTCAACACCATACAACAAAAGGCTGTAAGACAGGTTAATGGAGTAAAAGCCTAAGAAGAAATGGGCAGAAAAGTGGCTAAGTCCACAAGCGTTGATTATCATTCACTCAATGTCATACTCTATATTCGTTGAGTATTGCCTTATAAGTCAAAGCCATAGAAAATCTGTAATGATATTTTGCTAAGTCAAAAGGCGTTGAGTGAAGGTTACTCACTCAATACCAGACAAACAGGATAAAATCTATTAAGTAGTTTGGCATTGAGTGGAGCTTACTCACTCAATGCCAAGGTGTAGAAAAATCTGGCTAAGGCAGAAAGCATTGAGTGAGACGTGCTCACTCAACGCTCTCAATGCCATGATTTAAAAAATCTGGCTAAAGCAAAATGCGTTGAGTGAGGCATGCTCACTCAACGCTCTCAATGCTTAACATGCTGAACAAGTAGAAAATTGGTTAAGGCAGAAAGCATTGAGTGAGGAGTGCTCACTCAACGCTCTCAACACTTAAGTTACTGAAGAAGAAGAAAATTAGTTTAGGCGGAAAGCATTGAGTGAGGAGTGCTCACTCAACACTCTCAATGCTTAAGATGCCGAAGAAGTAGAAAATTGGTTATGGGAAAAAGCATTTAGTAAGGAGTGCTCACTCAACGCTCTCAATGCCTAGAATACAGATAGCATGGCTGAGGCACAAGGCGTTGAGTGAGGCGAGCTCACACAATGCTCTCAACACCAAGCAGGCAGAAAAGGCTGGAGAATAAGTGATGATTTCTTTTACTAACAAGTAATAACTCAATGCGATTTCATTCTACATTCTAATATAACTATGTAGATGGGCTTAAGCTAGATTGAATTAACATTCAGGCAAGTGCACCTATCAATCATAGTATAGGAGAAATCTACATCTCATATCGTATTCCACAGGGTTGTTTCAAGTACTCATACTCACACTCCCTTTATTATCATACCTATAAATAAAAGTGATATCTAAACTACATTAAACTAACTATGACCATTTGGATGATTCAGCATTAGAGAAGTAAAAATGATAAAAGACATGAAGCTTTTAAGCGATTACATGAACGAACTCATTTATTAGTTCAATTCTAAGTGAACATGAAATGAAAAGACTATTAAATTCATTGTAATGTAAAGGTTAAATGTTCATCAAATTCTCTCTCGCGCAATTCCAAATCTAAAACTAAGATAGTAAATTTTCTCTCGAACAATTTACAACACTCAAGTTCGCATTAAGTAAAGTACCCTTATTACTACATAAATTCATGAATTTTATCTCTAAATTACCATGAATCCTTTTACTCGTGTTCTAATTTTCCAAACAACATATCTCTCGATCATAGAGTTTGATTCACAAAGAGAGTTAACACCACAATATGAACATACAAATATCATTACAAAGAGCGAATTTCTCAATCTAGCATTTTGCAAATTATGTAAAGCAAAGAAGCAATTCATAATGAAGATTAAACACTTTGTTTGCAAGCCTAAACACGAATAAAATATCTCAAATTTAACATAAACAAAACAATACATGATTACTAGAATGTTCAACTATAAGTTCATAGAGAATAAAAGATAATTGAAGATGAATCACCAAGAGAAAGGAGAGATTAAAAAGGGATTAATGAAAGATTAGATGCATACAAAATACCCTTCAAATCATCCTTCTCTTGAATGCTCCACTTTGTGTTCCAGCAGTTCCTCAATGCCAAAATAATCCAAAAGTTTTCCACAAATTTTTCTACAGGAAATATATAGTCCCTTTGCAAATAGGTCGGACACGGGTTCCAACAAGGCCGTGTATTAGGCCGTGTGGACGGTTCCTAGGCAGTTCCCCACGAGCAGGCATGTCTGGTAGTGGGCCGTGTCAGATGACACGGGCACGGACACGGCCGTGTGTTCGGTCGTGTTCTTCAGACACGGGTTGGTCGGCAGTCGTGTTCAAATATGACACGGGTAGGCACACGGGCGTGTGTCCTACCCGTGTGATTCTCTGTCTCCTACGTCCTATTTCTTCAGCTCCAGGGTGCATAGGATACGGGTAGGCACACGGTCGTGTGTCGACCCGTGTGCGCCAAATTTTCGTCATGTCATTATCCATGTTGATGCCGTGAACTCCTCTGTTTGCTCCAAGACTTTTAGGTCCATTGGTTGGCATTACCTGCAATAGAAAAATGAAAGAATCAGTAAATAGTTTATTACAAGGAATGCCAAAGACCTCTAAATGCGCTCTTCTATGTATGATATGACAATTTCTTTACTATTATCGTGAAATCACCACAAAAGGGGCAGAAAATTGTAGACATGATTACAATTATGATAGTAAAAAGCCTATCATAATCGTACTCATCAAATACCCCCAGACTTAGATGTTTGCTTGTCCCTAAGAAAACTAATTCAAAAATTCGGGTTACTAATAAATAATTTTGCCTCCGCACACTGGTTGTTATGAATTTAATGAGAACTTTGATGATGTAATCGTATAGGAAATAGTTTCGAAGACTTTTCTAAATATAGATTTATCTTAAAATTCCTCCAATATATCTTTTAACTATCCTCCACTCTTTCTTAGAAATAAAGGTATAGCCATCTAAAACAAATGTGAGGAGAAAATAACAATCTCAATAAGATACGTATTAGTATTTCAAAGCTTATAAGTACCCATATTGATAATCATGAGCTTACCCTTTTTACACCCTCATCACAACACTAGTTAGAATTAGTAAGTTCGGATCCTTAGGACTTATATTATGGTGTAGCTTTTTTGGCTTAGGATAGAAGATTAAAGGTGAGGTAATCAAAGATAAGTTCGATGAATTTTTTTTTCACACCTAAATCTTGATTGAGCCTTATGTTGGAAGATACCTTAACATACTTCAGTTTTATATAAACACCCCCAGACTTTGCAATTTGTATATTTCCCACAATTTGAAGGGCACTCTATTTTTTTATATATATTTTTTTCTTAACCAAGGAACCATAGTAGGGATCATTCAAAGTGGGTGTAAGTAAACACACACTCAGGCCACATATCACTATGTATTTTCTATTTTTTAAAGGGTTCAAAGTAGGGATCATTCCAAGTGGATGCAATTATACGCACTCAGGCCACATATCACTATGAACAAATCATTCCAAGAAGGCATCAATGATAGGTGTGCTAATAGGTAAGGATTTGGCCTTGGTGAATTTTAGTAGTAGAGTGTCAAAAGAATAGGGATTAGGTCCAAACTGGGTGTGCACTGGTATAATATTTAAGGTTTTGGGATTGCAAGGCTCAAACTATCCAAAAGGAGGCCTAAGTCATTTCCGCCCTTACTAATTAACCTATGTAATGTTTTGAGGAATGCTAGAGGGTAAGTCCTAGACATCAATAAAGAGTATTTTTCATTTTAAACCCCTAATACCAAATTATAAAAATGTTACACTCATCGACTCACATTATTATAGATAAGTATATTTTCTAAAATTGAGTGATTGATAATTAATAATATAGAGGTTTAATCGTAAAAGTAAATTATATAGAGAAAATTAAGCTAATGAATTTCTATGCTTAATTACGAAATCAACAAAGTTGAACACTCTATGAGTCTACATCAATTCATTTTAATCAGCGTGCGAAGCTAAATTAGATAGTTATAATCCCAACTGAATGAATAATGAGAGCTTAAAGGATCAAACAAAAATTTGAAGGGGGGGGTGGGTATAACAAACTTGAGTGTTATGATAGCAAAATTAGTATCAATTGTAACCATGTCCATCACAATAATTATAAAATGGAAGAAAGAACATCCACCCCCGGACTTAGAATTTGCAAATGTCCTCATTGCAATGTAAAATGCTGAAATAGTAATTTCAATAAAAATAATAAAAAGAAATTGCTATCATCAAAATAGTAGAGTACATGAAGGAACCAAGAGCGGACATGAAATCATATGTAATAACGGAAATACATCAATATAAATAAAGAAATACTACAATACACAGATACATGTCAAAAGTAAGGCGGCTGGTCGTCTGGGAAGTGTGGCTGGTCAGGAGCTGCCGGCTCTCTAGGGGTGATCCCCAAGTGGTCTCTGACCTGGATGAGGAGAGCCTCAGTTCGCTGCTGCGACTCCTCAATATACTGAAGGCAAGGCGAGAGCTCGGTGTCGAAGAACTGCCGGAACTCTCGCGAATAACGCGAACAAGGTGGAGGTGGTGCAGTAGAAGACTCTCCATGAGCGTAAGTGGAATGGGGCGGAGGTACCAACGGCACATCGAGGTCAGGGTCCACCTCTGCATCACTGTCATCCTGCACTTGCAGCCCACGTCGTGAAATAGAATATATGACTCCTCCCCGGACCTGATGGGCGGTGACGAGGCGGAGGGAGTGAAGACTGGCCATTGTGATATGCACGGTCTTCGTAACCACTGTCATCTGGGGGAGGGATGAGAATATGCCCATGTTCTTCACCAGACGAGTGATGTAGGGTGCTACACAAATAGACCCTACGCGGGGGGTGTCAGCCTGGTGGAGAATAAACTGGGCTAGAAGGAAACCGAGGTGCAAAGGATAACGTGAAGACATGTTGTAGAGGTATAGTAGGTCCTGTCGACTGACAACACCGGAGCTTTCGCCCCGCCCGCTCAATGTGTGGCTAAGGAGATGGTGAATGTAATGGAGGGCTGGTGAAACCAACTTAGAGGCCTTAGATCGCTTGGCCTCATAGGCGCTAGTGTCAAAAGAAATCTGGCGCCAGATACCGCCAGCAATATCCCGATTGGGGAGGTCGAAGTGGAGCTCGGGTTAGGCAGCACTAAAGAGGAATGAATCCTCATACACCCCTAAATACTGGGTGAACTGGAGCATGGCGAGTGTATAAATGTGCCACCCACTCGAAACGAAATTATCCCCTCGGGCGCGTGCAGCGCATCAATGAAGTTAGGCTGAAAGTTGCAATAAAACGAGGACAGAAACTCTAACGTGAGTTCCCTAAATCCTAACTCCTCTATGTCAAAAAATTTCTCCCAACCCGTTACAGATAATAATGCCCTGACATCTCCAGCTAAATTAATTTCTTCAAGCACGCTCCAATCAATCATGTGAATATCTTGAAATTTCTTTGATTGTAGGCGGTTGAAGCGGGCGGTGTGCGATGGGTCGATGAATATTAGTGGAGCAGCAGCATCCCGCCTCTCCATTGAGACTTGCAGCTCCGGTCGGTGACGGCGACCGCCTTGACTTCTTCCGGACGACATGATGTAGAACAAGAAAAGAAGAGAGGATTGAGTAGAGGGTGCAGGATTTGCTCAAACTGCAGAGATAAATGGTGCTGGGTGTGGAGAGATTGGTGCCAGGAAGAAGATGACACGGCCCCTATTTATAATTGCCGAACACGGGTACGTACACGGGAATGTGCAGACCCGTGTTAGGGGGAACCGCAGCCTCATGGAACACGGGGTGCGTCTATCCGTGTGTAGGAGTTGAACACGGGTGCACACACAGGCATGTGCGTACCCGTGTTGCGGAATCTTGCCTCGTGAAATACGGGCTGTGGGAGGCCGTGCGGTCAAACTGACAGGACCCCGACAGTGCGTCAGGTGGACATGGGCAATGACACGGCCCTGTGTTGAGCCGTGTCCGAGCTGGCACGACGTATTAATCATACACGGGTTGGTAGGCGACACGGCCGTGTGTCACCCGATATGGGCGTGTCGGATGTCTCGACACAGCGATCTCGATGATCGTCGAGCAATGAGACACGGCTAGCCACACGGGTTTGGTGTGAACTCATGTTGTGCTCGGGAAGAAATCTCCTTTTTTCGAATTTAATTCACACGGCTGGGCCTGAGGCTGTGTCGAGTACACGGCTATCCACACGGGCGTGTGGTGACCCGTGTGCTCTTCCAAATTTGCATTCCTCCTAAAACATTTTACAGATTTTTTTTCATTAAATTTTTCTTTCATTAAAATTTTTCATTACAACTAACTAGATTTATACTAAACTAGAAATACTTAGAAACACTTATTATAGTTTAACATGAAAATAATCTAAACGGAGGCAGGTCTCTAGACGAGCTAAGTCCATAGGAAGCTCACCATAATAAGTCTTAAGTCGGTGACCATTAACCTTAAAATCTCCCTTCTCAGGGTGAGTTAGCTCGACGGTACCGTAGGGAAAGACTTCTTTAACTTCAAATGGTCCGGACCACTTAGACCTTAACTTCCTTAGGAATAAACGTAATCTGGAATTATAAAGGAGGACTTGGTCACCTTTTTGGAATACCTTGGGTTTGCGAAGGTGACGGTCATGAAATAGCTTGGTTTTCTCCTTATAAATCCGGGAATTCTCATAGGCCATATTTCTCCACTCATCTCCACTCATCTCCACTCATCTAATTCGTTAAGTTGAAGTTTACGCTTCTCTCCTATAGAACTAGTGTCAAAATCTAAAGAGCGTATTGCCCAATATGACTTGTGTTCTAATTCTATAGGCAAGTGACAAGATTTACCGTAGACCAATCTAAAAGGGGTGGTCCCTATAGGTGTTTTGTAGGCAGTCCTATATGCCCACAAACAATCGTTAAGTTTCCTAGACCACTGCTTCCTATTCCCTTCTACAGATTTTTGTAGGATCCTCATAAGTTCTTTATTGGAAACTTCAACTTGACCACTAGTTTGCGGATGATAGGGAGTGACTATCCTATGTGTAACTCCATATTTTTGTAATACTTTGTCTAGTTGTAGATTACAAAAGTGTGAACCCCTATCGCTAATAAGTGCACGTGGTGTGCCAAATCGTGCGAATAAGGATTTCAAAAATCTGATTACAACCCTACTATCATTAGTAGGCAAAGCTTGCACTTCAACCCACCTTGATACATAATCTACAACTACCAAAATATATTTATTCCCAAAAGAAACTGGAAATGGTCCCATAAAATCTATACCCCACATATCGAATACTTCACATTCAAGGATAAAGTTTTGCGGTATTTCATGTAATTTAGAAACATTACCTGCTTTCTGGCAAGAATCACATGAAGGCACATACCTTTGGGCATCCCTGAATAGAAGGGGCCAATAAAAACCGGAATCAAGAACCTTTTTTGCAGAGCGATTTGCTCCATAGTGACCACCAGCAGGACCTGAATGACACTGCTCCAAAATCCTCCAACCCTCCATTGCTGATACACACCTTCGTATAACAGAATCTGCACATATCCGAAAAAGAAAGGGGTCCTCCCAAAAATAATATTTCAAGTCAGAGAAAAATTTCTTTTTCTGCTGATATGAAAAGTCTTTTGGAAAGACCTTAGCCACAAGATAGTTTGCATAATCTGCAAACCATGGATAATCAAGATGTACATTTGTAGATATGGCAAATAGTGATTCCTCAGGAAATCTATCAGAAATTTCAGATTCATTTAACATTGATCGTAGTGGATTTTCTAAACGTGAAAGATGGTCTGCCGCTAAGTTTTCCCTCCTCGTTTATCTGTAATTTCTAAATCAAATTCTTGCAACAGAAGAACCCAACGGATTAAACGAGGCTTTGCTTCCACTTTGGCTAGCAAATATCTAAGGGCAGTGTGATCCGTGTAAACTACCACTTTGGACAATGTTAAATATGGTATAAATTTATCAAAGGTGAATACCACTGCTAGGAGTTCTTTTTTGGTAGTTGTATAATTCTCCTGTGCATTATTAAGTGTTTTGCTAGCGTAATATATAGGGAGAAAATGTTTGTTTCGGCGTTGTCCAAAAACAGCCCATACCGCAAAACTACTAGCGTCACACATGATCTCAAATGGTTGACTAAATTCAGGTGCGATCATAAAAGGAGAATTAATTAATTTCTCTTTTAAGAACTCAAAGGCATGTAGACACTCTTGTTCAAAAATAAAAGGTGTGTCTTTTTCTAAAAGCCTTGTAGTGGTTTAGCTATTTTAGAGAAGTCTTTAATAAACCGGTAGTAAAATCCCGCGTGTCCTAAGAAACTTCTCAGTGCCTTAACAGAGGTTGGTGGTGGTAATTTCTCTATGGTCTCTATTTTTGCTCTATCAACTTGGATTCCTTGGCTGGAGATCTTATGGCCAAGTGCTAACCCTTCTTGTACCATGAAATAGAACTTCTCCTAACTAAGCGCTAGGTTCGTCTCCTCACACCTCCTAAGAACTTTCTCTAAATTATTCAAACATAACTCAAAAGAGTCGCCAAAAACAAAAAAATCATCCATGAACACTTCCATGATATCTTCAACGTACTCATTAAAGATGGCTAGCATGCACCTCTGAAACATGGTGGGTGCATTGTATAACCCGAAAGGCATACGTCTATAGGCAAAAGTACCAAATGGGCAAGTAAATGTTGTTTTCTCTTGGTCTTCTGGTGCTATAGGAATTTGGAAGTATCCAGAAAGTCCATCTAGAAAACAATAATAAGAATGTCCTGATAAGCGTTCTAAAATCTGGTCAATGAAAGGAAGAAGGAAATGGTCTTTCTTAGTGACATCATTTAATTTCCTATAGTCAATACAGACATGCCAACCTGTTACCGTTCGCATTGGAATTAATTCATTTTTATCATTTTCTACCACTGTCAGACCACCCTTCTTAGGAACTACTTGGACAGGACTAACCCATGAACTTTCCGAAATAGGATATATAATACCAGCATCTAATAACTTAACAATCTCAGCCTTAACTACCTCTTTCATATTAGGATTTAGTCTACGTTGCGGTTGAATAGAAGACTTATAGTTTTCTTCCAAAAGGATTTTATCAGTGCAAAAACTAGGATTAATACCCTTTATATCAGATATTTGCCATGCTATTGTACCTTTATATTTCTTCAATACAGTTATTAATTTAGTTTTTTCAATGTTGGAAAGATTAGAGGATATAATAACTGGGTAAGAAGAATTAGTTCCTAAGAAGCCATACTCAAGATGATCCGGTAATTTTTTAAGTTCTACTATTGGTGGATTCTTAGTATTATTCTTAAGAGTTTCATAATCTCCTTGAGTAATCAAACTATATTCACTCGTTTTATTCATTACAACACTATTATCTAGAAAAACTAAATGTTCAGTAATATCTTTATTTTGTTCTTCTTCTAGAAAATAGTTAGTAATACAAATTTCTAAAGGATCTCTATAATAAAAATTAGAATTTATAGAAGTCATAAAGTCATCAACACCATGAGAAAAATAGCAATAATCATCATTATCTAAAGATTGTTTCATAGTATTGCCAATTTGAAAAGTGACTTCATCTTCCCCTACTCGCAAGACTAATTTACCATCAAAAACATCAATAAGTGCTCTAGATGTTGCTAAAAATAGACGACCTATTATGAGTGGTACTTCGATATTTTCATACATATCTAGAATAACAAAATCAGCAGGACATATAAACTTATCTACCTTAACCAATACATCCTCTACTATTCCTCTAGGATACTTAACCGATCGATCCGCTAATTGAATACTCATTCTAGTCGGGCTAAGTTCTCCTAGGCCTAGTTTCAGATATAGTTGATAAGGCATTAAATTTATACTTGCTCCTAGATCTGCTAAAGCCTTATTTACTTGTAAATCACCGATTAAACATGGAATTGAAAATGAACCGGGATCCTTAAGTTTTTGTGGTAATTTATTTTGCAAAATTGCGGAACATTCTTCACTAAGTGTTACTAATGATAATTCCTCTATTTTATTTTTATTAGAAATCAAATCCTTAAGAAATTTTGCATATTTAGGCATTTGAATAATTTCAGAAAAAGGTAAGTTAACATGTAATTGCTTAAACATAGATAAAAATTTACCATACTGTGCATCCATGCGCTCCTTGCTATGCTTTACTGGGTATGGTATTGCTGATTGGTACTCCATCGGTTGCACATTCATCTCGCTTGATCCTTCGCCGCTAGACTCCATTTGGGGTGCTTCCTTCGCATGCCTTGGGTCTTGTAACTCCTTTCCGCTCCTCAATTGAATGGCTTTTGCATGCTTCCTTGGATTTATCTCAGTGTTCCCTGGAAGTGTTCCTTGCTTCCTTTCAGAAACCATCCTTGCAAGCTGACCAATCTGATTCTCCAAGTTCTGAATTGAACCCTCTTGATTCCGGAAGGCTACATCGGTAGTTTGCATGAACTTGGTGAGCACATCTTCCAATGTAGGCTTCCTTGGTTCTGGTTGTTGTTGTTGTCCAAACATGGGTTGCTTCCCTTGATTTCCTTGTCCTCCCCAAGAGAAATTGGGGTGGTTTCTCCATCCAGGATTATATGTAGAACTATATAGGTTGTTGGCTTGATTTAAAGGAGGTCTAATATTGTTGCCCATATAGTCAACATGCTCTTGAACTTGATGTTCACAACCAGGCATTCCACTACATGAAGGGTCCCATTGTTGAGGTGACATAGAGGGTGATGCTAAGGCAAGGTTGTCCATATTTTGGTGAAGCTTCTCCACTTGAATAGCTAAGGCGGTGACGGCATCCACTTCATACATTCCGGCGGCCTTGCTAGGCTTGTGTCTCACAGTAGTCCATTGATAGTTGTTCATTGCCATGTCCTCTATCAACTGCTGAGCCGCTTCAGGTGTCTTGTTGTTCAAAGTTCCTCCACTAGCCGTATAAATCATCTATTTAGTGGCCGGATTTAGACCACTATAGAAGGTCTGAATCTGAAGACAAGAAGGTAGAGCATGGTGGGGGAATCTCCTTAACAATTCCTTGAATCATTCCCATGTGTCGTACAACGATTCAGACTCCAATTGAATGTACGTAGAGATGTCGTTCCTGAACTTTGCAGTCTTCGCAGGTGGGAAATACTTCATCAAAAAATTCGCAACCATCATGTCCCAAGTAGTGATCGACCCTCTAGGTAGTGAGTTTAACCACTGCTTCGCCTTATGCCTTAAAGAAAATGGAAACAATCTTAATCGAATGGCATCATTGGAAACACCATTGATCTTGAATGTGTCACATATCTCCAGGAATCCGGCCAAGTGGGTGTTAGGATCCTCATCTTGCAAGCCATCATACTGGACATACTGTTGAACCATTTGTATCACACTAGGCTTCAATTCAAAGTTATTGGTAGCTATCAGTGGTCTAACGATGCTCGACTCGGTTCCTTGGAGATTAGGTCTAGCAAATTCAGACATGGTTTGCTCATTTTGATTGGCCATGGTATCTAGGTTTTCAGGATGATTCTCTCCTTGGTTCACTATCTCCTCTTCTGATAGTCCGTTTGAAATATCTGTGGTATTAATTCTCACGTCCCTTAGGTTAGTGTTATGGACAAGTCGTTCTGGGTCAGGATGAAATGGTGCTAGCCCAGAATTTCTGCTCTTGGTCATAGACTAACAGACTTCAAAACAGAGATTAAGCGATATAATTATTCAAATACTAATTTACAACTATTTATTACTAAACAAAAACTGGTAGATTAATAAAATTTAGACTTTCGAAATATTGAAAACGTTCCCCGGCAACGGCGCCAAAACTTGATGATTTCTTTTGCTAATAAGTAATAACTCAATGTGATTTCATTCTCATTCTAATATAATTATGTAGATGGGCTTAAGCTAGATTGAATTAACATTCAGGCAAGTGCACCTATCAATCATAGTATAGGAGAAATCTACATCTCGTGTCGTATTCCACAGGGTCATTTCAAGTACTCGTACTCACCCTCCCTTTATTATCATACCTATAAATAAAAGTGATATCTAAACTACATTAACCTAACTATGACCATTTGGATGATTCAGCATTAGAGAAGTAAAAATGATAAAAGACATGAAGCTTTTAAGCGATTACATGAACGAACTCATTTATTAGTTCAATTCTAAGTGATCATGAAATGAAAAGACTATTAAATTCATTGTAATGTAAAGGTTAAATGTTCATCAAATTCTCTCTCGAGCAATTCCAAATCTAAAGCTAAGATAGTAAATTTTCTCTCGAACAATTTACAACACTCAAGTTCGCATTAAGTAAAGTACCCTTATTACTACATAAATTCATGGATTTTATCTCTAAATTACCATGAATCCTTTTACTCGTGTTCTAATTTTCCAAACAACATATCTCTCGATCATAGAGTTTGATTCACAAAGAGAGTTAACACCACAATATGAACATACAAATATCATTACAAAGAACCAATTTCTAAATCTAGCAATTTGCAAATTATGTAAAGCAAAGAAGCAATTCATAATGAAGATTAAACTCTTTGTTTGCAAGCCTAAACACGAATAAAATACCACAAATTTAACATAAACAAAACAATACATGATTACTAGAATGTTCAACTATAAGTTCCTAGAGAATAAAAGATACTTGAAGATGAATCACCAAGAGAAAGGAGAGATTAAAAAGGGATTAATGAAAGATTAGATGCATACAAAATACCCTTCAAATCTTCCTTCTCTTGAATGCTCCACTTCGTGCTCCAGCAGTTCCTCAATGCCAAAATAATCCAAAAGTTCTCCACAAATTTTTCTACAGGAAATATATAGTCCCTTTGCAAATAGGTCGGACAGGGGTTCCAACACGGCCGTGTGTTAGGCCGTGTGGACGGTTCCTAGGAGGTTCCCCACGAGCAGTCGTGTCTGGTAGTGGGCCGTGTCAGATAACACGGGCACGGACACGGCCGTGTGTCCGGCCGTGTTCTTCAGACACAGGTTGGTCGGCAGTCATGTTCAAATATGACATGGGTAGGCACACGGGCGTGTGTCCTACCCGTGTGAGTCTCTGTCTCCTGCGTACAATTTCTTCAGCTCTAGGTTACATAGGAAACGGGTAGGCACACGGCCGTGTGTCGACCCGTGTGCGCCAAATTTTCGTCTTGTCATCAGCCATGTTGACGCTATGAACTCCTCTGTTTGCTCCAAGACTTTTAAGTCCATTGGTTGGCATTACCTGCAATAGAAAAATGAAAGAATCAGTAAATAGTTTATTACAAGGAATGCCAAAGACCTCTAAATGCGCTCTTCTATCTATGATACGACAATTTCTTTACTATTATCGTGAAATCACCACAAAAAGGGGCAGAAAATAGTAGACACGATTACAATTATGATAGTAAAAAGCCTATCATAATCGTACTCATCAATAAGTTAAGGCAAAAGGCGTTGAGTGAGGCTTTCTCACTCAATGCTGTCAATGCCTAGGTAAACATAATCATGTCTAAGTGCCTTGGCATTGAGTGAAGCTCATTTACTCAATGCTTATTCTTCTAATTCTTGATTTTGGCTAAGTCCACAGGTGCTGACGTCACCAGGTCAACAAGTCAACATTATTCAAGTTGATTGCGGGAAAGCTATAGTACAAGCCAAAATACACTGTAGACCTACTATACAACAGTTAGGCATTAAAGCAATAATGCAGCTGGCATTAAATACGTGGGTCCCATTGCTCAAAGAGTCGTTGCGAAAAAATTAATAAAAGGAAAAGCCTTTACAGCAGCAGATAACTTTTTGAGATGAAAAGTTGAGGTAGTTCTTCTTCATCGTCATTGTTGCTGTGAAGAGAAGAACATAGAGCATAAAGACTGCAAGTCTAAAGGCTCAACAAGTTTTATGTTTGAATTCATCATCGATTTAGCAAGATCAAAGCAAACCTCTGAAGTAAAGAAAGCAGGATAGCTGGTGCCATTTTTATCTACACCATCAAGTTCTTCACAGATCCAGCTATACAACTCTGAAGAAAATTTACTGGAGGCTGTGAAGAAGGAGTTAGGGCTGAATCTCTACAGCCCAGGAAAGAAAGAAGAAGCAGAACAGTTGTCTACATGTTGCTTCCAGCACAAGCTAAAAACAAGATCTAAATCCTTGATTTCTGAGAAGAAGTTGGGCTGAGATTCTCTCAGCTCAGGTAGCAGCAAGTTTTGTTGCAGTCACTTCTCAGTCCCAGTAGGAAAAATACCCAGTGCTGAGAAAAAGAAGCTAGGATTGAGTATATCTTAGTTCAGGTAAATGTAGACTCAGGAAATATTTTTCTGGAGTCATAGTGGGGTTGATTTTACCTTTGTCTTGAACGTTGGCACAAAGAAACATCTCTTGTCTCAAGATCAACCACACAACCCACATCTGAAAAGTGTTTAAGTTGTTTACCTAAATCACCTAGAGGGGGTTGAATAAATGAGTTCTGCATTTTTTTACAGAATAAAAATTGAACAAGCAATGCACAGAAAAATAAGCAAGCACACACAGACGACGCCAAGAATTATAATGGTTCCCCAACCTTGGGTACATCCACTTTCCACCTCACTGATCTAGCATCGCACTAAACTCGGCTACTCCACTATTCTCAGATTGAAAACAATCCTACCACTCGGAACAAAGTACCTACAACTAGATCCCTAAGACAGGATCTACACTCGGAAGAGAAACTTCCTACAAATAACTTGGAGTACAAATCTCCTACACTCAGAGAATAATCTCCTACAAGAATAAAATTAAATATAAAGAAATACAAACAGTATTAATCTCAGAGATGAAAACTTCAGCCCTTCTTCTTCCTTGAACTTTGAAGCTCTGTCAGAAATAAATTGAAGAAGACACGGTTAAATCTCTAGATCAGAAAATTCTGGACTCAGCACGATCAAGAAAAGAATCTGTCGATGTAGAAGATCTTGATCTGTAGAATCACTTGCTCTAAATCTCTGGATCGAAAGCAGATATACGATGAAGACAATGAATAGCGGCGGTGTTGGGTACATTGGTCAAATGTACCTGATTTGAAGAAGCCTCACCCAACTCAATGATATACATCATAATGTATTTGATGTATGTTGAGTTTACTTGTGCAGGTTAAGAAATCACTGGACTGAAGCAAAAAGTTTCTAAGTCCATGTGACGACACTCAGAGGGAAGTGTCGACACTTGAGAAAGCTTGTGTCGACACCCAGACAAGCAGTGTCGACACTTGGAGACATTGTGTCGACACCTGGAATGCAGAGTCGACACCAGACAGAAAGTGTCGACACTTGGAGCTGTGTCGACACTCAGTGAAGAAAAGTGCAGACAGAATGTGTCGACACAAGGAGCTGTGTCGACACCCAGTGAAGCTGTGTCTATACCAGAAAGTGTCGACACTTGGAGCTGTGTCGACACTCAGCAAACGTCTACAAAGACTAAGTTAAAGTGTCGACACTCAGAACAATGTGTCGACACTCAACAGAAAGAGTCAGCACTTGAAGTATGTGTCGACACTCAGCACAATGTGTCGACACACAACCAAAAGACTCAACACATGAAGTAAGTGTCGACACCCAGCACAATGTGTCGACACTCAGCTAAAGACTCAACACTTGAAGAAAGTGTTGACACAAGGAACTGTGTCGACACTTAGCAAAGATCAGAAAGATCAACAGAATTATTCTAAGTACAAGTGTCGACACTAAGGGAATGTGTCGACACTCAGCTGAAGACTCAACAAGAAGAAGGTGTGTCGACACAAAGAGCTGTGTCGACACTCAGCATGTATCGACATTGAAGACTATGTGTCGACACCAAGAAGCAGTGTCGACACTTGACAGATTCAATACAAGAAGTTGTGTCGACACAAAGGAGATGTGTCGACACTTAGAAGAATTCAGCAAAAGCTAGAAGAACAAGTACTTGTGTCGACACTCAATTTCAGTGTCGACACATGCAGAAGAATCTGTGTCGAGACATACAAGGAGTTGTGTCGACACCTTGCAGACTTGTGTCGACACTTACACAACATGTGTCGACACTTGGACTATAAGTGTAGACACTTAAAGACAGAAAGTCTCGACACTTACAGACAGTTAGAGATTTTCAAGAAATGACTGGATGACTTGACAGCTGCCGTTCCAGCCGGTCTACAGCAACTGTCAGAGATGTCAGAAGTCAGTTATGAACCAGACCAGCCGGTTACTATGAAGAATGCCTATAAATAGGCACATACAGTTTACAGAAACAGAAGTGAAGGTTGTTCAGTAATTCAGATTGTGAATCAAGTTGAAGAACAATTTATTAAAAGTGGTACCCAGAGTATCAACACAAGAAGATCTTGCAGTCCAAGTGCAGATCTAAGAAGTTGGAGAGAGAGGGCTCCTTCCAAGAAATCAGCCTCTGGAACTAGGCTGAGAAGAAGGATTCAGATTCAATTTTGGATCTTAAGTAGCAGAGGTCAAGGAACTAATGCAGGAGCATTCAGTCTTATTCAGTTCTACTCAAGAAGCTTTGAAGAAAGCTAAGTCAGAGTGAATCCAGCTGAGTTCTTCCAAGAACTCATAAAGAATCTCTCAACTCCCCTCTTTTATTTTTGAGTTGTAGAGTTATTATTTGTAATACATTTTAACTTGTAGGATCCTTTGGATCTGAGTGATTTGTAAGCCTTTATTTATAAAGGCTGAGGGTAGGGCTTGTGAGCCTGAGTGTAGGAGATTGAGATCTCTGAGTGTAGGCCTTGGTTGGCTGAGTGTAGGCCTTGGTTGGCTGAGTGTAGGCCTTGGTTGGCTGAGTGTAGGCCTTGATTGGCTGAGTGTAGGCTTTGGGATAAAGCTGAGTTGTAAGGCTTTGGGGCTGAGGAGTAGGAACCAATTTGGGTTCTGAGACAGTGGAGGAGTTTGGCCGAATCTAGTACACTGCTACATAGGCGAAGGGGGAAAGTGGATGTACCCATATCTTGGGGAACCACTATAAACCACTGTGTTGTGCTGTGATTGTGCTGTGTATGCTGTGAATGCTTTGTGATTGCTGTGCAAAAGTTAGAAATCTATGATAATAAACTGTTTGCTGCCATTAAAGTTAAAAAAGGATTAGGTCACCTATTAACCCCCCCCCCCCCTCTAGGTGTTTAGGTACCATATCTTTCAAGTGGTATCAAAGCGAGGTTACTCAAAAAGGACTAACAGTCTGAGGAGATCCTGTTTGGCAGATTCAGTGTAAGACAAAACACAGTTTCAAGAAATTCAAGAAAATCAAGAAACATGGGTTCTTATGAGAATCACAAGGAATTGGGTTCCATGAAATTACCCATATGCAGGAAAGAGATCTTTGGGATCTGGAAAGAAAGGGTAAGGCTATTTATGGAAGCCTCTGACCCTAGAATCTACATCACAGTTAAGGAAGGGCCTTATGTGGCAATGAAGATTTCAGTTTTGGATGCAAATCAGAGAACTCCAAAGGATTTCTCTGAGATGACAAAGGATGAGATTGTCCTAGCCACAATGGACAAGAGGGCGCAGAACATAATAGTGTGTGCCATTGATGATGCAACTTTTCAGAATCTTATACACTGCAAGACAGCTAAAGAGATGTGGGACACTCTTATAGTGTATGTGGAAGGATCTGAAGAAGTTAGGCAAGATAGGAAATCCTTGCTAAATCAGGAGTATGAGAGTTTTAGACAAGGTAAAGGTGATAGCATAACTGAGTGCTACAAGAAGTTCTATAGAATAGTTAATGAACTCATGTCTTATGGAAGAGAGTTCAGTAACTATGAACTAAATGACAAGTTTCTAAGGTCCCTAACCAAAGATTGGGACACAAAGATCTATACCATAAGAGAAATGGCTAAGTTGGGAGAAATTCCTCCTCCTACACTGTTTGGCAAGTAATTGTCATATGAGATGCAATTGACAGTGAGGAAAGAGGAAGAGAAATCAACAAGGACTGAACACAAGGAAAGATCAGTTGCTTTCAAGACAGAAGTTCCCAAAAAGTGCAGGAATAAGTCATCAACTCCACCTCCAGAGGTAGTTGATTCAGAGTCTGATGAGTCAGTCAGCACAAAGAGTGAGAGCAGTGAAAGTGATGAAGACTTTGCTGCCTTCACTAGGCACTTTCAGAAATTCTTGAAGAAGAAACAGTGGAGGTCAAGACCTTCTTCTTCAAAGGGAAAGGAAGTCTTTTATCACGAGAAAAAGCCTTCAAAGAAAGACAGGAAGAGGACAAAGTCAAGCAAGGCAACTGGATCAAAGATAGTGTGCTATTGCTGCAATAGACAGGGCCATGTTATTGCAGATTATCCAGAGAAGAGAAAGGAATCTGGTGACAGGAAAAAGACTCACTTCAAAGGAAAGAAAGAGAAGTCTTTTGTAGCCAAGAAAGAGAAGACTCTATCAGATATCTCCTCTTCAGAAACTGAGTCTCAGGCTGAAGCCTACATAGGGCTGTTTGCTGAAAAAGAAGAGGAAGAATTCATGCAGATCATGGAGTCTATTTATGAACAAGAAGATAGTCAATGCCAAGGGCTAATGGCTTTGACAGAGAGTGCCAAAATCCTGGAGCAGCCAGGACCCAGTCAGGTATAAGGTTCAAGTTCAAGTTCAGTTTCTTGTTCTAGTTCAGATTCAGATTCTTGTTCATCATGTGATGAGAATGTATCTGAGTCTGAGGATGATATTCATCAGCTTATAGATGAATATAAGGTGCTGTTGCAAGCTTACAAGAAAAGCAAATCCCTAGCCAAAAGTCAGGCAAAGGAAATTGCTGATCTTAAAGCTGGTGCAACAGATTTTGAGAAGCAGTTTGATCAAAAGTTGAATGAGATAGCTAGGCTGAAACACATTACAGTGATTCAGATGGGTACTATATCATTTAAGAATGATAAAATTAAGAGTCTGGAGATCAATCTTCAGAAGGAGAAGGACTTAGTTGCTAGGTTTTCTAAACCTAAGTCAGTGTTACCTTTAATTGATGATTTTGTTCATCATAAAGGCAAGGCTGGGCTGGGCTTTATTAGACCTGCAAGGACTGAGCAGTCCAAGGCCAAGTCCAAGGGCAAAGCCCCATCATTCAACAAGTCTGTTGTAGATAAGACAGCAAAGGCTGTGCCTAAGCAAAGGTACAACAAGTTTGAATGCTGGTGCTGTGGCAAGGTTGACCACTTTGCAGTGGACTGTTGGCACAATGCCAGTACCAAGGTGAGTAGCAAGCTACCTGGTGGAAAGCCAGTAGGTAATTTTGTCAAGTTACAGACTAACAAGTACCAAGGACCCAAGAATTCTTTGGGTTCTAAGGTCCATTAATCTGTTTTGCAGGTAAGTCCAAGTGGCCATACCCCTACATGGTACTTGGACAGTGGATGTTCTAGACATATGACTGGAACAAGAAGATTACTAAAGGACTATATTCCAGTAAAAGATGGTCCAAAAGTCACCTTTGGTGGTTCTGAAAAAGGAATCATCAAAGGGTTTGGTAACATTTCTAGCAACTTAGTTACCATTACTCAAGTGGCTTATGTTAAAGGGTTGAAACACAACCTAATAAGTATAAGTCAATTAAGTGATGTAGGGTATGACATCTCATTTGCTAAAAATGGTTGTCATATCAAGAGGTCAAGTGATCAAGAGATCATTTTGACAGGATATAGGAAGAGGAATGTCTACTGCCTAGACATTATGGTTGAGAACAATGGTTCTTCAGTTTGTCTTGTTGCTGATGAGACAGTCTCTCATTGTGTCAAATGGCACAAGAGGCTTGCCCATCTTAACTACAAGACTATTAGCAAACTATTTAGCAAAGAGTTAGTGAGGAATAGTCCTCAAGTTAAGTGTGTTAAAGATGGTATTTGCTCAGCTTGTCAAAAGGGCAAGCAGACTAAATCCACCTTTAGAAGCATTGGAAACAAAGATGCTGTGAGGTGTCTATACCTCTTGCATATGGATCTCTTTGGTCCAATGCCAGTTCACAGCTTAGGTAGGAAGGTCTATACCTTTGTAGTTGTAGATGACTACTCAAGGTTTTCCTGGGTGTTCTTCTTAAGACAGAAATCTGAAACACCTAGTGTCTTCTATAGCTTAGTCAAGCAAATTCAGAATGAACTAAATAGTATAGTGGTCAAAATTAGAAGTGATCATGGTACTGAATTTCAGTCTGATAGCATGACAAAACTGTGTGAAGACTTTGGGATATTTCAAGAATTCTCTTCACCTAGAACACCTCAGCAAAATGACATTGCTGAGAGGAAGAATAGAATCTTGATAGAGGCTGGTAGGACCCTACTAAGTGATACATCACTGCCAGAATATTTCTGGGCTGAAGAAGTTAACACTGCATGCCATGTTATAAATAGGGCTACCATCACTAAAAGGCTTAACAAGACCCCCTATGAAGTTGTGAAAGGCAGGAAACCAAACTTATCCTATTTTAGGATCTTTTGTTGCAAATGCTTCATACTTAACAATGGGAAGTCTTACTTAACTAAGTTTGCTGCCAAGTCCCAAGAGGGAATTTTTGTTGGGTACAGCAACAATAGTAAGGCTTATATAGTCTACAACTTGACTACACAAGTTGTAGAAGAATCAATGCAAGTAGTTTTTGATGAGACAAAACTTATTAATAATGAGTTGTCTAGTAGTGTATGCAGCCCCACAGGTCTGACAAAGACAATGGACAAGCTTACTATAGAAGAGGTGCCTGCTGCAAGACAGCAAGTAGAAGACAGTAGCTGTTGTCCAGGGGGAGAACTACATGTGCCAATAGCTGAAGAAGTACAAGGAATTCAGCATGATGCAGATGCTGAAGTGGTTCAACCAGAAGTAAGGATGCCTCCAGCCCACAGGCATCTTAGAGATCATCCAGTAGAGCTAATTATTGGAGATCCAAGACAAGGAGTTCAAACTAGGAGCAGAAATCAGAATGCTGCAATCTATTCCAGTTTTCTGTCACAAGTTGAACCTAAGAAGTTTGAAGAAGCAATACAAGATCCACAATGGACTGAAGCAATGCAAGAAGAGCTTAATCAGTTCAAGAGGTGCAAGGTCTGGGAATTGGTTCCCAAATCTAAACACCATAATGTAATAGGAACTAAGTGGATCTACAGGAATAAGATGGATGAACAAGGAGTCATCATTAAGAATAAGGCTAGACTGGTTGCTAAAGGATATATGCAAGAAGAAGGTATTGATTTTGATCAAACCTTTGCTCCAGTAGCCAGACTGGATGCCATAAGAATTTTCTTGGCCTATGCAACCTATCAAGGATTCAAGGTACACCAAATGGATGTCAAGTCAGCATTCCTAAATGGTAATTTGAAAGAAGAAGTCTATGTGGAGCAGCCTTCAGGTTTTGTTGATCCAACTCTACCTCATCATGTCTATAGACTTAGGAAAGCTTTATATGGGTTAAAGCAAGCCCCTAGGGCTTGGTATGAAACCCTATCTAGTTTCCTTATTGAGAACGTGTTCTCAAGGGGGAAAATAGATAAGACTCTATTCCTTAGGGAATCTAGAGGCAAAGTTATACTAGTCCAAATATATGTAGATGACATTATATTTGGGTCTACTGAAAGCAGCCTTTGCAAAAAGTTTGCAAAACTTATGCAAGGTCAGTTTGAGATGAGTAGTATGGGAGAGCTGAAGTTTTTCTTGGGTCTCCAAGTTAAACAGACTGAAAATGGTTTATCCATATATCAGTCCAAGTTCACCCTAAAACTCATAAGGAAGTATGGTATGGATTCATCCAGCACCATGAAGACTCCTATGGGGTTAAGTATGTCTCTTAGCAAGGATGATGCAGGGAAACCTGTAGATGAAACCTTGTATAGAGGGATAGTTGGCTCCCTATTATACTTGACTGCTAGTAGACCTGACATCATGTATGCTACATGTGTTTGTGCCAGGTATCAAGCCTGCCCTAAAGAGTCTCATTTGACAGCAGTCAAAAGAATATTGAGATATCTAAAGGGCACTCCCTATCTAGGCCTCTGGTACCCTAGAAATGGAGATTTTGATCTAACAGGTTATTCAGATGCAGACTTTGCAGGATGCAAAGAGGATAGAAAAAGCACTACTGGAACCTGTCAATTCCTAGGTGGGAGACTAATTTCATGGAGTAGCAAGAAGCAAACCAGTGTGGCTATCTCCACAGCAGAGTCAGAATATATGGCTGCAGGAAGTTGCTGTGCTCAACTTCTGTGGATTCAACATCAGCTAGAGGACTATGGATTTCAGGTAAGTAGAACTCCACTTTTCTGTGATTCTACAAGTGCTATTTCAATAGCTAATAACCCTGTATCTCATAGTAGAACCAAACATATTGAAATTAAATATCATTTTCTTAGGGAGCATGTAGAAAGAGAAGATATTTTACTTGAATATATTAATACAGATAATCAGATAGCTGATATGTTTACTAAGCCCCTAGAAGAAGCTAAGTTCACTAGATTCAAAATTGAACTAGGAATGATAAACTTAGAATAAGTTTACAGAATTAAAATTGGCTAAGTTAAAAGGTGTCGGCACATAGACAAGTCTATGTCGACACAGAATAGTGGTGTCGACACTTCAGGATAAAGGTGTCGACACATCCAGGATGTTGGTGTCGACACTTCAGGATGTTTGTGTCGACACATGATTAGTAGGTGTCGACACATCCAATATAGTGTCGACACTTATGTTTTACTCAGAATTTTCTAAATAAAGTCTCGACAATGTGTCGAGTTATGTTGTGTCGACACATAATTAAGTGTCGACACATAAAATCTGTTGACTAAACTTGTGTCGACACATGTGTGTCGAGACATTATAAGTATGTGTCGACACTTATTGCCAGTGTCGACACATCTTAAGATAGCCGTCCCGCCTGTTCATCTTCAAAATTAGACAGGTATAAATAGGGTTCTGTCTTTGTTTGTCGACACGCTTTCAAAGTTTCGAGACCAAAACTACAGTGTCGACACCTCTCTTTTCTAAAGACAAATTCTCCAAACCCTAATGGCTCCTAAGCTTGAGGAGAACGTTAACGAGGGCTATGAGCTAGTGCGTGGCGCGTTCGACGATGCAGATGCAGAAATTCAGGCCGTAGTAACCCTAGTCGCCGATTCTGGACTAAACTTTCTCCTGTCTGAACCTACAAAGATTTGGATGGAGGAAGTACTTGAATTCCTTAATGGAGCTGCAGTAGATGAATCTGGATTCAGAATCAAATCCAGAGTTCATGGAACTAAGATCAAGGTTTCACCTAAGAGTCTGAGGAAGGTACTCCAGCTACCCAAAATTCAAGATGAAGAAGAGGTTACTGCTTCAAAGACCAGGGAAGCTTTAACCTGGTGTGGTCTTGATCCTAAGATGAAGATGGGATCTGTATTCAACAGAAAAGGCATGAATAACCAAGGAAAGTTCATGTCTGAAATTGTGGGAAAAGTCTTACTCAGCAAGCCTGGAGGGCATGACAAAGTGTCAGCCTATATGTTTGGAATCATGACAAGAATTATCTTCACTATTAAAACTGATTGGTCAATGATAGTATTTGACAAGATCAAGGAGAGTCTGAAGAAGCCCAACCTGGGCAGAATAATTAGTCTCTACCTAGCTGGTACCATACCAGAGGTAATGAATACTGCTGCAGGCAGCAAGATCAACCATATGAGGAAAATGGATCAAAGGATCTTTTCCAGATGGGACAGGGTGTTGTCCAAGGAAATATCAACACCAAAGAAGACAGTACCTGAGAAGGAGATTCCTCAAAAGAAAAAGAGAAAAACTGCTCCAGTTGAACAAGAATCCTCCAGCAGTTCAGGGAGTGAAGAACATGTTGTTTTCACTCCTGATGACCAAGAGGAAGTGGCTGCAGAGAAGACCCCTGCTGCTCAAGATATTGTTGAGATCCAGGGGGAGCTACCACAGGCTAGCCCCATCCACAGGGATCAAAGCCAGGGGGAGCCTCCAGTTGTAGAAGAACCATCTACACTGGACAGTGAGCAAGCCACCACTATCATACAAGAGGTACTCACTGAACTAAACACATTAGATTTTTCTAAAGAAGATGCTGATTTGTCTGATGTTCCTCAATAAAATCAGCTGCATAGCCAAGAACCAGATGTTGTGATCAAAGACACATCTGTTGTACTAGAAGTGGTTCCTGATCAAGTAGTTGAAGAACCAAGAACTTTTCCAGCTTCTTCACCCCCTGAATTCACCATGGAAGATTTATTTCTCAATCTAGATCAAGCTGATTTTGACATGGACAAAGAAGCTGCTGAAAGAGATACTACTGCTGCTGAGGGGGAGCAAGTAAAAGATCTGGAAGAGCCTATTAGGCCAGAAACTGAAAAGGCATCTGAAGTACAGAAAGAGAAGTCTCAAAGCCCTAAGGATAGGGTTGAGATAGCCAGCACTTCTGCCTCTGAAGATGAGGAGAGTGCTAGGGCAAAGAAGAAGAAACTATATGTCTTCAAAAGGAGAAGTCAGAGTTATAAGAAAGCTCTGCAGTCTATAGCCCCACAGCCTATAATTCAACAAGCTCCAACAGTTGATTATAGTGCTTTACTGATTGCACTGCAGATTAAAATGGATGAACAAAGAAAAGCAATAGAGGCTTATGTAGATAAAGGGCACAAAGCTTTACAGTTTGACCTGGCCCAAGATATAAAGTCAATAAGGTTTGAAATGAACCTTAACAAGAAGGAAATGACTGAATGCTTCCACAAGGGTGGAAATGCAGTGGTGTATCTGGCAACACACCAAGAGAAGATCAAGGCACAGGTAGATGATATAACATTAAAACAAGGATATGTACTGGAAAATCAGATAAGAATGAATGACAATCTGACTGATTCTCATAATGCTATAATCACTGAGTTAAAGAACAAGGCTGAAGAACCTTCTACCTCTACTGCTGCTGCTAAAGCTGATTTTGACAAAGTCTTTCAAAAGGAAATTTCTGCTGTAAAGACTGCAATCCAAGCCTCTTAGAAAGCTATATCAGATCAACTTCAAAAGCTGAAACCATTCTTTAAAGAGGGCATCAGATACTTGGACAGTCAGATCAGGTTTCAAAAGGATGATGTCAGAGACCATATGGCTCGAGAAGTCATAAAGGGGGAGAGAGTTTTAGTCAAAGCTAGCTCTGACCATGCTAAATGGAAATCTAATTCCATCAGAGCTACACTGGGCTATCCTCCACTCTGTGATGATGATAATGTTGCAGAATCTGGGATTTAACCTGCCTATCTTGGAGGAGAGCAACCAGAGGTAGCTCAAGTGATATTTCCTCCACCAGATTTTGACATGGTGCAAGCTGATATTCATCATATGTATAGCCCACCTGAGGGCAAGGACCATGTTCATATTGAAAAGGTTGTTCAACCTATGTCTGAAGCCATGCAAGAGGCATTGCAGAAGGAGGAAGAGACAAGGCTGTCTAAAAAGAGGTTTAGGGAACGAGCAGAACAAAAGCCAGATTTTGAACAATGGAGCCCTACCTCTAGGAATATAATTTTAACTGCCTGGAAAGCTGCCAAGGACAATACACTTGACAGGAACAAATGGTTCTCTGAAGCTGAATGGAGAAAACATGAGATCAGGCAGGAAGCAATAGTTCAATTCAGAAGGAAGGCTAAGATGGGAAAGCTACCTCCTACTGCAGTGGAGCCTAGCAAGTACTTCCCTAAGCCATATCATTATTTTGAGAGGCAGAAGATCAAGGCAGAAGAACTCAAAAAGAAAGATCTAAAAGGCAAGAAGAATGCTGTTGCTGAAACTGCTGAAGCTCCTGTCAAAGCTCAAGTCCAACCTGGCAAAGGCATAGTTATCAAAGAACCAGACTAGAAATAGATTAAGAATTGACTTGAAGATTGTTGTAATTTTTGAATGTAAAACATTTTTGTAAACTACTGAAAATGTATAAGAAAAATGTTAGAACAATATATGTTAAATATATTTCATGATTGTTCTGTGAATATGTCTATTTCTTGTTTTGTTCTGAAATGATGAATGTGTATACATGTGTGAATAATTACATGTTTATGTTTACCCTGCTGAATATAATCTTCTTTACATCATTTTGTAATTTTTAATTATGAATGGTGTATATCATTGACTAAGTGTTATGACTTCTCCAAATAGGGGGAGATTGTTGGGTACATTGGTCAAATGTACCTGATTTGAAGAAGCCTCACCCAACTCAATGATATACATCATAATGTATTTGATGTATGTTGAGTTTACTTGTGCAGGTTAAGAAATCACTGGACTGAAGCAAAAAGTTTCTAAGTCCATGTGTCGACACTCAGAGGGAAGTGTCGACACTTGAGAAAGCTTGTGTCTACACCCAGACAAGCAGTGTCGACACTTGGAGACATTGTGTCGACACCTGGAATGCAGAGTCGACACCAGACTGAAAGTGTCGACACTTGGAGCTGTGTCGACACTCAGTGAAGAAAAGTGCAGACAGAATGTGTCGACACAAGGAGCTGTGTCGACACCCAGTGAAGCTGTGTCTACACCAGAAAGTTTCGACACTTGGAGCTGTGTCGACACTCAGCAAACGTCTGCAAAGACTAAGTTAAAGTGTCGACACTCAGAACAATGTGTCGACACTCAACAGAAAGAGTCAGCACTTGAAGTATGTGTCGACACTCAGCACAATGTGTCGACACACAACCAGAAGAGTCAACACATGAAGTAAGTGTCGACACCCAGCACATTGTGTCGCCACTAAGCTAAAGACTCAACACTTGAAAAAAGTGTCGATACAAGGAACTGTGTCGACACATAGCAAAGATCAGAAAGATCAACAGAATTATTCTAAGTACAAGTGTCGACACTAAGGGAATGTGTCGACACTCAGCTGAAGACTCAACAAGAAGAAGGTGTGTCGACACAAAGAGCTGTGTCGACACTCAGCATGTATCGACATTGAAGACTATGTGTCGACACCAAGAAGCAGTGTCGACACTTGACAGATTCAATACAAGAAGTTGTGTCGACACAAAGGAGATGTGTCGACACTTAGAAGAATTCAGCAAAAGCTAGAAGAACAAGTACTTGTGTCGACACTCAATTTCAGTGTCGACACATGCAGAAGAATCTGTGTCGAGACATACAAGGAGTTGTGTCGACACCTTGTAGACTTGTGTTGACACTTACACAACATGTGTCGACACTTGGACTATAAGTGTCGACACTTGAAGACAGAAAGTCTCAACACTTACAGACAGTTAGAGATTTTCAAGAAATGATTGGATGACTTGACAGCTGCCGTTACAGCCGGTCTACAGCAACTGTCAGAGATGTCAGAAGTCAGTTATGAACCGGACCAGCCGGTTACCATGAAGAAGGCCTATAAATAGACACATACAGTTTACAGAAACAGAAGTGAAGGTTGTTCAGTAATTCAGATTGTGAATCAAGTTGAAGAACAATTTATTAAAAGTGGTACCCAGAGTATCAACACAAGAAGATCTTGCAGTCCAAGTGCAGATCTAAGAAGTTTGAGAGAGAGGGATCCTTCCAAGAAATCAGCCTCTAGAACTAGGCTGAGAAGAAGGATTCAGATTCAATTCTGGATCTTAAGTAGCAGAGGTCAAGGAACTACTACAGGAGGATTCAGTCTTATTCAGTTCTACTCAAGAAGCTTTGAAGAAAGCTAAGTCAGAGTGAATCCAGCTGAGTTCTTCCAAGAACTCATCAAAAATCTCTCAACTCCCCTCTTTTATTTCTGAGTTGTAGAGTTATTATTTGTAATACATTTTAACTTGTAGGATCCTTTGGATCTGAGTGATTTGTAAGCCTGTATTTATAAAGGCTGAGGGTAGGGCTTGTGAGACTGAGTGTAGGAGATTGAGATCTCTGAGTGTAGGCCTTGGTTGGCTGAGTGTAGGCCTTGGTTGGCTGAGTGTAGGCCTTGGTTGGGTGAGTGTAGGCCTTGATTGGCTGAGTGTAGGCTTTGGGATAAAGCTGAGTTGTAAGGCTTTGGGCCTGAGGAGTAGGAACCAATTTGGGTTCTGAGACAGTGGAGGAATTTGGCCGAATCTAGTACACTGCTAGATAGGCGAAGGGGGAAAGTGGATGTACCCATATCTTGGGAAACCACTATAAACCACTGTGTTGTGCTGTGATTGTGCTGTGTATGCTGTGAATGCTTTGTGATTGCTGTGCAAAAGTTAGAAATCTGTGATAATAAACTGTTTGCTGCCATTAAAGTTAAAAAAGGATTAGGTCACCTATTCACCCCCCCCCCTCTAGGTGTTTAGGTACCATATCTTTCAGGCGGCTTCCGATTTTGGAAAGAGAATATTGATTCAGAATACATAGGTTTTTCTTCATTCTTGCTTCTTAGGGTTGGTCGATTATGATAAGAACTTTTATGGAACTTACCTAATGGTCATAATCATATTAAATACATGACACATGGACCAATCATGCTTTAATCACATTTGAAATCGCGTCTGTCGAAACTTAGGAAAATTTAGAAAACAATACAATATTTCTCGAGAAGTATAATAGTACTTGAGAAATGGTTTTTTGATTCTCGAGAAGAACGATGAGGATCTCGAGAAAAATACTTAGTAAAAATGTGGAGGTGCAAATCAGCAATTTCAAGAATGAAGGAAAGTACTCGAGAAGAATAAAGTTTTGTTCTTGAGAACAATCATTCTGGTACTCGAAAACAAAAAGTATCACAAGAACAGATGTCTGGCTCTCGAGAAAAATATTCTAGGCCTCGAGAAACATTTTCTGCTTCTCGAGAACTAAACATAGCCTTCTCGAGAAAAATGTTTTGTTTCTCAAGAAAAAGACTTGGTGAAAGTTCAGGAGGTATGCTTGATACCACCTGAAGGTGTTAGTTAGCTCAGATATACTCTAGAGCGGGGGGGGGGGGGGGGTGAATAGAGTATGTTGGTGATTTAAAACTTTTACAACTATTGTTGTATTTTAGGTGTGTGTGCATGGAAGCAAATACAATAAACCAAGATGCAGCAACTATCTAATCACAGCACATTCACAGAGCAAGGCCAGAAAACAAAAAGAAAAGAAAGCAACCAGACAACACAAGAATTTTATAGTGGTTCCCCAAATCTGGGTAGTCCACTCTTCTACCACCCTAGTAGGAATCCACTACAGGAAGGGGTTGATCAGGTGTCCTGGCACCAATGGGATTTTGATCAGGTTCCCAAAAACCAAACCCTCAAGTCTTTTGGAGGGAGACTTGCAACTAGAATAATTTTGAAGGGAATTAAAACCCTGTACAGAGGTGGAGTGAGAGGGTGATGAGGTCTTCTCTTTCTCAAGTCAAATGAGAAGACTTGTGGATTGTTGTTTAACAGCTTTGCTCCCCCTGAGATGTAGAATGAATCAGGAAGAATGTTGGAGCACTGCTTCAGGGTGATAGGTCTTCAAAGACCTAGATTTCCTGGTCCAGAGAAAGTCTCCAGGAACTTCTTGTGACTGATATGAATGTATTGTCTTTGAAGTTATCCTGAGTAAAAGCAGATGAAGAAGACTCTTGATATTGATGTAGTGTTCTTCTTCTTCTTTTTCTTGATCAGTTTCTCTCTGGGCCAAGAATGAATTCCTTTTTCTGTGTTGTCTGAATCACTATCTGTCTCTTTTTTATTATTGTTTTGTTATTTTGTCTCTGTATGACCTACTCTTTCTGTATATCTCCATGTCTCATAAGAAACATTCGAATGTTGAATATAGAGCAGTAATGGCAGACGGCCTGGAAAGGATGCGGCAATTAATTATTTCCCCAACTGTTTCCCTTGGAAAATAGCATGTAATAATCCAGGATTAACTTCGCATTCTAACGGTAGTATTCTGGGAAGAACTGCCATTAAATGTTCAGGAATCAACGTCATGGAATGAGACGGGAACGAAAGAAGACCTAGTCCAGAATCGTCGACCGAAGAACATAATTCGTCGAACTGAGTTTTGAGTTCGTTGAGCTGAGCCTGAGTTCGTCGAGCTAAGCTGAGTTCGTCGAGCTAAGCTGAGTTCGTCGAGCTGACAGTCATCATTCGTTGAACAGACAATCTTCAATATCAGACAATCATTAACGTTGAGCAGAGAACTAAATTCGTCGAGCTGAGAACCAAATTCATCGACCTGAGAAAAGTTCTGGACTAAGACGAAATACTCTGCATCTGCTGAAATGCTGTGTCGACACAAATTGGTGTCGACAGATTGATCTTGGTGTTGACACAAATGCTCTGGTGTCGACATAAGCTGGTGTCGACTGAAATCCTTGTGTCGACACAAATCATCTGGTGTCGACACAAACCCTAAGTGTCAACACAGATTCTCTGAGTACTAAAATCGTCAAGTAGAGATTAGCATTCGTCGACCTGAGAAGCTGTGAACTTGAGGTCCAAGTTTGTCAAGCTCAGAATATAATTCATCGACCGAAGCATGAAGCTGGACTTAGAGAAATTTTGAAGTAGTCCTGATAATGCTTGAAGTA
Source organism: Platanthera guangdongensis (assembly GCA_039583875.1). NCBI lineage: Eukaryota > Viridiplantae > Streptophyta > Magnoliopsida > Asparagales > Orchidaceae > Platanthera > Platanthera guangdongensis. The sequence continues at coordinate 78,979,614 of CM077156.1, read as the reverse complement.
GAATCCCGGTGTTCGTCTAACAAAGAACATAGTTCGTCGAGCTCAGCACTACGAATTGTCTCACGATCGTCGAGCGCAGAACTCCCTTCGTCGAGATGAGTTCGACGAACGTCGAACTCATTTCACTTAGTATGAAAAACTGGTAGATCTGGAGTTCCTGACGGTCTTGAGGAAGGCTGGTCCTTCAGAAGTTGAGATAGAGGACATTCCTAGACTCTAAGACATAAACTTGACCCAGACTATACATGATGGGTCGCATCCTAAGTCAGTGGACCTAGCACAAATCAACTAGGGATCCAACAATCTCCCCCTATTTGGGTGAGGTCACTAACAGAGACTCCAAGCAAAGAACAAACAGAAAAACAATGCAGAATTAAGAAATATATCTGGCAGATAATTTACAACACATGCATCAGATATATATATACATACAGGCTTTGTTTTAATGCAAGAAATAGTCTGAAATAGAAGCAGAAATGAAATAACCACAAAATTACTTCTCTGTCTTCTTCTGTTTTAGCTTGTCTCCTGGTGCTTTATCTCCTGGCTTTTTGAAAATGATTTCCCTATTGGGATCTGAAGCTTGAGCCTTGGTCATAGTCTTGTCAGCTACCCCTATGATGTTCAGTGAAGTGGCTCTGGGGACAACTGCTTCTGGGTGAAGATGCATATAGTCATCAAAATTGAGTAACTTATTTCCTTTCCCAAATCTCTTTAGCTCATCTCTCCTGTACTGAGACATAGTAGTTAAGCCTGTTGTGTCCTTGCCTTCAGCTTTAGCTTTGTTGATTAGAGATAAGCCAATGAGCTCTTGGAACCTTGCCATTCTGGCTGTGTTGGCTGTTTCTGGATCTTCAGGAGGAGAATAGGGCCTTTCAGCTTCATGTTCCTTAGATTCCTGGTGCTGCTGGTGCTGTTGTTGTTGATGGTGTTGTCTGCCTGAAGATGGTGGCCTTGGCTGACTGCCACCAGAAGATCTCCCTGTTTGTCTCTGATAAGTTTGAATATGGGCAGATTTCTGAGAGCTAGAGCCAGAGGCACCTGCTGCTGGAGGAGAAGGAGGAGGAGGATCCTTTCTGTATCTATGAACTGGGGGAGGAGAGTATCTCCTACTCCTCTTCTTCTCTCTTTGCTGGTTCTTTGATAGCCACATCCATGTAGGCATCCCTTTGTAAGGAGCAACATTGTGCAGAATATAGTATGGAGTGTCTGCAATGGGATTAGGCTTGGGAGCAGGAGGAGGAGGAGCCTTCCTTTTCTTAGAGAGCAACTTCTTTTTCTTTCTAGCAGCCTCCTCATATGATTCATCATCATCATCATCAGAACCTGAACTCTGAGAATTGTCATATAGAGCATTCAACTTCCTCAGTGTTTCATCAGAAACGATAAGAGGTTTTTCTTGAGGGGGGATAGAAGGTTCAGAGGGTGAGGGTTCAACAACAGTAGAGACAGAGCTTTCAGCAACTGCCTTGTTCTCTTCTTCAATGTCTGCCAGAATGAGCTCATCCAGATCAGGCATGGGAGAATCATCCATGACAAAATCTGGGACAGAGCAGATTTCTGGAATAGATATAGGAATTGGAACAGCAGTAGGAGCAGCAAAGGTGTCACAGAGTTGCTTGGCAACTGCTGGACTAGCTGGAGAGGTATACTGGACAATATCCAAATATGGCTTAGCAACCTCTACTGAAGGAAGCTTCATATATACAGAATCAAAGGTATGAAGAATCTCAGATAAATTAACTGTGGGATTTATAAAAAAAATCACCAGCAGGTGTTATTGTATCCACTGACTCATCAAAGCTAATGTTAGTGTCCATAAATTGAATAAAATCAATTGTTGTATCTGTAACTGCAACTGCATTATCAAGCACTGTATCAACTGTATCTGTGTTATCAAAAATTGTATCTGTATCAACTGTATCAACCTCTACAGCTACTGCACCAGCTTCATCATGGAGCATCTCCCCCTGCATGGGTTTAGGAGAACCTTGAGCCAGGCCCCTGAATGAAGAGGGGCAGCAGAAAGGGCTGTGATTTGTGCAGATAAAGAATTAATGGAATTCACCAGAGGTGTAATGGCCTCTGTGATGAGTGATTGAATAAGAGGAGTCAGAAGAGAGATGATGGAGGGAATGGTGGAAGAGTCCAGAAGTGGAGAAAGAATGGTGGAGGGGATAGAAGCAGAGGAGGAAAGAAGAATACTTGGAGGGGATAATGGAGGGAGAATAGTGTGTGGTTCAGTGGGTATGGTGTAGGATGGAATAGTGGATAGGTGTGGGGGAAGAGGGGATTGAGGAGGTGAGGGAATGTGTGTTTCAGTGGGGGAAACTGGAGGTGTAGGGAGATGTGCAAGATCAAGCGGTGGAGATTGATGTTAAGGTGGAGTCAATTGAGGTGCCGGAGGAGTGGGAAGAGATTTGGGAGGTGGAATGGCCTCTTCAGTGTCAGGATGGGGAGTGACCTTGACGGTCCTTGTGCTCTCAAAAGCGTTGATGGAGGAGGAGGAACCCTTGGAGGGTTTGGTGATTGTACTCTCTCATCTGCGAAACAAGGCGCAGGTGAGGCGCTTGCTGGCATTATGAATGTGGTCGGGGAGACCAAACATTCACTGGCCTTTTCCTGGAGGAAAATCCCCAGGATTCTGCCGTAGCAGATTTCCTTCTTGCTTGTTTTCTTCTTGATTAGGTCAAAGAAGACCATGACCCAGTCGACCTGTCGTTTGTTGAACACTGCGCACATAATCAGGAATTGATGGCGAGTGATATAGTCAATTGCCGAGTGCTTGCCCATCAGAATTTTTCCTACAATGTCGGCCAAAAATTAATAGGCGGCAGACAGTTGCTTCTTCAGAAGCTTATTAGGGTTGCTGCCGGAGAAACCCATTACCTTCAACATATCAGAATATTCTTCAGCTTCCATTTCCAAGTTGTCTTCACCATTGATCAGTCCAAAAATTTCAGAAAGTACTGCTGGAGACAGGGAAACGGCAGTGTTTCCAATATGTCATGTCAGATCTCCGTCTTCAGAAATGGTGGCAGTGTACACTCATTCTCTTATCTCGGTTGAGTGTAGCTTGATGCTGCGAGTCATGAAATCCTTGAGATGCAATTCTTCAAGTAATTCCAGGATATAAAGAAAAATTGGATCGGAATGTTGGAAAGACTCAAAATCCATGGAGAATGCTGCATCAAACTTCATCGCCGCAAGTGCTCTTGGAGGAATCGCCATTGATGACCTGCAAAGAAAATCACAGAGAAAACGACGATCAAGAGCAAAGGAACTAAAAGCGCGGCACGGAGGTCGAAGAAAACCTATATATAAGATTTTCAGAATATGAATCGACAAGCTCCGTTCCACGAAAAGAGACAGATCTTCGAACTGAGGTCGACGAAATAAGTTAGAGGTGAGTAGTTCGTCGAACTCATTTAGAAGAATTGAAAACAGTTCGTCGAACTCCGTTCGACGAAATGGTTTCTGAAGCAAGGTTCGTCGATCTCCGGTCGATGAAAATTGTTTCCACATAGAGAATTCATCGATCTCCGTTCGACGAGAATCTCTCAAACTTTCCCTAATTCGTCGAACTCCGTTCGACGAACTCTGAAAAATTCGTCGAATGCAGACAGAAATTAATTTAACTCTTCTCCATTATGCATTCCCAGTTTATTTATAAAGAACAGATGGGTTTTCTCATCTAAAGGTTTGGTGAAAATATCTGCTCTCTGTAAATCAGTAGGAATATGAATCAAGTTAATCTTCTTTTTGTCTACATTATCTCTAATGAAATGATGTCTTATTTCAATATGTTTAGTCCTAGAATGATGAACTGGATTCTGAGCTATAGCAATAACACTTGTATTATCACAAAATAGGGTTGAACTATTTAAGTTGATACCATAAACTAGGAGCTGGTTTTGTATCCATAGCATCTGTGAACAGCAGCTGCCAGCAGCTGCCAGCAGCCATATACTCTGCCTCAGCAGTTGATGTAGACACAGATGTCTGCTTTTTGCAAAACCAAGAGACAAGTCTCATACCCAGGAACTGGCAAGTTCCAGAGGTACTTTTCCTGTCCACTCTACATCCAGCATAGTCAGCATCTGAGTATCCAGTTAACTCAAATTCTGACTCTGCAGGATACCAGAGTCCTAAACTAGGACAACACTTTATATATCTCAAAATCCTTTTCAGAAAAATAAGATGAGATTCTTTAGGATTCACTTGGAATCTAGCACAAAGGCATGTGGCAAACATTATGTCAGGCCTGCTAGCTGTTAAGTATAATAGGGATCCAACAATTGCCCTATAATGTTTCTGATCTACAGGTTTCCCTGCTGCATCAGAATCCACAACAGCATTGGTAGCCATAGGTGTTTTCATTCCTGAAGCATCACCCATCCCAAACTTTTTAATAAGCTCTTTAGCATACTTAGATTGGGAGAGGAAGATACCACCAGGGAGCTGCTTCACATGGAGACGAAGGAAGTAGGAAAGCTCACCCATGCTACTCATCTCAAATTTGGAATGCATGAGGTCAGCAAATCTCTTGCACAATTTGGGATCAGTAGACCCAAAAATAATGTCATCCACATATATTTGTACCAATAAGATTTGGTCCTTATGATGTCTAGTGAAAAGAGTTTTATCTATGGTTCCTCTTGTAAATTTATGCTCTAAGAGAAAGCTAGCTAGGGTCTCATACCAAACTCTTGGAGCTTTCTTTAAACCATAGAGAGCTTTATGCAATTTGTAAACATAAGAGGGTTGAGTTAGAGAGATAAAACCTGGAGGTTGTTCTACATAAACCTCTTCTTGAAGTACACCATTCAGAAAGGCACTCTTAACATCAATCTGGAATACTTTGAACTTTTTGTAGGCTGCATAGGCTAGGAATATTCTAATGCCCTCCAACCTTGCAACAGGGGCAAAGGTTTGGTCATAGTCTATTCCTTCCTCTTGTCTATAGCTTTGAGCAACAAGTCTAGCCTTGTTTCTTACTATGTTCCCTTGTGCATCCAATTTTTTCCTATAGACCCATTTGGTTCCAATAACTGGGTAGTTATGGGGTCTTGGAACCAAATCCCAAACTCTACATCTCTCAAATTATTTAGTTCCTCTTGCATTGCAAGAATCCATTGGGGATCTTGCTCAGCTTCATGGATGGTGAGAGGTTCAATTTGAGAGAGAAAACAGGCATGCATCAAGTCTTGATTGAGCTGATTCTTGTCTATACACCAACTGAAATGTCTCCAATCACTTGAGATCTTGGGTGATCTCTAAGTGTGATAAGATCAGTTGGTGGAGTTGGTTGAGCAACAGCTTCTGTAAATAATTCCTCTTGAGGAATGGTACTGGCTGTTGATGGAAGTTCAGTTGCTTCCTCTTGGACTTCTTCTTCACTATCTTCAGCAGCCTGTGGAGTGGGATGAGTTGGAACCTCTTGGGTAAGGTTTAGTCCATCCATACACTCACACAGTGGTGAAACCTGCAAAAACCTATTGGTAGAAATGTCTTTCTCCTTATAAGACATGTTAGCTTCATCAAAAGACACATGGTCAGATTCTTCAATTTTAAGGGATGATTTGTTGAAAACCCTATAGGCGTTGCTTACTTGGGAATATCCTAGAAAAGTCCCTTCTTCAGCCTTAGCCTCAAATTTTCAAATGTATCTTTTGTTATTAATGTGGATGTAACATATGCAACCAAAAACTTTAAAGTAAGTGATTTTAGGTTTCTTTTCTTTAAGTAAGTCATAGGGGGTCCTATGTTTTAGTTTATGTATAAGACATCTGTTCAGGTCATAGTTAGCTGTGTTTACAGCTTCTGCCCAAAAGGATAGAGGCATGTAAGCATCTGCTAACAATGTACTTGCAGCTTCAATGAGTGTCCTATTTTTCCTTTCAGCAACACCATTTTGTTGGGGAGTTCTAGGAGCTGAGAAGCACTGCCTGATACATTCCTTCTCACAGAACTAATGCATAAGAAGAGACTCAAACTCTGTGCCATGATCACTTCTGATCAATGCAACATGAGTAGAGAACTCAATCTGTATAGTCCTGAGAAAATCTGTAAGAACTTTGAATGTATCTGACTTAGCTCTCAGAAAGGCTACCCAACTAAATCTGGAGAAATCATCAACAATGACTAAGGTGTAAGACTTCTCTCCTAGGCTTTGTACTGCAATGGGTCCAAAAAGATCCACATGAAGGAGATACAATATCCTAGGTGAATCACTTTTATTAATGGATTTGAAACTAGTTTTAGTTTGCTTGCCTAGTTGACAAGCCCTACATAGGCTTTCCTTCTTGTAGGGACCAGAAGGTAAACCTCTAACACGGTTGTCTTTAGATAATCTAGATATGTTCTTAAGGTTTACATGTCCTAGCCTTTTGTGCCATAACTCATTTTGGTTACTAGTGATATTGAGTAAACAAATATCAGTTGTGGCAGAAATGAAATCTACTAAATATATGTTTCCTTGTCTAAGACCAATTAAAACAGTTTGGTTTTTATCATTTATAATAGAGCAAGAGGTAGAGTTGAAATGTACTTGATAACCTTCATCACATAATTAACTTATGGATATAAGGTTCTGTTTAAGTCCTCTTACATATGTCACCTTTTTGAAGGTCACTGCTCTAATGCTTACCCTTCCATATCCTTCTGACTGACCACTCTTTGAGTCTCCAAATATCACATTTGGTCCTAGCTTGGACTTATAGCTGGAGAGATTTGCTTTGCTGCCAGTCATGTGCTTGGAGCAGCCACTGTCCAGGTACCAGGTCTGACTTAACCTTGGATAGCTCTTCACCTGTACCTGCATTAAAAAATAAAGCTCAATTATTCTTGACCCAGGTTACCTTGGGTCCTTGGTTTGGCTGAAAAGTAAAACTAGAAATGACTGATAAGGCAGGTTGAGACTTATACCCTAGAGGGTGATATCTCCTAGGTGGGATTATCCAATCAGCTACTGGATTAAATGTCTTGTTAGCTGCTTTAAAATTTCTATAAGAGAAATGATTTATATTTGGTCATTCTGGGATCGACGAATTATTGTGAGTTCGTCGACCAGAGTTCGACGAATGGGGATGAGATCGTTGACCTCCACTCAGAGAATGACCATGGTCATTTTCTGCGTCCCACGTTCGTCGACCTCTGCTTGACGAACCATACGTAGTTCGTCGATCGCAGTTGGACGAATAATTATTTCTGAAGTTTGTGTTCAGCGTTCGTCGATCGGGGTTCGACGAACTTGCAGGATTTCATCGATCTGAGTTCGACGAATTCTGCTGAACTTGGTTTTTAATATCTTTCTTCTGTTTTCTGTTTCTATTGTCTAGGGGATTTGACTTGTTTTCTGACATGGGTTTTTCAATTAGTTTCTCTTTACCCTTAGCAGTGATAAACTTTATGGGAGTAGAAAGTATATTCTTCTTTATTATGGGGGGTAAACCTGATGAAGCACCCAAGCCCAACCTGCCATTTAATCTAGCATTTACTGTGCTTGTGATATCCATCAGCTTGAGGCTTCTCCCATTGAGAGATTGCTCAAGTTTTTTTGCCTCACATAATTCAGATTTTAACTTGATTATTTGTTCATTAGCTAGTGTCAATTGATCAGTTAGTTTTCTATTTTCTATGCTGACAGATTCAAGGTTTTCTAATCTAGTCCTCAAGGTTTTTATTTCTTTCTCTGAGTTTATTAAATCCATGCACATAGTTTTAAATTCTACTTTAAATAAGTCAGAATTGAAATCAAAACTAGAAATCACCTGATCAGCCTCTGAGTCAGAGACACCTTCATCTTCAGAATCCTCTTCTGATCCACAGTTGCTTCTAGAGGCATCTATTTCCATTAGGCACACCTCCTTGGATCTGGCTTCTTCTTCTTCTTCACTGGAGCTGGAGGAGGATGTTTCCTCTTCTGTGTCACTTCATGACTCAGCAACAAATCCTTTGTCTTTCCTTTTATATTTGTTGGAGGAGGGTCTGCTGCTTTGTTTTCTTCTGGAATCCTTGTCCCTGCCCTTGTCCTTTTTCTGATTCTCTGGGCATTCTGAAATATAGTGCCCAGGCTTTCTGCATCGAAAACACACAACCTCCTTAGTTGATGTCTTGTCATATTTGGGCTTATCGTCCCGCCTGGATGATTTTCTTCTAAAGTCCTTTCTTGCCATTTTGTTGAATCATTTGTCAAAAAGACTCATTAACTCTTCATTGGATGTAGATGTTTCATTGTCTTCAGAAGCTTTGAAGGCCAAGATGTGCTCCTTCCTAACTGGGGTAGTTGTCTTCTGTTCTGCTGCCTCTCTTGATTTGACAAGCTGCTCATATGACTTCAGCTTGCCTAGCAGAGATTCTGTTGAAATCTCATTGAGGCTTCTGGCTTCTTTGATTGGCCAGATTCTGGAATCCCATGAACTGGGGAAACACATCAGTATCTTGTCATTCACCTTAGTTAAGGTGATGTCCTTGTCAAGAGTCTTGAGTTCACTGATGATTGAACTTAATATATTGTACATCTCAGCCACAGATTCTATCTCATACTTTTTGAAATTCTCATAGAGAGAAATGAGACTGGATCTCCTATCCTTTCTTTCATCAGCTGAGTCTGCTACCATTTGGTTGAGAGAGTCCCAAATGGCCTTGGCTGAGGTGCACTCAGCCACCTTCTAAAATATGTCATCTGATATTGTTTGGGCCAGAATATTCATAGCCTTTGCATCAGCCATCTTAGCTTTCTTATAGGCTTCAGTATTGTCTGGAGGTGGTACTGCACTCAGATTAGTTGATGTGCTGGCAAAAGTTGCAGGAGCTGGAGGAACACCGGTTGAAATGACAGAAAAAATATTCGCATCAATGGAGTTCATATATAATCTAATTCTTGCCTTACAGATGGCAAACTTATTAAGATTGTACACTAGAGGTCTGATTCTTGTATAATCCTTATTTTGGGCCATGTCTGTGAGAAGGATAAGTCCAATAACAGAATAAAAACAAACAGATCTATCTAAGGGATCTTTGGGTTCAGGTGTTAGCCTGTACAACCAATCAGGTATGGTATGTTAACCAACCTGTAAGGTCTGGTAATTTAACAAACCTCACTTTGATACTAATTGAAAGTTCAGGAGGTATGCTTGATACCACCTGAAGGTGTTAGTTAGATTAGATATACTCTAGAGGGGGGTGAATAGAGTATGTTGGTGATTTAAAACTTTTACAACTATTGTTGTATTTTAGGTGTGTGTGCAGGGAAGCAAATACAATAAACCAACATGCAGCAACTATCTAATCACAGCACATTCACAGAGCAAGGCCAGAAAACAAAAAGAAAATAAAGTAACCAGACGACACAAGAATTTTATAGTGGTTCCCCAAATCTAGGTAGTCCACTCTTCTACCACCCTGATAGGAATCCACTGCAGGAAGGGGTTGATCAGGTGTCCTGGCACTAATGGGGTTTTGATCAGGTTCCCAAAAACCAAACCCTGAAATCTTTTGGAGGGAGACTTGCAACCAGAATAATTTTGAAGGGAATTAAAACCCTGTACAGAGGTGGAGTGAGAGGGTGATGAGGTCTTCTCGTTCTCAAGTCAAATGAGAAGACTTGTGGATTGTTGTTTAGCAGCTTTGCTCCCCCTGAGATGCAGAATGAATCAGGAAGAATGCTGGAGCACTGCTTCAGGGTGATAGGTCTTCAAAGACCTATATTTCCTGGTCCAGAGAAAGTCTCCAGGAACTTCTTGTGACTGATATGAATGTATTGTCTTTGAAGTTATCCTGAGTAAAAGCAGATGAAGAAGACTCTTGATATTGATGTAGTGTTCTTCTTCTTCTTCTTCTTGATCAGTTTCTCTCTGGGCCAAGAATGAATTCCTTTTTCTGTATTGTCTGAATCTCTGTCTGTCTCTTTTTTGTTGTTCTTTTATTATTCTGTCTCTGTATTACTAACCCTTTCTGTATATCTCCATGTCTCATAAGAATCATTAGAATTTTGAATATAGAGCAGTAATGGCAGACGGCCTGGAAAGGAAGCGGCAATTAATTATTTCCCCAACTGTTTCCCTGGAAAAATGGCATGTAATAATCCAGGATTAACTTCGCATTCTAACGGTAGTATTCTGGGAAGAACTGCCATTAAATGTTCAGGAATCAGCGCCATGGAATGAGACGGGAATGGAAGAAGACCTAGCCCAGAATCGTCGACCGAAGAACATAATTCATTGAATTGAGTTTTGAGTTCGTCGAGCTGAACCTCAGTTCGTCGAGCTAAGCTAAGTTCGTCGAGCTGACAGTCATCATTCGTTGAACAGACAATCTTTAATATCAGACAATCATTATCATTGAGCAGAGAACTAAATTCGTCGAGCTGACAACCAAATTCGTCAACCTGAGAAAAGTTCTGGACTAAGATGAAATACTCTGCATCTGCTGAAATGCTGTGTTGACACAATTTGGTGTCGACAGATTGATATTCGTGTCGACACAAATCCTCTGGTGTCGACATAAGCTGGTGTCGACTGAAATCTTGGTGTCGACACAAATCGTCTGGTGTCGACACAAACCCTAAGTGTCAACACAGATTCTCTGAGTACAAAAATCGTCGAGTAGAGATTAGCATTCTTCGACCTGAGAAGCTATGAACTTGAGGTCCAAGTTCGTTGAGCTCAGAATATAATTCGTCGACCGAAGAATGAAGATGGACTTTAAGAAACTCTAAAGTAGTCTTGATAATGCTTGAAGTATAATCCCGGTGTTCGTCGAACAAAGAACATAGTTCGCCGAGCTCAGCACTACGAATTGTCTCACGATCGTCTAGTGCAGAACTCCCTTCTTCGAGCTTAGTTCGACGAACGTCGAACTCATTTCACTTAGTCTGAAAAACTGATAGATCTGGAGTTCCTGATGGTCTTGAGGAAGGCTGGTCCTTTTGAAGTTGAGATAGAGGACTTTCCTAGACTCTAAGACATAAACTTGACCCAGACTATACACGATGGGTCACATCCTAAGTAAGTGGACCTAGCCCAAATCAACTAGGGATCCAACACTTGGTAAAAATATAGAGGTGGAATATAGGCATCTCGAGAAAGAAAAGAAGTACTCAGAGTAAAATGAACTTCTGTTCTCAAGAAAATTATTCTGTTACTCAAGAAGAGAATCTGTTACTCGAGAAATTACTTCTGGTTCTCGAGAAGTAATAATAACCTTCTAGAGAAATAACATATGGCTTCTTGAGAAAAAGACTTAGAAAAATATTTTGACAGAAATGAAGTAACTCGAGAAGGAAAGTCATGGAGTACTCGAGAACACATGGCTTTCTCTAGAACAGCACCAAGCTTTCTTGAGAACTGATTCTGCAACTCGAATACATGACAGATCTTACTCGAGTATAAACTGAAGTTCTTCTCGAGTACAAATGTTCCTACTCGAGAAAAATACTTAGAGTTTTCTGAAAATCTGTAAACTTAATTTCTTCAAGATATACAGCTGCCAACTTTCCTCCCATGCCTTTAGTAATTGAAAAAGAAGTGTGTCCCAATAGAGAGGCTACACATGAGTCAATACCATGGATCACATAATGAGGTATTACATTGTATGGTCCTGTGTTTGGTGACTTATTGTAGACTGACATTGTTCTACTCTTGGCAAATATATCCTACAAACACTCAACTAGAAAGGACATCAAATACAAACTTAATTCATCTTAGTTCAAGGGTGACTTCATACAAATCTTGGTTATTGTGGATGCAATATCCAACAATCACCCCCTATTTATATAAGTCGGAACCCTCTATAATAAGGTGAATTATATCAAGATAAACAAGTAAAGAAACTAATAACCATGATAAATAGAAGAAAATCTGAAATATAGAAAAATCAGATCAGAAAACTAAAGATTTATATTTATAGAAATTGTTCAAGGGAAATTCAATTCCACAAGATTTCAAAAAATGAATTTTCTGATCATCAATAATATCTATTGGTTTAGTTGTTGTTGCTGCCTTTCTTGCTTTTCTTGTTGTCTCTCCTGGTAGTTGAAAGGTTTTGGAAAATATTTTGGAGGTTTGGTTGGTGCCTTGGGATTATTCCTTCCAAACTCCCTATCATACAACCTCCTTTTGGTAAGAGATTTTTCATATAAATCTCATTCATAGGAGCTGTAATGAAGGTTCTTTTCTTCATTAAAATCAACCATAAGTTTCAGAGTATCAAGAATCAGAGCTTTGGATGTTGGACAACAAACTTCAGAGAATTCCTGAGGTCTTCTCCTTTCAGCTTCAAGATGAGGAGTTGATTTGCTGGCTGATACACCATCACAATATTTTCTTCTTTTGGCTTCCTGAATCTCTGGAGGTGATTAAGGAGGCACATTTACTTGGTCAGATTCCCAAACTTCCTCATAGATTTCAGGAGGTAGTCCTTCAAAATATTCAGGAGGTGGTCCTTCAAAATATTCAGGAGGTGGTCCTTCAAAATATTCAGGAGGTGGAGAGAATATGGCCTATTCACATCCAGGTGTGTAGAAGGGGGTGCAGAAGGATCCATAGATAAGTCAGGAAAAGTTGATTATGCATACAAATAGTAGTATCATAAGTGTATAACTTTGCACTTTTGTCTTCTTTCAGCACTGATGTCTGGATCTCTTTCAATTTTTCATCCCACTGATTTTTCATTATTTGAACTTGTTTTTCAAGTTGTTCTTTTACTTTATCCCCCCCCCTTTCTGACTTCTAGAGATAGGGTAATAATTACTTCTTCTTTGAACTGCCCAACTTCTTTACAAGTCTTGACGTTGCATTCTTGGGCTTTCTTTTCAAGTTTAATCTGATCATTTGCAATGGTAACTGATTGCACCATTACCTCACCAATGTTGGTAATGGTATGATCAATTGCTTTTCCTCCAATTTGTAACAACCTTCTAAACTCATCAGTGTTATTTTGGATTTCAGCAAATCCACGACTCATTTCTTTTTCCAAGGCAGTTACTTTATCATTTATAATTTTAAGAGAAGCATCAAAATAATCTCTCTGTGCAGCTAACATAGCTTCAATCTTACTTAATATAGTACCTTCAGGAAGTGTTTCATTTTGAGTAGATGGTGGAGGTAGAACTGGTGCTGTCCATGGAGCAATTTCTTCAATGATAATAGTGGAGGTAGATGTTTGCTTTCTACTGATTGTACTTTCTTCATCTTCAGCATATATGCGTAGTACGGAGGGAATCTTAAAATTTAGATTGGGAAGAGGTGGTTCAACATCTTCAGCATGTAATTCAACTTCTGAATCATGAATAGAAACAATCTCTTCATCATGTATATCTTCAAATGGAGAATTTGCTGGTTCAAGTTCAGGAGTTTTTGTAGTTTTTGGGGACTGTTCTGGTTGATGTTCTGGTGACTTAGTTGGAGAGGAAGGGTGTTCTTCGGGTACATTGAATGGAGGCTCTTTAGAAGAGAGTTCCTCTATCATTTGGTTGATATCTTCATTAGTAGACAAAATTTGTTCTTGAACCTGAACATTAGTCAGGTTTTCTGTATCTGGTATACTTGCAGCAGAAAAATCTGTATGTTTTGTATGAAACAAGGTGGAAGTTGCAGCACCAAAAGAAGAGACTAAAGCTGGAATTGCTGTAGTAGCTTGAGCAGGAGCTGGAGTTAGAGAGGGCTGAGCTTGAGAAGATGGGGTAGGCTCCCCCTCAATAACTGAGTCAGTTATCTTGGGAGAAGGGGGAGATGGAGTCCTGTCCACATCTTCAATTTCCTTTGTAGCTTTGTCAGACTTCTGAAGTTTAACTTCCCATCTCTGGATGGATTTGATGGAAACTTTCTTCATTCGGTGGAGGGTCATGCCCTTTTTCATGGAAAATACTTTAGGGTCATCTAGTTCAGGTACAGAGAAATGATCCTGATATAATTAGGGCTCTTAATACATGCCTTAAGTTTATCAAAGATCATCAAACCCCACTGATATTTCTTTCTACAAATAACTGCAGTCATCATATCAAAGAATTCTGGTGTGATATGACTTATAGATCTTGTCCTGCAGAGGAGGACTTTTCCCAAAATATCTGCCAGCAACTTACTTTCTGCATTCATGAACTGTGGGCGAATAGTGTGGGTTGATTGGGGAATGCCACAAAAATTTTACCCCTTTCATAATCAGTCACAACTAGGTCGTCTTCTTCATCAAACACTGGTAGCTGCAGAAATTTGGAAATAGAGAGAGGTCATTTTTACCCTGACATCTCGAACCATTGATTTGAGCACCTTTCCATTGTGCTTGACTTTGGCACGTTGAAAGAATTCTCCGACATTAGAAATTAAAACACGGCATGGGTGTTCCAGAACAAATGATAGACCGGCGATATCGAGTAAGATTAGAACATTCCTGAAATCATCTGAAATTTCGCTAACCCTGTTGAAACCAGTTCGCTGCTGATTCCGAGCTTGGAAGACGATGCCATTGATGTGGATAAAGAGATGTTGGCTGGCCGGTGAATGGAGAAGTGGGCTTGATTGCGATAGTCAGTGAAGACGGAGAAGGTGAAGAGTCTTTTCTCGAGAGAGAGGTATTTGAAATCGGGAATGGAAATTCTTGGATCTAGGTATATTTATATTTTCCTATAATTTTGATGATAAATAATATAAATAATGATAAAAGTACCTTGAATATGGCAGTGAAGTGCCCCGGTGCCAGTATTAAAAAATTCCAATCTGATTTCTCGAGATGGAATGTTGTTCTCGAGAAGAAGATAGTTAGTACTCGAGTAGAATTCTTCTTATTCTCGAGTAGAAGTTTCCAACTTCTCGAGTAGAGCAATTCATGATCTATAGTAGAGCTCTTCGTGTTCTCGAGTAGAAATTTTGTCCTTCAGAATTAATCTCGCCATTCTCGAGTAGAGAAATCCATGTTCTCAAGTAGAAATTTTGTTCTCGAGAATTAATTCCTTTGTTCTCGAGTACAAGTGATGTACTCGAGAAATGAAGTCCATACCTTGAAATTTTCTTGATTTTGAAGTATGACCAGATCTTGAACTTGCTTGAGACCTTTTTCTTCAATCTTATTCTTCCTTGTTGATCATGCCAATTTCTGTTTTGAAGAACGAAAACTTGGCCTCGTCCAGCGACTTCGTGAATATTTCTGCAATCTGCCTGTCAGTGTGGACATATTGGAGATTTATGTCACCATGCTCCACATGCTCCCGGATGAAGTGGTACCGCAGCTCTAAATGTTTTGTCTGGCTGTGAGAGACTGGGTTGTTGGTTATTGTAATATCACTAGGGGAATCACAAAACAAAGGAATGTCCTTGACTTTCAAGCTGTAATCTTCAAGTTAGTTCTTTATCCATAGCAATTGTGCACAGCAACTGCCGGCAGAAATATATTCTGACTTGGTCTTTGAGATTGCGACACAATTTTGTTTTTTGCTGCTTCATGAAACGAGACTCCTTCTAAGGAATTGGCAAGTCTCCGATGTGCTCTTTCTATCATCTTTGCTTCCTGCAAAATATGCGTCTGAAAAACTAATTAGTTCACTATCATTACTTATTGGGTACCATAAGCAAAGATTTGGTGTACCTTTAATGTATATCAAAATCTGCTTTTGCAGCAACGTAGTGAGATTCCTTGGAGTTCACTTGAAATCTAGCACACATGCATGTTGAAAACATTATGTCTGGTCTACTAGCAGTAAGATAGAGCAAGGATCAAATTATGCTTTTGTACTTGGTTTCATCAAAAAGTTTCCCTTTCTCATCCTTATCCAAAGACATAGTGAAACCCATTGGAGTCCTCACAGAGGTTGAGTTCTCCATTCTGAATTTCTTAATTAACTCCTTGGTGAATTTCGTTTGAGAGATGAAAATTCCATCATCAGATTATTTCACCTGAAGTCCTAAGAAATACTTCAGCTCTCCCACACTGCTCTTTTCGAACTTCCATTGCATAAGTTTGGAAAATGTTTTGTATAGGTTGTCGTCAGTATAGCCAAATTTGATGTCATTGATATAGATTTGCATTAGCAAAATCTTGCCTTTTATTTCCCTAAGAAATAATGTCTTATCTATCTTTCCTCTTGTGAACTTGTTCTTAAGAATAAAGTTAGACAACGTCTCATACCAAGCTCGAGGAGCCTGCTTCAAACCATATAAAGCTTTAAATAAAAGATAAACATGCTCAGGATAGTTAGAATCAACGAAATCTGGAGGTTGTTCCACATACACCTCTTCCTTTATGTCACCATTAAGGATGGTCGACTTCACGTCCATCTGATAGGCAGTGAAGCCCTTAAGTGTTGCATATGCTAGTAACAACCATATTTCCTCCAGCTTTGCCACTAGTGTATACATCTGATCGAGGTTGATTCCTTCTTCTTATCTGTATCCCTTGGCGACGAGCCTGACCTTGTTCTTTATTATTGTCCCGTCCTCGTCCATCTTGTTCCTGTAGACCCACTTTGTTCTGATAATGTTTTTACCTTTGGGTCTTGGAATAAGCTTCCAGACTTGGCAATGCTTGAACTGATTCAATTCTTCTTCCATTACCATTATCCAAGATGCGTCTGAGTTTACTTCCTCAAACTTATTCGATTCAACTGAGAGAGAAAACTCAAATATAAATTTTCAATAGTTGTACCTCTACGAGTTCTGACACCGTCCCGGGGATCTCTTATGATTTGATCCATTGGGTGATCCTTCAAGTGTCTGAGCTCTAGAGTCCTTGCATCTGGAGCTTCTTCAACCACAGGAGTGACTTCATCAACTTGAATGATGTCTTCATCATTGTCATCAACCTCTCTAGTTGGGGTAGGAGTGGTGATCTTGATGAACTTTTGATCTTTTTCTTCAGTCGGCTCATCCAAGTATAATTCTTTTATTCTTGAGCCTGCATCTTCAATAAACACACTAGAAGAGTTGTCTTGCATCAGGCTCGTCTGATCAAATACAATATGAATAGATTCTTCTACAACGGAAGTTTTCTTATTAAAAATACTATATGCCTTACTATGGATACTATAACCTACGAAAATACCTTCAAAACTCTTTTCACTAATTTTAGTGGTGTGATACTTAACATTGTTAAGGACGTAGCATTTACAAACAAAGATTCTTAAATATGAAATAGTAGGTTTCCTGCCCTTTAGTAGTTTGTAAAGTGTCGTATTATGTTTCTTGCTTATGAGTGCTCAATTTTGCATGTGGCAAGTAGTGTTGACGGCTTCAGCCCAGACATATTCTGGTAGTGAGGCATCACTCCACATGGTGCTGCAGGCCTCTATGAGTGTTCTATTCCTTCTCCTAGCTACTCCATTCTGTTGAGGAGTACAAGGAGAGGAAAACTCATGAAAGATACCAAGTCTTTCACAGAATTCTATCATGGCCCCAGACTTGAACTCTGTTCCATTTTCACTTCTGATTTTGACTACGGAATAGTTATATTCATTCTGGATCTTCCTGACAAAATTAGTAAAGATATCAAAAGTATCTGACTTATGTTTTAGAAAGAACACCCACGTAAAGCGAGATTAATCATCAACAATAACCAATGTATAATCCTTACCTCCCAAACTTCTAACTTGCAGTAGACCGAACAAGTCCATATGAAGTAGGTGTAAACACCTATTAGAGTCTTTGCCAATAATGCTTTTAAAGGTAGCCCTTATTTTCTTGCCTTTTATACATGTGTGACAAGGTCTATCTTTAGCGCACTTGACATTTGGTGCATCACGTACTAAATTAAGAGAAAATAATTTATTAATAGTTATGAAATTAATATATGCCAATCTCTTATGTCATTGGTCACCAAGCGACGCACTATATTTACCCAAAAAACACACTGGCGTAGAAGAGTCTATGCAAATTAAATTTAAATAAAATATATTTCTACTACGAGTGCCTGATAGAATCATTTCCAAATTTTCTACCGATTTTATCAAGCACTTGTCTGCATGAAATTCTACTATGTATCATTTATCGGAGAGATGGCTTATGCTTATAAGATTGTGTTCTAATCCTTCACCATAAGCCACGTTTGAGAAGGATACACAACCATTAGTAATCATATTGTAGACTTTAGTAATTTCTCTGTCAGAACCTCCAAAGATGACCTTTGGCCCATTCATGACTAGAGAATAATTCTAGATTAGGCTTCTAGTGCCAGTCATATGCCGAGAGCATCCACTGTCTAAATACCAGATAAGATATTTGGTGGCCTTTGGACATACCTGCATAGACAAATCAGTTTGCCTTAGGAACCCAAACTCATTTGGGTCCTTGGTCTCTAGTTAGCATACTCCCCCTACGTGTGTCAACATTGTTAGTGGTCTTTCGCACATTATTAACTTGAGGAGTTACATAATTTCTGGAGTTAAACCAACAATCTATAGCAAAGTGACCAATTTTTTCGCAGCGCCAACAGTCAAACATGTTGTATCTTTGCCTGAATTTCTCGTACTTGACCTTTTGAGGGTGTGTTCTAGCAGGGGAAGCAGACTTGGAGGAAGAAGATTCATGGTGATGGCACTCACATGACTTCTTCTCCTTAAGAAGTTTTTCCACAATGGGTTTTACTTTTGGTTCTTTCTTGATGTTGTGACCATGACTATAAGTGCCATAACTCTGAAGAGTGATCTCCTCATAAGGTGTCTTGAAGATACTTTCATCAACTTCCGGGGACGGGTCCATCCTTGGTACCGAGACTTGGACTCTACATAAGTAGGCCTAGCAAAGAGACCTTAGGAGAAATCAAGATCAAACTCGTTTGTTGGAAAGTCAACCTTTTTGAATGAAGTCTGATCTTGATGAGCTTTCCCCTTCGCCTTGGCCAAAGCTTTCTTGGCAGCCTTATTCTTCCGTTGAGCCTTATTTCTCCTAGACGATTTACTATGAGCATCCATATGGCCTAAGCAGGCACCTTTGGCCTGAGCTGAGAATTCAGCAATCAATGGAAGGACAGTCTTGGGCTTGGAGAAACTTTCAACTAGTTTCTTTTCAACTGCAAGTTGTTCTTCCAATTCTTTGATGATTTTCTCATTCAGATCTAGGTGCTTGAGAGCCTTATTATGTTCTTCAATTGCAGCATTGAAATTCTCTATAAGTGAGTCCGTCTTGGCAACTTCCTCTATTAGAGTGCTCTCTTCAGCATTGAGAGATTTAATTTCTGTGGCCTGAGTTTTCACAACTCTTCGACATTTTTTGTGTGCCTTGATTAACTCTTTATATTGAGCTCTGAGTTCAGACTCATAGTCAGAAGAGCAGTCCTCATGATCATGGTCAGAAGCATCTGATTCAGAGAGAGGAGTATGAGGTTTTACCTTCGCAGTATACTGGGGTTCTTCTTCCTCATATGTTTATGTCATTAGCCCAAAGTAGGCTTCCTCTTCTACACTTGACTCAGATGAGTCAGATTCGCTGAGAGTCTTACCCTTCTTGGCTACTAGGATTCTTTCAGTTCTCTTCTTGTTGTAGGAATATTTCTTCTCCTCTCTATTTCCACCCTCCTTCTTCTTGTGAGGACAATCAGCAATGACGTGTTATGGCTTGTTGCAATAATTACAAACAATGTCAGAAGAAAGATATTTATTCTGTTTAGAATGATACCTGTCTTGGATACTTGAGCCTTTCTTGTGACGATCACCATCATGAAGTGATCTTCTGAACGAGGCATCTTTGCCTCTCCACTGTTTCTTATTGTTCAAGAATTTCTTGAACTGCCTTAAAAGAAGAGAAAACTCTCCTTTTGATAGCTCTGAGCCTGAGGTACTTATCTTTGAAGTTTCTTCTTCACTCTCTTCCTGTGCAAGAGCAGGTGATGCAGCTTTGATTTTCCTTGAGCTGTCTGCCTTCAGTGTGACAGGCTTCTCCTTAGGTGAAGACCTGCTCTTCTCTTTTTTAGCTTTTCTAGAATTGATTTGTAGCTCATATGACATAAGCTTTCTGAAGAGATTTTGAGGTTCAGTCTCTGACAACTTGCCAAGCTCCTGAATTGCACAGACTTTGTTGTCCCATTCCTTAGTTAGGGACCTCAGAAATTTATCATTCAATTCTCCATTAGTGAAGACTCGGCCATATACTCTTAGGCTGTTAACAATCTTGAAGAAGCTTTAAAAAGTTTCTACAATTGAATCCTTGGGACCTTGTCTAAATGCTTCATATTTTTTATTCGGGAGGGATCTTCTATCATCCCTAACCTCTTCAGTAGATGATGAGAGACTACCATATTTCCTTGACAGATTGGCAGTGAATCAGGTTCTGCAGCATAGAATCATCGACTACACTTGCGATGATATTTTTGGCTTTCTTGTCTAAGGAGATAAGTGCAATCTCATCCTTATCAAGATCCATTAACTTCTTTGGAACATTCTTGGTGGGATCAATACTGGAGACCGTCATAGAAATATAAGGTCCTTCTTCCACAATCATGAAGATTCTTGGGTGAACAGCTTCCAAGAAAAATTTAATTATTTCTTTCTACATGGGAAAGTTTGTCTTTGTGCATAAAAGAAGCTTTGCAAAATCCTTTGCTCTGTCCATGCTTGAAACATTCAAAAGACAACTTGGGGCAGAACTGTTTAAAGTGTTAACCTTTTGATGAACAACCTCCCGCAGATACCAATTTAAAAGTGTTTAAGTTGTCTACCTAAATAACCTACAGGGGGTGAATAGATGAGTTCTGCATCTTTTTGTGGAATAAAAATTGAACGAGCGATGACGAGAAAAATGAGCAAGCACACATATATGACACCAAGAATAATAGTGTTTCCCCACCTTGGGTAAATCCACTTTCCACCTCACCGATCAAGCAACGCACTAGACTCGGCTACTCCACTATTCTCGGATTGAAAACAATCCTACCACTCGGAACAAACTCCTACAACTTGATCCCTAAGACAGGATGAACACTCGGAAGAGAAACTTCCTACAAATAACTTAGAGAACAAAGCTCAGACACTGGGAGAATAATATCCTACAAGAATAAAATGGAATACAAAGAAATACAAACAGTATTAATCTCAGATCTGAAATCTTCAGCCCTTCTTCTTCCTTGTACTTTGAAGCTCTGTCGGAAATAGATTGAAGAAGACACAGCTAAATCTCTGGACTTGAAAATTCTGGACTTAGCACGATCAAGAAAATAATCTGTCTATGTAGAAGATCTTGATCTATTGAATCACTTGCTCTAAATATCTGGATCGAAAGCAGATCAGCGATGAAGACGATGAATAGCGGCAGCTTCCGATTTTGGAAAGAGAATATCGATTCAGAATACTTATGTTTTTCTTCTTTCTTGCTCGTTAGAGTTGGTCAATTATGATAAGACCTTTATAGGACTTACCTAACAATCATAATCATATTAAATGCATGACACATGGACCAATCATTCTCTAATCACATTTGAAATCGCGTCTGTCGAAACTTAGAAAAATTCAGAAAATAGTACAGCATTTCTTGAGAAGAATAATAGTACTCTAGAAAAGGTTTTCTAATTCTCGAGAAGAACGATGAGGATCTCAAGAAAAACACTTAGTAAAAATGTGGAGGTGGAAATCAGCAATATCGAGAATGAAGGAAAGTACTCGAGAAGAATAAAGTTTTGTTCTCGAGAACAATCATTATGTTACTCGAAAATAAAGAAGTATCTCGAGAACAGATGTCTGGCTCTCGAGAAAAATATTCTAGGTCTCGAGAAAAATTTTCTACTTCTCGAGAACTAAAGATAGCCTTCTCGAGAAAAATGTTTTGCTTCTCGAGAAAAAGACTTGGTAAAAATATAAAGGTGGAATATCGGCATCTCGAGAAGAAAAGAAGTAATCGAGTAAAATGAACTTATGTTCTTGAGAAACTTATTCTGTTACTCGAGAAGAGAATCTGTTACTCGAGAAATGACTTCTGGTTCTCGAGAAGTAATACTAACCTTCTCGAGAAATAACATGTGGCTTCTCGAGAAAAAGACTTAGAAAAATATTTTGACGGAAATGAAGTACTCCAAAGGAAAGTCATGGAGTACTCGAGAACACATGGCTTTCTCGAGAACATCACTAAGCTTTCTTGAGAATTGCTTCTGCAACTCGAATACATGACAGATCTTACTCGAGTATAAACTGAAGTTCTTCTCGAGTACAAAATTTCCTACACAAGAATAATACTTAGAGTTTTTCTGAAATTCTGTAAACTTAATTTCTTCAAGATATACAGTTGCCAACTTTTCTCCCATGTCTTTAGTGATTGAAAAAGAAATGTGTCCCAATAGAGAGGCTACACATGATTCAACACCGTGGATTACACAATGAGAGATTACATTGTATGGTCCTGTGTTTGGTGACTCATTGTAGATTGATATTGGTCTACACTTGGCAAATATATCCTTCAAACGTTCAACTAGAAAGGACAATAAATACAAACTTAATTCATCTTAGTTTAATGGTGACTTCATACAAATCTGGGTTATTGTGGATGCAATACCCAATAATAACCATCTTGTAGGATCCAATTGGCTCAGAGTAGTAGGGCAAATCTGCTCTGAGGTAGGATTCTGTTGAGAATCTGAGCTGTAGGACTTGTTCTCAAGTTTGAGGTTGGTGAGTCATTCTCACTGAGTTATAGGGTACTTGTGCCTAAAGTAAGATCTGGCTGCAGATCTGAGGTAGGCCTTTGTGCCTGAAATTATAGGAGAGTCATTCTCTGAGGTTGGATCCCTAGTGTATCTAAGGTAGGGCTATCCTCCCAGCCTGAGTGAAGGGCCTTTGGCCCGAGGTAGGTGGCCTGTTGATCACTGAGTTATAGGCCCCTGTGGCTGAGTTATAAGTCTTGGAGGAGACTGAGAGATCCTGAGTGATCTGAGGTGCAAGCTTTTTGGAGCAAAGTTTTGGAGAAGTTCCTAGTCCAACAAGATAGTTGGATAGGTGGGAGGGAAAGTGGATGTACCCTTATTAGGGGAACTACTATAAATCTTGTGTGTGCTTTGTGTGTTTGTTGTGTTGCAGGTTATATATCTTGAAAGCAAATTACAACCAATAAATAATGCACCTAAAGAAAAGAAAATGAAATATAAGTCACTAAGGGCTAAGAAAACTATTAACCTCCCCCCCCCCCCACCTCTAGGTGATTTCGCTATCCTTGAAAATAAAGACTTTTAGAGCCTATTCAACCTGCAGTAGTAAAGACCATATACCCTCCTCCACCACAGTTTGTGGACATTCATAATGCAGTACAGGCTATTTATAGTCCTCCACCACATGTTCAGAATGTGGTCTGTGAAGAGGTGGACATGACTAATACTTCCTTGCTCAAAGAGAGGGAAGCTGAATTATCCAAAAAAAGAATTTAGGGAGTAGGCTGAGGCAAAGGCAAATTTGAGCGGTGGAGTCAAAATTCTCAAAATATTATACTCACTGCATGGCAAGATGTTAATAAGAATAGATTTGATAGGGGCAAATGGTTTTCAGAATAAGAATGGGAGAAGCATACAAAATAGCAGGAGGTCATCTATATGTTCAGAAGAGAACTGAAGGCAGGGAAGATCCTAACAAATTCTATCGAGCCCAACAAGTATTTTCCTAAGCTCTATCACAATTTTGAAAGGAAGAGGCTTAAGGAAGAAAAGATCTCTAAAGCCAAGAATGACAAAGGCAAGAAGATAGCTAATGACAGTGCCTGGAGCTAAAGCCAAGATACAATCATGAAAATGCATTGTCATCAAAGAGCCAAAACAACCTTAGATTATTTTGTCTTGTCTAGAATTTATGTAATTTTGTGATAATACATTGTAAATTCAGGACTGATAAAACATTGTTTAAAATGAAATGAAAATGTTCATTGGCTCATTATTATTTTTGTCTTGATGTATTTCTATTACAGTACTTAACATCTAAATCATAATTATTTTATTTTGATATCATGGTGTATATCATTGAATTGGGGTTATAACATCTCCAAATAGGGGTACATTTGGAATTATATACCTGATTTGGAGAAGCCCGTTCAACTCAATGATATACACTAATTCGTATTTGATGTATGTTGAGTTTACTTGTGCAGTTTCTATGTTGAAGAAAATAAACTAAGTACAAAAGTGTTGAGACACTAGACATGTGTCGACACCTTTGTAAAAGCAGTGCTGAGACAGGAATCTAGTTGTGTCAACACTCAGGACTAGTGTCGACGCCATTATTCAAGTAGTGCTGAAACAGGAATCAAGTTGTGTCGACATTCGGGACTAGTTTCGACACCCTTATTCAAGTAGTTGTGAGACAGGAAGCAAGCTATGTCGACGCCCATGACTTGTGTCGACACTGCTAGTCAAGAAACCAGCAGTGTTGACACGCAGGACTAGTGTCGAAATTTTTCAACGTATGTTCAGCTGAGATAGGAACGCCAAATGTTCTGTCGAACTACCCAGGACTTAAGTCGACACTGTTTGTCAACCTGCGGAAACTAGAAGTGTCGACACTCAGGACTAGAGGTCGACCCACATTTTACACTAGTTGTGATGAGACAAGAAGATAGCAGTATGCATTCACTTCATTGTTGTCAACATCCTATAAGAGGAATTACATAGCGAGACCCATGATTGTTTCGCTAGAATCTAAGTACAGAACTGTAAACTCAGAAAGAACCAAAAACAAGCCGGGCGGACAAAACCGGAGTCCGCCGAGACCCGAGGTCGCCGAAGCCGCCGAGACCGCCCAAGCTATGCTGCAATCCGCCGAATACCACGGAGTCCGCCGAAACCGCGAGGTCGCGCGGACACACCGTTATTCGCCTCCTGCTGAACCCGAACTGAGGAACTCCCCTACCCGCCTGAAGCCGGCGGAAGGTATTGAAGCTGGGAAAGTTGAAACAGAACTGACAAGCCGCAGAGCGACCTCCTGCTGAGTCCGCAGAGACCGCACACTTCCAAGCACTGACCGAAGTCACAGCCAAACTCCTGGCTCCTTGAAGTTATCCGCGCGACCTGCACACAGCAAACCGTCAGCCTGAAACAATCCGCGCGGACTGATAAACACAGACCGCAGCACTCGCCCAACCCAAAATACTGTTCACTCACGTTACTTGTAGTTACTGTAGATGTGCCAGGGGGGTCCTATTTATAGGCCAGGTGAGGAGTGTGGTCACCGCCATGAGATAGCGACACCGCCCCAGCCCGCGCGAACACAAAACGACTGTCCGCTCAGTCCGCGAGGACTTAGCCAGTCACCAAGGGAAACCGCCAGGAGCAAGGCAACCATTGACGAACCCTCTCCAGTCCGCCCAAGCTAAGCGGACAAGGCACCAGCCCGCAAAGCTCCAACTGCTTCAGGACAGCACCTTCTTCAATGGCAGTCCGCACCAACCCGAGGCAGTCCGCAAGACTCACACCTCAATCCGCCACAAGTCCACGACCAAAGGCAAACAGCAACAGTCCGCCCGGTTCACAGCGGACTTGGCGGATACGGCGGACACCATGAACTTGACACCAAGTGTGACCAAGTCCAAAACCATCAAGGGCCAGTGCGAGCATGGCGGACACAAAGACCCGTCCGCCAAACACCCTAGCACAGACCGCAACCAGTCCGCGAGCTCCTCGCACTTGTCCAACGCAGCAGCACCAAGCCGGACTCCAAACATCAGTCCGCCAAACGGTCTCCATAGCAAGACCTGCTGTAACACCTGAGCTCGGCAAGGCCTCAGCCAAGCTCAAGGCTCAGTCCGCAACAGCCCCAACCGCGGACACACCAGTCCGCAAGGCTTCCCGCGAACTCGAACCATCCCGCCAACAGCTCAAACTTGCACCCGCGACCACTGAGCAAAGCACCAGTCCGCAGCCTCTCTATCCGCAGATACCAGGCCGCACCAAACCGCGGACACAATGCAACAACCCGCTCAGAACACAGCCGGCTTCCACCAGACTTCTCACCAGGCCGCAACCTCAGTCCGCCCAGTCCGCCCAGTCCGCCAAAGCTGTCCGCACAGGCCGCGCGGCCTGTCCCGTCACCCACTTCCACTTCACAAATTTCAACACTCCCCCTTGAAGTGAGAAGTGGTGACCAAGCCCAGCAAGCTGCGCAAGCGTTCAAAGGGCCCCTTCGACAGCGGCTTCGTGAAGATGTCAGCAAGATTATCTTCACTCCGAACATGCCCGACCAGCAGAGACCCCTCCAACACCTTCTCCCTGATGAAGTGGTGATCAATCTCTATATGCTTGGTCCTGGCGTGACACACTGGATTGTTTACCAGTTTGAGAGCACTCTCATTGTCACCCCGGAGTAAAGTAGGCCCTTGCACTTCTTCATGAACATCCTCTATGAGCCTCCTCAACCAAACGGCTTCCCGAGCAGCCAAGGCCGAAGCCTTATACTCCGCCTCCGTGGTTGAAACCGACACCGAGTCCTGCTTCTTGCTACACCACGAGATGCTAGCTGAACCGCAAGTGAACACATAACCTGAAGTAGACCTTCGATCATCCGAATCACCGCCATAGTCAGCATCCGTGTACCCGAGCAATGCAAACTCCGCATCCCTTCCATAGAGAAGTCCCATCTCAGAAGTCACCTTGACATACTTCAGAATTCCCTTCGCCGCCACTAGATGAGATTGCCTTGGTTCAGCCATATACCGACTTACTCGGCCAACAGCATAAGCTATATCCGGCCTTGTAATCGTCAGATAGATCAAGCTCCCAACAAGAGCCCTGAACACCAAGGGATCATTAAGAACCCTTCCCTCATCCCGTCGAAGCTTCAGCCCAGATTCCAGTGGAGTAGAGCACTTCTTCCCTTTGCCCATGCCAAACCGCTTCACAATACGATCAGCATACCCTTTCTGGCTAATGAGAATCCCGCACTCCTTCCTCTCCACTTCCAGACCAAGAAAGTGATGCAACTCTCCCAAGTCTTTCATCTCGAAGCGTATAGCAAGCTCTCCCCTGAGCCTTGCTACTTCCTCCTCCGAGTTCCCTGTGATGATCATATCATCCACATACAGCAGGACCAAGACTCTTAGCTCTCCCTTCTTCTTGACGAACAAGCTTGAATCCGAGTTAGAAGCCAGGTATCCACAGAACTGCAGGTACTCTGCAATCTTCCCATACCACGCTCGAGGAGCTTGCTTCAACCCATAGAGAGCCTTCCTGAGTTTGCAGACATAGTCCGGATGCTTCTCAGAGACGAAACCAAGCGGCTGATCCATGAAGATGTCCTTGTCAATCTCTCCGTAAAGAAAGCATTCTTCACATCGAGTTGCCACAACCTCCATCCCTTGCTAGCAGCCAAGGCGATCACCACTCTTACAGACGTCATCTTCGCAACTGGACTGAATGTCTCCTCATAGTCTTCTCCATACTGCTGTGAGAATCCTCTAGCGACCAGGCGAGCCTTGAACCGATCAATGCTCCCATCAGCCTTCTTCTTCAACTTATACACCCACTTGCAAGTAACCGGAGTAATGCCATCAACCTTGGGCACAAGGTCCCAGGTTTCATTCTTCTTCAGAGCATCAATCTCTTCCTTCATGGCACCTTCCCACTCCTTCACTCCAGTGGCCTCGTTGAAGTTTGCAGGCTCTCGCTCATCCAGAGGACCTGCAAAGAAGCAGGAGACAAAGCTCACTGCATTCCCATCACAGTACCGAGCCGGTGGCTTAACCACCCTCTTCGATCTTCGAAGACACGGCTCCTTGCTCACGGCTTCCGTTGCTTCTTCAGGCTCCACTCCTACCTGGGGCAAGCATTGAGCAGTGCTCCCCCTGCTTCCTGAGCCAGAAGGCTCAGCCTCGGAGTTCGAAGCAACAGGAGCTGCTGGTGAAACAGCAAGCTCCTCTTCCAAGCCTTCAGCATCCTCCACCGGTGCTTCCTCAACCTTGCTACTTCCGGTAGGCTCCACCGAGCCACCTCCATATGACGTCAGCTCGTCAAAGACAACGTCTCTTGACACCACGAACTTCTTCGTCACAGGGTCCATGCACTTCCATCCCTTCTTCCGCTCATCATAGCCAACAAAGACAAGTTTCCTTGCCTTCGCATCCAGCTTTGTCCGTGAAGCATCCGGGACATGCACGTAGCAAGTTGAACCGAACACCCGAAGGTGTCCAACACTCGGCTTCTCCTTCAGCAACAGCTCAATGGGCGTCTTCATGTTGATAGGGCTGAGTGGCATCCGGTTGATAACATATGCAGCACAAGACATTCCCTCCGCCCAAAAGGACCTCGGGATATCTTTCGCATGCAGCCAGCATTTGCAGGTTTCCGTCAAATGACGGATCTTCCGCTCCGCTACCCCATTTTGTTGTGGAGTGTGAGCACAAGTAAGCTCCCGTTGGATCCCGTGCTTCCTGCAGAAGTTAGAAAACTCGGAAGAGACAAACTCTCCCCCGTTATCAGTTCGAAACTTCTTAATCCGCAAGCCAAGCCGGCCTTCTACCAACTCCTTGAACTCCACAAACAAACGGAAGGCATCCGACTTCTCCTTTAAGAAGTACACCCAAGTATACCTTGAGTAGTCATCAACCAAGACAAGCATGTATTTGCTTCCACCAAGGCTGACAGTAACAGTCGGTCCCATCAGGTCGCCATGAATACACTCCAATGGTTTCTTGCTCCTTGTTTGAGATTTATCAAACGGAAGGCGATGTGCCTTCCCGTATTGACAGCCCGCACAAACATGCCCATCACCAAAGGAAGACAACATCGGCAACCCCCTCACCAGACTTCTACTCGCCATTGCCTTCAGCTTGTCCATGCCAACATGCCCCAGCCTCTCATGCCAGATAGCCGCACTATCATTGGCCCTCATCTTATCAACATAGGCACTGGTGGAAAGAACAAACAAGTTCTTCACCCTCCTCCCAACATGAGCAACATCAGCCTTTACCGCTGATACGTTGCGAAGGAACCTCACGTCTGTTGGCCCAAACAGAACGTGATACCCAGCGTCCACCGCGTTGGTCACCGAGAAGAGGTTCTTCTTCATGCCCGACACGTGATACACACTCCTTACATGAGTGGCCCCTGATCACTACCCAAAGACACGACCCCCTCCTTCTCTACTGCATAAACAGTATTATCAGCAGTGATAATAGCTTCATTACCTGAGTAAGCCTGCATGGAGGTGAACTTTGACTTGTCTCCGGTGAGGTGATGACCACACCCGGAGTCGACGATCCACTCGCTGTTGAAGTCCTCAGCAGATAAGGCCCGGACACAAGTGCCCGTCATGAAGCTCCTCCCCATTCTGCTTCTTCACTTCGTGAGCAAGCTTCCTCCTTTCCCGCAGCATGCCCAGGCTGCAGTTTGACCTTGCAGTCCCGCTTGAAGTGCCCTCGCTGATGACACCGGTAGCACTTCAGATTCTTCTTCCAGTCCTTAGGAGCATTGCTCCTCTCCGGCGGATATGAAGTTGAAGTCTCCTTCTCAACAGCGGCCTGCACCTTCTTCTTCTTCTTCCCTTCCCATCCCTTCTTCTTGCCTGAGAAGAGAGCCTCGCTGCCTTCCTGATTCAGATTCACTCCAGCCATCTGCCTTGCTAAGCTCTCCTGCGAGGCAAGCAGATTCTCCAGCTCCAGCAGAGACGGCTGAGTAGCCCACCCTTGAACAGACGTAACAAAGGCCACATACTCCTTCCGCAAGCCGCGGAAAATGTGCCTTTTCATCTTTGCCTCAGAGATAGGCTCATCAGGATCCAGTGCCGACAGCTCAGCACACAAGCTCTTCATCTTTAAGAAGTACCTGGAGATGGAAAGGTCTCCCTGAGTTGCCCTGGCCAACTCATTCTCCAGGAACTGAAGCCGCGCCACATTCTTCCTATTGAACAACTCATCAATGGTTGTCCAAATATCAGCAGCCGACTCACATCCAATGATGTGATCAAACAGTTCCGGAGAGACAGCTCTCTTCAGAACGAACTCTGCCTTAGCATTAGTTCTTCTCCAGAGCCTCACCTGCTCAGCAGTACCGAAAGCAGCAGTTACTTCCTGTCTGTCGTCTCCACCGACAACTTCCCACAGCTCCTCGCCTAGAAGATAACTCTTCATGCACGACTTCCACTTTTTATAGTTAGTCGGCGTTAAGAGTTCAATGCCCAGACCTCTTGCTAAGCTCCCTTCCATTGCAGTCACCTGTTGGTACCCTTCAGCAGCTCCGAGCAACAACACAGGTTGATCACCACTCAATCACTGAGTAACAACACTGGCTGACCTCCGCTCACGCAACTGAACCTCCGCAACCTCAGAAACCTGGCTCTGATACCATGTTAAATTTTCTCAACGTGGTCAGCAAGATAGCCCAAACGCCAAATTAATATCTTCGGAACTACCCAGTTCGCACGCTGAACCTGCGGAAACCCAAGGACTAGAGGTTGCACCCAACAAAACAATGGAAGCACAAGAAGATCTTATTATGCATTCACTTCATTACAATCCGAGGCATACATAGCGAGACATGATTTCGCTAGTATTACAGCTGTAAACAGAAAGAACCAAAAACAAGCCGGGCGGACAAAACCCGGAGTCCGCCGAGACCGCCGAGGTCGCCGAAGCCGCCGAGACCGCCCAAGCTATGCTGCAATCCGCCGAATACCACGGAGTCCGCCGAAACCGCGAGGTCGCGCGGACACACCGTTATTCGCCTCCTGCTGAACCCGAACTGAGGAACTCCCCTACCCGCCTGAAGCCGGCGGACAGGTTATTGAAGCTGGGAAAGTTGAAACAGAACTGACAAGCCGCAGAGCGACCTCCTGCTGAGTCCGCAGAGACCGCACACTTCCAAGCACTGACCGAAGTCACAGCCAAACTCCTGGCTCCTTGAAGTTATCCGCGCGACCTGCACACAGCAAACCGTCAGCCTGAAACAATCCGCGCGGACTGATAAACACAGACCGCAGCACTCGC
The DNA here is from genome assembly GCA_039583875.1 of Platanthera guangdongensis. Lineage (NCBI taxonomy): Eukaryota > Viridiplantae > Streptophyta > Magnoliopsida > Asparagales > Orchidaceae > Platanthera > Platanthera guangdongensis. The sequence continues at coordinate 78,948,757 of CM077156.1, read as the reverse complement.
CCAACCCAAAATACTGTTCACTCACGTTACTTGTAGTTACTGTAGATGTGCCAGGGGGGTCCTATTTATAGGCCAGGTGAGGAGTGTGGTCACCGCCCATGAGATAGCGACACCGCCCCAGCCCGCGCGAACACAAAACGACTGTCCGCTCAGTCCGCGAGGACTTAGCCAGTCACCAAGGGAAACCGCCAGGAGCAAGGCAACCATTTGACGAACCCTCTCCAGTCCGCCCAAGCTAAGCGGACAAGGCACCAGCCCGCAAAGCTCCAACTGCTTCAGGACAGCACCTTCTTCAATGGCAGTCCGCACCAACCTGAGGCAGTCCGCAAGACTCACACCTCAATCCGCCACAAGTCACGACCAAAGGCAAAATAGCAACAGTCCGCCCGGTCACAGCGGACTTGGCGGATACGGCGGACACCATGAACTTGACACCAAGTGTGACCAAGTCCAAAACCATCAAGGGCCAGTGCGAGCATGGCGGACACAAAGACCCGTCCGCCAAACACCCTAGCACAGACCGCAACCAGTCCGCGAGCTCCTCGCACTTGTCCAACGCAGCAGCACCAAGCCGGACTCCAAACATCAGTCCGCCAACCGGTCTCCATAGCAAGACCTGCTGTAACACCTGAGCTCGGCAAGGCCTCAGCCAAGCTCAAGGCTCAGTCCGCAACAGCCCCAACCGCGGACACACCAGTCCGCAAGGCTTCCCGCGAACTCGAACCATCCCGCCAACAGCTCAAACTTGCACCCGCGACCACTGAGCAAAGCACCAGTCCGCAGGCCTCTCTATCCGCAGATACCAGGCCGCACCAAACCGCGGACACAATGCAACAACCCGCTCAGAACACAGCCGGCTTCCACCAGACTTCTCACCAGGCCGCAACCTCAGTCCGCCCAGTCCGCCCAGTCCGCCAAAGCTGTCCGCACAGGCCGCGCGGCCTGTCCCGTCACCCACTTCCACTTCACAAATTTCAACAGTTGACACGCAGGACTAGTGTCGACATATTTTACGTATGTTATGCTGAGATAGGAAGCATGCTGTGTCGACACCCAGGACTTAAGTCGACACTGTTTGTCAAGAAACTAGAAGTGTCGACACTCAGGACTAGTGTCGACACATTTTACACTAGTTGTGATGAGACAAGAAGCTAGCAGTATCGACACACTCAATTGTTGTCAACATCCCTATAAGAGAATTATCAACACCCAGGATTGTTGTCGATAGAATCTAAGTACAGAACTGTCAACACTCAGAAATGGTATCAACACATTAATGCAGAAGCTCTCAAGACTGAAATTCCTCTAAGTCCAAAATTCGAAGCCTGAATATTTAACAATCGTCAGAACTATCAAATGCTAGTGGATTAACTGGGGCAGCCGGTCACTCTTGCTAAAGCCTATATAAGGAGACCAACACAACAAAAATAATAGATTGATCATTCTCATTCTTCTCATCTAAGCCTGTCAGAACAATTCAATAGAATTTAGAAGGTGGAGAGGTGGCAGATTGTGGATCACCGCCAATTTTCTCCAGCCAAGTTCAAACCTACCTTCTCCTTAAAGAAGTTTTGAAAACGCTAAGAAGGATTGAACTATTTCTTCTCAAATTAAGTTCAATAAAGAAGATTACTCATCAAGATCTGATCAAGAAGAAGTCACCCATTTCTTTCATGCTGGGTGATTTATGAAATCTCAAACTCTAGTTTACTTTAATTCTTATTTTGTAAGATCAGGAAGCAGATATTAGGGGTAGGAGATATATATATATATATATATATATATATATATATATATATATATATATATATATATATATATATATATATATATATATATATATGAGCTGTAATCCTAAATTATGAAGGCTAAGGTAGGGCTGAGAGCCTGGGTTAGGAGCAGAAGGACTTTCTCTGAGTTGTAGGAACATTTGTGTTCTAAGGGTGCATGGCAAGGGTTTGCCTGAGGTGTAGGAGTGAAGGTGCACTCTGAGGTAGGATTCTTGATCGGAATCTGAGCTGTAGGAGCTAGCTGGGCTCTGAGGTGTAAGATCTAAGGATCAAAGAAAAAGAAAGGAGGAGTTTGACTGAATCTAGTTCATTACTAGATAGGCAAAGGTGGAAAGTGTATGTACACATACGTTGGGGAACCACTATAAAATTTTTGTGTGCTGTGATTTGTGTTGTGTTTGTTAGATTAGATCTATGTTGATCTTAGTTTATCTGTTTTTCTTGATTGTTATGGTTTTGTTAACTTCCACACTAAAGGAATTTTTGTGTCTATAAGTAGCCAAGATTTGAATAAATTTGAATTGCACCTATTCACCCCCCCCCCCCCCCCCCCCACCCCCCTCTAGGTCAATCAGTTTACTAAACCAAACACTTTACTGTAAGGATAGTCCGGCAAGGGTATTTTTGGATAATCCTGAGAAGTGATGCAAAAGAATTTGTAAGGAAATGCCATAAGTGTCAGCTATTCGCACCACACTAGCTCCAGCCAGCCCAGAGACTCAAAAGCATCACAGCCCCGTAGACATTTGCAATTTGGGAGTTAGACCTAGTAGGGCCTTTTCCTCAAGCCAGCGGGCAACAGAGGTTCCTCCTAGTCATGATTGACTATTTCTCAAGTGGTTGGAATTCAAGGCTTTGGACAAGATGACCTCCCAAGTGATTTAAGACTTCATATGAGGGGAGATCATCTGTCGGCACAGGCTGCCCCAAGCCATAGTTACCGATAACGGACCACAATTCGCTAGTGAAGAGTTCATCAGTTTTTGTGGCCAGCTTAGGATTGACCTAAGATTTGCGTCGGTCCATAACCCTAGGAGCAACAGGCAGGTGGAGGTGGCAAATAAGATCATCAAAAATTTGTTGAAGAAGAAAGTTGAAAACTTAAAGGGAAGCTGGGTTGAGCAGCTTCTACCAGTACTTTAGGCTCTAAGGAACACACCGAACACTACTACGGGGGAAACCCCATTCAAGCTCTAACACTGATACAAGGTCGTGATATCCATGGAATTTGAGGTCAATACACCTCGGGTGGTCATCGCAGTGGAAGGGGATAAAGACTAGAGAGTCGAGAACAAAGGAGAGATTCAGTTCTCTCTGAACTTAGTAGAGGAACTCCGGGACACAGCCGCCATCAGGCAAGAGGTGATCAAACGTCAGATGGCTAGGTACTTTGATAAGTATGCACGCATCAAATAATTTGTAAAAGGGATCTAGTTTGGAAAAAGCTGATGTTGCCGCCACGCTACCTCCACTTGATGACGATCCGGTTGTCGAGGCGCTACAGCATAAAGACCTTCGGAGCCATGACAACGCTATCGGAGGATGACACTACAACCTCCGCCCGCGGCGTTTTAAAACCACTTGAAGATAATTTTAATTAATATATCATGCTCTAATTAATTTTATTTCTATATGTGAGAATATAAAATTATTCCAAGCTTAGTTAATAATTTTATATTCATTTTGGGACTTGTAATATTTATTTCCTGCATTTTGATAAACACTTGTTGTGTATTTAGCCTCCAAGATGGATGAGATTTCATGTCCAACTTTGATGGTTAGATGTGTGTTGTAACTCCTATATATGGAGCCCCCTTTATGAGAATGAGATGTTGAAGAGAATTAAAAGAATCCTAACCCTCATTGAGAGAGTTTCGGCCAAGGAGTTCCCTAGCCGCCTCCCTTGGTGTGAAGTCGTCGGCCCCCCTTGCTTCCTCCTTCCAACTTCAGTGTGATGCCGGTGTGGCTTCCTCGGTGTGACTCCAAGGAAGAAGGTTGCAACCCATATAGTGCGACACCGGTGGATCCATAGAGAGAGTGATTCTCCCACCTTATCTAGTGTGTTCAAGAAAGTGGGTTGGGTAACTTTTCTTCCCTTCTCTTTGTCGATTTCTTGCTTAGTATTGTGTGGAGGATGAACAACCATTGCTTTCCGTGATTTTAAATACCATCGATTGCTTTCCAAAATTGATTTCATCGTTGTAAAGCTTCTAAAATCCGGATCAGGTAGATCCTATTTGCTTCAGTGGATTTTGGCATATAGCCAAGATTTTACTCTCAAAAAGGAGTGGTAACCTTTGTGTTAATTTGGGGAATCCTCCAACTCTATTTTTGATCGTTGTTTTAGAGTCGATCTCTCCTCCTTGCGGTCTTATGTGCTGCGTTTGAGCTGATCCATAACGAGACGATAGATGCTTGCGTAGGTGCGGTAGGATTAAGGTTCGTTGGGCATGGTAGGATACTATGTGTCCGTTAAGCTCTCTGAATGTCAAACACCTGCTACGTCAATTTGGTATCAAAGCGAGGTTGTCGCAAATTCTTAGTTGACGCGTCCTCATTAGAGTTTTCTCCGCACGCGCAATAAACAAAATGTTTTTTTGTATGGTCTGCAAATAGCGCTCGAAAAACATTATTTTTCAGCAAAAAAATAAAAAAACAAATCTTCACGCTCTACGTTTTTATCACTTCGAGAAACTATAAAAATATTTTGTCTTCGGTATAGGTACAACCCTAGGAAAAATCCTCTTTCCAAAATATTTAAAAAAACATGTATGCGCACTAGATTAGGAAAGGAGTACACTACGCCGTCGACGTCTAGGATGGCTACGAATGAACACGGGGATCCCAATGCTGAATCCATAGAGGGATTGCGTAATGATATGACCGAGCTTAGGACCATGTTAGCACAAATTCTTCGAAATCAAGGAGGTCCTCCTCTACCAAACCAAGGTCCGCCACCGCCACCCGTTAATGTTCGACAGCCCAACCGGCACCAACCGACCCATGATTCGGATTCTGATGGAGACTCCCCCCGAGTGCCTCCTCGAGAACACCTCCCCGAGCGTAACTTCAATCTTACTAGAGCCATTAAGATCAATGCCCCCACTTATGATGGTTTGGGAGATCCCAGATCTTCCTCACTTGGGTAATGGATATTGAGTGCTACTTCGAGTGGCACACTCTTACAGACCAGCAAAAGGTCCAGTTTGCCCAGATGAAGTTAATGGGTCGTGCAAAAACATTTTGGCTGAATGAGGAGCGTAGGCTTGGGACCGGGCACGGGGTCCCACTTATTGGATGGGTCGTAATGAAGAACCTATTGACCGATCAGTGCGTCCCCATGTACTATCGCACAAAGATGTTCAATGAGCTTGCCACCCTATGACAAGGCTCAAATTTGGTAGCTGGATATATGGGAGAGTTGAAGGACCGTATGGTGCGTTGCGATCTTAGAGAGAACCCTGAGGTCACATTATCTAGATTTTGTAAGGGACTATCTTCGGATATCCAACGGAAACTCCTACGCTACGGACACACGGATTTGAACACAACTTTCAATGCCGCCCTCAACATTGAAAAACATTTAGCCTCTAAGTCTCACTCCCATTATTCCAACGCAAAAGGAAATTCCACACTTGGGGCATTCTAATCCACATATCAGGACAAAGGAAAGTTTCGGTCCAACGAGTCTAAATTGGTAGTTATCACGGCTAGGAATGCTAAGAACCATGCCAGTGAGTGTATCCCCATAGGAAAGGTTAGTAAGTCCAATATAATGTCTTATGCTTCTGGCGTCCAGGGCCACTATGCCTTTGAATGCCCAACTAAGACCAAGACCATAGCCCTACTAGATTCGGCTACCGACCCCGCTGATCTACTTTACGAGGCTGCTGAAGAGAGTGATCCGGATGGAGTCCCTAGTGATTTGGAGGATGACTCTCCCCTTATGGTGATGCGTTGTATCTTGACCACTCCTCGCCCACTAGATGACTGGAAGAGGACGAATATATTTTCCTTGATTTTTAAGAGCGGTGAGAAGTTGTGCAAGTTGATCATCGATAGTATTAGTTGTGTGAACGTCATTTCTGAAAATGTCATTACATTTATGGCCCTGACCACACAACCTCACCCAACTCCATATCAGGTAGCTTAGATCAACAAGGTTACCGTTCCGGTCACCAAACATTGCCTAGTGCCCCTCTCATTCAAGTCCTATACAGATGAGGTGTGGTGTGTAACATCCCCTTTCTGACTAGACCCCCAAGAGTGGTTTTGGTCATGTCAAAACCCTAGGAAGCCCAAGGGACCAAGTGAAGAAGGCCAAGGTGAAAATCACTTTGGTCTGCCTATAGCTCAGCCTTATATCAGCAAGGGGTGATCTGAACCGTCAGATCCTCTAGGAAGAAATAATCAGCCACACAAATTCCCTGAAAACAAATCTTCCTGGTCTGACACGCCCGTGTCGGCCCAGATACACCCGTGTCACTAGGCGTATCGTCAGCCCGACGATCATCGAGCTCAGATCGACGATCGTCGAGTTTATTTCGTAGAACGGGGGAACATGCCCCCGACACGCCCGTGTCGCCAGGCATGTCGTCAGCCCGACGATCGTCGAGCTCAGATCGACGATCGTCGAGTTCATTTCGTAGAACGGGGGAACACGCCCGCGACACGCCCGTGTCGCCAGGCGTGTCGTCAACTCGACGATCGTCGAGCTCATTTCGTCTAGCTCAGCTCGACGATCGTCGAGTTCATTTCGCAGAATAGGGGGAACATGCCCCCGACACGCCTGTGTCGCCAGGCGTGTCGTCAGCCCGACGATCGTCTAGCTCATTTCGTCGAGCTCGGCTCGACGATCGTCGATCTCATTTCGTCGAACAGAAGGGAACTCGCCCACCCGACACGCCCATGTCGGATGATACACGCCCGTGTCACAGCCGCGTCACCAGGCGTGACACGGCGGTTCTGGGCAGAATCGCCGTGAGGAGGAGAGAGAAATGAGGAAGGAGAGGGAAGGAAACGGTTCGCCAAAAGCCACATTTAATGGCTGAATTCAATTTCCCAGGGAAGGGGAGAAGTTTCCAACCATTTCCCCTAGCCATCAGACCTGATTCAGCCCCCCTCCTCTATGGCCGAGCCTAGCCATTAATGGCTTTGAAGGACATTAATGCTCCAGCCCCTCCTCTCCCAATCTGAGGCTTTAAACACCACCAGTGAGTTAAGAGGAGGCTTTCCAAATCCATACCCGAAGAAACCGAGCCTCCCCACCTTGCAGTTGCAGAAACCGAGCGACGCAACTTTCAGAAATGGCTTCCCGACGATCTTCCCGAATTCAGGCTGCCGGCAAGGTCCAATCCTTCTCCTCTCTATGCATGCTAGATCTAGACTTATTTAGGTTGAGAAATCGGGCTCAATTGAGCCTGATTGGGAGCTTGTAATTTCAGATTTTAATGGAAAATGGTGGTGTTGAGTTCGCCCTAAACCACCGCCTCCGGCGGCATGGTCACCGCCAAACGCTAGCCACCACCTCAACGAAGGTGGTGGTGGTGGTGGCCGGCCAGGGAGGTGGTCGAGGTGGTTGAAAAGTCGGCTGGAAGAGGCTCCAGGATGGGCCAATCTTAGCCCTTGGCTGGAGCTTGAGGATGAGCGGATGCCATCCGTTTTTGATCAAGTAAATTAATAATATTAATTGATTTTCTGGAAATTATTAACAGTAGATGGTTTTAATTATTAAAAATAATTCGATGCCTCTACTGTAAAAGTGTTCAACATAGAAACTGTATCCCTTGATGTCTAAGGTAATGTAAAATTGATTTCACTGAGTTTGGAATCATAGTGTGACCAGAACACTCGTTTTGGTGCAACCTATACATAGGCATGACCAGACATTAGAATTAGTGATCACACCAAACCACTCATCCAAATACGTTGAAAATTTGAACATATTCTCCTCATAGCCTTCCACTTATATTGTACAAAAAATAGAATTTTTGGAAAACATTTTCTATAGTTTTTGTGAAAATTAAATAAACCAATTATAAATTAATTAGGTGTCATAAACACCTCAAATTCCCCCCAAATTTGGGTAGGTGATCTTAGAGAGCATGTTAGGGCTCTGGTAAAATTTTCATCTCCTTTGGAGATGTTTTGATTAGGTTTTATCCAACCCTAAGTTGACCCTTATATGGTTAATTAGGTCAAAACACCCCCTTTGGGTTTGAGTGGTCAAATCACCTCAACAGAGGTTGATATTTTGGCCACTAACTCTCTATGGTATGACACACCGTCCAATGGAATTTGTAGTGGTTAAGAGTATGGTAGCCCTAGAACCCTAGGGTAGGTCCCTTAATGGGGATTTTTAGGGTTTGAAGGTCATGGGGCCAAATTACCTTGGAATGGCTTGAAAATTGGTGGAGAGGACCATAAAGTTAGTATAGTCCTCTGTTTAAAATTTTATGGAATTTGGAAGTTTAAACCCCCTCAAAACCATAACCCTAGTTTAGGCCACCAAACCTAATTTGGAGTATTAGGCTATCAAATCACTTTAAAATCACATGAAATTTGGGTAGAGTAGTGTTTAAAGTTAGTACAAGCTTTGGAGATTTTGTTATGAATTTAGGATTATTATTTTGGATATTTCATTAACAATTTAGCAATTTGAATTATTTACTTAGAAATTTATTATGAAGTAACTACTTGCTAGAAATTGATGAACATTAGCTGAAGGACTCCTTATTTAGTTTTAAGCTCTGTGAATTTTTATGGGATTTTTGGAAGACTATTTCTAAGGGTTGCTTCATTAAGTATTGTTTCCCATGAAAAATTAATTTAATTTATTTTGGAGTCTAGCCAGCCTCTAAAATTATGGTTTTTGTACAATGATGTTTTCTGAACCATATTAATATTCTGTAATTTTTATAAAATTTTCTGATGAATAATTTTGGTACTTCGTTCTTTACACACGATTAAGGGAATTATTTTGGATAAATTAATTGGAGTTCACATATTTTCTGAAAAATTATGGAAATTAATATCTAGTCATATATCTTTGTTATTTAGTGTTCAAAATTTTTGGGTGGCTATTACTTGAGTAGATTATATAGTTCATGTTCAAAATTGTCCATGGCCAAACATTTGGGAAAATTTAATAAATATCAAATTAATTAAAAAAATTATGATTCTCTGATTTTAGACTAAACTTGTTATGATATACCTCTGGTAAATTTTATAGGAGATTTGGAAGACAACCCGGAGTACCTCCTTTATACATCTCATATAGTATAGGGTGGTCTGCATATAGTAACTGCGAAAACTGAACTAGAGTGGGTAATGAATTTGAAGAGTTGAATGCTTAGTAGGTTGCTGGTTTGGGTAAATAAATGAGAGATTTGATCGAGGGTAGAAATCAATAATATTAAGTTCCTTGCGAAAGGGAGCTTTGGGCGTAATCCCATCATAGTTCCTAGTGCCTTCGAGAGCCATTCACGGGGAATACCTTGGGCAGTCCTGGGCTAACGTATACTTTAGGAATAATTTGGGCAAGAGTAACCCTAATAATAGTTTCACCTTACACTCACACATGTACACGTAGGGAGATGAATTGGTAGAGAAACGAAAGCGTAGGGTCGTGGCCTAAGGGCTTACTAGTAGAGTTAAATGGACTCGCTATTGATATGGAAGTCCGTGGAGTTCGACGCTCGGGGACTTGAAAAAAAGGAGACTTGATTAGTCCAGGGAGCCATGGGCTCGGGAACATGGTGAACTAGTAGGCTCGGTAGTCAAAAGAGCTGGAGGCTCGGTACTATAATTAGATACAAACTATCATGTTTGCATGTGCATAACAGTGTTGGGTCCTCGGTATTGGACGATCGATCACACCGTCATCGGTACGTTGACTCGGGGAGACTAGCTGGTTTGCTAGGAATAGTACGGAAACGTATGTGAGGGGCTAGACGGGGTAGTGTGATTACCAGTCTAGGAGTGGAGAGGCCCAACCCACTCTCTCCGTTGGCCATGACGAGAGGCTCCTGAGAGTTTAACTAACTCCAAAAATGGGAACTAAAGGTCTGTGCGCATAGAGTCGTGTGTGTAAGTTGCACTTGCATGTGCATACCATAGCATACTTGTATGTTATAGCATAATCATTGCATTTAACCCCTGACACCTATTGTATAAAATTGTATGGGACGTTTTATACGATAGGCCCTGCAAAATGACCCCTTGGTCTATAGGGGTAATCCCTATAAATCAACGGTTATATTTCTCGTTGCTCTTACTTACTCTTCTTACTGCTTTTATTTTCTACTCCTTACTATTTATTTTTGTTACTCACTTGTTTGCTCATGTTTAATTAATGTGCTACACCTGCCATACTTTATTATTCTATTCCTTAGGGTAGATGTCACCTACTTGATTACACCCTGCTTTTGGTCCTCCTTTTCACTCCTTTCCGCCCGGTGCCTTAGAGCCATGGGTAGAGGGGTGGGGGATTATTGACTGAGTCTAGTTTGACTGAGGGTCGTTTGACCACCATATTTTAGGTGCTTCGGATGGGAGACAGGGAACATCCCCATGAGACGCAACACCAGCAGGTTACGGTGAAGATGGAGATGGGCCAGCGTAGCTCGGGTGGACAAGCATCCAGATCCATGAGTGGAGACGAGTATTAGTAGTTTTACTTTTATTAGTGAATTGTAGTGAGGTTATCATGTACCGGGCTTAAGACCGTATTCACTTTCTCGCTTTGGTACTTAGACTCACTTTCTGGTATGGACTATTTATTTGCCATGTGATTTCCTCCTTTATACTATTGTGGACTTGGATGCTTACAATTTCATTCATTATACATTCTGTCGATGGTGATCGATTTAGCCGGCAGGATCGGCGTTTTGTAGTGATGACCTTCCCGGGTACGAAGGTGTCACTGCAAAGCGGCGGTTCTGGGCCTAAGACCCCGGTGGTTGTTGCCAAAATATGGGGTCTTACAAGTGGTATGAAAGCGGTGGTTCTGGGTATCAGAGGAAACTTTGATCCGACAGAATATAGTCCACAAAACATGGGACACCCCGCACGGGCTTAGTTTGAGGACAAACTAGCAGCGGAAGCAATGGTGTGCCCATGAGAGGAATCACATGCAATGCTCACCAGTAACAAAGAGTTTAATGTCAACTTACTAAACTTAAGACCATCTTTTGTAGGGTGTGACAAATCCTCCCATGCCGCAGGGGACACCTCCAGCCCCGAATGTGATTCCACCCCCCCCCCCCCCCCCCCCCCGGCTCCGACACCGTTGCAGCAGACGGAGCTGGGTCAAACTTTGACGGCCGTCTTGGAAGCCTTTAGGGCACAACAGGCTCTGGCTCCTCAGCCGAACCTCAAAGAGAACTGGTTGAGTGCATTTCGGGGCCTTGCCCCACCATCCTACATGGGGACAGAGACGACAATGTGCACAGAGGAGTGGCTAGACATTATGTACGAGATGTTTGTGGGAATACAGTGCCCGGTGGACCTGACAGTATCGTTGGTGGTTTCTTGTCTGGAGTGGCATGCGAAGAGGTGGTGGAAGTCGGTGATGGACAACACTTATGCGGGAGTGGAGATCGTGGACATTATGTGGGAGGAGTTTAGGGCGGCACTACTGGAGCATTTTGTGCTGCAGTCCGCAAGGGATGAATTGGAGGATAGATTCTTGCAGTTGAAGTAAGGGAACAGGACAATTCTGGAATATCACCGGGAGTTTACTCATTTGGCCAGATTTGCGGATTCTTACAAGCTGGATGACGTGGGTTAAGCCAAGAGGTTCTACAAGGGCCTCCGTGATGACCTGAGGCAGGCCCTCTTGTTTGTGTCTTATGGTACCATGTCCAGGATATTGGAGATGGCCAAGAAGCTGGAGGCGGACTAGCTTGCAGTCCGGGGCAGGAAGAGACATGGGGATGATGCAGTGCTAGGAGGGAGAAGGGACCCGCAGAGGGGTCGGGTCATGGGAGAGAGAAGGAACAGGGATCAACCCTGCCAGGAGGAAATGCAGGAACCAAGGGAGCAGGCAGTGCTAGCCCCGCAGCCGCTACAGATGAGGGAGGTTCCCAGGATAGGGCAGGGACCACACCCACCACAGCTGTGCTATCACTGCCATCAGCCAGGGCACATTCAGAGTAATTGCCCTATGAGGAATGGGGCCACACCTGCTGCACAGGGTGGCCCACCGACTCACAAGATGGGAGGTCGTGGACGTGATCGCGGACAAAGATTTCAGGGCGGTGAACACAGGCAGGATGGGGAGCAGGTCTATGCTCTGGACTTAGTGCAGCCACGGAACCCGAATAGGGTTATTGCAGGTATGAGAGTAATTTATAGTATTCATGTAGAATAATTACAGAACTTAGGTTAGAAAACTTTAGACCTAAGCTGTTTTTCCTTTAACTAATTTAGGAATAGTGATGCCGTGCGGCAAACCTGCCCGTACCTTGTTTGACACGGGGGCATCACACAACTTTGTGTCGGAGGATTTCATCAAGGATCTGGGCCAGATTCGATATTATACGGGAGATGTCAGGAGAGTGCGTCTCCCCAATGGGATGGAGATCCAGTCAACAGAGAACTGCCTCCGGACGGTTACCATAGATGGGTTAACACTCGAGGCCCCGGCGACGATCCTGAGAATGCCGGACTTCGACCTTGTCTTGGGCATGATATGGCTATTCTGGAACCATGCCCAGATTGATTGCCCGGTGAGGAGGGTCGTGCTGAGACACGGTGACACTTATGCGACATTCGAAGGTACTACTCCGATTTCCCGCCGCCTCCTTTCATCTATTCAGGCCGGCAAGGCCCACATACAGGGAGACGAGGTATATCAGGCGCTGTTCGAGAAGACTGTGGAGAAGGACCCGATTGTTAGTATTCCGGTGGTCTGTGACTACGCCGATGTATTTTCGGAGAAGCTGCCGGGACTGACTCCGCAGAGGGAGAAGGACTTTCAGATTCAGTTGGTTCTTGGGGCTAAGCCGTTATCCAAGGACCCTTATCGGATGGCCCCAAGGGAGCTGGCAGAATTTGGACATAGTTGCAGGAGTTGGTGGAAGCAAGATTCATCAGACCGAGTTCCTTTCCATGGGGAGCTCCGGTCCTATTCGTGAAGAAGAAGGATGACACTCTTCGCCTGTACATTGACTATCGAGCACTAAACAGGCTAACCGTCCGAAATACCTATCCGCTCCCAAGGATAGATGAGTTGTTCGATCAGCTGGAGGGAGCCCATTATTTCTCAAAGCTGTACTTGAGGTCAGGCTACTACCAGCTGCGGATCCAGGAGGAGGATATTCCGAAGACGGCCTTCAGTAGCAGATATGGACTGTATGAGTTCATCGTGATGCCCTTCGGGCTCACGAATGCTCCATTAGCATTTATGAGCCTCATGAACCAGGTCTTCGAGATTTCTTTGGATGTGTTTGTCATAGTATTCATAGACGACATCCTTATCTACTCTAGGACGGAGGAGTACCATGCACGGCACCTGGCACTGACTTTGGAGAGATTGCGGGAGCATCGCCTTTATGCAATGTTCAGCAAGTGACAGTTTTGCTTGAAGGAGGTGGCTTTCCTGGGCCACATTATCAGCGTAGCTGGGTTAGCGGTGGACCCTACAAAGGTACATGCAGTCAGGGATTGGCCAACACTGAAGACGGCCACGAACGTGTAGAGTTTCCTGGGGCTTGCCGATTATTACCGAAAATTTGTGGAGAGGTTTTCTCGGATCGCCCTTCCACTCACTTCGTTGACGAAGAAGGACGTGCCCTTTATATGGATGCCATAGTGTGAGGCAGCCTTCCAGGAGTTGAAGAACCGACTCATCTCAGCCCCTATTCTGGCCCTTCCATCTAGGAAGGAAGGATTCTAGTTGTATACTGATGCATCATATCAGGGGATGGGAGCGGTGCTGATGCAGAACATACACATCATAGCATATGCCTCCCTCCATCTGAAGACTCATGAGAAGAACTATCCAGTACATGACCTGGAGATGGGAGAAGTTGTGTTCGCATTGAAGATATGGCGACACTACCTCTACAGAGTCCACTGTGATATATACTCTGATCATAAGAACCTTAAGTACGTGGACACACAGAAGAAACTGAACATCAGGCAGAGGCGATGGGTGGAGTTTCTATCTGACTATCAGTACGAGATGCACTACCACCTAGGGAAGGCGAACGTGGTAGCGGATGCACTGAGTAGGAGAGCCTCCACAGCGGGAGTAGAGCGTCAACTGATGTCTATGGAGCTGCTGCAGAGACTAGAGGACATGCACATTACTCTGGTGTTGTCTGACGACCCTGATCTCTATGAGGAGTACTTAGATGCGATGGGCATCACCGATGACATCAGAGACCGAGTTAGAGAAGGACAGAGGCAGGATGCCAAGTTAGAGCCCATCTTCCAGGCTATAGAGGCAGGCACTATAGGAGACTACACACTGAGGGATGACCTGGTGTGCTTCAAAGGATGGGTGTATATATGATGAATTGTAAATATACGTATTTTTATGCACATTAATTTAGTCATTTTCATTTATTTTCGCCGTTTTTACTTATTTTTGTTCAATAAAATGCTCCTATTCTTGTAAATTTACTTCTAAGTTATTTTATTTTTATTTTGCAGAAAAATTCCAAAATCTGCCAAAATTGGGCAGTACACGCCCGTGACACTTTGGTCACGCCCGTGACCCGGCCGTGACATTGCATTTCCCGTGAAATCGGACGATTTCTGAAGTACAAGCTTGACACGCCTAGCGACACGCCCGTGTCACCCGACACGGGGCGTGACCCAAGCCCGTGTTCACTCCACTCGACAAATTCATCTCGACGATCGTCGAGTGTCGACACCAACAGTCACGCCCAGCATCACGCCCGTGACCTGGGGCGTGACTCAATTTCCGCTCGACGATTTCGACGCGACACTTTCCGCTCGACATTCGTCGAGTGTCGACACCAACTCACACGCCCAGCGTCACGCCCGTGACCTGGGGCGTGACCTTTCCAGCTGGCCCGACAAGATGCTGACAAAGACTTTCGACACAACCAGCGCCCGGTTCTACCTCCCCGACACGCCCAGAGTCACGCCCGTGACCTGGGGCGTGACTGCTGCGAACTCAGCCCGAAGTCAACTTTGTTGTCCAATCGCCGGCCTCCTTCATGAATAGTGCTGTCACGCCCCCCCTACACGCCCGTGACCGAGGGCGTGTACTTAGAGTTTTTTGCCTATAAATTGCCCAGTTCTGTAAGGTCCAAGGGTTCAGATGTTTGGGCCAATTTAGTGTCTTTTTGTGGGCTGCATCCGTGATTTCTAAGTGCTATGTGAGGAGATTTCTCCCTTCTTTATTTCAAGTTTTGTTTTGCTTTAGCTTTAGCCCTTGTAATAGCTTGTAATAGTTTCTTTTAATCAATAAAATGTTAAATTTTCTCTTCATATATGGCTTTGGAATGAACACTTGTGCCCACTTTCCTTCTCCTTTTTATTCTTAGTTTCATCTTTGTTCTTCATTTATGAAATGTGTGTGTGTGTGTGTATGAGTGTAATTTATTCACTTTACTTATTTTTAACTTGTTTTCATGCTTAGGTATGATAGGTTTTCCTCTTTTTCTCCTTGTCTTTTTCTTGAAAGAATTTTGATTTCATTCTTATGATTTTATAAAAGAGATTTAAAAAGTGATTTTGTTCTTTTTTTTACTTAGTTTTCTTTTAGGATTGTAAAACCTCTTTTGTTCTTTTCATCTTCTTTCTCACCTTTTTTATCACTTTCATAACATCATAAGAATGAAAATGTTGGCATTTTAATTTTCCAAAAACTTTGGTTTTTAATTTGTTTTGAAAAACTTTTGTCTTCTAAAAATTGAAATTTCCTCTTTTTATTTGTTTTTGGCAAAACCAAAGCATGAAAAAGTTAAAATTTTAATTTTTAGGTAACTTTCATTTTGCTTTTTATTTGTGTGTGTGAGTGTATGAGCCTAAATTTCCTTTTGTTCTTCTTAATCTTCATGAAGTGTGTGTGAGTGTAGGTGTATAACTTTTATGCTTTGATTCAAATTGTGTAGAGTGTGTGAGTGTAGGTGTTAAATTTTAATGCTTTCTTTTAAATTGCTTTCTTTTAATGCTTTGTTCAAATTATGTAGAGTGTGTGAGTGTAGGTGTATAACTTTTATGTTTTGTTAAATTTTGTAGAGTGTGTGAGTGTAGGTGTTAGCTTTATTGCTTTCTTGAAATTCATATGGAGTGTGTGTGTTTGTGTGCATTTATTTCCGCCTACTCGTTAAGAGTTAAATGGCGCATCGTTTTCATTTTTAGTCCTACTCGTTTGAGTAGGACTTGTTATTTTCTTTCTTTATTTTTCCGCCTACTCACTTGAGTTAATTGGCCGGACTTTATTTCCCGCCTACTCGTTTGAGTAGGACTTGTAATTTTCTTTCTTTATTTTTCCGCCTACTCACTTGAGTTAAATGGCCGGACTTTATCTCCCTGTAATCGCATTTATTTTCTCCTACTCGTTTGAGTAGGACTCGCTTTCATTTTTAGTCCTACTCGTTTGAGTAGGACTTGCAATTTTCAGCTTTTATTTACCGCCCCCACTCGTTTGAGTGGGACTCGCAAATTTTGAATATGCAAATTTTCTTTTATGTGTAACTTAGTTTCTGTTTAATTTATAATTTGGAGTGTGCGTGAGTTCTCGTTTTAGTTAACTTTTTAGCTTTCTAAATGATTGTTTTGTTTTTATGTGCCCTTCTTATAATCATTAGTGTTTAATTTCGAACTCGCGCCTCACTAAATTATAAGCCGTCCCCATACCGATGTGTGGCTAATCGCTATTAGCCTCGGCATCGAAGAGCATTGGGACATTTAAAATGATTTATAATAATTAAAGCTCTTTATTTTCATTTTAATTTAAGCACTTAAGGTTTACCCCGAGTTTACGACGCGTAGGACCACATATCGATGTGTGGGCCCTATTTCCGTAGTCCATATGCTAGCTAGCCGAGAGGCCGTGCATATGGACCGATCGCCCCTGGGTAAATAGGGTTGCGTGCATACCCTCGAGAGAGGACAAGCGTAATTCTACCGGATTGAGTTCTCCACCCAATAGCGGGGTTCTTAGCGTAAAGCGGGCGTTAAGAGGAATCCTTCGTCGGACTAACGTTCGGTCGAATATTCTTAACGTTTAGGTGAGCGATATCCCTATAGCTAGGTGAGCTCACATTTGTGGAACCTCCACGGCCAAGTTGCCTTATTATTAATATGAAAACTAAGTCTTTTTATTATTAAAAATTGTTTTAGTCTTAATCCGTTTCGATGCCGAGCGTTAACCCTTCATCGAATATTTTCTAAATCATTTTTTCGCTCCTTTGCTTTTCCGTCTTTTATTAAGTAAAAAAACATCCACCTTTCTTTCAGTAAAATAATAGTCCTCCCGGAGGAGTAAGAATAGTCAACACGACCCTGAGAACAATACGACCTCGGTATTCCCCCGAATATCGAGTACTACTTGCGATAGGTGCACTTGCCTCTAGTAGCACGCCTGCGGCGATCGACTCACCGAACCAACCACAGTAAGAGTCTGTTCGCGGGCACATCAAGTTTTTGGCACCGTTGCCGGGGAGTCTCTTTTCGAGTTGCTATTTCGAATTCCGGAGTCTATTAATTTTACTTATTTTCAAAAAAAAAAACTAAAAACTTTATTTTAAAAAACAAAAAAAGAGTTTATTTTGTTTTATTTTTGTTTGGGTGTATGACCCGAGGACAACCCTCAGAGTCTGAAGATTTTGACTTCGACCCTGAGATCGAACGCTCTCTTGCGCGTATTCGATCTCAACGCCGAAATCCGTCTTTAGATCCCGAGGAATCTATCGGAGAACCTACTGTTGTACTTATGGCCTCCCCTAACCTTCCCCCGGCGGCCGAGCGTACTATGTCCTATTACGCCCGGCCTAACCTGGATGATTCTGGGTCGAGTATTGTTCGCCCTGCGGTGGCGAATAATAATTTTGAAATAAAGTCGAGTGTCATTCAAATGGTCCAAAATGCTGTGCAGTTCGATGGACTGCCGGATGAGGACCCGAATGTCCACTTGTCCAATTTCTTGGAGATATGCGACACCTTCAAGATTAATGGCGTCACTGATGACGCCATTCGTTTGCGCTTATTTCCTTTTTCCCTTAAGTCCAAAGCCAAGGCGTGGTTGAATGCCCTCCCGCGAGGATGTATCACCACGTGGGCTGAGTTGACGGAACGGTTCCTAACGAAGTACTTTCCGCCCGCCAAAACTGCAAAGTTGCGGGCGGACATTTCTTCGTTTGTGCAGAACGATCCTAAGTCTCTATACGAGACTTGGGAACGGTTTAAGGAATTCCTCCGCCGTTGCCCGCACCACGCGCTGCCAACGTGGTTGCAAGTTCAAATTTTTATAATGGGCTGAATTTTCAGACGCGTCAAATGATTGACGCGGCTGCCGGGGGTACGCTTAACAGCAAAACCCCCGAGGCCGCCCAGGCTTTATTCGAAGAGATGGCTATGAACGCCTATCAATGGAACGTCCCGCGGGGACGGCCAAAGCCGGCGGCTGGTCTTTTTGAAGTGGATGCCACTGCTCTCTTGACCCTTCAAGTTGAAAGGTTAACAAAGCAGGTGGCGGAGATGTCTGCTGCCTCCTCCACTCCGCCTTGTTTTATTCCCCCTAACGTCTGCGTAGCTGAAGAGTTCGTGGACTTCATGGGAAATTCGGGTCGTCCTCCCTTCAACCCCAATAACAACCCTTATAGTAATAACTATAATCCGGGTTGGAAGAATCACCCCAACTTCTCGTGGAGCAACCCGAATAATGCTCAGCATCCCCCTATTTCTTTTGCGCCCGGATTTCTTCCTCCTCCTCCTCTTCCGAAACCCTCCCCGATGGAGGAAAATTTTTTGAAGTATATTGCGTCCAACGAGTCAAATATCCGGAACATCACCGGATCGCTAAAAACACTCGAACAACAGGTTGGACAGCTGGCGAGGATGATGTCCGAGCGCGCGCTCGGGGCACTGCCGGGAAACACGGAGCCCAATCCGCGGGAGAACGCCAATGCTATAACCCTCCGTAGCGGAAAGGAGGTGGTCGATCCAAAACGGACCGACCCTCAGGTACATATTTCACCTCCGACACCTCTTCCCCTTTTTTCGCTTACGCCACCTTTACCAATTATAAAAGAAAAAATTATTTTAAACAAGGCTCTTCCGTATCCGCATAAGTTAGATAACGAGCGTAAGGACGCGCAATATGAAAAATTTATTTTATTATTAAAACAAATTCACATTAATGTTCCTTTTTGCGAGGCTATCTCGCAAATGCCCAAATATGCGAAATTTTTAAAAGAACTACTTTTTAATAAACGTAAATTAGAGGATATCTCGCATGTATCTCTCAACGATGTCTGCTCGGCGGCCCTTACTAATAAATTGCCCGCAAAACAAAATGACCCGGGACAGTTTTCCATCCCGTGCCTTTTTGGCGATATATTAGTAAAGTACGCCTTAGCTGATTTAGGGGCTAGCATTAATCTGATGTCGTTCTCGTCTTTTCGCGTTTAGGTTTGGGTACTCCTAGTCCGACGAATATGCGCATCCAATTAGCGAATCGCTCGGTTAAGTTCCCTATCGGGGTAGTGGAGGACGTCCTTGTCCGAGTCGACAAGTTTACCTTCCCGGTAGACTTCGTCATCTTAGATATCGAGGAGGACGCCGAGGTACCAATAATACTCGGTCGCCCTTTTCTCGCCACCTCCCGCGCACTAATAGATGTTAGTAATGGTAGTCTTCTCCTCCGAGTAGGCGATGACCAATTTACTTTCTCTATTAATCCCTCGATGGACAATTTGTCATCGAGCGACGATTTCTGCTACTCTTTAGATACTTTTTTCGGAGATCGTTCTTCTCCCATTTTCGAGTCCGTATTTTTAAACGACGATATTTATGCGCTCGAAAATTTTAAATGCGATGAGGATACTTCTTTAGACTTGTCTTTCGAACCAATTGGTAAGAAAGACATAGGCATTAAAACCTCCCTAGAAGACCCGCCCATCCTAGACCTCAAACCCTTACCCGCATCGCTCAAGTACGTATTTTTGGGAAAAGGTGATACGCTTCCCGTTATCATTTCTTCGGACTTGAGTGATTCAGAGACTTCCGATTTATTGGAAGTTTTGTTTAAACATCGCCACGCAATTGCGTGGCAAATCTCTGACTTAAAGGGGATTAGCCCCTCCTTTTGCACCCATAAGATTTTTTTTAACGATAATTGCCGCAAAACGATTCAGCAGCAGCGTCGTCTTAACCCAAACATGAAAGACGTCGTTAAAGCCGAAATCATTAAGTTATTAGATGCGGGGATTATCTACCCTATTTCGGACAGTGCATGGGTTAGTCCCGTGCATGTCGTGCCCAAGAAGGGCGGTCTTACCGTAGTGGCGAATGAGCATAACGAGCTCGTCCGAACTCGTACTGTTACGGGTTGGCGAGTGTGCATAGATTATAGAAAACTTAATGACGCCACCCGCAAGGACCATTTTCCTCTGCCATTTCTAGACCAGATTTTAGAGCGTTTATCCGGTCACCGATATTATTGTTTTCTTGATGGTTTATCGGGGTTTTTCCAAATCCCCATTTCCCCCGATGATGAAGAGAAAACAACTTTTACTTGCCCGTTTGGCACCTTTGCCTATCGAAGAATGCCATTTGGACTCTGCAACGCGCCAGCTACATTCCAAAGATGTATGCTAGCGATCTTTGGCGAGCTAGTAGAAGACATTATGGAAGTCTTTATGGATGACTTCTCTGTTTTCGGACGCTCTTTTCCCGATTGCCTTCATAATTTAGATCGTTTCCTTCAACGGTGCGAGGACACAAGCCTTGTTTTAAATTGGGAAAAATGCAACTTTATGGTCCGAGGAGGTTTGGTCCTCGGCCATATGATTTCGTCTAAGGGGATAGAGGTGGATAAGGCCAAGATAGAAATTATAGAAAAACTTCCGCATCCAACAAACGTAAAATCTATTAGGAGTTTCTTAGGCCATGCGGGCTTTTATCGACGCTTCATTCAAGACTTTTCAAAAATAACAAAGCCGCTAACTCACCTCTTGGAAAAGGAATCACGTTTCATCTTTAGTAGTGAATGCGAGTCCGCCTTTAATTTGATAAAAAAAACTTATCTCTTCACCAATTTTAGTGGCCCCTAATTGGTCCCTTCCGTTCAAAATAATGTGCGACGCTAGTGATATTGCCTTAGGTGCCGTTCTTGGCCAACGCGTAGAAAAACATTTTCATCCTATTTATTACGCTAGCAAGACGCTCACTTCCGCTCAAGTCAATTACATGACAACGGAAAAGGAACACTTAGCCGTCGTTTTTGCTTTTGATAAGTTTCGCTCGTATATAACGCTATCTAAAGTTATCGTTTTTACCGATCACTCCGCGCTTAAGTATTTATTAGCTAAAAATGATGCGAAGCCCCGCCTTCTTCGATGGATTCTCCTCCTACAAGAGTTTGATTTGGAGATCCGAGATAAGCGGGGAGCGGAAAATCTAGCGGCGGACCACCTCTCCCGTTTAGAAAATCCGCGTGCGGAAGCGCTCGTCGAATCTGAAATAAATGACAGATTCCCCGAGGAACGCCTTCTTGCCATTAATAAATCTTCGTCATCTTCGCCTTGGTTCGCAGATTTTGCAAATTTCTTAGTAGCGCGGGTCCTTCCAAAAGAGTTTTCCAGTCATCAAAAGAAGAAATTCTTTTCTGACTTGAAAAATTTCTTTTGGGAGGACCCATTTTTTTTTCGTATCTGCGCGGACCAAGCGGTCCGAAGATGCGTTGCGGGTGTGGAGTGCTTGCAAATTCTTAAGCACTGCCACGAGGGTCCAGCCGGGGGTCATTATCAAGCCAACCGGACTGCTCGGAAGACGCTAGAGGCGGGCTACTTTTGGCCCACTCTCTTCAAAGACGCGCATAATTTTGTGCGCGCGTGCGATAGCTGTCAGCGGTCGGGTAACATCTCTCGTCGCGACGAGATGCCCCAAAATATGTTTTTAGAGTGCGAAGTCTTCGATTTGTGGGGCATAGATTTTGTTGGCCCCCTTCCTCCTTCTTTCAAAAATATGTATATTTTAGTGGCGGTCGACTACGTATCGAGGTGGGCGGAAGCGCAAGCTCTCCCCACCAACGATGCGCGAGTTGTCGTTACATTTCTTAAAAAACTATTTTCTCGCTTCGGCACGCCTCGCGCAATTGTTAGTGATAGGGGAACGCATTTCTGTAACGCTCTTATGGCTAAGACGTTAGCTAAATACGGAGTCACGCACAGGCTTGCCACCCCCTACCACACGCAAACAAGTGGCCAAGTCGAGGTAGTAAATCGAGAGATTAAGCGAATTTTAGAAAAAACTGTTTCGCTAAATAGGAAAGATTGGTCCGTTAAACTCGACGATGCGTTGTGGGCGTATCGGACGGCATACAAAACAGCTATTAGATGTACGCCGTTCCGGTTAGTCTACGACAAAGCGTGTCATTTACCCGTAGAATTAGAGCATCGCGCACTTTGGGCTTTAAAACTCTTAAACCTCGACTCCAACTTAGCCGCTCAGAATAGAAAACTGCAACTAAACGTGCTCGATGAATGGCATGCGAACACTTACGAGAGCAATAAATTCTATAAGGAGCGCTCTAAGTTATATCACGATCGAAAAATCAAGTCCCAAAAATTATTTTCTCCGGGCGATCTTGTCCTTCTTTATAATTCACGCCTTAGGCTTTTTCCAGGTAAATTAAAATCTAGATGGTCCGGTCCCTTCCTAGTTGAAGAAGTTTTTCCTTATGGAACCGTACTCGTCTCCCACCCGGACAAAGGCTCTTTTAAAGTAAACGGTCATCGGTTAAAGTCTTATATAGCAGGCGACCCAGTGATCGGTTTTAGCGAAACCATAACTTTCCTCCACATTATAAACTCGCCAAAATAGTCAAGCTACACGACTATAAACAAAGCGATCCTGGGAGGCACCCCTCGCTTATCTTTTTCGCTCCTTCCTCATTATCTTTGCTGCTTTTTCTAATAAACGCAGGGTTTCTGATCGGCCTCCCCCTACGCGTTTCAGGGAAGCTTCTACCCCCTTCCTTTTCTTTTCTTTGTACATATTGTCTTTCCTTTCTGTTCCGCATACTTACGCTACAACATTGGGGAAAATGTTGGACTTAAGTATGGGGGTATTTTCGTGCTTTACTTTCTGCACTTCAATTTTTCTGCATTTCAAAAATACAAAAAAAATACATATAACAACAAAACAAAAAAAAATTAAAAACATCTTAAAATGAAAAAAAAATTAAATGAAAAATCCAAAAAAAATTTTTTGTTGTTGTTCTCTTTTCCAAAAACTCAAAAAAAAAAACAAAACAAATTTTTTTTTTTTTGTTTCACTTTGTATATATTTTTTGTTTTTTTTCTCTCTCCCCCTTCCTCATTCTTGTACAAACCTTTTTCTTTTTCTCCCTTATTTTTGTACATATTATGAAAATTCACTTAAAAAATACAAAAAATGATAATAGTTCAAAAGAAATTTCAAAAAAATTGAGAAAAACAAAAATACAAAAAAAAGATAATAAATGAAAAACAGAAAAAAAATGATAATAAAAACTATAAAAATCAAAAAAAATGTTTTGCAACAAATAAATAAATATTCCATCCTTAAACTTTTCTGCTATCTAAAAATTCAGTTTTGAGTTTATTTATATGCGAATTTGATCAATTCTTTGTTCACTACCTGTTTATTAATTATTGATTGAAAAATTTAAATAGCCGGGGTTAAGTTTTAAAGAATTCATTATACTTTGTTAAAAATAGCGAACTCGTTTTAGGCACTCTTCTAATTTTTCATAAATAGGAGCACGTATATTATGTTAGAAAATAACGACTATAGAATTCAATTATACTTACTTTTAGCTTTCTGAAAAAAAATTGGAACGTACAAATTATTAAGGTTGCTCTCAAAAATTTTTAGGATTACAATCTAGTTTTCCTTTCTCCCCTTACTTTTCATGACCTACTTGACATGAAAAATTTTATCCTTAAAAGATCCTATGTCAATGGGAATAAGATTTCGTTCCGTAAACATAGGCACCCAATAATTTTAAAAGATTATATAGGGAGTAAGAGGATAAAATTCATTACTCCTACAAATATACATTGGGTTAATTCTTATGAAGTTGAAAAACAAAATTCATATTACGAAAATAAGATTTCGTTTTCCTAATAATCCAAAAGAAAAAAAATGGAGGTTCAAGAAAAAATTACCTCACCTCAAATATCAAAACCCCCTTCATAAACCCACTACACCCTTAGCCAATTACACGATTCTAGAATTAATTCAAAAATCTTTTTGAGAGCATAATTAGTAAATTGTATTATTTCCAATAGCACTCGTATAAGCTAGGGTTCTTATAATTTCAAACTATTTTCGTTAATCTAACCATTACAAATGTTGCCTTCTATTTGATTACATCAAGAAGTCTTTTGGCCAAAACTTTTGCGCTATTTAAATCATCTACATAATTTTAGGACTTAACTCTTACACCCCGTATATTTATTTCGATCTCTCTTATAATTAATTAAGCGATAGCTAAAACTTAGAGTTTTTTTTATTCCATATAGATTCACCTCAAACTTTTGCTCTGGAATAGCAAAAGCCTAAGTATGGGGGTATTTGATGAATTGTAAATATACGTATTTTTATGCACATTAATTTAGTCATTTTCATTTATTTTCGTCGTTTTTAATTATTTTTGTTCAATAAAATGCTCCTATTCTTGTAAATTTACTTCTAACTTGTTTTATTTTTATTTTGCAGAAAAATTCCAAAATCTGCCAAAATTGGGCAGTACACGCCCGTGACACTTTGGTCACGCCCGTGACCGGGGCGTGTCATTGCATTTCCCGTGAAATCGGACGATTTCTGAAGTACAAGCTTGACACGCCTGGCGACACGCCCGTGTCACCCGACACGGGGCATGACCCAAGCCCGTGTTCACTCCACTCGATGAATTCATCTCGACGATCGTCGAGTGTCGACACCAACAGTCACGCCCAGCGTCACGCCCGTGACCTGGGGCGTGACTCAATTTCTGCTCGACGATTTCGACTCGACACTTTCCGCTCGACATTCGTCGAGTGTCGACACCAACTGACACGCCCAGCATCACGCCCGTGACCTGGGGCGTGACCTTTCCAGCTGGCCCGACAAGATGCTGACAAAGACTTTCGATGCAACCCGTGCCCGGTTCTACCTCCCCGACACGCCCAGAGTCACGCCCGTGACCTGGGGCGTGACTGCTGCGAACTCAACCCGAAGTCAACTTTGCTGTCCAATCGTCGGCCGCCTTCATGAATAGTACTGTCACGCCCCCCCCCCCTACACGCCCGTGACCGAGGGCGTGTACTTAGAGTTTTTTGCTTATAAATTGCCCAGTTCTGTAAGGTCCAAGGGTTCAGATTTTTGGGCCAATTTAGTGTCTTTTTGTGGGCTGCATCCGTGATTTCTATGTGCTATGTAAGGAGATTTCTCCCTTCTTTATTTCAAGTTTTGTTTTGCTTTAGCTTTAGCCCTTGTAATAGCTTGTAATAGTTTCTTTTAATCAATAAAATGTTAAATTTTATCTTCATATATGGCTTTGGAATGAACACTTGTGCCCACTTTCCTTCTCCTTTTTATTCTTAGTTTCATCTTTGTTATTCATTTATGAAATGTGTGTGTGTGTGTGTATGAGTGTAATTTATTCACTTTACTTATTTTTAACTTGTTTTCATGCTTAGGTATGATAGGTTTTCCTCTTTTTCTCCTTGTCTTTTTCTTGAAAGAATTTTGATTTCATTCTTATGATTTTATAAAAGAGATTTAAAAAGTGATTTTGTTCTTTTTTTTACTTAGTTTTCTTTTAGGATTGTAAAACCTCTTTTGTTCTTTTCATCTTCTTTCTCACCTATTTTATCACTTTCATAACATCATAAGAATGAAAATGTTGGCATTTTAATTTTCCAAAAACTTTGGTTTTTAATTTGTTTTGAAAAACTTTTGTCTTCTAAAAATTGAAATTTCCTCTTTTTATTTGTTTTTGGCAAAACCTAAGCATGAAAAAGTTAAAATTTTAATTTTTAGGTAACTTTCATTTTGCTTTTTATATGTGTGTGTGAGTGTATGAGCCTAAATTTCCTTTTGTTCTTCTTAATCTTCATGAAGTGTGTGTGAGTGTAGGTGTATAACTTTTATGCTTTGATTCAAATTGTGTAGAGTGTGTGAGTGTAGGTGTTAAATTTTAATGCTTTCTTTTAAATTGCTTTCTTTTAATGCTTTGTTCAAATTATGTAGAGTGTGTGAGTGTAGGTGTATAACTTTTATGTTTTGTTAAATTTTGTAGAGTGTGTGAGTGTAGGTGTTAGCTTTATTGCTTTCTTGAAATTCATATGGAGTGTGTGTGTTTGTGTGCATTTATTTCCGCCTACTCGTTAAGAGTTAAATGGCGCATCGTTTTCATTTTCAGTCCTACTCGTTTGAGTAGGACTTGTTATTTTCTTTCTTTATTTTTCCGCCTACTCACTTGAGTTAATTGGCCGGACTTTATTTCCCGCCTACTCGTTTGAGTAGGACTTGTAATTTTCTTTCTTTATTTTTCCGCCTACTCACTTGAGTTAAATGGCCGGACTTTATCTCCCTGTAATCGCATTTATTTTCTCCTACTCGTTTGAGTAGGACTCGCTTTCATTTTTAGTCCTACTCGTTTGAGTAGGACTTGCAATTTTCAGCTTTTATTTACCGCCCCCACTCGTTTGAGTGGGACTCACAAATTTTGAATATGCAAATTTTCTTTTATGTGTAACTTAGTTTCTATTTAATTTATAATTTGGAGTGTGCGTGAGTTCTCATTTTAGTTAACTTTTTAGCTTTATAAATGATTGTTTTGTTTTTATGTCCCCTTCTTATAATCATTAGTGTTTAATTTCGAACTCGCGCCTCACTAAATTATAAGCCGTCCCCATACCGATGTGTGGCTAATCGCTATTAGCCTCGGCATCGAAGAGCATTGGGACATTTAAAATGATTTATAATAATTAAAGCTCTTTATTTTCATTTTAATTTAAGCACTTAAGGTTTACCCCGGGTTTACGACGCGTAGGACCACATATCGATGTGTGGGCCCTATTTCCATAGTCCATATGCTAGCTAGCCGAGAGGCCGTGCATATGGACCGATCGCCCCTGGGTAAATAGAGTTGCGTGCATACCCTCGAGAGAGGACAAGCGTAATTCTACCGGATTGAGTTCTCCACCCAATAGCGGGATTCTTAGCGTAAAGCGGGCGTTAAGAGGAATCCTTCGTCGGACTAACGTTCGGTTGAATAGTCTTAACATTTAGGTGAGCGATATCCCTATAGCTAGGTGAGCTCACATTTGTGGAACCTCCACGGCCAAGTTGCCTTATTATTAATTTGAAAACTAAGTCTTTTTATTATTAAAAATTATTTTAGTCTTAATCTGTTTCGATGCCGAGCGTTAACCCTTCATCGAATATTTTCTAAATCGTTTTTTCGCTCCTTTGCTTTTCCGTCTTTTATTAAGTAAAAAAACATCCACCTTTCTTTCAGTAAAATAATAGTCCTCCCGGAGGAGTAAGAATAGTCAACACGACCCCGAGAACAATACGACCTCGGTATTCCCCCGAATATCGAGTACTACTTGCGATAGGTGCACTTGCCTCTAGTAGCACGCCCGTGGCGATCGACTCACCGAACCAACCACAGTAAGAGTCTGTTCGCGGGCACATCAAGTTTTTGGCGCCGTTTCTGGGGAGTCTCTTTTCGAGTTGCTATTTAGAATTCCGGAGTCTATTAATTTTACTTATTTTCTAAAAAAAAACTAAAAACTTTATTTTAAAAAACAAAAAAAGAGTTTATTTTGTTTTATTTTTGATTGGGTGTATGACCCGAGGACAACCCTCAGAGTCTGAAGATTTTGACTTCGACCCTGAGATCGAACGCTCTCTTGCGCGTATTCGATCTCAACGCCGAAATCCTTCTTTAGATCCCGAGGAATCTATCGGAGAACCTACTGTTGTACTTATGGCCGCCCCTAACCTTCCCCCGGCGGCCGAGCGTACTATGTCCTATTACGCCCGGCCTAACCTGGATGATTCTGGGTCGAGTATTGTTCGCCCTGCGGTGGCAAATAATAATTTTGAAATAAAGTCGAGTGTCATTCAAATGGTCCAAAATGCCGTGCAGTTCGATGGACTGCCGGATGAGGACCCAAATGTCCACTTGTCCAATTTCTTGGAGATATGCGACACCTTCAAGATTAATGGCATCACTGATGACGCCATTCGTTTGCGCTTATTTCCTTTTTCCCTTAAGTCCAAAGCCAAGGCGTGGTTGAATGCCCTCCCGCGAGGATGTATCACCACGTGGGCTGAGTTGACGGAACGGTTCCTAACGAAGTACTTTCCGCCCGCCAAAACTGCAAAGTTGCGGGCGGACATTTCTTCGTTTGTGCATAACGATCCTGAGTCTCTATACGAGACTTGGGAACGGTTTAAGGAATTCCTCCGCCGTTGCCCGCACCACGTGCTGCCAACGTGGTTGCAAGTTCAAATTTTTTATAATGGGCTGAATTTTCAGACGCGTCAAATGATTGATGCGGCTGCCGGGGGTACGCTTAACAGCAAAACACCCGAGGCCGCCCAGGCTTTATTCGAAGAGATGGCTATGAACGCCTATCAATGGAACGTCCCGCGGGGACGGCCAAAGCCGGCGGCTGGTCTTTTTGAAGTGGATGCCACTACTCTCTTGACCCTTCAAGTTGAAAGGTTAACAAAGCAGGTGGCGGAGATGTCTGCTGCCTCCTCCACTCCGCCTTGTTTTATTCCCCCTAACGTCTGTGTAGCTGAAGAGTTCGTGGACTTCATGGGAAATTCGGGTCGTCCTCCCTTCAACCCCAATAACAACCCTTATAGTAGTGTACTAGATTCGGCCTAACTTCTGCACTTCTACTCAGATCCTCAGATCCTACATCTCAGAACCTCAAACCAGGTTCCTATAACTCAGAGTGTCCCCACTCCTACAACTCAGGCACAAAGCCCTACCACTCAGTCTTCAACAAGACCTACACTTAGGCTAAACAACCCTACATCAGCCTTCAACAAGGCCTACACTCAGAGAATTGATTCTCCTACACTCAGGCTCAAAAGCCCTACCTCAGCCTTTATAAATTTAGGCGTACAACTCAGATCCCTTAGGATCCTACAAAAAGATAATAAAAATTTGTAGATCACCACTCAGTTTGAGAGAATGAAGAGGGCAATCTTCTTGATCAGTTCTTGATAGCACTGATTCCTGAGATCAACTTTGTCATTGCTTTCTTCAAGGCTTCTTGAGTGTGAACTCAGTAAAGATGATCTTCTTGAAGTAGACCGGCTGGCAACTACCTTATTAGGATGGAGAATTAAATCTGGATCCTACTTTGCAGTCTGGTTCAGAACCTGCTTCTTAAGAGATTTGATTAATAAGTCTCTTTCTTGATTTCAGATACTGGAGTTCTCTCTCTCCAAGTAAATCTGAAATTTCTTCAAAATACTGATTTACAGTTTTCTCTGGATCTGTATTGATCTTCTTAATCTTCTGATTGATTCTTTTTATTGATTGATTTTTCGATCTTTTTGATTGATGCCTTACTGTTGAAGGAGAAAGGCCTTTATATAGTCTTCCTCCAAGGTAACCGGCTGATCCGGTTTCTAATGAACTTCTGACAGTTCTGACAGTTGCAGTTGATCGGCTGAAATGGCAGCTATCAAGTCATCCAGTCACTTCTTGAAAATACTGTCTCTGTCTGAAAGTGTCGAGACTAATCTTCATTATGTGTCAACACAAATAGACCAAGTGTCGACACAAGTGAACTAAGTGTCGACACTAGCCTTGATGATGTCGACACAACTCCTTGTGTTGTTGTAACAGCTTCTCGACACTGCTTCTTCAGAATGTGTCGACACTGATTCTGTGTGTCGACACAAGCCTTCTGTTGAATTTGTCGACACTGATTCTGTATGTCGACACAAGTACTTCTTCTTTAAAACTTAGTTGAATTCTGTTGTGTGTCAACACAACTCCTTTGTGTCGACACATGCCTTCTTATGTTGAACCTTGCTGAGTGTCGACACATCTCCTTTGTGTCGACACAAGTACTTCTTTTACTTTAACTTTGTTGAAGCTTGCTGAGTGTCGACACATCTCCTTTGTGTCGACACAACTTCTTCTATTGTTGATACTTGCTGTGTGTCGACACAAGTCATGTGTGTCGACACAGTTGATGTCGACAATTCCTTCAGTGTGTTGACATAGCTTCCTGGTGTCGACACATTGGATGATGACTAAGCTTCTATGGGTGTCGACATTGCCTCTAAGTGTCGACATGATATATGTTGAGTATTCTTCATAGTGTGTCGGCACTGCCTGTATGTGTTGACACTTTTCTTCTGGTGTCGACTCTGCCTTTCTTGGTGTCGACACAAATACACCAAGTGTCAACACAGCTTCTCTAGGTGTCGACACAAGCCTTCATAAGTGTCGACACTCCATCTCTAGGTGTCGACACATGGACTTAGAAACTTTTCTGCATTTCCTGCAATTACTTAACCTGCACATATAAACTCAAAGCACATCAAATACACCTTGATGTATATCATTGAGTAGGGTGAGGCTTCTTCAAATCTGGTACATATTTTCCAATGTACCCAACACATCCTGTCCCATATCAATCTCACCTGAGCCTCGGTGTCCTCGACAAACTCCGAACCCAAAGCCTTCGGATCCTCGTCCTGTATCCATGATAGTGGAGTCCTACACCTTCGTCCGTACAGAGCCTCATATGGAGCCATCCTTATGCTGGATTGGTAACTGTTATTATATGAGAACTCAATCAGTGACAATAGCTTATCCCAGGGCTCACCGCGATCCAATATGCAAAGTCGCAGCAGATCTTCCAAGGTCCGATTAGTGCGTTGTGTCTGCCCATCAATCTGGGGATGAAACGTTGTACTGAATGTTAGCCAAGTGCCCAAGTAAGTCTGCACTGATCTACACTCCCTGGATATAAACCGTCCATCCCGCTCCGATACAATCGACCTGGGCAGTCCATGATAACGGATGAACTGCTCCACGAACTTTCGAAACAACACACCAACCAAGTCCTCCTTCCTGATCGGAATAAATCTGGCTACCTTCGTCAGCCGGTCGACGATCACCCAGATCAAATTGTTCCCCGTCCGCGATCGGGGAAGCCAATGTATAAAGTCCATCGCGATATCATCAAACTTCCACTCAGGCACTGGGAGTGGCTGCAATAATCCTGCGGGGTTTTTGTACTATGCTTTCACCAACTAGCATGCCTCACAATAGGTCACGAGGTAGGTGATATCCCACTTCATGCCTGGCCAGTACATGGTCTTCTTTAGGTCCGCAGTCATCTTCGTATATCCGGGGTGTACTGAATACCGACTGCAATTAGCCTCCATCATGATAACTTCTCGGACCTTGCCTCCCTCTGGTATATAAATCTATCCTCTGAAACACACTAGACCATCCCTCAGCGAGTAATCCCCAGCAGTGCTTCTAATGCCCGGAATATCGGCTCTAGCTGGGCATCCTACCTCTGCCCATCTCTGACTCGGTCTCGAATGTCATCTGTGGCAATCAATGATGCTAGGTACTCCTGGTATATCTTAGGGTTATCCTTGGACATAAAGGATATCTGCATCTTTTCTAACATTTGGACCAACTCTAAGTCCATCTACTACGTTCCTACTCCAGGGTTTGCGGCCATCCGGCTCAGCGTATCTGCCACCATATTCACCTTCCCTGGGTGGTAGTGCATCTAGTATTGGTAATCTGCTAAAAACTCCACCAATCGTCTCTGCCTTATGTTCAGCTCTTTCTGCGCATCCACATAACTCAAGTTCTTGTGATTGGAGTAAATGTCGCAGTGGACACCGTACAGATAGTGTCGCAAGACTATCAGAGCAAATATGACCTCTCCCATCTCTAAGTCATGAGCTGGGTAGTTCTGCTCATGCTTCTTCAGCTACCGAGAGGCATATGCTATCACATGACCATTCTGCATCAGCACTGCACTCATGCCCTAGTAGGAAGCATCGGTGTAGACCTAAAATCCTTCTTTTCCCGAAGGAAGGGCAAGTATAGCCGAGGTGAGCCGACCCTTCAGCTCCTGAAAAGCCACCTCACACTGCGTGGTCTAGACAAAGGGCACATCCTTCCTCGTCAGGGATGTGAGTGGAAGGGCAATAAGAGAAAATCCCTCCACGAACTTCCGGTAGTAACCGGCAAGTCCTAGAAAACTCTGCACATCTATGGCCGACTTCAGCTGCGGCCAATCCCGAACTGCCTGAATCTTGGCCGGGTCCACTGCCAACCCAGCACCACTGATGATATCTTCTATAAAAGACACCTCCCTCAACCAAAACTGGCATTTACTGAACTTCGCATAAAGCTGGTGCTCCCGCAGTCTCTCTAGGGTCAGCGTCAGATGTCGTGTGTGCTCCTCCTCTGTCCTCAAGTAAATGAGGATGTCATTAATAAATACAATGATGAACACATCCAGATATGCCTCGAACACCCGATTCATGAGGCTTATGAACACCGACGGTGCATTCATGAGCCCGAAAGGCATCACGGTGAACTCGAATAGCCCATATCTACTACTGAAGGCAGTCTTCGGAATGTCCTCCTCCTGAATCCGCAGCAGACAGTAGCCCGACCTCAAATCCAATTTTGAAAAGAAATGCGCGCCCTCCAGCTGGTCAAATAGCTCATCTATCCTTGGCAGTGGATAGGTATTCCGGACTGTCAATCGGTTCAGTTCCCAGTAGTCGATGCACAATCTATGTGTCCTGTCCTTCTTCTTGACAAACAACACTAGGGTTCCCCATGGTGAAGAGCTTGGTCGAACAAATCCGGCTTCCACTAGTTCATGGAGCTGGGTTTGAAACTCTGTCAACTCCTTCGGGGCCATCCGGTAAGGGGCTCAAGATGCTGGCTTAGCCCCCAGCACTAACTATATCCGGAAATCCTGCTCCCGGTACAGGGGTAGCCCTAGCAGCTTCTCTCGGAATATGTCGGCAAAATCTCGCACCACCGGGATATCTGAGATGGAACCCTTGTCCCCAGTCACTTCAAACAACAATTCATAGACTTCCTCCCCCTGCAAGTGGGCCTTGACGGCCTGCACGGATGACAACAAGAGAGGGGGAATAGATCTAATACCTTCGATGATGAAGTAGGAATCCCCATGCCTCACAGTAATCCTCTTGGACATGCAGTCAATCTGAGCATAGTTCCAGTGCAACCATGTCATTCCCAGGATCAAATCAAAGACTGACATCTTCATGATCGTCGCTGGTGCTTCAAATATCTTTTCTCCAATCTCCGCCTCCATATTGTAGTGGGCGGTGGTGAATAGCTTTGATCCGTTTGGTATTCATATCCTCGTCATCAAGCCAGTGAACCGCTCCACGTCTTCCAGCCCTTCCACGAAGGCTTCCGACACGAGCGAGTGCGAAGCACCCGTATCAAACAGTGTATAAGCGGGCTTGCCGCTGATGAAAACTATGCTTGGGGTAGTTTAAAGTCTTAGAAATCTAATTATGGTTTCTTTCCTAGTTTATTAGTTCTATATTGCGGTTTGGGTTGCGTGCTACTGCAACACGGAAGTGTAATAGCTTATGGCGCGAAACAGTCAAAAGTGCACGAGAGGAACTATCCGGTCCATAACTTGGTGTTAGCGGCCGTGAGTTTTGCCTTGAAGCTGTGGATGCATTATTTGTACGGTGTGAAGATGGATATCTACGCCGGTCACAAGAGCGTGAAGTATCTGATTGGTCAGAAGGATCTAAATTTGCAGCAATGTAGATGGATGGAGTTATTGGGAGACTATACATTCAAGATCCACTACGTGCCTGGTAAAGGTAATACGGTTGCGGACGCGTTGAGTCGCCGAGCCCCATCTCAAGCCAATTGGCTATCGATGCATGATGAGCGGTTGGTGCGGGAGTTGGAGGCGTTGGAGATTGTTTTGTGTGGATGGGCAAGCAAGTGCTGAAGCAGTACTGAATTGGACTGAAGTCCAATATGACCTGGCTGATCAGATTCGGCAGGCTTTGGATATGGATGTCCATATGAAGCAGTTCATGGTAGAGGCTCTGGATGGGTCAAATCCCCAATTCGTTGTGGAGGATGGATTGCTGTGGAAAGACGGTCGTCTGTGCTTCCCAAGTGTGGGCAATCTGCGGGTGGAATTGTTGTACGAGGCACACCATACCAAATACTCGATTCACCTGGGGAGCACGAAGATGTGACGCGATGTAAAGAAACTGTTTTGGTGGCCCGGTATGAAGAAGGATGTGGCGCTCTACGTAGCGAAGTGCCAAACTTGCGCCTTGGTGAAGACGGAGTGCCAAAAGCCGGGAGGATTTTCTTAAGTCCTTGCCTATTCCGGAGTGGAAATTCGATGACATCTCTATGGACTTTGTGCACGGTTTGCCAAGGTCGAAAAAGGAGAACGACGCCATTTGGGTGGTCGTGGATCGGTTAACGAAGGTGTCACATTTCATTCTGCATAGGAAGGGTGAACCGGTGGAGATGTTGGCAAAACTGTAAGTGGATAACATAGTACGGCTTCACGGTGTGCCCCGCAGCATCGTGAGTGACTGCGATGGGTGGTTCACGTCCAATGATTGGAGGCTTATGCAGCAAATGTTGGGAACAAAGTTGAAATTCAGCACAGCCTATCATCCACAAATGGATGGGCAGACCGAGAGGGTCAATAGAACTATGGAAAGCATTCTCCGCATGTGTGTCTTGGACTTTGGATAGCAATGGGAAGACCATCTTTATATGGTAGAAGATGTCGCACGCCATTGGTTTGGCTAGAAACGGGTGAGTCAAAGTTGTATAAGCGATTAGAAGTGGAGGATGCTACTCCTTTGGTGAGACCATTCGGGAGAGGTTGCTTATTGCTCAGGACCGGCAAGCGAAGTACTATAATGCCAAGCACATGAACATGGAGTTCGCTGTGGGCGACTATGTGTACTTAAAGATCAAGCCGTTCGAGGGTGTCTCGTGGGTGCGGTGATTGAAAAAGCTAAGCCCGAGGTACCTTGGGCCGTTTGAGGTTCTGGAGCGGGTTGGTGAAGCGGCCTATCAATTGAAGCTTTCGGTGGAGCTTAGTGGTCTACATGATGTATTCCATATTTCTGTGCTACAGAAGGCATTGCAAGAGCCTACACGAGTGATCGCGGTCGATTAAGAACCATTTGATAGTGGGTTGACGACAAAAGTAAAGCCCGTGCGGATTGGGGACTCGAAGGTCAAGCGACTACGCAATAAAGAGATCAGGATGGTCAAGGTCTGGTGGGACAATTGCGGTCGTGAGGAGCTCTCTTGGGAGCGAGAGCAGACTATGCATGACGAGTATCCGGAGTTGTTCCGCTCAGGTACAAATTTTGGTTTTGTACATGTCTTTCCTTTATATAATATCGTGGACAAAATTCTTTTAAGAGGGTGAGAGTTATAACACCCCGAAACTCGAAAGAGCGACGGGGGATGTTTTGGGCCAGTTTTGAGTTCTGGCAGGAGGCACACGGCCTGGGACACGGGCATGTCCCATGGTGTGTCAGGCTTGTGTCGACACTCAGCCGGCGAAGTCGACATTTTGCTCTCGACATTGTGTCGAGACAGGGCACCTGGCCTGCGACACGGGCGTGTCGCAGGGCGTGTCAACCCATGTCGACGCTCAGGCCGTGAAGTCGACAATCTGTGCTCGACGAAGTGTCGAGACATGGCACACGGCCTACGACACGGGCGTGTCGCAGGGCGTGTCGACGAACTTTGCTCGACGATGTGTCGAGATAAGGCACATGGCCTAGTACACGGGCGTGTCCAAGGCCGTGTCGTGAGGTCGACGAACTTCGCACGATGAAGTATCGAGTGTCGAGATCGTGAACACGGCCTGGAGCCCAGGCGTGTTCGAGTGGATACGGGTTAAGACACGTGCGTGTCCTAGAACCCGTGTAGTTCTCGGGTTGATTTCGGGATAAATCGATGGGGGTACACGGTCGGCCACACGGCCGTGTCAGGTGGAACACGGGCGTGACAAGTCGAACACGGGTGTGTTCGATGCCCGTGTATTGTTCCAGGAGCGTCAATTTTGATGGCAATGAGGCACACGACCCTGGACAAGGGCGTGTGACAGGCCGTGTTCGGTCCAGATTGGACATTTCAGTCCCGAATCAAAGCCGTTCGTTTCTTTAATTGGTGATCCAACGATAGGGGGTTGTTCCTGATGGGATATACCCGAGATTTGGCCTTAGAAACCCTCACTTTTACATGAGTGCTTATCTTTCTTAAGCTTAGAGAGAGAGGAGAGCCAAGGAAGGAAGAAGGAGCTAGATCCGGCCATTGGAGGAGCTTCGAAGCTCCGAATCTCGAGCCGACTCCGGATCCACGGAGGCAAAGCTAGTGCGGTGCTTTTCATCCGCTTACTTTTCCATGACGCTAAAGAAGAATGCAAGGGTAACGATCCTCTTCTTGAGCATGTTAAGCTCTACTTCTTTTGCAAAAGGGAAGCCCGCTCTCGCGAGTTTGCGGTGAGTTAGAGGCATTCCTTCGGGTAGATATGAATAGTCCCCGTTGTTAGAGTCCGTAAGCGAGAACGGACATAGGCATGTTGTGTGAAGCCTACCCAGACATGTTGGTATGGATCGGTGATGTTGCATTGCATAAATGCCGGAGAAGACTCCGTGCGATTGGTTGTTTTTCGGGTATTCTACACGGTAGATTGCAATAGGGAGCCTTGGGGACTAACCCTAAGGTGCACCAGGAAAACTGGGCGGATGCGTGATCTTGCCAACATGGAGGCCTGAGAGCCAACTTGAACATAACCGAGTTATGTGAAATTGTGTGACGAAAATGGGACTCGGGAGAAGTTTGACCTGCGCATATGGCTTAAATTGTCGTTGCGACGTGAGCACGGGTTACATGGAACCGTACCCATTTATATGTCGTTCGGGTTAAAGAGACCTAAGGTTACGTAGCACTTGCCGTTGGCATAGATGAGGGTCTTCGGCGGTCTATGGCTTAAATTATCGTGACCCATGCCGGGAAAACAAATTGCTCATATGTTTGACCGTCAAAGTGGCGGTGGTGGGTCCGGAAAGTCTATGGCTTTAACTAACGTGACATCGACCGATTCACCGAGAATGTGCCCCAAGTGCACTGGGTGTGTGGCCGTGTGAGCCTACGCCTGTGATAAAATGAATATTATTATATTGCTCGCTTGTGCTAATAAAATTGCAGGGAAGGAGCATCGCCGCCCTGAGTTGGGGGCGGGATCGTTATAATTTGGTCAGCATTGCTGACCGTTGCCTTTTTGTTTGCCACCGTGCGGTGGTTATGTTGCTTGCAGGTGCTGCTGGACCAAGCGGTCAATAGCGGGCTAAAGCCCAAATTGCGAAGCCGGCCCTCGAAGGCCTATTTGGAGTGTTTACTGCTTTATTCATGTATGACCGTCCTACGTGCCGTGATTTGTAAATCATGTAATATTAAGTAAACCATTTTGTAAGGCCTTAAGGCCAGTACTGGTGTATGTACTTCATTCCTGGGTGGCTATTTTAGTGGACATTCATGCTTTAGTGCTGGGTCTTTATTGCAACTTATATAAACTGCTTCCGCTAGAATGCTCTGTGTAGGACGTTGGATTGGTTGGATGGTTTCCATTAAGTAACCACCCGGTCTGTCTGTGGTATATGGCGTCGGGCCACGGCCGGACCTGCTGCTATATGCTATGCGACAGATAGGGGGTGTTACACGTGCAAGTCTCTTTACTCCTGAGTGTTCACATCAAACTATGAGTCTCTCAACTAGCTAAGAGTGAAAATAAATATGTAAATTATATCTATGATATAACTCCAAACAAGATTAATCAACAGTAAATCAAGGTCTAAACCCTAAAAAGAAAGAGTAAACTTAAAGCATCATAACTTACACAACTCAAAACTCAGATTTTCAAGATCGAGTACCCGGAGGATTAGTTACTCATTGTGAAGTGGAGGAAGAGAGAAGAGTAGAAGTGCATGAAAAAGAAAAATACAGACAAGAAAAATTAAGCACACTTTATATTAAAATTAAACAACGAGCTTACAACTTGAAATAAAAGATTACAAGTGCTGGAAATTGAAACCTATGATAGAATTTACATTAATCTACTAAAGCAATTACAAAAACTATTACAAAAGGAGCACACTAAGATAGGATTAAAAATCTAAAATGAGAAAGAGGGAGCGGAGAAGCACGAAAAACTACAAGAAACAAAAGGACAACACCTCCACTCTCAACCTAAAACTACTTCTGGACACAGGGGGGGTGAATTTATAGAAGATTTTCGGGTCAGTCACGCCCAACTGTCATGCCCGGGGAGGGCGTGTCATGGGGCGTGTCATGTACGGGGTTAACGTCGGGAGCTAATTCTAACAGAAATGATGATTTGATTTGTACGTCAGTGGACACGCCCATGGACACACCCGTGTAGGGTGGGAGTGTAAGGCACGTCAAACTTCAATTAGTGGTCGGAAATCTGTCAAACGCTGGAAAATGCGGAACATGACTAGTGACGCGCCCGTGTAGGTGGGGCGTGTTCGTACTGTTGACATGTAGCAATGGGAAATCTTTAAATACGACATCAGGCTTCAGGAAGAGTATGACACACCCACTTACACGACCATGGAGGGCGTATAATGGGGACGTGTCAGATGTTTTGCTCAGGATTTGGGTTCAGGCAGCAAGCTTCCTCGGGATCAGGTTACACGCCCGATGACAAGCCCAGGGAGGGCGTGTAAGGGGGTCGTCTGGTGATTTTTGCCGAAAGCTGAGAAAACCTCTTTAAAAAGAGAAAACATTAGTGGAATTAAAATATATAATAGGAGGTCAATATATAAGGTTATAAGATACGATTCAAGTATTAAAAATCTAAAAATACCCTAATAGTTTAGACTACAAAATGTACTATCATTTACCCATTCCTTAGAAGGATTTACACTGTCAATGTTCTTCAGGATTTGTCCATGGCTTACCCAGGCATTGATAATGATTGATTCAGAGGCCTCACTTAGCTGTAGTCTGGGCCATCTCTGTTCTCAACTCTCCTCTTTTCCATGAACTCTTCAGCCATTTGAGTTCCTTCCCTCTTTCTTTTGGCAGCAAGCTGTGCATCCTGTGCAATTCTGGCTTGTGTAGGGAATTCTAGGTCCTCCGGCCTATTTATATCCAGGAGGGGCAGGTGTAGTGCCACCCTAGTGCCTTGAATAACATTGAAGACTTGATCTTCAATGAGTAATGCTGTCTTAGAATGGCTTCTCTTCCCCTTTCTGCCTTCTTCAGATATTGTATTTTGCAGTAATGAGGTATTGGCTTCAGTTTTGTTTGATAAAGATTGGAGGATTCTCTCATTGTCAGTAAGAAGCTCATTCCTCAAGGGAATTGCCTGCTCCATGGAGTGGAGAGCAACCTTGGTGAGATGTTGATTGACATGGTCTACTACACCCTTGATCACTTCATCAGATGTACTCACATAATTCTTTACATATCCTATGTCAGCTATAAAGACTTTTTGGCTTGTGTCCAAAGATTCCATGATGGTGGTCAGCTTGATTCAAGCAGTTCCAGCCTTATTAAACCAGGTGGTGACCTGTTTGTTTAAGTGAGATATTTCTTTTTTAGTTTATTTACTTTGGCAGACATTTCATCCCTCAGTTTGGCAATAGATAGATCAACATACACCTTGAGGGTTGTGGTCTTATTATTCAAGAGTACTTTAATTTGATTTAAAAATTCCTCTTTGGAGATGAGAGTACATGATGTATGGCTCATAGGAGGATGTATAACATCCTGAGTAGGGATCTGAGAAGTCTCCCGCTCAACTATATCACTTGTAGTAGGTGCAGACTCAACTATCTTATTGACAACCTGATCCAAGTCTGTCAACTCCATCTGTTCATGATCCCCATCAGACTAATCATCCTTCTCTTGACCTGAAATATTAAGATAAGTATCTACGGTCTCGTGAGGCTCCCTGTTATCTTCTACAACAACCTCTTATTCCACATTATTCTGTGACGCCTGTCCTGATCTTGGGCTGGCAAGGATTTTACCAACATGCACATCAGCATCCCGAAGTTGAATGTTCGAAGAGGATTGACTGAGAGATAAGTCAACCTGCAGACTAGCATCAGCTATAGAGGAAGGTCCAAGCACTGGTTCAGGGATGGAAGTTCTTTCTTCAACAGTTAGATTCTTCCTTGTACCCTTGGAGGATTCCTTTATTCCTGTGGGTTGGCTCATTGGTAGGACTCTAGAGAATCTATTCCTATGTGAAAATGTCAAGATAGGTGTTCACTAAGTATAAGGAAATAATTCTTCCCATATTTGGAGAGGATATACATTCTACTATTCTCTGATAGATGAGATAAGTCCATGAGGTCTTTCTATTCAGTATAATTCTGGTCATGACTTCAAACATGAACCTGGAGATGGTGTCGTGGAATTCAGGTTTGCAGATAAGGGCTTTCCCTACAATGTCTTCCAGCAGTTTTCCTCTCTGATTGAAGAATTTCCTTTTCGGAGACCCAGATTTGGCCTCATTGTATCCACACCATGAGAGAGCACTGTCTCTGTCCGTGTCGGCAAGCTCCTCTTCCTCGCTACGGTTGATAAAGGGGATATGAAGTGCCTTTCCTAACCTCTTAGGGTTTACCTTTATTTTGACATCTTCAATCTTAGAATCCATCCCTCACTATTTCGTATCCATCCCTCAATATTTTGTATCCATCCTGAAGCTCCTTGATGACATTTGGCGCCATTGAAACAGAGCGGTAAGATGTTGAGACGGTTTCAGTCTCGATAGCTAGGGTTAAGGCTTTTAGAGAGCAATGTGGCTTTTCGTTTCTTGTCTCCTTTATATATGTAATGAATAGTTTTAAGTAATTTAATTAAATTTTTCATTTGCCTATTAAATTTATTATTTTAGACTTTACGGCTTACTTAATGATTCCTGTTATGATTCATGTCACTTAGAGCTTTTACAATATTCCTTAGCTTTTCTATTATTTGTTCCAAACATGTTTAAGTTAAGGTTTCCCTTACTGATTGGTTGTATATTTTACTTGACTTAGTAAAAGTTTTGACAAGTTAAATAGAAGAGGACCTAACATGTCAATAGGCCGGTTCTATTGGAACCCAATTTGTGCATTTTTTTGCCCGAAAGCTTGCTAATAATTTAATTGAGATTTTTGAGTAAAGCCTACAGAAGTTAACAGTGAATAATTGAGTCATTGTTTTTCTATTTGATGTGCTAAATTAGATTCATCTTGAGCACAACTAACATATCTTAACAAATGGTTAACTTAATCTCTATATAAGAGAGAGAGAGAGACATACTTTGAGGCTTGCATCCTCTAGCTTTTGAGGATTACTTACTTGACAACCTCACCATTAATTTGTTGCTTTTTCTAGAGTATATTCTAAGAGCAACTATCCTATCCCAGTCATTTCCCTGGAACACCCATTGTCCAAATACCAAGTTTTAAGTGGACAGGTACTTTGACTAACCTGCAAAACATAATTCATTTTCCCTTTGGCACTCAATGATAATTAGGTCCTAGGTTCTTATTATCATCATAAAATATCTGTCAAACTCTCTGCCTGGGCTGAGCACCTTTCTGTCCTTTAGTCACATTTAGGTTATGCCAGCAGTTAATGGCAAAGTGACCCACTTTTCCACATCACAAATATTTATGAATATTGTACATTCTCTTTAGGACAACACAGACTTACTGTCCATAAGAGATGTGAGAAACACCAGACTTTGCTGGATGAGCATTGCATGATGCTGCCCCCTTCTTCCTGAGTGAAGGTGCTGAGGAACTAAATACAGCTGGTCCATAATGGGCCGGAAGTATTTTTGGAGCCTGCCATCTAGTGGACATTCACATTTCCTTAGATACAGGATACTTGGATCCAAATCTAAAGAACTTCTCCGGGACATTGTGGCTAGAGTGGTCAGTAACACTCTTTCTTGGATCATGTGCCTTCACCCTACTGGTGGAGCACACATTTAATTGATCCTTCTGGAGTGGTGCAAACCTGACAGTTTTAGAAGGTGTATTTGTCTTCTAAAACACTGTCCTCTTATTAAGGAAATTAGATTTGATGTGGTGATTGATGTGGTCAATACCCAGCTTCTCATGGACTTGGCAAGTTACAGCTTTTGGCACTTGACCCTGTGACTGAGATGGGTTAATCACAATCCCCAACCTCTTTGAGAACTTTTGTTCCAGATATCTGATGTGTTTCTTCTTTTCTTCTAGAAGCATGGTCTAACACTCAAGAATTTTCTTGAGTTCAGACATCTCATTACTTTTCTTATAAAACTGAATAGAATTATTGTTATAGAGAGTTTTATAAGGCTTTCAGACCTCTATTTCCTTGGCTTGCCTTTTGGCAAGTGTTCTGCTCTCCTTTAGAGCAATTATGAGTAGTCCAAACTTGTTAACCAATTGATTAACATCAGTCACAGATTCAAAACAATCTTCATCACAGGATGAAGATGTACCAGTATCTAGACTGAATTCAAAGTCATAGAAAGATGCTGAATTTGAGAGAGATTGTACCTTGATTGATTCTGATTCTTCCTGACAACTTTCATCTGCATACATTGTCATCAACCCATGGCATCCATAGTTTTCTTCATCCTCCTCATTGTCACTCTATGAGTGTGATAGAGGGGCCATGATTCCTATCCTGGCAGCAAGTGTTCCTCCTCTTCTCCTGGATTTACAGTAATAGATATCAGTCCTATATAGGCTTCTTCCACTTTATCTTCAGAATCTGAGGATGAAGAATCTGTCCAGCTTCTTTCCTTCTTATCCACGAGTGACTTCTCATCTTCAGACTCCGAACCACTTTCAGATAGACTGACTTTCTCTATCCCTTCCATATAGCCAGTGCGAGAATGCCATATCTCTTTGGCTGACTTGCTATGTACCGCTCTCGTGAGGGTTCAGTCATCCATGGCACTCACCATGATGTGTTATGCCCTCTTATCCATAGACGTAAGGTTAATTTCTGCTTCAAACTTCTCTACATAACTCTTTGGAGTCTGGATGCTTGTATCTGATGTTGAGACCTTCAATGGGATGAAAGGTCCTTCTTGAACTGTTGCAAGGACCCTTGGATCAGAGGCTTCCATGATTTGTTTGAACATTTCTTTCCAAGTCTTAAAGTTCTCCTTGTTCCAGACTTGAAACTTCATTCCTTATGATTCTCTTTTAAACCCACAAGTGTAACCCTTTTAGCTAACCTTGGAGGTATACTCAGATTGTTAAATCCTTTTTGAGTAACCTCCGTCTCATACCACTTGAAAGTTATTTAACTTTAGGTTATCTAATCACCTAGAGGTGGAGGGGTCAATAGGTTTTTGAGCTTTTTATAAATCTTTTGTTGTTTTCAACTTATTCTATCTAGAGCATGTCCTTAAATTCTGCAATCACAAAGACAAACAAGCACACATAGCAAATAATAGAATTTATAGTGGTTCCCCAATTAGGTACATCCACTTTCCCTCTCCACCTATCCAACTTATTAGTTGGACTCGGTACAAACTCCTCCAAACTGCTCCTAAGAGCTTACACCTCAGATCCTGCAGGATCTTCATGGCTCCACCAAGACTCACTACTCAGCCACAAGTACCTAAACTCAGTGGTCAGTAGACCACCAACCTCAGGCAGTTAAGCCATACACTCAGGTTGGGAGGATAAACCTACCTCAGATCCCAAAGGATCCTACCTCAGTGCTCTACAGAGCTCCTACACTCAATGACCTGTAAGACACCTACCTCTCCTTATCTCCAAGGACTACAGCTCAGGCTTTTTATCCCTACAACTTTAGGCACAAGGCCCTACTCTCAGAGTGCTGCAATACTCCTACAACTCAGTACTCCTCCAGGTACATACCTCAATGCCGCTCCAGGCACCTATTTCTCAGTGACAAGCTTGTCACCTACCTCATGCACAAATGCCCTACACTCGGAGAGCAGCACTCTCCTACCGCAGGCACTTAAGCCATACAGCTCAGATCCTCACTTAGATCCTACCTCAGTGCCCCAACAGGTCACCTACCTCAGTGACAAATTTGTCACCTACAGCTCAGGCAAAAAGTGCCCTACACTCATATTCAGGTAACCCGAATCCTACAGGAAATAAAATAGTAAGTGAAGAAAATAAAGTAACTAACTCAGAGAAATAACTCTGAGTCAACTTTGCTAGATGGAGCAGATTTCATTCCAGCTCACCTGCTGTAGAAGAAATCAGCCTTCTTCTACAGCTATCATTTAATACTGCTGCACTGATGAGCAACTTCCACCTTGCTGATAAGATGAATCACCTAAACTGTTCTGTAGAGAACAACCTTACTGAGCTTGAATATATTCAGCCAACCTTCCTTGCCTTCAGTCTATCCTGACTGGACTTCAGCTTTCAAGCTTGAACGAAAAATGTCCAGCCGCCTCTATCAATTTCTCTTTTTGTTCCTTTGATTTGTTAAGCCTAATCCCTTTACTATTTCACCTTTTATATGCATTGATTTGAATTAACAACAACATAGTATATGGGCCCACCAAAGATTGGTGAGC
Organism: Platanthera guangdongensis; assembly: GCA_039583875.1. Taxonomy (NCBI): domain Eukaryota; kingdom Viridiplantae; phylum Streptophyta; class Magnoliopsida; order Asparagales; family Orchidaceae; genus Platanthera; species Platanthera guangdongensis. The sequence goes on along the minus strand of CM077156.1, from coordinate 78,904,113 downwards.
GCCAAATCCATCAGAAAGGGACAAAACATCTTTCGACGCTGTAGCAGCATTCCCGCAACGCCTTCCTGCAATTTTGACTTTGATGACGTCAGTAGTGGTCATCAACATCTAGACTTAGAAAATATTCCAGAATCCCATCAAGTGTTGAGTGGTGTTAAGACACTCAATACCATCATCCTTGGCTCTCAGCACTGCTGGACTTAGAATATTCCCTGGCTTTGTCTCAGCGGTTTTGTCACAGTGGTTTCAGCGGTTTTTCATTATTAGCTGAGACAAGCCTTTGTCTCAGCACTTTCCTCTTAACTACTGTCTCAATGGTTTTTGCACTTTAACTGTCTCAGCGGTCTCAGCGGTTTTTGCTTTTAACTGTCTCAGCACTTCCTTCTTCATTAGAAGCGTTGAGTGAACCTGCTTTAGTCAACGCTTCTGGACATAGAAAGCATCCAGCTATATTTATTCTCAGATATTTACCTCTTAACTGTCTCAGCGCTTCCTGCTTTATTTAGATGCGTTGAGTGAACCTGCTTCACTCAACGCTTCTGGATGTAGAAAGTTTCTAGCCAATATTATCTCTGTTGTCTCAGCTCTCTCAATGCCATCTTCTTAGCCGTCTCAGCTGTCTCAACAGTCTCAACACTAACTTCTCATTTGTATTCAACTGTCTCAATGTTATCTTCCCAGCTATCTCAGCTATCTCAATAGTCTCAATGCCTTCTTCTCTGCAGTCTTAGTGCTTTTACCTTAAACAGATTTTCTGGCTTTAGATTGAGAAGCTTTGAACTAAGCTCGACAAACCGTAAATTGAGCACGATGAAATTTGATCTTCTCAGCGGTCTCAGCGTTGTTTGCCTTAGTCAATTTTTCTCTTACTTTAGCTTGACAAGTGTTGGGCTGATTTTGATGAACTATAAGCTGAGCTCGACGAACTTCGAGCTAAGTTCGAAGAATTTTGTATCCTGAGTTCTTAAGCTTATGCTGAGTTGAGCTCGACGATCAGCAAGCTGAGTTTGACTAACTCTGAGCTGAGCTCGACGAAATTTGAGTTTACTGACCAACTCATTTTTCTTTACTTGTCCAATCATGGACTACCTGCATGCATGAACTAAAGCATACATCAAATACATTAAGCCCCTTAGCATGATTGGTGGATTCCACTTCAAATCCTGAGGAACATTGTAGGGCTCAATTCCCAACACTTTTATTTTTGAAAGCCTCAGGTTTGGACTACTAGCAGTTAGAGTTGATTGAGTTTAATATATTCAGGTTTTAGAAGATGATTCCCCTCTTCTCCCATCAAAGTGAGGTAGTCTGTTGTTTTACTTGACTTGTAGTGTATCTCAATTTTTTTTCATTTGGTGCTATAGGTTCGTGTCAGATTGTTGGTGCCCATAGCCGAGTTTCGTTATGTGTTAGATGGTTATTTGCTATTTTTGGTACTGCTAATGTCTGATGTTGATACATTGCTCTTTCGAAAGGTTTTATGTAGTGATGTATATTAGTTATTTTAATACATATAAAGATCTACACTTTTATTCATACTCGTAACATTTGTTTCAACTAAATGTCATCCTATTTTAAATATCTTAAAAGTTCTTTTTCTACTAATACTAAATTTAGAAAATTGCATATCATTACCATATTGTTGTGTCTTTATGCTCATGCAGGATAAAATGAACAAAACTCTATATTTTTCGTTGTGTATATACTTTTCTATGCTTGGATTATCTGATCCACTAAACCGAGAGACACGGTTCTTGAACTTTTAACATAAATCTTATTCTTCAACATAAAATATGTGCCTTTTATGAAAATAAATGAAGAGACAGTACTTCCTGAGTGTCTGTATTTGTCAGATATACGACGTAGTATCATGACACATATTTTCTCTCACTCAGATAATATATTTATATATTGAGAAAATGTGGTGTGATAGTTGCTATCAGTGGGAGGTTTGCTCGATTTGTTGAATAGGTTAGTCGATCGACCATTTATATTAGAACCTTATTTCATTGCACAATCATAAATGTGTCATCAGTATGTCTTTGATGAAGCATGAACACTACACTCATAAGTATGACAAAAGTATACTGTGAATATTATATAGTATGGAAAGCATAATATGCATTTGTATTTGGATTCTCATAGTCATAGCAACATATGACTATTAAGTTGAAATGGGCGACTTGAAATTATCACATGGATGTTCATTAGATTTTATTTTTACGTTACATGTGATATTATGTAGTATGAGATGCATAATATTTCATATGTATGCCACTCGAGGCATATATTAAGGACTTTTTAGAATGCATAACACAACATGCATGACATAACATAGCATAAGCACACATGACAAATTAATATCTAAATGATGATACTCGTATACACAGGATTTAAAATGAAGATTTCAGCATTCATGCTTTCATATTATATGCACAAGGGTTAAGGGATGATGATATATCATCTTAAGTTAAACATAACATCATTCATAGAAAATCATAGAGAAAGGAAATAGCAAGAGCAAGTGTCTACACATTTCCAATTTGATCTAAGTTAAGTAATTTTACTGCTATGCAAAGTTTTGATGAGATGTTCATTCATATTCGTAGAAGATGGCTCCAAAGAGTCAGACGCCGAGGTCGGGTCCCAGTATGAGGGTGAGTCTTCGGGTGCACATAATAAGATAATGATCGAGGAGTTGTGTCAGAGCAATGAGATCTGGTCGGGGCAGATGGTTGCGATGCATGCACAGATGCAGTCATTGTTGACTGCTACTTTAGGGCAGTGTTGGGAATACTGCCCTCAATGTTCCCTATATTTGAAGAGGCATCACCATAAATATTAAGAACATAGTTGTATTTGATGTTGTTTAATCTCATCATGTGTAGGATGTTTCGTGGAACATGTTTAGATAGGTTGTCTAACTGATGGTGGCACGTGGTCACAAGGTAGAAAGGTGGAGAGATAGAAATTCTATCTAAGTCTGCAGGCGTTGAGTGAGGAAAGATCACTAAATGCCAAATGCAAAGATATATGACCAAGTCCACATGCATTGAGTGAAGCAAGCTCACTCAATGCCAAATACAAAAAAATATGGTAAAGTCCACAAGCATTGAGTGAAGCAAGCTCACTCAATGCAAGATGTCAAGAAGAATTGTTTGTTGTCAAGCTTCTGCATTGACAAGAAGTAAAATTGACCTGGTCCATAGGTGTTGGGTGAATGTAGTTCACTCAACACCATATAATAGAAAGTGTCGAGTGAAGGAGTGGACAGTAAAAGCCCAGCAGTCTGCAAAGCTATCCTGCAGCTAAGACCACAGGCATTAAGTGAAGGTAGTTCACTCAACGAGGCATCATGTGATGTCAAAGCTCAAAGAAAGATGGAAAAAATTGATCTAAGACCAGGGTGTTGAGTTAGGACAGCTCAATAAAGGAACTCAACTCCTCAGCAAGCTAGCAGACTTTAGAGAAGCGGTTAAGTATAAAAGCGTTGTGTGATGAAGCTTCACTCAACGCCTAGCAGATAAAGACAGTTGCAGCTAAGTCCAGGGGTGTTGAGTGATGCTAATTGACTCAACGCACTCAATGCCTAATGATGCAGAGAATTTGACTAAGTCCAGATTTGTTGAGTGAAGGCCATTCACTCAATGTACTCACGCCTAGATTGATTCTGAATATTTGGCTAAGTCCACAAAGGCCAAAGTCAGTCAAAGTCAACAAAAGTCAACATAGTTCAAATTAGTTGTGGGAAAGCTACAGAACACGATAAATAGTGTTGGCGATCTACTGTACTTCTTCTTCCGTTAAAGCAAAGTACAGTTATCAATCATAGGTGGTCCCCACTTCTTCTTGGGTCGTTAATTGGCAGAAGATAAAAGGGACAAGATGGACTGAAGGAACTTTAACATTTAGGTTTTTGTTGATTTCATAAAGTTGCGGCTGAAATTCATCTTTCTTGTTATTATTATCGAGCCTGTTGATGCAAAAAATGCACCCTCACTGTTGATACACGAAAACGGATAGGGAGTCGGACACCACCAGCTAACAGTTCGAGCACGGGGGAAGGAAGGAAGGGAAAAGAGGCAGACTACAAGCAGTTATCTACTAAGCGGACGAGAGAAAAAAGAACAGCCGAGCCGTAAACCATGACAACACCCGACTGCCTGAACGCCTCTCTTGCGACGGGCTTTGCTTTGATTAAAAGTGAAGCAGTTACAAGAAGACAAAAAGGAAACCGAACAGGTCGGCCGAACTACAAGCCGCAAGGCACTAGACTTGAGACCGCACCTCTTAACAAGCGAGCTCCTGGATATAAGTCAGTGTGTCTTGGGGAGTGCACCCTCCCCCTATTTATAGGCTCGAGGGCCTGCCCAAGCGGCAGGGCTAAAGTTACCGGCTGCCGTGGTACAGGAGAATCGAGCAGAGGTGAGTGGAAGCAAATAAGCACAAAACGAGAAAGGATGGCAGCCGCGTGGTCTAGCGAAATCCTCCTGGCGAGCTGATGGTCTGGGTCCTGAGCCTTGTCGCTGAGCAGGATCGGTGCTGGCGGCGGCCTGACATTGAGACCGCCCGGATTTAGTGATGACCAGACGAGTTGATCCGAGATGCGGCTAGCCGCACAGGCCGCCCGACCTCTGGTGACCATCCATATTAAGATACTTGGCGGCTAGAATAACCAGGCCGCCCGGTCTGGAAAGCTGCGCGAACAGCTCGCGGATTCTGGGCTTAACATAATCCCCACACATTTTTAAGTTTCAGAAAAACTTCAAAAATGCAGAACTAAGCCGGAGACCGCGACTGCCTTTAATGCTTCGGTGGCTATAAAATTCCTTTGACCCTAGACATTCTTCAAGTTCCATGCCAAGCCACGGGTCGCTACTCACCTCTGGCGGTCAAAATTCTTCAAGCCGACGTGGTCTTTCACAAGATGGATGTCATGTCTTTGATGTTAGTCCGCGACATGAAATCGACTGAAAAGAAGAAAAGCCGGAGCCAGAAACCGGATGACTCTGACTGACAGCCTGCGAAGAAGATTGGGAAGCCGGTTACTCCAGCGGCTTCTGGAACTGAAAAGATGCCAACGCAGACCGTCAACGAATCATCGCAGGCCACAACCGATCCCTAAGCGGTTTCGAAGATTGCTCCACCATAAACCGAAACTGCTAAATCCTTTGATATGACATTCTCTCCATCGGGCGAACCGCTCTTAAAAATAGGTGAGAAGGAGGAGAAAAGTGTTGAATCTGACAAACTGCGCGAATTGCAGGCCAAGGTCGACCTAGTCATTATGGACGACAATGAGCCAGAGAAGGTGCTGGAGACCAGACAGATTTTGGCTGAACAGAACAAACAGATAAAAATGGTGTTCAGCTCCTTGAAACGGCAGAAGAAACAGAGCGAGACCCTTGAGGAAAGGATGAAGAGGAAGATGAGGAAGATGCAGGACGGAAACCGGAATATTTCCGTAAAGACCGGCGTAGACAGTCTTCAACATAGGCCGCACGAGAAAGAGGTACCCGAGAGTCCATCCACACCGGATTTCAAGCCGAACGAGCCGGAGGATGTATCCACGGCTAGCGAGATGATTAGTGACCTCCTCAAGGGCATGGAGGCCCTCCAGAATCAAGATGCGCTACTGTCGACCCCAGCGTCTTCTGAAGAGGTTGACCTCCACGAAGTCAAAGTCATTCGGGAGAAGCTTGGCGATCCGGCTTCCAAGGTTTCTGAAGGAGCCACGAAACTAAAGCTTCGAGAGAAGATGGAGGAGATGAAGAAGCTGATCGCCGGGAAGCCGGTGGCGACCACACTTCCTTTGCTCCAATGTAAACATAGGGAAGTTAAGCGAATTGTTAACTTCTTCAAGTTGCGGTCAAGGAAGAAGAGAGCGAACATAATATTAAATCATCCAGCCTGGTTTTTCCTGACCACAGCTCAACTGAAAGGCCGAGCTAAAGAAGCTGAGCGGCTATGGAAAGAAAAGCTAAAGAGGATAGATCCCGAACAATTTAGGCGGCCAGTATTTAGAAACCATACCGCGGCCTCTAAAGGAGATAAAAATCAAAGCGGCGGTCTTATCCTACTGATTCCCTTGCAAGAAGGTCGCAATTATCCGGCTGAACCTGACTGCGGTTTATCTTCTGCAGGTGAACCGGAGACAGCTATGAAACCAGGCGATTTGACATCACTTTTGTCTATGCTACCGCCGCCTCCGCCAAGTGTTCCCAAGAAAGAGATGGCCGACTTATAGAAGGAGGTCGACACATTACAAGCGGCTTTGAACGCGCACACCGAAGCCCTGTGGGTTAAGGATGAAGAAAAGCGGGCTTCCAAGGAGGCCGCTGAGAGAAGGATTCAAGAGTTGTAGAGCACTATGGAGCGAGAGACGAGAACTTTGCAGTCCGCATTGGAGCAGGTGCGGGCAGGTGCGGCCGGAGCGACATAGATTTTCTCACCGGGCCACAAGCTATACGATCAACCCAAGGAAAATTGGCGGACTGAGCGGATAACAAAAATGCAGTCCGCACTAAATAGATGAAATGATCTATAGCTTGCGGCCAAGCGGGTAGGTGCGGCCTGAGCGGCATAGCTTTTCTTACCGGGCCACAAGCTATACGATCAACCCAAGGAAAATTGGTGGACTGAGCGGATAACAAAAATGCAGTCCGCACTAAAAAGATGAAATGATCTATAGCTTGCGGACAAGTGGGCAGGTGCGGTCAGAGCGGCATAGCTTTTCTCACCGGGCCACAAGCTATACGATCAACCCAAGGAAAATTGGCGGACTTAGCGAATAACAAAAATGCAGTCCGCACTAAATAGATGAAATGATCTATAGCTTGCGGCCAAGCGGGCAGGTGCGGCCGGAGCGGCATAGCTTTTCTCACCGTGCCACAAGCTATACGATCAACACAAGGAAAATTTGCGGACTGAGCGGATAACAAAAATGCAGTCTGCACTAAATAGATGAAATGATCTATAGCTTGCGGCCAAGCGGGCAGGTGCGGACGGAGCGGCAAAGCTTTTCTCACCGGGCCACAAGCTATACGATCAACTCAAGGAAAATTGGCGGACTGGGCGGATAACAAAAATGCAGTCCGCACTAAATAGATGAAATGATCTATAGCTTGCGGCCAAGCGGGCAGGTGCGGCCGGAGCGGCATAGCTTTTCTTACCGGGCCACAAGCTATACGATCAACCCATGGAAAATTGGTGGACTGAGCGGATAACAAAAATGCAGTCCGCACTAAAAAGATGAAATGATCTATAACTTGCGGCCAAGCGGGCAGGTTTGGCCAGAGCGGCATATCTTTTCTCACCGGGCCACAAGCTATACGATCTACCCAAGGAAAATTGGCAGACTGAGCGGATAACAAAAATGCAGTCCGCACTAAATAGATGAAATGATCTATAGCTTGCGGCCAAGCGGGCAGGTGCGGCCGGAGTGGCATAGCTTTTCTCACCAAGCCACAAGATATATGATCAACCGAAGGAAAATTGGCGGACTGAGCGGATAACAAAAATGCAGTCCACACTAAATAGATGAAATGATCTATAGCTTGCGGCCAAGCGGGCATGTGCGGCCGGAGCGGCATAGATTTTCTCACTAGTCCACAAGCTATACGATCAACCCAAGGAAAATTGGCGGACTGAGCGGATAACAAAAATACAGTCTGCACTAAATAAATGAAATGATCTATAGCTTGCGGCCAAGCGAGCAGGTGCGGCCGGAGCGACATAGCTTTTCTCACCGGGCCACAAGCTATACGATCAACCCAAGAAAAATTGGCGGACTGAGCGGATGACAAAAATGCAGTCCGCACTAAATAGATGAAATGATATATATCTTGCATCCAAGTGGGCAGGTGCGGCCGGAGCGGCATAGTTTTTCTCACCGGGCCACAAGCTATACGATCAACCCAAGGAAAATTGGCGGATTGAGCGGATAACAAAAATGCAGTCCGCACTAAATAGATGAAATGATCTATAGCTTGCGGCCAAGCAGGCAGGTGCGGCCAGAGCGGCATAGCTTTTTTCACTGGGCCACGAGCTATACGATCAACCCAAGGAAAATTGGCGGACTGAGTGGATAAAAAAAATGCAGTCCGCACTAAATAGATGAAATGATCTATAGCTCTCGGCCAAGCGGGCAGGTGCGGCCGGAGCGGCATAGCTTTTCTCACCGGGCCACAAGCTATACGATCAACCCAAGGAAAATTGGCGGACTGAGCGGATAAAAAAAATGCAGTCTGCACTAAATAGAAGAATGGATCTATAGGTTGCAGCCAAGCAGGCAGGTGCGGCCGGAGCGACATAGCTTTTCTCACCGGGCCACAAGCTATACGATCAACCCAAGGAAAATTGTCGGACTGAGCGGATAACAAAAATACAGTCCGCACTAAATAGATGAAATGATCTATAGCTTGCGGCCAAGCGAGCAGGTGCGGCCGGAGCGGCATAGCTTTTCTCACCGGGCCACAAGCTATACGATCAACCCAAGGAAAATTGGCAGACTGTGCGGATAACAAAAATGCAGTCCGCACTAAATAGATGAAATGATCTATATCTTGCGGCCAAGCGGGCAGGTGCGGCCGGAGAGGCATAGTTTTTCTCACTGGGCCACAAGCTTTACGATCAACCTAAGGAAAATTATCGGACTGAGCGGATAATAAAAATGCAGTCCGCACTAAATAGATTCCCTGTGAAGAGTAAGCTGCAGACTTGACGGAACGGTCCTCTGCCCTCCTGCCTAGAGTACAGTCTAAGTTGATCTTTTTGGCAGTTGCGGCCGAAGCGACATAACTTTCCTCCAAGATAAACCAAGCTCTGGGTCTCCTGCAGGCACTACTTGAGGGTAACACAGAGTGTTTGAGTGTTACAAACTAAGATGATCCATAGGCAGGTGCGGCCGGAGCGGCTTAACTTTTCACTCGCGATCATCGAATTTGTAATGATATCCCTAAAGTGGCATGATAGAGCTTAACTCCCACCCTGTCCCTCCATAATGCAGAGGCGGGGTCAGGTACTAGCTGGGATCCGAAGTTCAGTATCCTACCGCTCTAGAGCCTGCAAGCTCCCACTACACGTAGCGAAATCTACTCGCAACACGTGGTCTTTGTGGTGTTACGCTAATGATAATGGCTCTATGGGAGGTTTGCTGAACTCGATGATGTCTCCTGGTATCAGGCAACTGTTATTAATGTTCGAGAGAGAAAGAGAAAACATTAGGAAAAGTGTTAGTACGAATCCTTTGATTAATGAGAGGCTTTTGCAAAGTTAGCATAAGAGAGAAACGAGAGTTCAGAGATGGAACCGTTTTGGAATCTTCCTTGCTCAGCGTGCTAACTGTTTTGTTTGAATAGATAAAACACTTGAAGAAGCGTTAGCAAACAACTTTTACTCATAATGATTCTTGAAGAGGCTACATAGAATGGAAAAGAGAAGGTTCAGGAATAGAACCGTTTGAGATCATCTCCACTCCATGTATGTGGCATATCCTCTCCCTCGTATGTTTGCAAGCGGTAAGCTCCGCTCTTTAGCGCTTCTTTGACAATGAAGGGGTTGGCCCAATTCGGATTAAGTTTTCCAATAGAGCTAGCTCTTGCAGCAACGTCAACCTTTTTAAGAACCAGATCTCCCACTTGAAAGTGTTTGATCCTTACGTTCTGATCAAAGTATCGGGCCATCCTTCTCTTGACTTCGTCCTGGCTTATTGCTGCTTTGTCTCTAATTTCCTCAATGTGTTCCAGGCTGAATTTCATCTCTTCATTGTTCAGCTCAAGCCAGTCCTCAACACCTTGTCTTGCAAGTAGAACTCTGGGTGATAGAACTTCAAACTCAACTGGAATGAGGGATTATGAGCCATGAGAAAGTTTGAACAGAGTTTCTCCAATTGCGGATGAAGGTATTGTTCTTAAGGACCAGAGGACCGATGGAAGTTGATCAACCCAGCTGCCTTTGAGATTTTGCACTTTCTTCTTAAGTAAATTGAGGACCTGCTTGTTGGCTGCTTCAACTTGGACATTGCTCCTAGGATGATGGACTGATGCAAACCGCAGTTCTGTTCCGATCTGCTAGCAAAAATCAATCATCTCTACGTTGTTGAACTGTGGCCCGTTGTCGGTGATTATAGCCACTGGTATTCCATGTCGGCAAACAATCTCTCCCCAAATGAAATTCCTGATGACCTGTGTCGTTCTCTTTGCCAATGCCTTTACTTCAATCCACTTGCTGAAGTAGTCAATCATCACTATGATGAAATGCCGTTGTCCGCTTGCCATGGGAAAAGGACCGATGAGATCCATCCCCCAAACTACAAAGGGCCAAGGAGTTGCGATTGATCTGAGTGACTGAGCAACCTGGTGTTGAAGTGTACCAAACTTCTGACACTGAACACACTTTCTGGCATAAGCCTCAGAGTCTCTGTTCATGGTGGGCCAGAAATATCTCCGTCGCAGGATCCGTCTTTCTAAAGTTTTTGCTCCTGAGTGACTTCCACACTCACCTGAATTAACTTCTTGCGAAACAACTGGAGCTTGTTCTTCAGAAACACATCTAGCCATGGCAGAGAGGAATGTTTTTCTGTACATGATTCCTGCCACTAAGTAATAGTGAGCTGCTTTTATTCTGAACCTTTTCTGATCTTTGATTGAATGATGAAAGTTCCTTGTTGATAGATGAAGAATGAATGGGTCCATCCAGGAGGGACGCTGATCAACCTGCATCAACTCTCCTTCCTCCACTGCCAGGCGGAAGAGTTCAGAAGTTGTTCCTCCTGATGGCAGTCCATACTTGGCAATAACATCTGCCTCCTCATTTTCTTTTCTAGGTATGTGCTCAATGGTAAAGCTTTTGAATTTGCCGACTTCTATTTTCACAAGAGCAAGATATTTCTTCAAGATCGGCTCTCTTGTCTCAAAGTTACCAAGGACTTGTGACGCCATCACCAGAGAATCAGTCTTGATATGAACATGATCAATTCTGAGTTCTCTTGCAAGTCTCAAGCTTGCTAGCAAAGCTTCATACTCGGCTTGGTTATTGGTCACTGGAAAATAGAACTTGATGGTCTGCTCCAGTTTGATGTTGTTTGGGTTGATCAGAACCACTCCTGCACCAAAAGAATTTCTGCCTGAGGCACCATCAACGTAGATGATCCAATCTAAAGGAGACCTTTCTGTTTGATCAAAACTGGACTCTGTTGTGTCAATCAGGAAGTCTGCTAGAACTTGAGCTTTGATGGCTGTCTTGGGCACATAAGAAATTTCAAATTCACTCAATTCTATTGCCTATTTAGCTAATCTGCCAGAATGCTCCAGTTTCTCCAATACACTTTTCGAAGGTTGATTAGTAACAACTCGAATTGAGTGCGCTTGGAAATACAGACGGAGTCTGCGAGCAGATATGACTAGTGCCAAGGCTAACTCTTCCGGAATCGGATATCGTGTCTCTGCACTTTTCAGAATATGGCTAAAATAATAAATCGGGAGCTGTTTGCTGCTCTCATCTCGAAGAAGAACAGAGCTGACTGCGTCAGGGCCAACTCCTAAGTAGAAGAAAAGCATCTCCCCTGACCGGGGACTCTGGAGTAGAGGTGTTGAAGTTAGCTGCCTCTTCAACTGCTCAAAGGCCTGAGAACACTCTTCTGTCCATTCAAACTTGGACGCTCCTCGAAGTGTTTTAAAGAAAGGAGCACTCATGTATCCAACCCGAGAGAGGAACCTCGCAAGACCTGCTAACCTCCCACCTAACTGTTGAACTTCCTTAGATGAATCTTGCAAGTGTAGAGAAAAAGACTTACTCTTGATCAAGAGGTCGCCTACATATACTTTTAGGTTCCTTCCTTTTTGTTTCTTAAATACACGGTCCATCATGCGTTGGTAGGTTGCACCAGCATTTTTAAGCCCAAAAGGCATCACAAGGTAACAGTAGCAACCATAATTGGTAATGAATGACGTATGAGGAACGTCAGGTTTATGCATTCTTATTTGGTGATAACCAGAAAATGCATCTAAAAAACTCATAAAGGAGTACCCTACCATAGAATCAACTAAAGAATCTATCTGAGGCAAGGGGTAACAGTCTTTAGGGCATGCTTTATTAAGTTTTATAAAGTATACACACATGCACCACTTACCTCCTGGTTTTTTAACCATTACAACATTGGATATCCAGGTTGGGTATTGAATTTCATTAATGAAATTTGTCTTGAGGAGCTTCGCGACCTCCTCTCTTATTGGTTCAGCAAGCTTCATTGCCATATCTCTTTTCTTCTGTTGCACAGGTTTGAAGTCGGGATCAACATTAAGGTGGTGGCAAGCAACATCCGGATCCACGCCCGACATGTCCTCCGCTGACCAGGAGGATACATTCAGGTTCTTCAGCAAGCAAGAGATCAGCTCGGCCTTCTGATCTTCAGGTAACTCCGAGTTGATGGAGAGCTTTCTCTCCTCTCCCTCAGCAGTGGGGACTCCTTGCGTCACCTGGGCATGTTCTAGGTGAGCTCCTCCATCAGCAGCAGTTTCTGAACTTGAAGAGGCTTCTGCAGCTGCTGCTGGAGCAACGGATGGACTGGCATCAACCATGTTAACAGTGCGAACATAGCACTCCCTTGCTCTTCTTGGGTCACTCCTGACCCGACACATCCGTCCATCGGCGAAAAAACTTGATCGCGAGGTGGTAAGTTGAGACCACTGCTTGATACTTGTTCAACAAAGGTCTGCCAAAGATGGCGTGATAGCTATTGGGATCGTCAACCAATATGAACTGAACTTGCTTGGTTGCCCCTCCAAGCTTTACTGGCAGGGTGATGCTTCCTTCAACTTCTTTTCTCTCCCCGGAGAAGCCGTAGAATGGGACTTCGGTGGAAAGCAGAGGCTTTCCAGTCTTCAGGGCCTCAAAGGTTGATTTAAACAGCAGGTTGACTGAGCTTCCAATATCAATGAGAATCCTGTCAACCGTGAAATCCCCAATAATAGCCTTAATCATAACTGCATCATCGAATGGATTTGCTGTTTGGGGCAGATCAGCTTGGCTAAAAGTGATGACCTCGCTCGGCGGTGCTGTGGAAGAGGAAGAGGCCACCTCTGCTCGAGTGACCCTTGAGATCGAGGACTTCAGAGTAAACTCAGTTCCTTCCCCACCGTGAATAAAGAAGAGTAGTCACAGGACTCCTTCATCATCTGCATTGAAGCATTCAACCGGAACATTGATCGGTCCCAGACGGCCTTCGTCCTCCACCTCCACACATTCTTGATAAATTACAGCTACTTCCTTGCCTTTGGAGGTGGACGGCTTCGAAGAAGAGTCTTTCTTCCTGAAATCAATCTTACCCTCAGTAAGCAGTTTCTCTATCAGCAGACGAAGGGCTTTGCAGTCTTCAGTCAAGTGACCCTTCTCTTTGTGGAACTGGCAGAAATGCGCGTTGTTTCTTGACCTCCACTCTCTCTAAGGCCCTTGTTTCTTCTCTTCTGATTTCTTCTGCAAGATCTCGATGACTTCGTCAAGATCCAGACCTGTAATCTCCTCCACAGAGTTAGTATCACACCGGCTCGGAAACGGCAGGGCTGTTTGCTGGAGTATGGGAAGCGCTTGCAGCGGTATGGAGAGAGTGGCGACCAATGATAGTCTCTGATCTTGAAACTATTGATGGCCGAGAAAGGGTTTCTTGTGGCGTAAATTCCGGCCCCTTTGAGAAGGAGGCTGGAAATCTGGGCAAGGGGGTTTGCTGTGATGGTGGTTGCTATGAGAAGAAGAGCCGGACGCATCCCTTCCTTCAGCCTTATCTGTCAGGGATGAGATATATGTGGGGTTGGCAGTCTCGCACTCAATGAAGTGATTAACCATGACGATCAACTCCTGGTATGTTTCCAGTGCCTTTATTGTTGCTTTAAATTTTAAGGGGCCTTCCCGGAGGCCATGAATCAAGGCAACCTTATAGTAGTCGGGGTTCACGTTCTTACCCCATGAATCTCTTTCTGGAAGCGATCAACGAATCGTGCAACTGATTTGTTGTCTCTTTGCTTGAATTCGAAGAGAGCGGCCGGTCCATCTTTTCTCTTTCTTGAGGTAGCAAACCTTAGCAACAATTCGCTGCGAAGCTCAGCGAAGGATGATATCGTGCCCAAAGGCAGCTCATAAAACCACTCTCTCGCCTATCCTTCGAGAGTGGTAACCAAAAGTTTGTACTTGATGGCGTCGGAGAGGCATCTCAGCGCAACTGCCCCTTCGAATGCTTGGAGGTGGGAGACTGGATCAGTCTCCCCTGAGTAGAATGGAAGGTGAGGTTCCCTGAAGTTGCTTGGAGCTGACTCCCATCGGATTCGATCAATGAAGGGAGACGGAGTCTCGAACTCAGTAGGGTAAAAAGGGCCGACTGAAGCCGGGGAGTCCACGGGCTCGGCGGACTGGCGATCAGCGAAATGGAGCTGACGGGCAGGAGTGCCCCTGGTTGCTTCTCTGAAAAAATTCATGAGGGAGGTGAACTGCTCCTCCTGAGGGCGCAGAGGGGCGGCAGACTGGACAGGATGGAGAGGAGTGACTGGACATTGCCTAAGCGGAGTTCGGCAAGCTGGAGTCTGGCGGACTAGCGAGTCCGCAGGTTCTGCTACGGCCTGGGGAGCAAACCGTTGAGTTAACACAAGCAAGGCTGGGCTGATTGTGTCAAGATGTTGATCAGTCTGCCTGCAGGATTGCTCGGCCTCAAAGTTAGCTTGCTCGATTGCATCCCAAAGAGAATTCTCCGAAGAGCTGGAGCGGTCTGAGCAGCGAGCTCGGTTGTCTGACATGTCTGTCTGTTGTATTCGAAATATTGTTCGAATCTGAAGGTTGCGTGTTAACTGTTGATGCACAAAAATTTAAAGGGGGTCGAGCACCATCAGCTAACAGTTCGAGCATATGGGAATAGAAGGGGAAAGAGAGACTGCGAGTAGTAATCTACTAAGCAGATGAGAGCAAGAAGAACAGTAGGGCCGCGAACCACGACAACAACAGACTTTGCCCGTCGCGGACTGAATGCCTCTCTAGCGATGGGCTTTTCTTTGACTGAAGAAGTGTTTGAATACAAGTGAAGGAAAAGAGGAAGGGGTAAGAGCTGAGCAAGCTGGAGTCCGCAAAGCACAAAATCCAAGTCTGCAGCCTTTAATAAGTAGTCTCCTGGGCACGAGTCAGCGTGCTTTAGGTGCACCACCTCCCCCTATTTATATGATGGGGGCCTGCCCAAACGGGCAGGGCTAAAATAACCGACTGCCTGGGGTACAGGAGAACCGGGTAGCGGTGACGGGAAGCAAAAAATAAATAACACGCCAGTCCGCGCAAAATGGGCGGACGGGGCTAGCGGGCCAGAGATTGCATCTGCTGTAGGGCGTGATCCTGCCGGAGGATGGAGGCCTGGGCGGCCTGGCACTACGTCCGCCAAAGTGGATTCAATCTAGAGATCCAAAGACACGGCGAACTGGGCGGACGAAACATTGAGTCTGCCGCTGGAGATCAGCCTTGAGATGGCGACTGCAGCTACTCTGCCGGGCTTGGCGGACTGCCGAACCGCGTCCGCCTATGATTGCTGGTAGAATGAGATTGTCTAGATAACTAATGGTGGCTTACCTATTAGAAGAACTGCAGGTAGGCATGCTCAGTTTAAGTCTAACTTGCACCTAGGACCCAATAAAATTTGGGCTCCTAAAGTTTGATAATATATTTATTGAAGGTAAATCCAAGTGGTCATACCCCTACATGGTACTTGGATAGTGGATGTTCCAGGTACATGAATGGAACAAGGAGCATGCTAAAGGAATACACTCCTATTAAGAATGGTCCCAAAGTTATCTTTGGGGGCTCAGAAAAAGGGGTAACTAAAGCTTTGGGTAAAATATCTAATGGCATAGTAACTATAACACAAGTAGCCTATGTGAAGGTTTGAAACAAAACCTTATAAGCATAAGTTAACTATGTGATCTTGGCTATAACATTTCTTTCCACAAGGATGAGTGTCAAATTAGAAGGTCAAGTGATCAAGGAGTTATCTTGACAGACACTAGGAGAGGAAATGTTTATTGTCTAGACTTTGAGTGTGAGTGTACGGACTCTCCTATATGCCTAGTTACAGATGAGAAAGTTTTTCATTATGTCCTATGGCATAAGAGGCTAGCTCAGCTGAACTATAAGACCGTAGAAAGACTCTATAGTGAAGAGTTGGTGAGGAATGGTCCTTAGGTTAAGTGTATTAAGGAGGGAATCTGCTCAGCTTGTCAAAAGGGCAAGCAGACCAGGTCTTCCTTCCAAAGTCTTGATACCAAGGACTCAGTGAGGTGTTTTTACCTCCAGCATATGGTTCTATTTGGTCCTATGCCAGTTCATAGTCTAGTTAGGAATGTCTATACCCTTATGGTAGTTGATGACTTTTCCAGGTTTGCTTGGGTATTCTTCCTTAGGAGAAAAATTTGAAATCCCAGATATCTTCCAGACTTTTATCAAGCAATTTCAGAATGAACTTAATAGTTCAGTTGTCAATATCAGAAGTGACCATGGGACTGAGTTTCAGTCTAAATTTATGATAAAGTACTGTGAAGGGCTTGTGATTCATCAAGAATTCTCCTCACCTAAAACTCCCCAGCAAAATGGAATTGCCGAAAGGAAGAACAGAACTCAAATTGAGGTAGGTAGGACTTTGTTAAATGACACTTCTCTCCCAGAATATTTCTGGGTTGAGCCAGTAAATACTGCTTGTCATGTTCTCAATAGAGCTTCCGTGACTAAAAGCCACAAAAAGACTCCCAATGAGATTCTGAAAGACAGAAAACCAAACTTATACCATTTTAAGATTTTTGGTAGCAAGTGTTTTGTATTTAATAATGGTAAGTCTCATTTGGCTAAGTTTGCTGCCAAGTCTCAAGAAATGATATTTGTTGGGTACAACAACAATAGTGGGGCATATAGGATCTATACCTTGACTACACAAGTTGTAGAAGAATCTATCCATGTAGTCTTTGATGAGTCTAAGTTAATTAACTGTGAGCTGCCAAGCACTTCTTCTAGTCCTGCAGTTTTAAAGGATAAGATGGACAATCTGACAATCAGGGAAGATAAACCAGCAAGCTAAGAGATTGAAGATGATGGATCCTGTCAAGGGTGAGCTCAAGACATACAAGCTGAGAATGAAGAACAATCAGCTGAAGACATTGAGGATCAGCAAGCTGAAGAAAATGAAGAACAACTAGCTGAAGAAAGATTGCCTCTAGTTATGAGACATTTAAGAGACCATCCAGCTCACCAAATTATTGGTGATGCAAGTCATGGTGTAATGACCAGAAGCAAGAGGTTGAACTCAGCACTATGTTCAAGCTTCCTGTCTCAAATGGAACCAAAGAAGTTTGAAGATGTTATCCAAGATTCATTCTAAATTGGTGTTATGCAGGAAGAGCTGAACAAGTTCAAGAGATGCAAAGTCTAGTAACTATTTCCCAGACCTATGGGACATAATATGATAGGGACTAAGTGGATCTACAGGAATAAGTTAGATGTAAATGTCATTATTGTCAAGAATAAGGCTAGATTGGTGGCAAAAGGCTACATACAGGAAGAGGAAATAAACTTTGAACAGACCTTTGCCCCAGTAGTAAGGCTGGAAGCAATAAGACTATTCCTTGCCTATGCAGCCTTTAAATAATTCAAGGTCTTTCAGATGGATGTCAAGTCAGCATTCCTGAATGAAGATCTAAAAGAGGAAGCATATGTGGATCAGTAATCAGATTTTATAGATCCTCAAATTCCTAATCATGTCTATAGACTTAAGAAAGCTATATATGGCTTGAAACAAGCCCCTAGAGCATGGTATGAGACATTGTCTACTTTCCTCATTGAGAATAAATTCTCAAGGGGGAAAATAGATAAGACCCTATTCCTGAGGGAATCAAAGGGCGAGATCATCTTAGTTCAGATATATTTTGATGACATAAATTTTGGATCTACTGAGAACAACCTTTACAGATAGTTTTCCAAACTTATGCAAGGGAAGTTTGAGATGAGCAGCATGGGTGAGCTAATGTTCTTCTTGGGACTTCAAGTAAAACAAACTGATGATGGCTTGTCAATATCCCAGTATAAGTTCACTAGAGAGTTGATTAAATAATATGGCATGGAGACTGCTTCCACCATGAAAACTCCAATGGGGTCAAGTGTGCCTTTAGGCAAAGATGAGGCATGGAAACCTGTTGATGAGTCTTTGTATGGAGGGATAATTGGCTCCTTACTATACTTGACTATAAGTAGGTCTGACATCATGTATGCTATATGTGTCTGCGCTATATACCAGACATGCCCTAAAGAGTCTCATTATTCTGCCGCAAAGAGAATTTTAAGATATCTTAAGGGCAAACTAGATCTTGGTCTATGGTACCATAGGAATAGAGATTTACTGCTAACAGGTTTTTCAGATGCCGACTTTGCAGGCAGCAAGGAAGACAAGAAAAGTACCATAGGTACAAGCCAATTCCTAGTTGGAAGATTGTTGTCATGAAACACCAAAAAGCAGACAAGTGTTGTTATATCCACAATAGAGTCAGAATATATTGCAGCTGGGAGTTGCTGTGCTAAGTTGCTATGGATACAACATCAACTTGAAGATTTTGACATCAAGATAAGTAGAACGCCATTATATTGTGATTCTACTAGTGCTATATCAATTGCTAGAAACCATGTTTCACATAGCAGAACAAAACACATTGAGATTAGGTACCATTTTGTTAGAGAATATATTGAGAAAGAGGACATAAGTCTAGAGTATATTGCTACTAATAAACATGTAACTGACATATTCACTAAACCTTTAGATGAAAGTAAATTCAATTATGTTAAAATTGAATTAGGCATGTTAAATCTGGAATAGGATGGAGTTTATTTTAAAATTTGTTTTCTCAACATATGACTAAGTAAATTATGTGTCGACACAAGTTAAGAGTTGGTCGACACACAGAAGTTGATGTCGACATATAATATAGTCTTTGTTGACACTCAGAAGTTGGTGTCGACACATAGAGTTGTCGAGACTCTAAACTCACTGTCGAAACTTTAGCAGTCACTGTCGACACAAACAAACTTGTGTCGATAGACGAATCTCTAATTTCTACGTGCCTTTTGACCTACCCTTTTTAGAAAATTATAAATAGGAGGAAACGAGACTTTGTCGAGTACGCTCTCAGAAATTTCAAGACTAAACCCTCTGTGTCGACAAGAAATTTGTCTTCTCTCTCTTCAACTTCCACATCTTCTCTCTCCAATGGTGCCTAAGATGGACAACAATATTAATGAGGGTTATGAGCTTGTCTGAGACGCATACACTAATGCTGAACAGGACATCAATACGGTTGTGGACCTAATCCAAGACGCTGGACTGGATTATCTGGTTTCTGAACTAATGAGGATGTGGTGAAGGAAGTTATTGCATTCTATTCCAATGCTTCAATGAATTACAAGGGAAACAAGATCAAGTCTACTATTCATGGAGAAATGTTGAAAATAACACACAAAAGTCTCAGTAAATCCCTTCAACTTTCAAGGATTAAGAAAGAGACTGATGTTGATTCTAATTTAACTGCTGAAGCCCTTAAATGGGGTGGGCTGTCCTCAACCACCAACATTGGATCATCCATGATAAGGAAAGGGATGAACTCTAAAGAAAAGTTTTTGTTAGAAATTGTTGGAAAAGTAATTCTTTGCAAAACTAGGGGCATGATAGGATCTCTTCCTACATGTTCAGTCTCATGACAAGAGTAATCTTCCAGGTGAAGACTGACTGGAGTGTTGTAATCTTTAATAAGATTAAGGTAGGTATTAAGAAGCCAAACCTATGCAAAAATGTAAGTCTGTATCTGGCTGTCAGTATACCTGATGTACTAAACCAGATTGCTGGTTTCAAAATTAACCACATGAGGAGAATGTATATGAGAATCTTGTCTAGGTGGGACAGAGTTTTGTCCAAAGAAGAATCTGCACCAAAGCATCAGTCCAAACAGGTCACCAAAACAAACAAAGTTTTCCAAGATGTTGAGTCGTCCAGTGACTCAGAAGAAAGGATTGATTTCAGTTCTGATGATGATAACACTGAACTACCCAGGAAATCTCCAAATCTCACACCTGGAACTGAAGCTCAAATCCAGGCGGTGAATGTCCATCTAATAGATAATCAAGCGATATTAGTCTCAGGGGGAGCTGTCAATGAACCTGAGCTAGACAGTGAGACTGCAAATCTCACTATAATGGAAGTGGTTCATGGTATCAACACAGCTGCTGAAACAACTGAAAAAGATGCACAAGATGTGCATATTTCTATTATGATAGCAAAACATCAGAATACTCTAAATGAGATAGTCCAAGAACTGGAAATTGACTTCCAAGGGGGAGCATGAACAAGTAAACATGGAAAACAGTCATGATGATATTAAACCAGATGCAAGGGTTGAGGGGGAGGTACCTGAACTAGCACCAGGTCAAGAAGCAGATGCTCAAAACAACTAGTGGAAGTTGACAGTTCGTATGATTCTGCTGATAAGGAAGCAACCTCTACTACCGATTTTCCGATGTTATTATTTTGATTGTCGACGCATGATTAAGACGTCAGGGCGTTACTTCTTTTTTCATTTTGTTGACGGCGCTGCACCGTTAGTGCGTTTTCGCGTCCGTCGGGCCTATTTATCCAGATTTTTGGGATTCTGTTGGGTTGGAATGTCTTCTTTGTTATAAAGGTTGAGGTTTTGAGGACTTGGACTTGTCTGGTTTTGTTCTGTTCCGAGCATTTTGGAGTCTCGGCGTGTGTTTTGATCCTTGTGAGGATTTTCTTTGCTTGTGTAAGATTTTGATAATAGTGTCTCAAGAATGGTACGTCGGATTCTAAGGTTGTCTTCACTGTTTAATTCGACGCGTTTGGGCCTCTGATTTGAACTCATATTTCCCTAGTTCAACCATTTTATTATGGTAATTATTATATCAAAGCCTTAAGATTGTTTTGATTCTCGGGAAACCCTCCTAAAGGGGTGGGTTTTCATCGAACTCGTTTTTATTTCATACTTTTTCTGGGCGCTCTATGGAGGTCGACAATCGTTGAGTGGAGCTGGAAGAACATCGTGATGAGCTCGACGAACGTCGAGCGGTTCTGGGTTCTGGGTTCGACGATTTTCGTGCGCAGTTCGCCGAACTGTTTTTTGTTCCTTTGAGTTCGACGAATTATGACCTGATTTCGTCGAACGGGTTTTGCGTTCGACGATCTTTGAACTAATTTCGTCGAATGGGTTTTGCTTTCGACAATATTCGAACTGATTTTGTCGAACAGGTTTTGCATTCAATGATCTTCGAACTGAATTCGTCGAGCGGGTTTCTCCCTTTGCGTTCAACGATGTTCAACTTGATTTCGTCGAACGTTCTTTTCGTTCGACGAATTTTAAATTGAGTTCAACGATCTGGATTGTTCTTCTTCCCTTCTTAAAGTTCGGCTTTATTCTCGAGAAATTTTTCTTGTACTCAAGAACAGTCCTCCTAGTTCTCAAAAAGTCCCTTTTCTGTACTCGAGAACAGCCCTGCTAGTTCTCGAGAAGTATCTTGTTTCTCGACAAGGTATGCTATTCTTGAGAGGCATCCTCCTGTTCTCGAGTAATACTTCCTATACTCGAGAAATATGTTCTTCCACCCGGGAAATCCACTCTTAGTTCTCGGGAAATGCTTCTCGATTCTCGAGAATTTCCGCCTTCTTGTTCTCGATAATTGCCCGCTTGTTCTCGAGTACCCTTCTTTCTTCTTGGGAAGCCCAGTTCAGCCGACCCCAATTCTTTTTCTTAAGTACTGATTATCCTAATTTTACCCTTAATATATGTATATACCTACTACTCCTTCCTCCTTCATTTTAGACAAAACTTCATGTTCATCTCCCGAACCAGAGCGACATGAGAGAGAGAGAGAGAAAGTTTTTTCGTTATCCTTCCGGTGGCCGCCGACGGTACTCTATGCTCGAAATCCTCAACCGAATATAGATCCGGAAAGTTCTCAACGAGAGCTATGCCATTGTGGTAAACGTTCCCCATTTCTTGAGTTTTCTCATTAGGGTTTTTGCCCCTAACCTCTATTTCGATCATTTTTGTTCAGATTTCGACCCTTCTCGATTTCTTTAGTCCCGATCTACGACAAGGAGTGATTTGGAGAGTTTTTCCGGAAAAACCGAGGCAAGTGGTGGTTTTTCCTCTTTCCTCCTTTTTTCTTTATCTTGATGGTAATTGTTTAACCTATGTTCTTTAACCCTTCTGCACTTTTGTCATTCCAACTATAAATATGTTTAATACCCCTTGAAATTTACATGAATTTTTAAGTTCTTGTCACGATTATTCAACTTCATAGCATTGTAGTGATTTGATGAAATATTATATTGTTGGCTTTAATCGCCCTTAACTATTATTGTAGAACCCGTTAGAGTTTATTTAGTGTTGGAAATTCTTCCTAAATATTGATCTACCGTTTCATTCTATAATAGTCTAGTAGAATAGGATGTGCCATTGTTGACTTGAGGTTTTTATCATGGTTTTTCTACGTGGCGATGCCGTGGGGCGAGACAAGCTTCACATTTCTGTGGGCCTCTGAGCTCTAAACCCGGCTCATTACGGGGGTTTTTCCTCCCGAGTTTCCTATATTACGGATGTTATTAGTGGTCGAAACCACCACCGCAACGTTAGTTATCCCTATTAGTATCTTGTGGGGCTCTACCAGGTGTTTTCGGAATTTGCGGTGAATGGTGGAGTGTTTAGACTCCCCCGCATTTAGACGGATAATTTTCTTTGGGGTTGTGTTCAGCTGAGTTGACCACCATACCCGTATTGGATTGTTTTGTGGAGTTGACCACAGGAGGCTAATGGGGGTTTGTTTCTTTTCCGGATGATTTAAACATGAACTTTTTCCCCTTATAGTCTTGAGCATTTTGGGTGCTTTTGTGGTACGTGACGCTTCACGTAAGTATTTCCTTTTGACTTTTGTACATTTCTGTTGTACTTTAATTAAGTATTTTCTTTTGGTCTTGGATTGGTACCCCTCGACTTTGTTTACTTTTTTCTTACTTTCCTCCATTACTTGTACATTCTTGTTGAGGTGTTCTGTCTTTGGAATGCCTCAGGTTCAGAGCTGTAGGTGGTAGCTGTGCTGGTTTTGGAGTTTCTGAGCAGCAGTGTTGGCTGTGTTCTTTGCCTCACCATAGTGAGGTAGTTTGTGTTTTTGTTTATTCGCTAGTTCAGACATACTTTACTTGTGTGGGTTCGTGTTATTTTGTTGACGCCTACAAGATTGTTATATTATTTTTAGATACTTGCCAGCTGCTTAGCTATCTTTCTGTGTATTTGGGATACTTGCTCTCTGGGATGTTTTATGATAGGAATGCATGGTAGGTATTTTCAATTATAAAATAAAACTATTATTATTACCTCATGCATTGCACGCTTTTAGAATGTTAAGTCACTATATTTAATGACCGTACAAATCTACTTTTATTGCTATTATAAACTTGGAGCTTGCATACCTTGAGGTGTCCTTTGGGAACCTCTAAGCTCTTGTAGGATGCTTATTTCGATAAAAGAAGTATTTTTCCACAGCGTTTAACTACTTTTCTTGTGGACTAGATGAGCCACTAAGCCGAGTGATATAGCTATCTGCTATACTCAAATTGATTTTAACTCTAGATAACTTAAAAAACATTTCTTCATGGTTAAGTAGGAGTTTTGCCTGAGCCCCCGCAGTTATCCCCTGCTAATGTGGCATCATGACACACATTTTTACCTTACTCTGATATACTTATTTGGCAGTGAAAAATACGGGTTGTGACAGTTGGTATCGGAGGGAGGTTGGTTTGACAATTTGGTCAAACTAGCCAAACTCATTTAGTTTGTTTTCCTTCATACATTTGCATACACACACCGATGTGTCATCAGTACGTCTTAACCGAAGCATCGACACTACACTCATAGCATGAATAGAAGTATACACAACATATTATGTAGTATGAGATGTATTATATGTGTGATTGATATTTTTTTCGCATTAAGTCCGAAAACTTAATGCAGTTAAAACTCCAAAAGGATTTACGAAGCGCGGCGCCCCGGGCGGTTTTATTTAAGTAAAGCGGAAGTGCTTTTTTTATTTAGAAAATGGGGCGTGCGTATTTATTTATTTGGATATAAAACGGGTTGATCGAGTTTTAACGAAAGGAGGCAAGTGCACCTATCGTGAGTAGTACATGATATTCTGGGTGGAATAACGAGGTCGTATTGTTCTCGGGGTCGGTTCGATTATTTCTACTCCTCCCTGGAGGGGACTATTATTTTACCGATAATTTTATCTTGTCACGATATTATTTATATAAAGAAAAGGCAGGAAATAAAAGCATAATAAAGGTGGAGCCGATGAAGAGCTTAGCTCGATGGCACCGAATGAGATTCGAACTAAAATAGACTTTGAATAAAAAGAGATCCTAAGTTTCTAAATAATTAGGGCGGAGACTTGGCCGTGGAGGTTCCACCAAAATGAGCTCACCTAGCTATAGGGTTATCGCTCACCTGAACGCTAAGACTATTCGACCGGGCTCTCGTCCGACGAAGGATTCCTCTTAACGCCTGCATTACGCTAAGAACCCCGCTATTGGGTGGGGAACCCAATCCGGTAGAGTTGGCGCGCCTCCTCTCTCGAGGGTTAGTACGGAACTCCATTTACGAAGGGGTGATCGGTCCATATGCACGGCCTCTCGGATAGCTAGCATATGGACTACGGAAATAGGGCCCACACATCGATTATGTGGTCCTACGCGTCGTAAACCCCGGGCAAACCTAAAGTGATTTTTAATTAAATAGAAAAATAAGACCTTTAATTATTTAAAGGAATTTTTTCTGTCCCAATACTCTTCGATACTGAGGGCTAAGAATATTAGCCACTCATCGGAATGGGGACGACAGCGATTGAAAAAGCAGAAAATTAAAGCAGGAAAATTCAAAGCAGTAAATTGCAAGTCCTACTCAAAAGAGTAGGACTGAAATGAAAGCTGTAAAAGTGCAAGTCCCGGCGCAAATGCGTGGGCGGGAAAAAGAAAGCAAGTCTTACTCGAATGAGTAGGAGAAAATAAATGCATTTACAAGTCCATTCCAAATTATTACAATAAAGACTGGCCATTTAACTCAAGTGAGTAGGCGGTAAATAAAATCCAGCCATTTAACTCCTAACGAGTAGGCGGAAAATAAAAGCTAACACTCACGCACTCGACATAAAATTAAAACACACATACTCTACAAAAAGTAAACACACTCTACTGAAATAAAATCCAGCCATTTAACTCAAGTGAGTAGGCGGAGAAATAAAAATAACACACGCACACACTCTACATGAATTGAAATAAAGCTATAAAAACTACTCATACACGCACGCACACGTACAAAAAATAGGAAAAACAAAGTGACTGGAAAATTAAAACTACTACATTTCTACCGCTAAAATGCGGTAGAAATGAATAAAACGTGAAAATAAAATTAAAAGGAGCAAAAGTTTTTGCAAATAAGCGAAAAGTGCAAGTGCTCGAAAAATTGAAATGAATACATTTATACCGATGGAATGCGGTAGAAATGCATAAAATGAAGAAATAAAATTTAAACGGGCAAAATGTTTTGAAAATAAAAGCAAAAAAAAGAAATGTTTGAAAGATTAAAACTACTATATATGTGTTCCTATAACTCCGCAAAAGTGATTATAAAGTGAAAATAAAGTGAAAATAAAGTGAAAAGGAAGTAAAGTTTTAGGACCTAAAAGGATAATCTAATTTAGCAAAAATAAAAATCACTTTGAAAACGCTTTTACAGATTTATAGGAATGAAATAAAAGATATTAAAACCTAAGTATAACAAAAAGTAAGTACAAATAACTAAGTATAAAAGCATGAAAATTAATATTATACACACACACACACACCCATTTTAAAAGACTAAAAAAACAAAGTTAAAACTAAATAGAAAGATAAGATTGCATAAAAGATTGCTTATAGATGAAATTCATCACAATGTAAGAAGGAAAAACTACAAATTTTATAAAGATAAAAAGTTCATTACAAAGCTAAAACAAATAAACATAAAAGGGAGGGGGAGAAAATCTCCTTACAAAGCCCTTGGGATCATCTATCAGCAAAGCCTTTATACAAAATGGTTCAGGAAAGTGGAACCCGGAATTCAGAAAGAAAATCTGAATTTATAGACAAAATTTCACGGGACACGCGCTCGGACACGGGCGTGTCCGGGGGCGTGTCTACAGTATTCACATGGCGGCCGTCCGATTTGACTGGAGATTTGACTTTGGCGGCTGAAATCGCAATGGTCACACTCCCGGTCACGGGCGTGACCGTGGCCGTGTTGACACTATAAAGCAGCAGATTTCGTTGACTTGACGGCGATTTAACGTTGCGGCGGAAATCACGGCGGTCAGGCCCCAGGTCACGGGCGTGACAGTGGGCGTGTCGTGGGACGATTAATGGCATTGTTGACTTCGGGAGATTGTCGGCGGCAGTTTGTCGGGCCAGGTGGAGGAGTCACGCCCCAGGTCACGGGCGTGACTCTGGGCGTGTCGGTTGGTGTCGACACTCGACAAACGTCGAGCGGAAAATGTCGAGTTGAAAATCGTCGAGCGGGAAGAGGTGTCACGCCCTAGGTCACGGGCATAACTCTAGGCGTGTCGGTTGTTGTCGACACTCGACAAACGTCGAGCGGAAAATGTCGAGCGTGTGGACACGGGCTTGGGTCACGGCCCGTGTCGGGTGACACGGGCGTGACACGGGGCGTGTCAAGCTCTTCTCTTCAAAATTTCCTGATTTTACTGGAATTTGATATGTCACGCCCTGGTCACTGGCGTGACTTTGCAATTTTTGGTAGATTTTTGATATTTTCTGAAACATAAAATAAAGCAAGTCAGTAAAATTATTTTCAAAAAAAGGAGCAATTTATTAAGGAAAAACAACTAAAATAACAAAAAGAAACTAATACGTCGTATTTAATTTATATAAAAACACGTATATTTACAACTCATGAAATACCCCCATACTTAAACTTTTACTATTCCAGAGCAAAAGTTGGATATGAACATATAATGAATTAGGGAAATCCTAAGTTTGTCTACCAGTTGACTTAATTGAAAGAAGGATCAAAATGAATATCCGGGGTATACGAGTTAAATCCTAAATTATGCCAAAAATTTAAATAAAGGAAGAGTTTCAGCAAAAGACTTCTCGTTATAAGCAAATAGGTAGCAAAAATTTTATTTGTGAGGCAAACAAAAATAGATTGGATTTATGAAACTGTAGCTTGGAAAAAATTAAAGGAAATAATTTAATTTACAAATTATGCTCTCAAAAAGATTTTTAAAATAAATCTAGAATTTTTTTTTGAATTTGGCGGAGGGAGATATCGTGGTATATGAAGAAGGCTTAGAATTTTTAGAGGCGAGTGTATATTTTTTCGCTCAAACCTCTAATGATTTTTTTTAGAATATGGATGTTAGGAAAACAAAATCTTATTTTCCATAACATAATTTTTTTAACATCTTCATAATTCAATGTATATGTGTAGGAGTAATGAATTTTATCCCTTTACTTCATAACATATAATCTTTTCAAATATTGGATGCCTATGTTTACGGAACGAAATCTTATTCTCATTGACATAGAATCTTTTAAGGTCGAAATCATGTCAAGTATGACATAAAAAAGTGATAGGGTTGTTCAAAAATAAAACTAGATTTTAAAAAAAATCTTTTGAGCGCAACCTTTATAAATTAAACATTCCTAAATTTCAAAAAAAAGCTTGGAGTTATCATAACTTGAAATCTAAGATCGTTATTTTCTAACAAAATAAATGTGCAACTATTTAGATAAGTAGATGTGATTCTGAAAGGCATACAAAAAAAATTTAAAACTTAACCCCAGATATCTAAATTTATCGATCTCCAATTAATAAACGAATAGTAAGCAAAGAATAACTAAAATTTGCTTATAAATTAACTCGCAACTATATTTTTGGAGAGCGAAAAAGGGTTAAGAATTGAGGTATTCGAATTATTCGTTACATAAGGAACAATACATTTTTTTTGACTTTGTGATTATCATCTTTTTTTGAATTATTGTTTATCATCTTTTTAGGAATTTTGGATTTTCAAAAGAAAATTTTTTGATTTTTTTAGATTTTTTTTATCAAATTATTTAAAAAATTTTACAAGCAAATTTTTTTTTTTTGACTTTTTAGTTATTGGCCCGCGAACAGACTCTTATTAAGGTGGTTGGTTAGATGAGTCGAACGACGCGGGTTTGCTAAAAAGCGATTTTTTTTAGAACAAAAAATTTTTTGATTTTAGTTTTTGCAATTTTTTTTGTATTTTTGATGATTTTTGTTATAATTGCAGAATATATAAAACTACAAAAATAGAAAAATTAGAAAACACTCTCATACGTAAATCCAACATTATCACCAATGTTGCAATCTAAGTATGCAGAACGATTAATATACAAAATATAATATGGGCAAAATAAAGGGGAGTGAGTCGGAACTACCCTTACACGAGCTCGGGGAGGCCCGGGTTGATACCCTGCATTATGTAGAAGAAAGAAAGAAGCAAAAAAGATAACATAAAAACGAAAAAGATAGACTCGGCTAAAAAGTGTTGTGGGCGGTAGGGGGAGGGGGGGGCAAGTGCGGGTGACTCGAAGCTGACGTCTTAGTTTATGAGTGTTATAGAAATGCACTCCTCTATCGCGCACAAGAGTGAGAAGCGCGCCGAACCAAAATATAATAAGTTAAATTAGATTAAACAAAATATATACATTGTTTTTTTTTGTTTTTGAAAATCAAATTAGTAAATATATTTTTTGTGTTTTGAATTAGATTTTTAGTTTTTAGTTTGTTTTTTTTGTGTTTCATAAGGAAAATATATTTTTAAGTGTTTTCATTTTTAGATTTTTTTTTTTAGTTTTAAAGTTTTTTTTTCATAAAAATTATGAAAAACAAAATTTTTTCTTTTTTAAGTTTTTTTTTCATTTTCATTTTTTTTTGGTTTTAGTTTTTTGTTTAGTTTTTTTATTTAGGTTTATATTTGTTTTTTCAAATTTTTAGTTTTTAAGGTTTTTCAAATTTTTTTTGTTTTGTAAGTTTTTTTTTTGATTTTTTGTTTTGTTTTATAATTTTGTAATAATAACTTTTTTATATAGTTTATTATTATTATTATTATTATTATTATTATTATATTTTGTTGGCCATTTTTAATTTTTGTTATAAATATAGATATAGGTAAAATTAATAGATTTCCAGGGTTCAAAATAACGAACAGAAAACTCCCCGGCAACGGCGCCAAAAACTTGATTGATATTTTTTTCACATCAAGTCCGAAAACTTAATGCGGTTAAAACTCCAAAAGAATTTACGAAGCGCGGCGCCCCGGGCGGTTTTATTTAAGTAAAGCGGAAGTGGTTTTTTATTTAGAAAATGGGGCGCGCGTATTTATTTATTTGGATATAAAACGGGTTGATCGAGTTTTAACGAAAAGAGGCAAGTGCACCTATCGTGAGTAGTACAGGATATTCCGGGTGGAATATCGAGGTCGTATTGTTCTCGGGGTCGGTTCGATTATTTCTACTCTTCCCTGGAGGGGACTATTATTTTACCGATAATTCTATCTTGTCAGGATATTATTTATATAAAGAAAAGGCAGGAAATAAAAGCATAATAAAGGTGGAGGCGATGAAGAGCTTAGCTCGATGGCACCGAATGAGATTCGAACTAAAATAGACTTTGAATAAAAAGAGATCCTAAGTTTCTAAATAATTAGGGTGGAGACTTGGCCGTGGATGTTCCACTAAAATGAGCTCACCTAGCTATAGGGCTATCGCTCACCTGAACGCTAAGACTATTCGACCGGGCTCTCGTCCGACGAAGGATTCCTCTTAACGCCCGCATTACGCTAAGAACCCCGCTATTGGGTGGGAACCCAATCCGGTAGACTTGGTGC
This sequence comes from Platanthera guangdongensis, assembly GCA_039583875.1. Lineage (NCBI taxonomy): Eukaryota > Viridiplantae > Streptophyta > Magnoliopsida > Asparagales > Orchidaceae > Platanthera > Platanthera guangdongensis. The sequence goes on along the minus strand of CM077156.1, from coordinate 78,874,080 downwards.
GCCTCCTCTCTCGAGGGTTAGTGCGGAACTCCATTTACCAAGGGGTGATCGGTCCATATGCACGGCCTCTCGGCTAGCTAGCATATGGACTACAGAAATAGGGCTCACACATCGATTATATGGTCCTACGCATCGTAAACCCCGGGCAAACCTATAGTGATTTTTAATTAAATAGAAAAATAAGACCTTTAATTATTTAAAAGAATTTTTTCTGTCCCAATGCTCTTCGATAGTGAGGGCTAAGAACGTTAGCCACTCATCAGAATGGGGACGACAGCGATTGAAAAAGCAGAAAATTAAAGTAGGAAAATGAAAGCAGTAAATGGAAAGCAGTAAATTGCAAGTCCTACTCAAACGAGTAGGAGTGAAATGAAAGCTGTAAAAGTGCAAGTCCCAGCGCAAATGCGTGGGCGGGAAAAAGAAAGCAAGTCCTACTCGAACGAGTAGGAGAAAATAAATGCATTTACAAGTCCATTTCAAATTATTACAATAAAGACCGGACATTTAACTCAAGTGAGTAGGCGGTAAATAAAATCCAGCAATTTAACTCCTAGCGAGTAGGCGGAAAATAAATGCTAACACTCACGCACTCGACATAAAATTAAAACACACCCCTCTACAAAAAGTAAACACACTCTACTGAAATAAAATCAAGCCATTTAACTCAAGTGAGTAGGCAGAAAAATAAAAATAACGCACGCACACACTCTACATGAATTGAAATAATGCTATAAAAACTACTTATACACGCACGCACACGTACAAAAAATAGGAAAAACAAAGTGACTGGAAAATTAAAACTACTACATTTCTACCGCTAGAATGCGGTAGAAATGAATAAAACGTGAAAATAAAATTAATAGGAGCAAAAGTTTTTGCAAATAAGCGAAAAGTGCAAGTGCTCGAAAAATTGAAATGAATACATTTCTACCAATGGAATGCGGTAGAACTGCATAAAATGAAGAAATAAAATTTAAACGGGCAAAATGTTTTGAAAATAAAAGCAAAAAAAGAAGTGTTCGAAAGATTAAAACGACTATATATGCGTTCCTATAACTTCGCAAAATTCATTAAAAAGTGAAAATAAAGTGAAAAGGAAGAAAAGTTTTAGGACCTAAAAGGATAATCTAATTTAGCAAAAATAAAAATCACTTTGAAAACGCTTTTACAGGTTTATAGGAATGAAATAAAAGCTATTAAAACCTAAGTCTAACAAAAAGTACAAATAACTAAGTATAAAAGCATGAAAATTAATCTCACACACACACACACCCATTTTAAAAGACTAAAAAAACAAAGTTAAAACTAAATAGAAAGATAAGATTGCATAAAAGATTGCTTATAGATGAAGTTCATCACAATGTAAGGAGGAAAAACTACAAATTTTATAAAGATAAAAAGTTCATTACAAAGCTAAAACAAATAAACATAAAAGGGAGGGGGAGAAAATCTCCTTACAAAGCCCTTGGGATCATCTATCAGCAAAGCATTTATACAAAATGGTTCAGGAAAGTGGAACCCGGAATTCAGACAGAAAATCTGAATTTATAGACAAAATTTCACGGGACACGCCCTCGGACCCGGGCGTGTCCGGGGGCGTGTCTACACTATTCACATGGCGGTCGTCCGATTTGACTGGAGATTTGACTTTGGCGGCTGCAATCGCAACGGTCACGCCCCCGGTCACGGGCGTGACCGTGGGCGTGTTGACACTATTAAGCAGCAAATTTTGGTGACATGACGGCGATTTGACGTTGCGGCGGAAATCGCGGCGGTCACGCCCCAGGTCACGGGCGTGACGGTGGGCGTGTCGTGCGGCGATTAATGGCGTTGTTGACTTTGGGAGATTGCCGGCGGCAGTTTGTCGGGCCAGGTGGAGGAGTTACGCCCCAGGTCACGGGCGTGACTCTGGGCGTGTCGGTTGGTGTCGACACTCGACAAACGTCGAGCGGAAAATGTCGAGTTGAAAATCATCGAGCAGGAAGAGGTGTCACGCCCTAGGTCACGGGCGTGACTCTAGGCGTGTCGGTTGTTGTCGACACTCGACAAACGTCGAGCGGAAAATGTCGAGCGGGTGGACACGGGCTTGGGTCACGCCCCGTGTCGGGTGACACGGGCGTGACGCGGGGCGTGTCAAGCTCTTCTCTTCAAAATTTCCTGATTTCACTGGAATTTGACGTGCCACGCCCTGGTCACGGGCGTGACCAATATATCACGAGCGTGACTTTGCAATTTTTGGCAGATTTTTGATATTTTCTGAAACATAAAATAAAGCAAGTCAGCAAAATTATTTACAAAAAAGGAGCAATTTATTAAGGAAAAACAACTAAAATAACAAAAAGAAACTAATACGTCGTATTTAATGTATATAAAAACACGTATATTTACAACTCATCAATGTGTTTGTATATGTATCCACCATAGGAGGCAACATTTGACGGTTATGTAGTATGGGATGCATAACCATCACCACATGGGTGCCCGTTAGCACGCATTCTTTTTTCGTTGCATGCGATGTTCTGTAGTATGGGATGCATAACATTTCATATGTACTACACTCATGCATGCATCGAGGCCTTTTTAGAGTGCGTAGCACTACATACATATCATATCATCGCATAAGCACGCGTGCTAGGTTAAGGTTTACATGATGACACATGCACACACATGATTTTAAAGGAGAATATAGAACTCATGCATTCATATCAAAGCCACATGAGTAAATAGGATGAGAGAATATCATCCTAAGTAGGACATAGCATCATAATAAAATTCCAGAGCAAGATGTAGCATAAGCAAGTGTCTAAGTATGGTCTGAACAAGTTGTGTGGCCTAGTTGTGCACTGAGATTGTTTTTGACAAGTCGTTCGCAAACTTTTCTAGAATGTCGAGACGTCCTACGACGATGTCATCTCCCTTGTCAGAGGGCGAGTCATCTGGTGCTCAAAACGAGGCCGTGATTGAAGGATTGCGATAGAGCAATGAAGCTTTTTCTAGGCAAATGTTGGAGATGCAGTCGCAGATAGAAACCTTGTTGACTGTCGTTGTAGGACAACCGCTTAGAGTTTAGGACCCAGCCATTGGTCAAGGTATTCCAGTTCCTCCTGCTCCTCTAGTGCCCCCAGCTGTGCTGCCACCAGAGATGAAGTTCATCTCGCACTTCCAGCGATTAGGACCCCCTACTTGTGATGGTACGACAGACTTTATGGCTTTGGATGACTGGATTATAGCCATCGAGGAGATGTTCTCTTACTCCGGAGTTTCAGCGAACTAGAGAGTAATGTTCACTGCCTACCAGCTCAAGGGTTTGGCAAAGGGTTGGTGGCTAAGGGAGAATGAAAACTTGAAGGATCGATGTTCTTGGGAATTCTTCAAGGAGCATTTGATGAAGAAGTTTCTACCGTCGGTCGAGCAAGACCATTTGTTAAATGATTTCCTGCACTTAAAGCTAAGACAACTCACGGTGAGTGAGTATGAGGTATAGTTTAGCAAGCTGAGCCGGTTCGCCCCAAATTTAGTAGTTTCTAAAGATTGCAGAGCCAAGCATTTTCTCGGTGGCCTGAAGAGTGACATCCAGCAGTTGGCGAGTGCTTATAAATTGGGGAGTTATGCTGAAGCAGTCGAAATAGCTCTTAAGGTTGAGGCAATTGACAATGCCAAGAACTGAGGACAGCAAATGAGAAAGGATTAGAGGAACACTGGTGAGAGTAAGAGTTTCCAGGAATCTGGTGTTGCTTCGAGGAAGAGGAGAAAAGAAATATGCAGTTTCGGTGGCCGGGCCAGGCCACCCGTTTGAGAAATGTTTTCAGAGACTAGGAGCTCAGAAACAGGAGCAAGTCCATACGATCCAGGGTGCTCCTAAGGTTGATTTGGTTTGTACTTCATGCAAACGAAAGGGGCATGATGCTGCCCACTGTTGGGATAAGGTTCGAGTCTGCTTTCAGTGTGGACAGTAAGGTCATATCAAGTTAAAGTGCCCATAGTCTCAGCCTGCGCTGCAGCCAATTCCGCTTCGGGTCGTGCCACCGCCGCAGCCTGTAGACAAAGGGAAGGGAAAGCTAAACGTGCTGTCTCAGGAGGAGGCCCAGACTTCTACCTAAGTGATTTCAGGTTAGTTTCTAACCTGGTATTGTTTCTTTTTAGCTTGTAGAAGTAGTTTCGATGTAGTTCTATTAGTTATGTAAGCGTTTTTATAGGGAAATTTAAAGTAAAGAACCGTTAGGAGCGTGTTCTCTTTGATTCCGGTGCTACCCACTAGTTTGTGGCTATGGCCTTTGTTGAGCGTCATCGTTTGACTCTCGATCAAGTCGGCGATGCATTTCAAGTCAAGTTTCCTTCCGGTGACTCGGTGGTGTCGGACTAGGGTATCTAAAGTTGTCCGATTTTGTTAGGTGACTTTCTAGCAGTTGTTGATTTGAAGATGATAGACTTGGAAGATTTTGATGTGATCTTGCGCATGGACTGGTTGTCCAAATATGATGTGGTTATCTAGTGTAAGGATAAGCACTTGGACTTAAAGTTGGACAACGGTCAACCCGGGAGTGTTTATGGTTTTCCACACCAAGTTTCTAAGATTATATCTGCGGTACGTGCTTAGAAGCTGGTAAATTCCAGATGTTTTGCTTGTTTGGTTTTAGTTTTAGAGACCGTTGTTAGCTTGTCGCATATAGAGGAGATTCCGGTGGTGCATGAGTTTCCAGATGTTTTTACAACTAATATTCCTGGTCTCCCTCCTAAGAGGGACGTGGAGTTTGTCATGCATCTGGAGCCAGGTACCAATCCTATTGCTAAGGCGCCGTACCGGATGGCCCTGCGTGAGTTGGAGGAGTTGCTTCATCAGTTGGATGAGTTGATCCTGAGTGGTTTTGTTAGGCCGAGTTCTTCTCCTTGGGGTGCTCCCGTCTTGTTTGTAAAGAAAAAAGATGGATCAATGAGGCTGTGTATTGACTATAGAGTTCTGAATAAAGTCACCATTAAGAATAGATATCCCCTGCCTAGGATTGATGATTTGTTTGATCAGTTGCGTGGTAGCTCTGTGTTTTCAAAGATAGATCTTCGTTCAGCCTACCATTAGTTGAGGATTCGTGACGCAGATATTCCACGGACTGCCTTCCATTCGCGGCATGGGCATTTCGAGTTTTTGGTAATGTCCTTTGGTTTGACCAATACTCCCTCTGCCTTTATGGATATGATGAACCGTGTGTTAAAGGATTTTTTGGACCATTTCGTGGTCGTGTTTATAGATGACGTTTTGGTGTATTCCCGCAGCGCTGATGGGCATTCCCAACACTTGCATTTAGTTTTCTCTACTTTGAGGGAGCATAAGTTATATGACAAGCTAAGTAGGTGTGAGTTCTGGTTACCTCAGGTTTCCTTCATGGGTCATGTGGTAAATAAAGAGGGAAGTTCGGTTGACCCTGAGAAGGTGACTGCTGTTATGGATTGGAATAGGCCCACTACCCCCAAGGAGATAAGGACCTTCCTAGGGTTGACTGGCTATTATCAGAGGTTTGTAGAGGGTTTCTCTACGTTATTTGCACCTTTGACTAAACTGACGCAGAAGAACACAGCTTTCATTTGGTGCGATAAGTGTGAGGAAGCATTTCTGGAATTGAAGAGGAGTCTGTGCTCTGCCCCAGTTTTGTCTCTACCTACTGAAGTGTTAGAATATGCGGTGTATGTAGATGCATCGCATGTTGGTCTAGGTTGTGTGTTGGGTCAAGACAGCTAAAGGTACATGAAAAGAACTACCCTACACATGATTTAGAATTTACAGCAGTGATTTATGCCCTAGAGTTGTGGAGGCACTTGTTGTATGACGCAATATGCAAGATTTATACCATTCATAAAAGCTTAAAATACATTTTCACTCAGAGAGTTGAATCTGCGCCAACGAAGATGGTTAGAGTATGTTGCTGATTATGATGTTGAGATCCAGTACCATCCGTGCAAAGCTAATGTGGTAGCCGACTCCCTGAGTAGAAAGATGGGGAAAATTTTTAATCTTTTTGTGGATTCGCTGAAGAAAAATTTCTCTTGATTAATATTTCTGTTGGGAGTTGTAATTTGTTAAGTAGTTTGGAGGTATCTTAGCCTTCATGGATTGCACTCATAAGATTGCATCAGATGGAAGACCCTGAGTTGTTGCACCTTTATAAGAGAACTGAGATGGCAGAGTTGCCAGATTTTTCGATCGATGACACGGGTACCTTGAAGTACTGCGATAAATTTTTCATCCCCAATGTTGAAGATATTTGAGTTAAGTTGTGCAGTGAGGCTCATGGTTCCAGCTTTGCCTACCACCAAGTTTCAAGCAAGATGTACCAAGATTTGAAGCAGATCGCGTGGTGGTTTAGAATGAAGGGTGATATAGCGAAGTTCGTTTCAGAATGTTTTACGTGCAAGCGAGTAAAGGCCGATCATGGCAGACCTGGTGGTAAGCTAACGCCTTTAGAAATTCCGAGTTGGATGTGGGAGAGTATCTCGATGGATTTCATTACTGGGTTACCGAGATCTCCCCGAGGACACAGTTCAGTCTGGTTTATTGTTGATAGACTAACAAAGTGTGCTCACTTTGTGCCTTTTAAGATTGATTACCCCATGAATAAGATAGATGAGCTATATTTAAATGAAGTCATTAGATTACATGGAGTTCCAGTTAGTATTGTATCTAATCAAGACTCCAGGTTTATGTCTCGCTTTTGGAAGAGTTTACAGGAAGGTTTGGGTACTGATCTGCGGTATTTCACAGCCTATCATCCGCAGATAAACGGTCAAACAAAAGAGTGAACCAGATATTGGAGGATATGATCAGATGTTATATTTTGGACCACGGAGGAGCGTGGGATGAGCGACTCGGATTGATGGAGTTTGTATACAATAATAGTTATCAAGAAAGTTTGCAGATGACACAGTTTGAGGCCTTCTATGGGAGGCGATGAGGAACTCCCTTGTTTTGGGCAAAGGTCGGTGAGAAAATGATGAGCCCGATATTTAAAAGGTTTTTCAGACTCATCTTGCTAGTTTCCTCACTCGTGCACTGCATTTCAACCGGATATCAATTATATTTGAATCGTTCTGTCATGGACCATTTTGTGCACTGTTTTGTCCCGAGAGTGTGCAATTGCACATTCTGTTATTGGGGGATTGCACATCGTGCTCCCCATGGCTCTTTCTGTTTGATTTTCTTTGCTATATGTTTGGTGTTGGGAGCTTGTGCTCCAGCCTGCTTTCATTGCTATGTAGGTGGTGCGTTTTCCCCAAGGCAGGAATTCTGATATGTGAAAAACGCATGGTCGTGCATTTCTTGCACGCACAATTTGTGTCAGATCGTGGGTTTTGTTCTGCTAGAAGAACGTCGAGGTGCTCGACGAATTTCATCGAGATGAGTTCGACGATCCTCACACACGGTTGACGCACGGATTCATCGTAACCGTGCACAAAGAAAACACACGGTTTTCCTGTAGCTTTCTAGTTTGTTCTATTCTATGGTTAATCGTGCGCTTTGTTCACGAACGGGAGGCAACGCCCGTGCGTGAGTATAACACATAGTTCCCTTGTAGTGTCCTGAATTCCCGCTCTCTATCGCTACCCATGTGATTTCCTTCTCGAACGGGCAGAAACTTCCGTGCGTGAGTAGAATGCACGGGTCAATGCTTCTCCTTCTGCAGGATTATTGTGAAATTGAATATCGCACGGTTTGCGCACGGTCGTTCACCAAACCGTGCGTGACTATTTTTCTGACCTGCTTCTATTTAAAGCGCATATTTCTTCTTCTTGAGGGGGAGTTCCGATCTAGTCCGACTGGGCGCCCTTTTCTGCTCTTTTGTACAGGGAAATCTTCCCTCCAGCCACCATTTTCTCTCTAGTCCTTGGAGAGTTGATCCGGCCAACATTTATACTCCAAGAGCTACCAAACTTTTCATCTTCGGCCACCATTGTCATCTTCAAGCTCCAAGCTCCATGTCAAGCTCAAAGGTTGTTGCATCCATGAAGTTCTTTGGTTAGAACCAGCCAACGATTATTCACGAAGAAGAAGGGATATTCGAAGGAAGTGACACCCCTTTTTGGTTCCCAGACGTCAACCGAAGACCGAGTTCGGACAAGGCCCGACAACCCTTGAATCCGGCCGCGAATCGCGAAGAGACTTCGTGCGTTTGGTTGATACTCTGACCCTTCACTAGTTGCGTTTCCTTTTTCTGAATATTTTAAGAGTTTGAATGATGTGTATGAATATTATTAGCTTGGATATTTCAGAATGTCTAGGTGTTTATTTGTTTCAGTTCTTGATAGCTTGTTGATCTCCATTTTCTCTTGTGCTAGTTGTGATTGTGTCATTCTAGAGATTGCTAGAAGCGTGCATTGTGAAGAGGTGATTGTGACCCTCATTAGATCTTCCATATTCCCTATTACTCTCTTGAGTAGTCCTCCCAAGAGACGCGGTGGCGGCAACAAGCAATAGGATTTTTAGCAATAGATTTAGAAAAACCCCAAATCAAAACCCCATTTGGTTAGTTTCCCGCTTGCAATCCCTTTTCAAATAGCAAAATCACACTCCCTACTTGCACTCCTTGAGAGATTGATATCCGGGGATTCAACTCCTCACATTATCACTTGACTACGTTCGCTACACTTGCCGATGCATCAAGTTTTTGGCGTCGTTGGCAGGGAGTGCAACCATTGTGTGCGCTTTTTCTTTTTGAGATAGATGATTGTTGTTTGACCATTTTGTACTCTTCGTTACTCGTTCTTTTTAGTTCAATTTTGTCCACGACTAATTCAAAATGCAGGAACCTCAGCTAGACTCCAACCATGATGAGGATAACTCTGAGCTATCCGCTGAGCTAATCAAGTTTATCTCGAAGCATTGTTTGTTTCAGGGGCGCCAGGGAGAGAATGCTCAGGTTCATATTGATAGCTTCCTGGAGCTTTGTGGCACCTTTTGCAATGCTGGGGACGTGCATGACAAGGCTATGATTAGGCTTTTCACATTTTCTCTTGCTGGAAAAGCTAGACTATGGTATAGGGATATCCTCCAGAGCGAGCTAACTTCATGGAAGTGCGCTGAAGTCCAAATCCTCAGAAAGTACTGTTCGCTTGCATAATTGACGCAGGAGAATTTAGATTTGTTCACATTCACGTAAATCCCTGGCGAGTCTCTCTATGAGGCTTGGGAAAGATTTCGGTTGTAGCAGTCCAGGTGTTCTGGTCAGGACGCATTTGGAATGTCGTTCTTGGAAACATTTTATTTCGGTATTCATGAGCAGTTTCAGTACCTATTCGACACTGCCGTTGTAGGCGCCCTCTTTAATAGGACTATGGCTGACGCTTGGCGGATAGTGGATGATGTGGTGCGCTCCATTAGTTTGTGGAAGATGCCTCCCGTGCCCGAATCCGTAGGGGACTCTCATTTCATACATAGCAATGCCGAGGAGAGCGAGCAGCTTATCCATCGTTTTATGGAATGGGTTGGAAAGCGGTGGCGATCTCAAGCAGTAATATTACAACAATTACAAGATATTATTTCTGCCGTCAGTAAAATATTGGAATTATGTGTCTGTCGTCCTGCCGAGACAGTAAATGCTATGAACCTCAGAAGCGGTAGGATGGTTGATGATCGTGTACGTCGGGAGGACCAACCCTCTGATCGCAGGGATGAGCTGAGTACTGATGAGCCACCCAAGGAACCCTCGGTGGCTATTGCTAATGAAGTCCAACTCCCGCAGGCAAGGCCTCCATTTCCGCATAGGCTGCAAAATATCAGAAAAGAGAGGAAACAACAAAAGTTTCAGGACATTCTGAAGGGTGTTACGGTGAGCATTCCCATTGTCAACCTGCTGACACAATTGCTGCGCTATGCGAAGTACTTGAAGGATCTTCTGGCGAAAAATTGGGCTTCTGTGTTATGTGACAGCGTTTCGAACTGGGAGGATTGCCCCACTATGGCGGTGCAGGATTGGCCAAAAAAACAAAAAGATCAAGGGAGCTTCACGATTACATGTACCGTTGGGCGATCCGCGCTTAGTCATGCGTTGTGTGATTCTAGAGCATCCATTACCATTATCCATCTTTCGTGAGCTGGGCTCTGGTGTTCTTATATCCACTAATGTCATTCTGCAGCTGGCTGATCGATCAAAGAAGAAACCGGTTGGAGTGGTTCAGGATCTCACGGTTGAGGTAAACGGGTTGTCCTTTCCGACAGACTTTGTTATCCTCGATATTTAGGATGCGGAAGGGACGCCGATTATTCTGGGGCATCCATTCCTGGTCACTGCTAGAGCCATCATCGATGTGGAAAAGGTTTTGCTGACGTTGCGCCTAGGATCAGAGAATACTGTTTTTGATATGTATAATGGGTCAAGAGGGGATATTCGTGCATAGCTGGGTGCTATGGAGATTGATGACGACCAGACTTTTCAGCCTGATGAGGTTGAGGGTGAGTTTTGTGACCCCTATATAAATATTCAGGAAGGGTCGTGCGAGGCACCGGTTGGAGACCCCAAGCCTCTAGCGGTTCCCCCGTTTGACTCAGATGGATCTCGTGAGCTCAATTTGCTCTGATGCACGCTGAAGTATGTCTTTCTAGGAGAGAAAAAAACTCATCCTGTCATTATTTCAGCTCTTCTTATAGTTGATCAGGAGGTCCGTCTCGTTGAAGTGTTGGAGTTACATAGAAAAGCCTTTGGGTGGAAAATCTCGAATGTCAAAGGAATTAGCCCCACGGTGTGCATGCACACGATATTGCTGGAAGATAACTTCAAGCCTTCAGCTCAACCGCAGCGCAGATTGAACCCTATGTTGCAGGAGGTGGTGAAGAACGAGGTTATCAAGCTTTTGGATGTCGGTATTATATATCACATAAGCGACAACAAATGGGTGAGTAAGGTGCAGTTGGTGCCCAAAAAGGGAGGAATCACAGTCGTTCGTAATGAGAACGGCTAGCCGCTTACTATGAGGCCTTCCGTTGGATGGAGAGTTTGTATTGATTATCGAAAACTTAATATAACAACCAGGAAAGACCCCTTCCTGCTACCATTCATGGACCATATTCTGGAATGGCTGGCCGTGCATGATTATTACTGCCTCCTGGACGGCTACTCGGGCTATTATCAGCTTGCGATTGCCCCAGAGGTTCAGGAGGAGACAATGTTTACCTGCCCGTATAGGACCTTTGCTTTCAGGTGGCTACCTTTTGGGATGTGTAATGGGATAGCCATCTTCCAGCGATGTATGATCGCGGTTTTTCGCGAGATGGTTGGGGATTTCTTGGAGGTGTTCATGGATGACTTCTCCTTGTTTGGTGATAGCTTTGAAGAAGTGCTGCACCGCCTCACTTTGGTCTTGCAACGTTGCGAGGATAATAGCTTTGTGCTCAATTGGGAGAAGTGCCATTTCATTGTGCGTGAGGGGATCGTTCTGGGGCACAAGGTGTTGGATTCCTAGTTTGGATTTGGGCTAGGTTCACTAATTAGGATATTTTTGCCCATATTTTATATCTAGGGTCATGTCTTTGAGTCTTAGAGTTTAGGCTAAGTCATTTGGTTCAACATTCATGGACCAGCCAGCAGAAGACTTCAGGATACTCAAGACTTGGAAGAAATAAAAGTTCAGTATATAAGTTCGACGTTCATCGAACTCAGTGTTAACCCCTCAGTCCGCAACACCTACAAGATGCCTAGGCCCTGTTTCATTATCCGAGGACTCAATTTAGCAATCCACGTGGCCCAGCGACTCGACATAATTCTAAGGTTCATGGCCTATCACTGGTGGATACAGTTCGACAGTCCGCCCAGCTCGGCAAAGCAGCAGTAATCGGCCACCCCAAGGTTGATCCCCCAGCGGCAGACTCAATGCTCTGTTCGTCAGATTCACCATGCCTTTGGATCTCGTCTGATTCTACTTCGGCGGATGCAGTGTCCAGTCTGCCCAGGCCGCCGTCCTCCAGCAGGATCGCAGCTAGTAGCAGCAGATGGAAGATCCAGCCCGCGAGCCCAGTCCGCCTCTTTTTGCCCAGACTGGTGTGTTCTTTCTTTTTGCTTCCCGTCTTCCCAGGCCGCCGTCCTCCAGCGGGATCGCGCCTAGCAGCAGACAGGAGCTCTAGCCTGCGAGCCTAGTCCTCCCCTTTAGCGCGGACTGGCGTGTTCTTTCTTTTGTCTTCCCGTCACCGCTGCCCGATTCTCCTGTACCCCGAGCAGTCGGCTATTTTAGCCCTGCCCGTTTGGGCAGGCCCCCATCCTATAAATAGGCGGGAGGTGGTGCACCCAAGGCACGCTGACTCGTGCCCAGGAGCCTACTTGTTAAAGGCTGCAGACTCGAATTTCGTGCTTTGCGGACTCCATCTTGCTCAGCTCATGCCTCTTCCTCTTTTCCTTCACTAGTAATTAAATCCTCCTTCAGAGAAAGAAAAGCCCGTCGCCAGAGAGGCATTCAGGCCGCGACGGGCGAAGTATGTTGTTGCCGTGGTTCACGACCCTGCTTTTCTTCTTGCTCTCGTCTGCTTAGTAGATTACTACTTGCAGTCTCTTTTTTCCATTCTTTTCCCCTGTGCTCGAACTGTTAGCTGGTGGTGCTCAACCCCCTTTTCATTTTCGTGCATCAACAGTTAACACACGACCTTCAGATTCGAGTAGTATTTCAAATACAGTGGACAGACATGTCAGAATGCCGAGCTCGCTACTCAGACCACTCCAGCTCTTCAGAAGATTCACTTTGGGATGCGATCGAGCAAGCTCGCTTTGAGGCCGAGCAATCCCGTTGGCAGACTGACCAACGTCTCGATACGATCAGCCAAGCCCTGGTTGTGATAACACAGGGGCTTGCTCCCCAAGACGCAGCAGAGCCTGCAGACTCGCCAGTCCGCCAGACTCCGGCTCGCCGAACCCCACTTCGGCAATCTCCAGTCACTCCTCGTGATCCTGTCCAGTTCGCCGCCCCTCTATGCCGTCAGGAGGAGCAGTTTGCCTCATTCATGAATTTTTTCAGAGAAGAAGCCAGGGGCACTCCTGTCTGCCTTCTCCATTTTGTTGTTCGCCAGTCCGCCGAACCTGGGGACTCCCCAGCTTCAGTCCGCCCTTTTTACCATGCCGAGTTTGAGACTCCGTATCCCTTCATTGATCGAATCCGATGGGAGTAGGCTCCAAGCAACTTCAGGGAACCTCGCCTTCCATTCTATTCAGGGGAGTCTAATCCAGTCGCCCACCTCCAAGTGTTCGAAGGGGCAGTTGCACGGAGATGCCTCTCCGATGCCATCAAGTGCAAACTTTTGGCTACCACTCTCGAAGGACAGGCGAGAGAGTGGTTCTATGAGCTGCTTTCGAGCACAATTTCTTCCTTCGCTGAGCTTCGCAGCGAATTGTTGCTGAGCTTTGCTACCTCAAGAAAGAGAACACATGGACCAGCCGCTCTCATTGAAATCAAGCAAAAGGACAACGAATCAGTTGCACGATTCGTTGATCGCTTCCAAAAAGAGATTCAGGGGGTAAGGAACGTGAACCCCGACTACTATAAGGTTTCCTTGATTCATGGCCTCCGGGAAGGCCCCTTAAAATTTAAAGCAACGACAAAGGCACCATAAACATAGCAGGAGCTGATCGCCATGGTTAAACGCTTCATTGAGGGTGAGAAATCAAACCCCACATATGTTTCATCCCTGACAGCTAAGGCTGATGGAAGGGATGCATCCAGCTCTTCTTCTCATAGCAAGCCCTCTCGCCCAGATTTCAAGCATCCTTCTCAAAGGGGCCGGAATTTCCGGCACAAGAAACCCTTTCTCGACCATCAACAGTTTCAAGATCAGAGACTGTCGTTAGCCGCCACTCCCGCTGTACCGCTGCAAGCGCTTCCCATCCTTCAGCAAGCAGCCCTGCCTGCTCCGAGCCGATGTGATACTAACCACGGGGAGGATATTGCAGGTCTGGATCTTGACGAAGTCATCCAGATCCTGTAGAAGAAATCAGAAGAGAGGAAACAAGGGCCTCAAAGAGAGTGGAGGCCAAGGAACAACGCGCATTTCTTCCAGTTCCACAAAGATAAGGGTCACTTAACCGAAGATTGCAAAGCCCTTCGTCTGCTAATAGAAAAACTGCTTGCCGAGGGCAAGATTGATTTGAGCAAGAAAGACTCTTCTTCCAAGCAGTCCACCTCCAAAGGCAAGGAAGTAGCTGAAACTTATCAAGAATGTGTGGAGGTAGAGGATGAAGGCCGTTTGTGGCCAATCAACATTCCAGTTGAATGCTTTGATGCAGATGATGAAGGAGTCCTGGGACGACTCTTCTTTATTCACGGTGGGGTAGGAGCCGAGTTTACTCGGAAGTCCACAATCTCAAGGGTCACTCGAGCAGAGGTGGCCTCTTCCTCTTCCATTGCTCCACCGAGCGAGGTCATCACTTTTGGCCAAGCTGATCTACCCCAAACAGCAAATCCATTCGATGATGCAGTTGTGATTAAGGCTGTTATTGGGGATTTCATGGTTGACATGATTCTTAATGATACTAGAAGCTCAGTCAACCTGTTGTTTAAATCAACTTTTGAGGCCCTGAAGACTGGAAAGCCTCTGCTTACCACCAAAGGACCACTCTACGGCTTCTCTGGGGAGAGAAAAGAAGTTGAAGGAAGTGTCACCCTGCCAGTAAAGCTTGGAGGGGCAAGCAAGCAAGTTCAATTCATAGTGGTTGATGATCCCAGTAGCTATCACGCCATCTTCGGCAGACCTTTATTAAACAAGTATCAAGCGGTGGTCTCAACTTACCACCTCGCGATCAACTTTTTCGTCGATGGAGAAATGTGTCAGGTCAGGAGTGATCCAAGGAGAGCAAGGGAGTGCGATGTTCACACTGTTAACATGGTGGGTGCCAGTCCTTCCATTGCTCCAGCAGCAGCTACAGAAGCCTCTTCAAGTTCAGAAACTGCTGCTGATGGAGGAGCTCACCTGGAACCTGCCCAGGTGGCGGAAGGAGTCCCCATTGCTGAGGGGGAGGTGAGAAAGCTCTCTATCAACTCGGAGTTTCCTGAAGATCAGAAGGCCGAGTTGGTCTCCTGCTTGTTGAAGAACCTGTATGTCTTCGCCTGGTCAGCAGAGGACATGTCGGGCGAGCATCCGGATGTTGCTTTCCACCACCTTAATGTTGATCTCAACTTCAAGCCCGTGAAGTAGAAGAAAAGAGATATAGCCGCGAAGCGTGCTGAACCAATAAGAGAGGAGGTCGCGAAGCACCTCAAGGCAAATTTCATTAGTGAAATTCTATACCCAACCTGGATATCCAATGTTGTAATGGTTAAAAAAACAGGAGGTAAGTGGCGCATGTGTGTAGACTTTACAAAACTTAATAAAGCATGCCCCAAAGAATGTTACCCCTTAACTCGAATAGATTCTTTAGTTGATTCTGCGGTACGGTACACCTTTATGAGTTTTTTAGATGCATTTTCTGGTTATCACCAAATAAGAATGCATAAACCTGACGTTCCTCATACGTCATTCATTACCAATGATGGTTGCTACTGTTACCTTGTGATGCCCTTTGGCTTAAAAATGCTGGTGCAACCTACCAACGCATGATGGACACTGTATTTAAGCAACAAAAAGGAAGAAACCTAGAAGTATATGTAGACGACCTCTTGATTAAGAGTAAGACTTTTTTGCTGCACTTGCAAGATCTAGCAGAGACATTCGCTACTCTGCGTAGATATAAAATGAAGCTCAACTCGTTGAAGTTCACCTTTGGGGCGAGTAAGTGGAAGTTCCTTGGTCATCTTCTTACTCCAGAGGGACTTGCCCCCAATCCAGACAAAGTAAAAGATATTCTTGATATGCCTCCCCCCCCCCCCCCGTTCACCTAAGGAAGTTAAACAGTTAGGGGGGGGAGGTTAGTAGGTCCTACGAGTTTCCTCTCTCAGGTTGGAGAGAGAAGTGCTCCTTTATTTAACACTCTTCGAGGAGCGTCCAAGTTTGAATGGACAGAAGAGTGTTCTCAGGCCTTTGAGCAGTTGAAGAAGCAGCTGACTTCAACACCTCTGCTCCAGAGTCCCGGCCAGGGGAGATGCTTTTATTGTACTTAGGAGATGACCCTGAAGCAGTTAGCTCTGTTCTTCTTCAAGAAGAGAGCAGGAAACAGTTCCCGATTTATTATGTTAGCCATATTCTGAAAAGTGCAGAGACACAATATCCGATTCTGGAGAAGTTAGCCTTGGCACTAGTCATGTCAGCGCGCACACTCCGTCTGTATTTCCAAGCACACTCAATTCGAGTTGTTACTGATCAACCTTTGAAAGGTGTGTTGGAGAAACCGGAGCATTCTGGCAGATTAGCCAAATGGGAAATAGAATTGAGTGAATCTGGTATTTCTTATGTGCCCAAGACAGCCATCAAAGCTCAAGTTCTAGCAGACTTCCTAATTGACACAGCAGAGTCCAGTTCTGATCAAGCAGAAAGGTCTCCTTTGGCTTGGACCATCTATGTTGATGGTGCCTCACGCAGAAATTCTTCTGGAGCAGGAGTGATTCTGATCAACATAAACGGCATCAAACTAGAGCATGTCATCAAGTTCTATTTTCCAGTGACCAACAACCTACCAGAGTATGAAGCTTTGCTAGCAAGCTTGAGGCTTGCAAGATTGTAACAGGCCAAATTTCTGAAACAGGAAATTTTTGGGTGACACGGCCTGGGACACGGGCGTGTCCCAGGGCGTGTCAGCGGACACGGCCTGCGACACAGGCGTGTCGCAGGGCGTGTTGGATTGTGTTGACGATCGCCGCTGGTGTCGACGATTTTTGCTCGACGATGCGTCGAGAGGGGGCACACGGCCCAGGACATGGCCGTGTCCAAGGCCGTGTCGTATGCTCGACGAGTGTTACTCGACGATCGTCGAGTGTCGAGTTTGGAGTGAGGACACGGTCTGTGACACGGGCGTGTCACAGGGCATGTCAGTGGTCGTCGGACTGAGCTCGGCGTCTTGAGCCAGGTCGTGTTTGCGGGACACGGGTGTGTCCAGGTGCACACGGCCAGGAACACGGGCGTGTGCCAGGCCGTGTGAAGTCTCGGGTTGTTTTGGGATTATTTTCATTGAGTCACATGGCCTCAGAAACGGGCGTGTCGGAGGGCGTGTCGGGAACACGGCACGTGACACGGGCGTGTCACACGGCCGTGTACTGGCTGAATTGAGTCGGTTGTCTGCCGCTTAGAGGGACACGGCCTGTGACGCGGCCGTGTCACAGGGTGTGTTAGGCCGTGTTCAAGCTTTTCTGGCCAAATCTGAGCCGTTTGTTTCCCTCTTCCTGGATCCAATGGTTGGGCTCTGTCCAGGTGGTGTGAAGGCCGAGAAAAAGGGGATTTAATCCCTCTTTCTTCTTCTTCTTCTCCTTCATGTTTTTCCAAGAAAGGGAAGAAGAAAGGCCAAGGCAAGAGGGAAGGGAGGAGTCTACCAGCTGATGGAGGAGCTGCGGAGTGCGGAGCGAAGATCCGAGAGCGGATTCGTGAAGGCAGAGCCGAGGCGGTGATTTCCATCCGGCTACTTCAGGGCACCGAAGCAATCTTCAAGGGTAACGATCTCCTTCTTGGACATCGAAGTCCTTTCTTTATACATGTGCTTGGAATCCTCCACCAAGAGGGGGATTGCGGAAGAGATTCCTTTGTTGAGTCTGCATTTAGAGCCAGAAATATGGAGTACGTCCTAGGCATGCTGTGTGAAGCCCATCTGGACCGGTAGTCTGTATTGGTGATGTTCATGGGTAACCGGAGAAGACTCCGTGGTTTTGATGATATGAAAATGGATTTCTATTGTGATGAATGTATGGATGTGATGCTGAGGAGGCTTTGGTAAAGCTCCTGGTTATGATATGATCAATTGGTAGCACGCCTGGGGAGCTCGTGATAAACCTGGCCTGTTACACCACTAGGGTGGGTTGATCTAGTTAGGTAGGGATCGATTGGTGGCAATGCCTGGGGAGCCGAGTTAAACCCGGCTTGCTGCACCACATGGGTGGGTCGATCGGATTAGGAGGGGGGTCGATGGGTAGACATTGCCTGGGGAGCTTGGATAAACCCGGCGTGCTACACCACATGGTGTGGGTCGACCTACTCTGGTTGTTTATTGGATGCTGTGAGGTTGTACCTCTGAGTGGTTTGGGAGGGATGTCGCCATCTTGCGAGACTGGTGGACTAGGGCCGGTCAACCAACAAGTTAAAACCTCAGATCGGCAGTGTACGACTGGTGGATTCCGGTACGCCAAGAAGGTGCCCTGAGTGCACGGAACGTCTGGTGGATTCCAGCATTTGTGATATGATGTGTTTGCTAGCGGGATAAAGAAAATGATATACATATATGCTTGAGGATACTTGATGATAGATGATAGCACTGTATACAGGGAAGGAACCACTACCCCGGGTAGGGGGTAGGGTGGTTATAATGGGTCAGGCAAATGCTGACCGTTACTTTGTTTTCTGTGTTGGCTTGGATGTGGAAGTGCAGGTGTTGCGGCGTGAAAGGAATAAGTGGAATGGCTAGCTTGCTGCTATAGGCCCTTGAAGGCCATGTGAAGAGCTGTGTTTGAATTTCATGTGTGGCCGGCCTGCGTGCCGATGTACGAAATTGTTGCTGTGTAAAAGAGGAACATGTAAGGCCATAAGGCCAGGGTGTGTGAGTTGTATACATTCCTGGTGTTATTATATATAAATGTGGTATTTATATGTTGGTGTACATTCTGGTTTGAGTTCATGCTAACAAGAAAAATGCTGCGCTAGAATGGAATGAGTTAAGGATACGCATAGATTTTGATTTCCACACGTAATTCCTTCGCTTGTCTGTGCTATATGGCGTGGGGCCCCGGCCGGACCCACCGTTATATGTCATGTGACGGGTGGGGGCATTACAAAGTGGTATCAGAGCCAGGTTGAGATTGTTTGGGAGGAGAGAACAGATTTGAACTCATGAATGTCCACTAGGAATGTATGACATGCACATGATGTGCGTGAGGGTGTAGTCAATGTCGCAGTACCGTTATGATTGGAAGTATTAATGGTGTTCTGTACATTGATAGGTGGCGAGGGATGGAGCTGGGTCGTCTGAGCCCCAGCGGTCTGATGAGAGTGCAGCACCCATGGAAGCGCCTATGCCTCCCTCGGCAGAGGCCATACGGGTGGTGACGGAGACAGTGCTTGCAGTGTTACAAGTACAACCTACTGGACAGGCAAGACCTGGTGGAAGGCAAGAGCATGCTGCAATGGTGGTGGAAGCACAAGCAAGTGACGACTCATTGTCACGTTTTATGCACTTCCATCCACCAACATTTGGTGGAGCTCTTTCACCAACGCAGGCAGAAGATTGGTTGGCAAGAGTAAAAAGGATCCTAACCGCAATCAGGACAGTCGAGGAGCAGAAAGTGATGTTGGCCACTTTTTTGTTGGAAGGAGATGCGAGATTGTGGTGGCATGAAATTGAAGTGCACCACTTGGCAGGTCGAGGTTTAACGGAGGTTTCAATGGAGGAATTCTCCCAAATATTTTTAGCCAAGTATATGCCAGTGTCGCAGAGGATTGCGATGGAAAATGAGTTTCTCGGTCTGGTGCAGGGTGAGCGAGATATTGATACCTACCTGCATGAGTTTACAAGATTGGGGAGATATGCGGGATCTACCTTTGCGGAGGAAGCGCGAAAGACAAATCGGTTTTATGAAGGATTGCGGGATGAATTGAGGTTGGCACTTCCGAGTTCAGTGAGCCAAGGCTTCCGAGCATTGGTTGATATAGCCCGTGCCTTAGAGAAGGATATGAAGCGAGTACAAGCGAATAAGAGACGGGCAACGGAAAAGTCAGAGTTTAAAGTGCCGCAATTGGATCAATTGGATTTTCGACGACAAGAGAAGAAAAGATTTAGGCCGGCGGAATTTGCTCCGTCGACTATTTCTTCGGAGACGACGTATGGGCCAGGATGTGTGGATACACGTATATGATATAAATGTGGGCAGCAAGGACATATCGCAAAATTTTGTTGGAAGGCCCCTCCAGGGAGTTAGAAAAAGATAGGTGCGTCATATGAAGAAAAAGGGAAAGCAGTGGCCGAATCATCTGCACCCCGGACGCAACCTCGCTTTCATGCTATGGAAGTGCAAGAGCCGCAAAGCTCAGTTGGTGAGATTGAGCCTCGGGTGTATTATTTGTCTCTAAATCGCGAATTTCAAAATTGGGAGGCTGAGCGGAAGTGAACTATGATGTGCATCACGTTGATGTTATGACTGTTGGATATGTTTATATATATATATATATAGTTGTGATGAATCCTAGCTGGTGTGCATATCAATAAAAGTTTGGTGCACTTGTGATTGTGAAGAGATAAATCAATTATGTTGTCTTCTTTTGAGGTCGTCTGTGGCTGAATATGCACAAGTGGAAGTTAGGGATGTTTGTTTACGTTGTATGTTTATTAGTCTGTGCGGCGGCTTGGGGTGTACGATTTTGTGATGTTGTGGCTGATTGGCTGGTTGAAGACAAATTTCGAGGACGAAATTATTTGAAGGAGGGGAGGATTGTAACAGGCCAAATTTCTGAAACAGGAAATTTTTGGGTGACACGGCCTGGGACACGGGCGTGTCCCAGGGCGTGTCAGCGGACACGGCCTGCGACACGGGCGTGTCGCAGGGCGTGTCGGGTTGTGTCGACGATCGGCGCTGGTGTCGATGATTTTTGCTCGATGATGCGTCGAGAGGGGGCACACGGCCCAGGACACGGGCGTGTCCAAGGCCGTGTCGTATGCTCTACGAGTGTTACTCGACGATCGTCGAGTGTCGAGTTTGGAGTGAGGACACGGCCTATGACACGGGCGTGTCACAGGGCATGTCAGTGGTCATCGGACTCAGCTCGGCATCTTGAGCCCGGTCGTGTTTGCGGGACACGGGTGTGTCCAGGTGCACACGGCCAGGAACACGGGCGTGTGCCAGGCCGTGTGAATTCTCGGGTTGTTTTAGGATTATTTTCGTTGAGGCACACGGCCTCAGACACGGGCGTGTCGGAGGGCGTGTCGGGAACACGGCACGTGACACGGGCGTGTCACACGGCCGTGTACTGGCTGGATTGAGTCGGTTGTCTGCCGCTTAGAGGGACACGGCCTGTGACACGGGCGTGTCACAGGGCATGTCAGGCTGTGTTCAAGCTTTTCTGGCCAAATCTGAGCCGTTTGTTTCCCTCTTCCTAGATCCAATGGTTGGGCTCTGTCCAGGTGGTGTGAAGGCCGAGAAAAAGGGGATTTAATCCCTCTTTCTTCTTCTTCTTCTCCTTCATGTTTTTCCAAGAAAGGGAAGAAGAAAGGCCAAGGCAAGAGGGAAGGGAGGAGTCTAACAGCTGCTGGAGGAGCTGCGGAGTGCGGAGCGAATATCCGAGAGAGGATTTGTGAAGGCAGAGCCGAGGCGGTGATTTCCTTCCGGCTACTTCATGGCACCGAAGCGATCTTCAAGGGTAACGATCTACTTCTTGGATATCGAAGTCCTTTCTTTATACATGTGCTTGGAATCCTCCACCAAGAGGTTGATTGCGGAAGAGATTCCTTTGTTGAGTCTGCATTTAGAGCCGGAAATATGGAGTACGGCCTAGGCATGATGTGTGAAGCCCATCTGGACCGGTAGTCTGGATTGGTGATGTTCATGGGAAACCGGAGAAGACTCCGTGGTTTTGATGATATGAAAATGGATTTCTATTGTGATGAATGTATGGATGTGATGCTGAGGAGGCTTTGGTAAAGCTCCTGGTTATGATATGATCAATTGGTAGCACGCCTAGGGAGCTCGTGATAAACTCGACCTGTTACACCACTAGGGTGGGTTGATCTAGTTAGGTAGGGATCGATTGGTGGCAATGCCTGGGGAGCCGAGTTAAACCCGGCTTGCTACACCACATGGGTGGGTCGATCGGATTAGGAGGGGGGTCGATGGGTAGACATTGCCTGGGGAGCTTGGATAAACCCGGCGTGCTACACCACATGGTGTGGGTCGACCTACTCTGGTTTTTTATTGGATGCTGTGAGGTTGTACCTATGAGTGGTTTGGGCGGGATGTCGCCAGCTTGCGAGACTGGTGGACTAGGGCCGGTCAACCAACAAGTTAAAACCTCGGATCGGCGGTGTACGACTGGTGGATTCCGGTACGCCAAGAAGGTGTCCTGAGTGCATGGAACGTCTGGTGGATTCCAGCGTTTATGATATGATGTGTTTGCTAGCGGGATAAAGAAAATGATATACATATATGCTTGAGGATACTTGATGATAGATGATAGCACTGTATACAGGGAAGGAACCACTACCCTGGGTAGGGGGTAGGGTCGTTATAATGGGTCAGCCAAATGCTGACCGTTACTTTGTTTTCTATGTTGGCTTGGATGTGGAAGTGCAGGTGTTGCAGCGTGAAAGGAATAAGTGGAATGTCTAGCTTGCTGCTATAGGCCCTTGAAGGCCATATGAAGAGCTGTGTTTGAATTTCATGTGTGGCCGGCCTGCGTGCCGATGTACGAAATTGTTGCTGTGTAAAAGAGGAACCTGTAAGGCCATAAGGCTAGGGTGTGTGAGTTGTATACATTCCTGATGTTGTTATATATAAATGTGGTATTTATATGTTGGTGGACATTCTGGTTTGAATTCATGCTAACAAGAAAAATGCTGCGCTAGAATGGAATGAGTTAAGGATACACATAGATTTTGATTTCCACACGTAATTCCTTTGCTTGTCTGTGCTATATGGCATGGGGTCCCGGCCGGACCCACAGTTATATGTCATGTGACGGGTGGGGGCGTTACAAAGTGGTATCAGAGCCAGGTTGAGATTGTTTGGGAGGAGAGAACAGATTTGAACTCATGAATGTCCACTAGGAATGTATGACATGCACATGATGTGCGTGAGGGTGTAGTCAATGTCGCAGTACCGTTATGATTGGAAGTATTAATGGTGTTCTGTACATTGATAGGTGGCGAGGGATGGAGCTGGGACGTCTGAGCCCCAGCGGTCTGATGAGAGTGCAGCACCCATGGAAGCGCCTATGCCTCCCTCGGCAGAGCCCATACGGGAGGTGACGAAGACAGTGCTTGCAGTGTTACAAGCACAACCTACTGGACAGGCAAGACCTGGTGGAAGGCAAGAGCATGCTGCAATGGTGGTGGAAGTGCAAGCAAGTGACGACTCATTGTCACGTTTTATGCACTTCCATCGACCTACATTTGGTGGAGCGCTTTCACCAACGCAGGCAGAAGATTGGTTGGCAAGAGTAAAAAGGATCCTAACCGCAATCAGGACAGTCGAGGAGCAGAAAGTGATGTTGGCCACTTTTCTGTTAGAAGGAGATACGAGATTGTGGTGGGATGAAATTGAAGTGCACCACTTGGCAGGTCGAGGTTTAACGGAGGTTTAAATGGAGGAATTCTCCCAAATATTTTTAGCCAAGTATATGCCAGTGTCGCAGAGGATTGCGATGGAAAATGAGTTTATCCGTCTGGTGCAGGGTGAGCGAGATATTGATACCTACCTGCATGAGTTTACAAGATTGGGGAGATATGCGGGATCTACCTTTGCGGAGGAAGTGCGAAAGACAAATCGGTTTTATGAAGGATTGCGGGATGAATTGAGGTTGGAACTTCCGAGTTCAGTGAGCCAAGGCTTCCGAGCGTTGGTTGATGCAGCCCGTGCCTTAGAGAAGGATATAAAGCGAGTACAAGCGAATAAGAGACGGGCAACGGAAAAGTCAGAGTTTAAACTGCCGCAATTGGATCAATCGGATTTTCGACGACAAGAGAATAAAAGATTTAGGCCGGCGGAATTAGCTCCGTCGACTGTTTCTTCGGGGGCGACGTATGGGCCAGGACGTGTGGATACACGTATATGCTATAAATGTGGGCAGCAAGGACATATCGCAAAATTTTGTTGGAAGGCCCCTCCAGGGAGTGAGAAAAAGACAGGTACGTCATATGAAGAAAAAGGGAATGCAGTGGCCGAATCATCTGCACCCCGGACGCAACCTCGCTTTCATGTTATGGAAGTGCAAGAGCCGCAAAGCTCAGTTGGTGAGATTCAGCCTCGGGTGTATAATTTGTCTCTAAATCACGAATTTCAAAATCTGGAGGCTGAGCGGAAGTGAACTGTGATGTGCATCACGTTGATGCTATGACTGTTGGATATGTTTATATATATATATATATAGTTGTGATGAATCTTAGCTGGTGTGCATATCAATAAAAGTTTGGTGCACTTGTGATTGTGAAGAGATAAATCAATTATGTTGTCTTCTTTTGAGGTC
Source organism: Platanthera guangdongensis (assembly GCA_039583875.1). NCBI lineage: Eukaryota > Viridiplantae > Streptophyta > Magnoliopsida > Asparagales > Orchidaceae > Platanthera > Platanthera guangdongensis. Next base: position 78,849,821 of record CM077156.1, on the reverse strand, counting down.
GTCTGTGGCTGAATATGGACAAGTGGAAGTTAGGGATGTTTGTTTACGTTGTATGTTTGTTAGTCTGTACGGCGGCTTGGGGTGTACGATTTTGTGATGTTGTGGCTGATTGGCTGGTTGGAGACAAATTTCGAGGACGAAATTATTTGAAGGAGGGGAGGATTGTAACAGGCCAAATTTCTGAAACAGGAAATTTTTGGGTGACACGGCCTGGGACACGGGCGTGTCACAGGGCATGTCAGCGGACACGGCCTGCGACACGGGCGTGTCGCAGGGCGTGTCGGGTTGTGTCGACGATCGGCGCTGTTGTCGACGATTTTTGCTCGACGATGCGTCGAGAGGGGGCACACGGCCCAGGACACGGGCGTGTCCAAGGCCGTGTCGTATGCTCGACGAGTGTTACTCGACGATCGTCGAGTGTCGAGTTTAGAGTGAGGACACGGCCTGTGACACGGGCGTGTCACAGGGCGTGTCAGTGGTCGTCGGACTCAGCTCGGCGTCTTGATCCAGGTCGTGTTTGCGGGACACGGGTGTGTCCAGGTGCACACGACCAGGAACACGGGCCTGTGCCAGGCCGTGTGAAGTCTCGGGTTGTTTTGGGATTATTTTCGTTGAGGCACACGGCCTCAGACACGGGCGTGTCGGAGGGCGTGTCGGGAACACGACACGTGACACGGGGGTGTCACACGGCCGTGTACTGGCTGGATTGAGTCGGTTGTATGCCGCTTAGAGGGACACGGCCTGTGACACGGGCGTGTCACAGGGCGTGTCAGGGCGTGTTCAAACTTTTCTGGCCAAATCTGAGCCGTTTGTTTCCCTCTTCCTGGATCCAATGGTTGGGCTCTGTCCAGGTGGTGTGAAGGCTGAGAAAAAGGGAATTTAATCCCTCTTTCTTCTTCTTCTTCTCCTTCATGTTTTTCCAAGAAAGGGAAGAAGAAAGGCCAAGGCAAGAGGGAAGGGAGGAGTCTACCAGCTGCTGGAGGAGATGCGGAGTGCGGAGCGAAGATTCGAGAGCGGATTCGTGAAGGCAGAGCCGAGGTGATGATTTCCATCCGGCTACTTCAGGGCACCGAAGCGATCTTCAAGGGTAACGATCTCCTTCTTGGACATCGAAGTACTTTCTTTATACATGTGCTTGGAATCCTCCACCAAGAGGTGGATTGCGGAAGAGATTCCTTTGTTGAGTCTGCATTTAGAGCCGGAAATATGGAGTACGGCCTAGGCATGATGTGTGAAGCCCATCTGGACCGGTTGTCTGGATTGGTGATGTTCATGGGTAAACCGGAGAATACTCCATGGTTTTGATGATATGAAAATGGATTTCTATTGTGATGAATGTATGGATGTGATGCTGAGGAGGCTTTGGTAAAGCTCTTGGTTATGATATGATCAATTGGTAGCACGCCTGGGGAGCTCGTGATAAACCCGGCCTGTTACACCACTAGGGTGGGTTGATCTAGTTAGGTAGGGATCGATTGGTGGCAATGCCTGGGGAGCCGAGTTAAACCCGGCTTGCTGTACCACATGGGTGGGTCGATCGGATTAGGAGGGGGGTCGATGGGTGGACATTGCCTGGGGAGCTTGGATAAACCCGGCGTGCTACACCACATGGTGTGGGTCGACCTACTCTGGTTGTTTATTGGATGCTATGAGGTTGTACCTCTGAGTGGTTTGGGCGGGATGTCGCCAGTTTGCGAGACTGGTGGACTAGGGCCGGTCAACCAACAAGTTAAAACCTCGGATCGGCGGTGTACGACTGGTGGATTCCGGTACGCCAAGAAGGTGCCCTGAGTGCACGGAACGTCTGGTGGATTCCAGTGTTTGTGATATGATGTGTTTGCTAGCGGGATAAAGAAAATGATATACATATATGCTTGAGTATACTTGATGATAGATGATAGCACTGTATACAGGGAAGGAACCACTACCCCGGGTAGGGGTTAGGGTCGTTATAATGGGTCAGCCAAATGCTGACCGTTACTTTGTTTTCTGTGTTGGCTTGGATGTGGAAGTGCAGGTGTTGCGGCGTGAAAGGAATAAGTGGAATGGCTAGATTGCTGCTATAGGCCCTTGAAGGCCATGTGAAGAGTTGTGTTTGAATTTCATGTGTGGCCGGCCTGCGTGCCGATGTACGAAATTGTTGCTGTGTAAAAGAGGAACCTGTAAGGCCATAAGGCCAATGTGTGTGAGTTGTATACATTCCTGGTGTTGTTATATATAAATGTGGTATTTATATGTTGGTGGACATTCTGGTTTGAGTTCATGCTAACAAGAAAAATGCTGCGCTAGAATGGAATGAGTTAAGGATACGCATAGATTTTGATTTCCACACGTAATTCCTTCGCTTGTTTGTGCTATATGGCGTGGGGCCCCGGCCGGACCCACCGTTATATGTCATGTGACGGGTGGGGGCGTTACACAAGAGAACTCGGAATTTATCATTTTCATATCAATACTGATTCTCTGGTGATGGCATCACAATTCCTTGATAACTTTGAGACAAGAGAGCTGATCTTAAAGAAATATCCTGCTGTTGTGAAAATAGAAGTCGGAAAATTCAAAAGCTTTACCATTGAGCACATCCCTAGAACAAAAAATGACGAGGCAGACATTCTTGCCAAGTATGGACTGCCATCAGGAGGAACAACTTCCGAACTCTTCCGCCCGACAATGGAGGAAGGAGAGTTAATGCAGGTTGATCAGCGTCCCTCCTGGATGGACCCATTCATTCTTTATCTATCAACAGGGAACTTTCATCATTCAATCAGAGATCAGAAGAGGTTCAGAATAAAAGAAGCTCACTATTACTTAGTGGCAGAGATCCTCTACAAAAAAACATTCCTCTCTGCCATGGCAAGATGTGTTTCAGAAGAAGAAGCTCCAGCTATTTTGCAAGAAGTTCATTCAGGTGAGTGTGGAAGTCACTCAAGAGCAAGAACTTTAGAAAGTCGGGACCTGCGACAAGGATATTTCTGGCCCACCATGAAGAGAGACTCTAAGGCTTATGCCAGAAAGTGTGTTCAGTACTAGAAGTATGGTCCACTTCAGCACCAGGCTGCTCAGTCACACAGATCAATTGCAACTCCTTAGCCCTTTGCAGTATGGGGGATGGATCTCATTGGTCCTTTTCCCATGGCAAGCAGACAATGACATTTCATCATAGTGATGATTGACTACTTCAGTAAGTGGATTGAAGCCAAGGCATTGGCAAAGACAACATCTCATGTCATCAGGAATTTCATTTGGGGAGAGATTGTTGGCCGACATGGAATACCAATGGCTATAATCACCGAAAACGGTCCACAGTTCAACAACGCAGAAATGATTGATTTTTGCAAGCAGATCGGAACAGAACTGCAGTTTGCATCAGTCCATCATCCCAGGAGCAATGGCCAAGTTGAAGCAACCAACAAGCAAGTCCTCAATTTACTTAAGAAGAAAGTACAAAATCTCAAAGGCAGCTGGGCTGATCAACTTTTATCGGTCCTCTGGTCCTTAAGAACGATACCTTCATCCGCAACTGGTGAAACCCGTTCAAACTTACTCATGGCTTAGAATCCCGCATTCCAATTGAGTTTGAAGTTCCATCACCCAGAGTTCTGCTTGCAAGACAAGGTTTTGAGGACTGGCTTGAGCTGAACAATGAAGAGATGATATTCAGCCTGGAACACATTGAGGAAATTAGAGACAAAGCAGTAATAAGCCAGGAAGAAGTCAATAGAAGGATGACCCGATATTTTGATCAGAACATAAGGATCAAACACTTTCAAGTGGGTGATCAGGTTCTTAAAAAAGTTGACGTTGCTGCAAGAGCTAGCTCAGTTTGAAAACTTAATCCGAATTGGGCCGGCCCCTTTATTGTCAAAGAAGTGTTAATGAACGGCGCTTACCGCTGGCAAACGTACGAGGGAGAGGATATGCCACATACATGGAGCGGAGATGATCTCAAGCGGTTCTATTCCTGAACCTTCTCTTTTCCATTCTATGTAGCCTCTTCAAGAATCATTATGAGTAAAAACTGCTTGGTAACGCTTCTTCAAGTGTTTTATCTATTCAAACATAACAGCTAGCACGCTAAACAAGGAAGATTCCAAAACGGTTCCATCTTTGAACTCTCTTTTCTTTATTATGCTAACTTTGCAAAAGCATCTCATTAATCAAAGGATTCGTACTAACACTTTTTCCTAATGTTTTATCTTTCTCTCCCGAACATCAATAACGGTTGCCTGATACCAGGAGACATTGTCGAGTTCAGAAAACCTCCCCTAGAGTCGTTGTCATTAGCGTAACACCACAAAGACCACGTGTTGCAAGGAGATTTCACACCGCGTAGTGGGAGCTTGCATGCTCTAGTGCGGTAGGACATTGAACTTCAGATCCCGGCGAGTACCTGACCCAGCCTCTGCATTATGGAGGGACAGGGTGGGAGTTAAGCTCTACCTTGCCACTTTAGGGATATCGTTACAACTTCGATGATCGCGTGAGGAAAGTTATGTCTCTCTGGCCACACCTGCCCACGTGTCATCATAGTTTGTAACCCTCGAACACTCCATGGTACACTCAAGCAGTGCCTGCAGGAGACCCATAGCCTGGTTGATCTTGGAGGAAAGTTATGCCGCTCCGTCCACAACTGCCAAAAAGATCAACTTAGACTGTACTCCAGGAAAGAGGGAAGAGGACCGTTCCGTCAAGTCTGCATCTTACTCTTCACAGGGAATCTATTTTGTGCGGACTGCATTTCGGTTATCCGCTCAGCCCGCCGGTTTTCCTTGGGTTGATCGTATAACTTGTGGCCCGGTGAGAAAAGCTACGCCGCTCCGGCCGCACCTACCCGCTTGGTCGCAAGCTATAGATCATTTCATCTATTTAGTGCGGACTGCATTTCTGTTATCTGCTCAGTCCGCCATTTTTCCTTGGGTTGATCGTATAGCTTGTGGCCCGGTGAGAAAAGCTATACAGCTCTGGCCGCACCTGCCCGCTTGGTCGCAAGCTATAGATCATTTCATCTATTTAGTGCGGACTGCATTTCGGTTATCCGCTTGATGAGTGTAATACGACAAGCACACCGGTCACACAAGTAATAAAGTTTTGGGAGTAAATCCCCAAGTGTCGGTCTCTTGAGTAATGCAATTAGCGTAGAACGGCAACAGAACTGAGAATATCGTTATGAAAGTTAAAAATAGAACAAAAAGGAAATAGCGGACTAGGGAGATTGTGGATGTTTGATCTACTGAACTAGTAAAAACTATGCGGGTCTGTTGATGCACGAAAACACAAGGGGGTCTAGCACAACCAGCTAACAGTTCGAACACCGGGGAATAGGGAGACTGCGAGTAGAGATCTACTAAGCGGATGAAGGCAGGAAGAAGATCAGGGCCGTGAACCACGGCAACAACAGACTTCGCCCATCGCGGCTTGAATGCCTCTCTTGCGACAGGCTTTCCCTTGATTGAAAAAGGATTGGGTTACAAGTGAAAGGAAAAGCTGAACAAGAGCAATGCCAGGGGGAGTCTGCAAAGCACAGGATTCGAGTCCGCAGCCTGTAACAAGTAGGCTCCTGGGTCCGAGTCAGTTTGCCTTGGGTGCACCACCTCCACCCTATTTATAGGATAGGGGGCCTGCCCAAACGGGCAGGGCTAAAATAACCGGCTGCCCGTGGTACAGGAGAACCGGGCAGCGGTGACGGGAAGCAAAAAGAAAGAACACGCCAGTCCGCGCAGAAGGGGCGGACTGGGCTCGCGGACTAGAGCTTCCACTGCTGCTGGGCGCGCCTGCTGGAGGGCAGCAGCCTGGGCGGACGAGATACTGCATCCGCCGCTGAAGAGAACCTGATACCCCAAGCGCTGGCGGACTGAGCGGACAGGTCCTTGCGTCCGCTGCTGGGGTACCATCCTTGGTGTTCGATTGGTGATATTGCCGGACTGGGCGGACTGACAAATCTCGTCTGCGCCTGCTGAAAGGGGGGCTTTGGAATCTTGCAGTATGTTGCGGACTGAGTGGTTAACATAATCCCCACACAATTTTAAGTTTCCAGAAAACTTTGAAAATGTTTTCTTAACAGCCGAGTCCGCAAGCCTCGAAAACGCCGCCAACGCTATAAATATCGCTGGAAGCCCTGGAACTGTTGAGAATCTCGATCGACACGGGGCGCTATTCACCACTTGCGGTCTCTACTTTCCAGTCCAACATGGCTAGGCTTGGAGCTTTTCTCTCTAGTCTCACTGCAAAGGGCGACCCCGCACTGTCGACGCCTATGAAGACTAAGAAGATTGTAAAGAGGTCGACAAGAAAAGATCCTGCCCGCCCCACAGGAAAGAGTTCCCATAGCCAAAAGCCTGCGGAGAAAACAGTGCGCCATGCCGATGTTTCTGCTCGCGCGGATGCCGCAGTCGACGCCGAGCCCATTGAGAAGTGAGAAAATGGTGACGTCGGATTCTGCCCCTTCTCAGAAAATCGCAACCTCGGCGGACACTGCTGGCGAACACCTTGGGGCTGACGTATCTTCTCCCCATGCCCAGTTGCCTATTGTTAACCTGGATGAGGACGATAGGCGGACTGAGGAAGAGGACAATGCGCCCTCCAAGGCATTGACTGCTATGAATCCTGAAAGATATGGTACCTAAACACCTAGAGGGGAGGGGGTGAATAGGTGACCTAATCCGTTTTAAACTTTAATGGCAGCAAATAGTTAATATCACAGATTTCTAACTATTCTATCACAGTAAACACACAGCATACACAGCAACAATCACAGCACAGCACAGCAGACATAGTGGTTTATAGTGGTTCCCCAAGATATGGGTACATCCACTTTCCCCCTTCGCCTATCTAGCAGTGTACTAGATTCGGCCAAACTCCTCCACTGTCTCAGAACCCAAAATGGTTCCTAGACCTCAGGCCCAAGGCCCTACAACTCAGCTTTATTCCAAAGCCTACACTCAGCCAACCAAGGCCTACACTCAGCCAACCAAGGCCTACACTTAGCCTCAAAGGCCTACACTCAGCCAATAAGGCCTACACTCAGAGATCTCAATCTCCTACACTCAGGCTCTCAAGCCCTACCCTCAGCCTTTATAATTATAGGATTACAATTCACTCAGATCCAAAGGATCCTACAAGTTAAAAATGTATTACAAATATTAACTCAACAACTCATAAATAAAAGAGGGGAGTTGAGAGTTTCTTGATGAGTTCTTGAAAGAACTCAGCTGGATTCAATCTGACTTAGCTTTTTTCAAAGCTTCTTGAGTAGAACTGAATAAGAATAAATCCTCCTGCAGTTGTTCCTTGACCTCTGCTACTTAAGATCCAGAATGAATCTGAATCCTTCTTCTCATCCTAGTTCCAAAGGCTGATTTCTTGGATGGAGCCCTCTCTCTCCAACTTCTTAGATCTGCACTCGGACTGCAAGATCTTCTTGTGTTGATACTCTATGTACCACTTTTCTAACTTGTTTTTCAACAAACTGAACTCTTGTTTCTGTAAACTGTAGGTGCCTATTTATAGGCCTTCTTCATGGTAACCGACTGGTCCGGTCCATAACTGTCTTCTGACATCTCTGACAGGTGCTGTAGACCGGCTGGAACGGCAGCTGTCAAGTCATCCAGTCATTTCTTGAAAATCTCTAACTGTCTGAAAGTGTCGAGACTTTCTATCTTTAAGTGTCGACACTTATAGACCAAGTGTCGACACATGCTGTGTAAGTGTCGACACAAGTCTACAAGGTGTCGACACAACTCCTTGTATGTCTCGACACAGATTCTTCTTCAGGTGTCGACACTGAAATTGAGTGTCGACACAAGTACTTGATCTTCTATCTGTAGCTGAATTCTTCTAAGTGTCGACACATCTCCTTTGTGTCGACACATCTTCATGTGTTGTAACTGTTAAGTGTCGACACTGCTTCTTGGTGTCGACACATAGTCTTTAATGTCGATACTTGCTGAGTGTCGACACAGCTCCTTGTGTCGACACACCTTCTTCTTGTTGAGACTTCACCTGAGTGTCGACACATTCCCTTAGTGTCGACACTTGTACTTAGAATAATTTTGTTGATCTTTGTGATCTTTGCTAAGTGTCGACACAGCTCCTTGTGTCGACACTTTCTTCAAGTGTAGAGTCTTTAGCTGAGTGTCGACACATTGTGCTGGGTGTCGATACATACTTCATGTGTTGACTCTTCTGGTGGAGTGTCGACACATTGTGCTGGGTGTCGACACATACTTCAAGTGCTGACTCATCTGTTGAGTGTCGACACATTGTTCTGAGTGTCGACACTTACTTCAAGTGCTGACTCTTCTGTTGAGTGTCGACACATTGTTCTGAGTGTCAACACTTTAACTTAGTCTCTACAGACTTTTGCTGAGTGTCGACACAGCTCCAAGTGTCGACACTTTCTGGTGTAGACACAGCTTCACTGGGTGTCGACACAGCTCCTTGTGTCGACACTTTCTGTCTGCACTTTTCTTCACTGAGTGTCGACACAGCTCCAAGTATCGACACTTTCTGTCTGGTGTCGACTCTACATCCCAGGTGTCGACACAATGACTCCAAGTGTCGACACAAGTCTACATAAGTGTCGACACTTTCCCTATGGGTGTCGACACATGGACTTAGAAACTTTTTGCTTCAGTCCAGTGATAACTTAACCTGCACAAGTAAACTCAACAGACATCAAATACATTATGATGTATATCATTGAGTTGAGTGAGGCTTCTTCAAATCAGGTACATTTGACCAATGTACCCAACAATCTCCCCCTATTTGGAAAGTCATAACCCTTAGTCAATGATATACACCATTCATAATTAAAAATTACAAAATGATGTAAAGCAGGTTATATTCAGCAGGGTAAACATAAACATGTATTAATTTCACATGTATACAAATTCATCATTTCAAAAAAAATAAGAAATAGACACATTCACAGAACAAACATGAAATATATTGATCATATATTGTTCTAACATTTGTCTTATACATTTTCAGTAGTTCACAAAAATGTTTTACATTTAAAAGATTACAAAATAATCTTCAAGTGAATTCTTAATCTATTTCTGGTCTGGTTCCTTGATAACTATTCCCTTGCCAGCTTGGACTTGAGCTTTGACAGGGGCATCAACAGTTTCAGCATCAGCGGGCTTCTTGCGTTTTAGATCTTTCTTTTTGAGCTCTTCAGCTTTGATCTTCTGCCTTTCAAAATAGTGATATGGCTTAGGAAAGTACTTGCTAGGCTCCTGGGCTGTAGGAGGTAGCTTTCCCATCTTTGCCTTCCTTCTGTATTGAACAATGGCCTCTTGTCTTATTTCATGTTTTCTCCATTCAGCTTCAGAGAACCACTTGTTCTTGTCATGAGTGTTATCCTTGGCAGCTTTCCAGGCAGTTAAAATTATATTCCTAGAGGTAGGGCTCCACTGTTCAAAGTCTGGCCTTTGTTCTGCTTGTTCCTTAAACCTCTTCTTAGACAACCTTGTCTCTTCTTCTTTCTGTAGTGCCTCTTGCAGAGCTTCAGAAATAGGTTGAACAACCTTTTCAATATGGACATTGTCCTTGACCTCAGGTGGGCTATACATTGTGCTCACATCTGCTTGAATCATTTCAAAGTCTGGAGGTGGATAAATGACCTGAGCTACCTCTGGTTGCTCACCTCCAAAATAGGCAGGGTTTATTCCAGATTCAGCAACCTCATTGTCATCACACAGAGGAGGATATCCAAGTGTAGCTCTGATGGAATTTGATATCCACTTAGCATGTTCAGAGCTTGCCTTGACTAATACTCTCTCCCCCTTTATGACTTCTCTAGCCATGTGATTTCTGACATCATCCTTCTGAAATCTGATTTGACTATCCAAGTATTGGATGCCATCTTTAAAGAAAGGTTTAAGCTTTTGAAGTTGTTTAGATATGACCTTCTGGGAGGCTTGGATTGTAGACTTAACAGCAGAAATTTCTTCTTGAAAGGCTTTGTCAAATTCAGCTTTGATAGTAGCAGAAGATGTAGAAGGTTCAGCAGCCTTGTTCTTCTATTCAGTGACTATAGCATTATGAGAGGCAGTCATATTGTCATTCATTCTTAACTGATTTTCAAGAACATATCCTTGTTTCAATGCTATATCATCCACTTGTTCTTTTATCTTTTCTTGGTGGGTGGCCAAGTACACCACTGCATTTCCACCTTTGTGGAAGCATTCAGTCATCTCCTTCTTGTTAAGGTTCATTTCAAACCTTATAGACTTTATATCTTGGGCCAGATCAAATTGTAATGACTTCTGCCCTTCATCCACATAAGCCTCTATAGCTTTTCTTTGTTCATCTAGTTTTATCTGCAGTGCAATCATTAAAGCACTATAATCAACAGTTGGAACTTGTTGAACTATAGACTGTGGGGCTATAGATTGCAGAGCTTTTTTATAACTCTGGCTTCTCCTTTTGAAGACATACAGTTTCTTCTTCTTTTCCTTTACAGCCTCCTCTTCTTCAGATTCTGAGGTGCTAGCTATGTGAACCCTCTCCTTAGGGCTTTGAGGCTTCTCTTTCTATACTTCAGGTGCCCTCTCAGTTTCCTGCCTTACAGGCTCTTCCAGAACTTGTACCTTCTCCCCCTCAACAGCAGCATTATCTTTTTCAGTAGCATCCTTGTCCATGTCAAAATCTGCTTGATCTAGATTTAGAAATAAATCTTCCATGGTGTATTCAGGGGGTGAAGAAGCTGGAGACATTCTTTGCTCTTCAACTACTGGATCAGGAATCTCTTCTTGTACAGCAGATGTGTTTTCTATAACAACATCTGGAACTTGACTAGGCAGCTGAGTTTGCTGAGGAACATCAGACAAATCAGCATCTTCTATAAGATATTCTAAAGTATTTAGTTCAGTGAGTAGCTCTTGTATGATGATGGTGGCTTGCTCACTGGCCAGTGTAGAGGGTTCTTCTACAACTGGAGGCTCCCCCTGGCTTTGATCCTTGTGTATGGGGCTTGCTTTAGGTAGCTCCCCTTGGATCCCAGCAATCTCTTGAGCAGCAGGAGATTTCACTGCAGGCTCTTCCTCATGATCTTCAGGAGTGAAAATAACTTGTTCTTCACTTTCAGAACTACTAGTGGATTCTTGTGCCACAGTAACTGTTTTCCTCTTTTTCTTTGGAGGAATCTCCTTCTCAGTAACTGTCTTCTCAGGGGTTGGCATGTCCTTTGACAACACCCTGTCCCATCTTGAAAAGATCCTTTGATCCATCTTCCTCATATGATTTATCTTGCTGCCTGCAGCAATACTCATTACCTCTGGTATGGTACCAGCTAGGTAGAGACTTAATATTCTGCCCAAATTAGGCTTCTTCAGACTTTCTTTAATTTTCTCAAAGACTATCACTGACCAATCAGTTCTTAGAGTAAAGATAATTCTTGTCATTATATTGAACATGAAGGCAGACACTCTGTCATGCCCTCCTGGCTTGCTTAAGATCACCTTGCCAACTATCTCAGACATGAACTTTCCTTGATTATTCATGCCTTTTCTGTTGAAAACTGAACCTATCTTCATCTTAGGATCAAGCCCACACCAGGTTAAAGCTTCCCTGGTCTTGATAGCAGTAACTTATTCTTCATCTTGAATTCTTGGTAGCTGGAGTACCTTCCTCAGACTCTTTGGTGAAACCTTGACCTTAGTTCCATGAACTCTGGATTTGATTCTGTATGCAGATTCATCTACTGCAGCTCCATTTAGAAATTCAAGAACCTCTTTCTTCCATATCTTAGTAGGTTCTGAAACTAAGTACTCTAATCCAGAATCGGCGACTAGGGTTACTACCGCCGTGATTTCTTGATCAGCATCTGTGAAAGCGCCGCACACCAGCTCATATCCTTCGTTGACGTTCTCTTCTAGCTTAGGCGCCATTAGGGTTTGTAGAATTGGTCTTGATAAAAGAGAAGTGTCGACACAGAAGTTTTGGTCTCGAAACTTTGAAAGTGTGTCGATAAACAAAGATAGAACCCTATTTATACCTTTCTGATTTTGAAGATGAACAGGCGGGACAGCGAACTTAAAATGTGTCGACACTGGCAATAAGTGTCGATACTGACTTATAATGTCTCGACACACATGTGTCGACACAAGTTCAGTCAACAGATTTTATGTGTCGACACTTGTTTATGTGTCGACACAATATAACTCGACACATTGTCGAGACTTTACTTAGAAAATTCTGAGTAAAACTTAAGTGTCGACACCACATTGGATGTGTCGACACCTACTTAACATGTTTCGACACTAATATTCTGAAGTGTCGACACCAACATTCTGGATGTGTCGACACCTTTTTTCTGAAGTGTCGACACCACTATTCTGTGTCGACATAGACTTGTCTATGTGTCGACACCTTTTTACTTAACCATTTTCAATTCAGTAAACTTACTCTAAGTTTATCATTCCTAGTTCAATTTTGAATCTATTGAACTTAGCTTCTTCTAGGGGCTTAGTAAACATATCAGCTATTTGATTATCAGTTTTAACATATTCTAATAAAATATCTTCTCTTTGTACATGCTCCCTAAGAAAATGATATTTAATTTCAATATGTTTAGTTCTACTATGAGATACAGGGTTATTAGCTATTGAAATAGCACTTGTAGAATCATAGAAAAGTGGAGTTCTACTTACCTGAAATCCATAGTCCTCTAGCTGATGTTGTATCCACAAAAGTTGAGCACAGCAACTTCCTGCAGCCACATACTCTGACTCTGCAGTGGAGATAGCCACACTGGTTTGCTTCTTGCTACTCCATGAAATTAGTCTCCCACCTAGGAATTGACAGGTTCCAGTAGTGCTCTTTCTATCCTCTTTGCATCCTGCAAAGTCTGCATCTGAATAACCTGTTAGATCAAAATCTCCATTCCTAGGGTACCAGAGGTCTAGATAGGGAGTGCCCTTTAGATATCTCAATATTCTTTTGACTGCTGTCAAATGAGACTCTTTAGGGCAGGCTTGATACCTGACACAAACACATGTAGCATACATGATGTCAGGTCTACTAGCAGTCAAGTATAATAGGGAGCCAACTATCCCTCTGTACAAGGTTTCATCTACAGGTTTCCCTGCATCATCCTTGCTAAGAGACATACTTGACCCCATAGGAGTCTTCATGGTGCTGGATGAATCCATACCATACTTCCTTATGAGTTCTAGGGTGAACTTGGACTGACATATGGATAAACCACTTTCAGTCTGTTTAACTTGGACACCCAAGAAAAACTTCAGCTCTCCCATACTACTCATCTCAAACTGACCCTTCATAAGTTTTGCAAACTTTTTGCAAAGGCTGCTTTCAGTAGACCTAAATATAATGTCATCTACATATATTTGGACTAGTATAACTTTGCCTCTAGATTCCCTAAGGAATAGAGTCTTATCTATTTTCCCCCTTGAGAATTTGTTCTCAATGAGGAAACTAGATAGGGTTTCATACCAAGCCCTAGGGGCTTGCTTTAACCCATATAAAGCTTTACTAAGTCTATAGACATGATGAGGTAGAGTTGGATCAACAAAACCTGAAGGCTGCTCCACATAGACTTCTTCTTTAAGATTACCATTTAGGAATGCTGACTTGACATCCATTTGGTAAACCTTGAATCCTTGATAGGTTGCATAGGCCAAGAACATCCTTATGGCTTCCAGTCTGGCTACTGGAGCAAAGGTTTGATCAAAATCAATACCTTCTTCTTGCCTATATCTTTTAGCAACCAGTCTAGCCTTATTCTTAATGATGACCCCTTGTTCATCCATCTTATTCCTGTAGATCCACTTAGTTCCTACTATATTGTGGTCTTTAGGTTTAGGAACTAATTCCCAGACCTTGCACCTCTTGAACTGATTAAGCTCTTCTTGCATTACTTCAGTCCATTGTGGATCTTGTATTGCTTCTTCAAACTTCTTAGGTTCAACTTGTGACAGAAAGCTAGAGTAGATTGCTGCATTCATGTTTCTACTCCTGGTTTGTACTCCTTGTCTTGGATCTCCAATAATCTGCTCAATTGGATGATCTCTTAGATGCCTGTTGGCTGGAGGCAACCTTACTTCTGGTTGAACCACTTCAGCATCTGCATCATGTTGTACTCCTTGGATTTCTTCAGCAGTTGGCACATGTAGTTCTCCCCGTGGACAACAGCTACTATCTTCTACTTGCTATATTGCAGTAGGCACTTCTTCTATAGTAAGCTTGTCCATTTTCTTTGTCAAACCTGTGGGGCTGCATACACTACTAGACAACTCATTATTAATAAGTTTAGTCTCATCAAAAACTACATGCACTGATTCTTCTATAACTTGTATAGTCAAGTTGTAGACTCTATAAGCCTTACTGTTATTGCTGTACCCAACAAAAATTCCCTCTTGGGACTTGGCAGCAAACTTAGTTAAGTAAGACTTCCCATTGTTAAGTATGAAGCATTTGCAACCAAAGATCCTAAAATAGGATAGGTTTGGTTTCTTGCCTTTCACAACTTCATAGGGGGTCTTGTTAAGCCTTTTAGTGATGGTAGCCCTATTTATAACATGGCATGCAGTGTTAACTGCTTCAGCCCAGAAATATTCCGGGAGTGATGTATCACTTAGTAGGGTCCTACCAGCCTCTATCAAGGTTCTATTCTTCCTCTAAGCAATGCCATTTTGCTGAGGTGTTCTAGGTGAAGAGAATTCTTGAAATATCCCAAAGTCTTCACATAGTTTTGTCATGCTATCAGACTGAAATTCAGTGCCATGGTCACTTCTAATCTTGACCACTGTACTATTTAGTTCATTCTGAATTTGCTTGACAAAGTTGTGGAAGACACTAGGTGTTTCAGATTTCTGTCTTAAGAAGAACACCCAGGAAAACCTTGAGTAGTCATCTACAACTACAAAGGTATAGACCTTCCTGCCTAAGCTGTGAACTGGCATTGGACCAAAGAGATCCATATGCAAGAGGTATAGACACCTCAGAGCATCTTTGTTTTCTATGCTTCTAAAGGTGGATTTAGTCTGCTTGCCCTTTTGACAAGCTGAGCAAATACCATCTTTAACACACTTAACTTGAGGACCATTCCTCACTAACTCTTTGCTACAGAGTTTGCTAATTGTCTTGTAGTTAAGATGGGCAAGCCTCTTGTGCCATTTGACACAATGAGAGACTGTCTCATCAGCTACAAGATAAACTGGAGAACCATTGTTCTCAACCATAATGTCTAGACAGTAGACATTTCTTTTCCTATACCCAGTCAAAATGATCTCTTGATCAGTTGACCTCCTGATATGACAACCATTTTTAACAAATGAGATGTCATACCCTACATCACTTAATTGACTTATACTTATTAGGTTGTGTTTCAACCCTTTAACATAAGCCACTTGAGTAATGGTAACCAAGTCACTAGAAATGTTACCAAATCCTTTGATGATTCCTTTTTCAGAACCACCAAAGGTTACTTTTGGACCATCTTTTACTGGAATGTAGTCCTTTAGTAATCCTCTTGTTCCAGTCATATGTCTGGAACATCCACTGTCCAAGTACCATGTTGGGGTATGGCCACTTGGACTCACCTGCAAAACAGATTAATGAACCTTAGAACCCAAAGAATTCTTGGGTCCTTGGTACTTGTTAGTCTGAAACTTGACAAAACTACCTACTGGCTTTCCACCAGGTAGCTTGCTACTCACTTTGGCACTAACATTGTGCCAACAGTCCACTGCAAAGTGGCCAACCTTGCCACAACACCAGCATTCAAACTTATTGTACCTTTGCTTAGGTACAGCCTTTGCTGTCTTATCTACAGCAGACTTGTTGAATGTTGGGGCTTTGCTCTTGGACTTAGACTTGGACTGCTCAGTACTTGCAGGTCTAGTAAAGCCCAGTCCAGCCTTGCCTTTATGATGAACAAAATCATCAATTAAAGGTAACACTGACTTAGGTTTAGAAAACCTAGCAACTAAGTCCTTCTCCTTCTGAAGATTGATCTCCAGACTCTTAATTTTATCATTCCTAAAGGTGATAGTCCCCATTTGAATCACTGTTATGTGTTTCAGTCTGGCTATCTCATTCAGCTTTTGATCAAATTGCTTCTCAAAATCTGTTGCAGCAGCTTTAAGATCAGCAATTTCCTTTGCCTGACTTTTGGCTAGGGACTTGCTTTTCTTGTAAGCTTGCAACAGTACCTTATATTCATCTATAAGCTGATGAATATCATCCTCAGACTCAGATACATTCTCATCACTTGATGATGATGAATCTGATTCTGTACTAGAACAAGAAACTGAACTTAGAGTTGAACCTTGTACCTTACTGGGTCCTGGCTGCTCCAGGATTTTGTCACTCTCAGTCAAAGCCATTAGCCCTTGGTATTGACAGTCTTCTTGTTCATAAATAGTCTCCATTAACTGCATGAATTCTTCCTCTTCTTCTTCAGCAAACAGCCCTATGTAGGCTTCAGCCTCAGACTCAGTTTCTGAAGAAGAGATATCTGATAGAGTATTCTCCTTCTTGGCAACAAAAGACTTCTCTTTCTTGCCTTTGAAGTGAGTCTTTTTCCTGTCACCAGATTCCTTTCTCTTCTCTGGACAATCTGCAATAACATGGCCCTATCTATTGCAGCAATAGCACACTATCTTTGAACCAGTTGCCTTGCTTAACTTTGTCCTCTTCCTGTCTTTCTTTGAAGGCTTTTTCTCCTGATAAAAGACTTCCTTTCCCTTTGAAGTAGAAGGTCTTGACCTCCATTGTTTCTTCTTCAAGAATTTCTGAAAGTGTCTAGTGAAGGCAACAAAGTCTTCATCACTTTCACTGCTCTCAGTCTTTGTGCTGACTGACTCATCTTATTCTGATTCAACTACCTCTAGAGGTGGAGTTGATGACTTATTCCTGCACTTTCTGGGGACTTCTGTCTTGAAAGCAACTGATCTTTCCTTGTGTTCAATTCTTGTTGACTTCTCCTCCTCTTTTCTCACTATCAATTGCATTTCATATGACAACAACTTGCCAAACAGTATAGGAGGAGGAATTTCTCCCAACTTAGCCATTTCTCTAATGGCACAGATCTTTGTGTCCCAATCTTTGGTTAGGGACCTTAGGAACTTGTCATTTAGTTCATAGTTACTGAACTCTCTTCCATAAGACATGAGTTCATTCACTATTCTGTAGAACTTCTTGTAGTACTCAGTTATGCTATCACCTTTTCCTTGTCTAAAACTCTCATACTCCTGATTTAGTAAGGATTTTCTATCTTGTCTTACATCTTCAGATCCTTCCATATACATTATAAGAGTGTCCCACATCTCCTTGGCTGTCTTACAGTGTATAAGATTCTGAAATGTTGCATCATCTATGGGACTCACTATAATGTTTTGTGCCCTCTTGTCCATTGTGGCTAGGACAATCTCATCCTTAGTCATCTCAGAGAAATCCTTTGGAGTTCTCTGATTTGCATCTAAAACTGAAATCTTCATGGGCACATAAGGCCCTTCCTTTACTGTGATGTAGATTCTAGGGTCTGAGGCCTCCATAAACAGCCTTACCCTTTCCTTCCAGATCCCAAAGATCTCTTTCCTGCATATGGGTAATTTCATGGAACCCAATTCCTTGTGATTCTCAGAGGAACCCATGTTTCTTGATTTTCTTGAATTTCTTGAATCTGTGTTTTGCCTTACACTGAATCTGCCAAACAGGGTCTCCTCATACTGTTAGTCCTTTTTGAGGAACCTCGCTCTGATACCACTTGAAAGATATGGTACCTAAACACCTAGAGGGGGGGGGGGTGAATAGGTGACCTAATCCGTTTTAAACTTTAATGGCAGCAAATAGTTAATATCACAGATTTCTAACTATTCTATCATAGCAAACACACAGCATACACAGCAACAATCACAGCATAGCACAGCAGACACAGTGGTTTATAATGGTTCCCCAAGATATGGGTACATCCACTTTGCCCCTTCGCCTATCTAGCAGTGTACTAGATTCGGCCAAACTCCTCCACTGTCTCAGAACCCAAAATGGTTCCTACACCTCAGGCCCAAGGCCCTACAACTCAGCTTTATACCAAAGCCTACACTCAGCCAACCAAGGCCTACACTCAGCCAACCAAGGCCTACACTCAGCCCCAAAGGCCTACACTCAGCCAACAAGGCCTACACTTAGAGATCTCAATCTCCTACACTCAGGCTCTCAAGCCCTACCCTCAGCCTTTATAATTATAGGCTTACAATTCACTCAGATCCAAAGGATCCTACAAGTTAAAAATGTATTACAAATATTAACTCAACAACTCAGAAATAAAAGAGGGGAGTTGAGAGTTTCTTGATGAGTTCTTGGAAGAACTCAGCTGGATTCAATCTGACTTAGCTTTCTTCAAAGCTTCTTGAGTAGAACTGAATAAGAATGAATCCTCCTGCAGTTGTTCCTTGACCTCTGCCACTTAAGATCCAGAATGAATCTGAATCCTTCTTCTCAGCCTAGTTCCAAAGGCTGATTTCTTGGATGGAGCCCTCTCTCTCCAACTTCTTAGATCTGCACTCGGACTGCAAGATTTTCTTGTGTTGATACTCTATGTACCACTTTTATAACTTGTTTTTCAACAAACTGAACTCTTGTTTCTGTAAACTGTAGGTGCCTATTTATAGGCCATCTTCATGGTAACCGGCTGGTCCGGTCCATAACTGTCTTCTGACATCTCTGACATGTGCTGTAGACCGGCTGGAACGGGAGCTGTCAATCATCCAGTCATTTCTTGAAAATCTCTAACTGTCTGAAAGTGTCGAGACTTTCTGTCTTTAAGTGTCGACACTTATAGACCAAGTGTCGACACATGCTGTGTAAGTGTCGACACAAGTCTACAAGGTGTCGACACAACTCCTTGTATGTCTCGACACAGATTCTTCTTCAGGTGTCGACACTGAAATTGAGTGTCGACACAAGTACTTGATCTTCTATCTGTAGCTGAATTCTTCTAAGTGTCGACACATCTCCTTTGTGTCGACACATCTTCATGTGTTGTAACTCTTAAGTGTCGACACTGCTTCTTGGTGTCGACACATAGTCTTTAATGTCGATACTTGCTGAGTGTCGACACAGCTCCTTGTGTCGACACACCTTCTTCTTGTTGAGACTTCAGCTGAGTGTCGACACATTCCCTTAGTTTCAACACTTGTACTAAGAATAATTTTGTTGATCTTTCTGATCTTTACTAAGTGTCGACACAGCTCCTTGTGTCGAAACTTTCTTCAAGTGTAGAGTCTTTGGCTGAGTGTCGACACATTGTGCTGGTTGTCGACACATACTTCATGTGTTGACTCTTCTGGTGGATTGTCGACACATTGTGCTGGGTGTTGACACATACTTCAAGTGCTGACTCATCTGTTGAGTGTCGACACATTGTTCTGAGTGTCGACACTTACTTCAAGTGTTGACTCTTCTGTTGAGTGTCGACACATTGTTCTGAGTGTCGACACTTTAACTTAGTCTCTGCAGACTTTTGCTGAGTGTCGACACAGCTCCAAGTGTCGACACTTTCTGGTGTAGACACAGCTTCACTGGGTGTCGACACAGCTCCTTGTGTCGACACTTTCTATCTGCACTTTTCTTCACTGAGTGTCGACACAGCTCCAAGTGTCGACACTTTCTGTCTGGTGTCGACTCTACATCCCAGGTGTCGACACAATGACTCCATGTGTCGACACTGCTTGTCTGGGTGTTGACACAAGTCTACATAAGTGTCGACACTTTCCCTCTGGGTATCGACACATGGACTTGGAAACTTTTTGCTTCTGTCCAGTGATAACTTAACCTGCACAAGTAAACTCAACATACATCAAATACATTATGATGTATATCATTGAGTTGGGTGAGGCTTCTTCAAATCAGGTACATTTGACCAATGTACCCAACAAATCCTGAACCTGTCCGCGAAAACTAGCCCGAATTAGGGGGGTCCGCCGCGGATTCTGCTGAGAAGACTACCAAGAGGAGGAAGAGGAAGAGGGACGGAGCGACCGTCGCCGAGCGGGTTGAGACGAAGCTGCGCGCCATAAAGGAGAAGAACATCTCCAAGCGGACTGGGGAAGCAGACTTACAATATAGGCCGCGCGACAAAGAAGTTCCAGACAGCGATCAGGTTACTCCGGAGGCCCAAATCTAGGGAGATAATTCCCTCTCAATGGTCAGTCTATCCACGGATGAGATAATTGATTCCATAGACGTCGATCAACTTTACTTAATCAACGACTCCTTGCTGGATGTACTGCAGCAATCTGAGGCGGAGACTACTGGAGATAAGGGTGACGAACTCCCTTCCTTGTCCGCTGCGGAGGAAGAGGAGAGAAAGAGACTAAAGGAGAAGATAGAGGAGCAAAAGAAACAAATTGTTGCTCATGTTGCTGCGGTCGGGGCAGCCTCGAAGCAGGTCGCGGCGGATAAAGCCGCTAAAGATCTGCGGATTGCTGCGGAGCTGCTACGGTCAGGTAAACTTAAGCAGGCGCCTAAATACTTTAAACGTCAATGGCTTTATAGGTCGCCGCCGCGGACGTCAAGACCAATCAAAATCATTACCGAGACGGACGATATTGTGGTCTCAACAAGTGCGGCTGCCGAGAAAAGAGCAAAGGTTCACTGCGAATGGAGGAAGCGGTTAAGCGCCTTTGACCCGGAGCGGGCAAGGCGGCCAATCATCTTCGATAGTCGGCAACTTGCTGCTGCCATGTCTAAAAGTGATCTTTCATCCTTTCTTTGCGTCCGCCACGAACTGCATTTGAATGTGAAGTTGACTTTGTTTGTTGCAGGTAGAAAGTCGCCGCCGGACTCCATCGAGAGCGGCGAGATCACGGTCACGCCAAATACCGGTGCCGACGCGGTCTCGCACGTGGAACCCGCGGGGGATGAGCCGCCGAGCGTGAATATGATTAAAGAGTTAGAGAAGAAATTTCAAGCGAAAATGCAGTGTGTCAAAGCAGAGTTAGAGAAAGCAGAGGAGCGCGAGAGGGCGTCCGCGGCGCGTGAGAAAGCGTCCGCGGAACGCGAGAAGGCCCTAAAAGACCAGATCGCCAGCATCTAGCGGGCGCTGGAGAGGTCTGAAAGGGAGAAGAAGAGGATCGCGGATGACGTCCGATTCTACAAAGGTAAGCACTTGGCATCAGCGCGTGAAGGAAAGTAGAAGCAGACTGCTGAGGTCGCCGAGCAGAGGCCGCGAGCGCCTGATCGCGCTCCTCCGGAGATCGCTGCACCGGCAGGTGTCCAACAACCCGCGGATGAGGAGCAGAGGCCGGCGGCGGAGCCGATGGTGCCTCTCAGCCGGGTAGATCGGGAGGCTGCTCACATGCACCGGACCATAAATGTCATTCATCATCATCTCTGCCGTGTGTACAGCGAAATTCTACAGATAAGCGATCAAGCAGCTCATCTATGCAGAGACAGGGCTGAAAGGCCGGCGCGGACTGATAACAGGGACCGCTGAGTCCGCAATAGCACGAGCTTTTATGTTTAACTGTACACTTGTTTGTATAACTGTGCTTCGAACAATGCTCTGTAAACAATTCTATTTGATCTGTGCGGACTCAGATTATATATCCGCTATTTATGTAGCTTAATCCTTGTGATGTGGCGAATTGTGCGGACTAATGCTGTGTCCGCTTCTCATTTTTAACCTGCATGTTGGAAATACTGCGAACTAAGCGAATTGAAAGTGTATCCGCTTCTTATGACCTGCCGGGAGAAAAGACGCGATTTGGGCGGACAACAAATTGTGCCGTCCACAACTTTTTGCTTTGAATTTTCCTTGGCATGTGAATCTGTGTTTTGTATCTGCGTTATTGTTTGGCTGTGATTTTAAACTTTTGCGGACTGCACGGATTGGATTTGCGAGCTCTGCGGCCTGGCCAAAAAGCTGTCAGACTCTTTAGCTATAAATAGGGCCTCCTGCATTCTCTTATGCAAGAATCAGCTGAAGTAAAAGGAACCCTGCGGCCTGCAAAATGGTGTCCGCGCGGACTGATGCTGCTGTCGCCTTCCACTCTGATGATCACCGCAAATGCACTTTGACGGAGGCCGACCTGGACGCCTTTGTCGAAAAGAAGATGGCGAGCTCGAATATTCTTGTCTGCCTTCCCGCTCATCAAGAAAGATTGAACTTCTCAACCGCGACCCAGATCGCCATTCCCGTGGACCATTTCGACAGCGAATTCAGGTTTCCGCTTCTATGGGAACTCGCTGCGATCTTCGAGCACTATGGAATGGTGCCTGGCCACCTTGTGCCTGTTGAATTCTGTGAAGTGAAAGTGGGTGAATGGAAGGCTTGGGAAACCTATCCGCGCGGACTACGCGGACTGGGTTGGCAGACTGCTAGGTCGGCAGGGATGTTGCAGGCGGTTTGCTCTGTGGCGGCCTGGGCGGTCTGTTCGCGCGGACTGCGCGGACAGCAGCGGCGGTCTGACAGGCCAGTGTATGCTCAGCAGGCGGTCTACTCCCAGGATGTAACCGGGCGGATAGGAATGTTATCCGCGGAGTCCGGCTTGAAGCGGACTGAAGATGTAACATCCCATTTCCAACTAGACCCCTAAGAATGGTTTTGGCCATGACTAGGTCATGACAAACCCTAGGAAGCCAGTAATGGGTCAAGAGATAGGGGACAGGAAGGTGGGGGATCACCATGGTCTGCAAATAGTGGAACTCTGAACCATGGTTTAGGATGACCATGGGCTACACCTTGACCCCAAAACCCAACCACAACACCCCTAATACCTTGGGAGGCCCATTAGAGCCATAAGGACCCATTGGGGTCAAACAAAGAGGCTCAATTGACCAAGGTCAACCCTAGCCCTAAATGGGTCAAACTAGCCTACATAGGGCCAATTGACCTACTCCTAACCTAGAGGACCCCACCTATGCCCTCCTAACCCTAAAGTGAGGTCAATGGGTCTCTAAGGACACATTGGGGTCAGCCCTAGAGGCCAGGTTGACCCAAGTCAACTCAAGCTCCTAATCTGGTCAAAGTACCCTTACCAAGGGTATGTGACCTCCAAAGTGCAGGGTAACCCTACATAACCCTTCCTAGACCTTAGGGGAGGCCAATGGGTCACCAAGGACCCAATAGGGTCAACCCAAATAGTTTTGTTGACCCAAGTCAACTCTGGCCCTAAAATGATCAAAGTGCCCTTACCAAGGGGCATGTGACCCCCAAGATGCCCAACCAACCTTACCCAAGTCTTCCTAGACCTTAAGGGAGTCCAATAGGTCACCAAGGACCCATTGGGGTCAACTCAAATGGTCATGTTGACCAAGGTCAACTCTATGCTAGAGTTAGGTCAAATTAGCCTAAATGAGTCAACCCAAGCTCAACCCCTTTTCCTTTTGAGTTAACCACAACATAATGAAATATTATGGGTGGAAAGGGCTGCCAATAGGCTGGGGAGTCAGCATGGTCAGTTTTGGTGACTAGGAAAGAGAGAGAAAGCTTCATCCCACACTAATGGAGGAGAGAGAAAAGGGGGAAGAGAGTTGAAGGAGGAGATTGGCCAAGGAAAGGCCAATGGTCCCCATTGATGGCAGCATTCATCTCCTCCAGTGAAGGGGAGGAGTTTCCAGCCGTTTTCTTGGCTGTCAAGGGGCAGTTACAGCCTCCACCATCATGGCCGAGACAAGCCTTTAATGGCCATGATGGCCATGGCAGTTTCTCCCATTCTTCTCCCCCTCTGATGATTTAAACACCACCAGTGAGCTTGGGGGAGGATTTCCCAATCCTTAACTGAAGAAATCCGGCGAGTTTACTGGGAGGTTGCAGAAATCCGATCGGCGGCGCCACCACCATGTCAACCCGCAGATCCGCTCGTCTCCAGGCCGCCAACAAGGTCCTCCTCCTCCTCTTTTCTCATGGGTAGATCTTAGGTTCCATTAGGGCTGAGGTTCGGGCTCAATTGAGCCCGATCCAATTCAGAAAATTCATGGCTGTCGGCCGAGAAAATTCTTGGTTGGATCGCCGGAATCCGCCCCTCCGGCGGCTGTGCCGCCGTCTGGCGATAGCCACCACCTCAACGGAGGTGATGGTGGCGGTGGCCGGCCGGGGAAGGGACTGGGTGGCCGGCGGCAGACGTTTGAAGTCGGCGCAGGAAGGAGCAATCCTGGTCGTTGGCTCATCGGGGACGATGACCAGATGCCGTCGATCTGCGCCAAGATTCGTGCGGCATCAGATTAGATACTATAGGAATTAAATAAGAAACATTTCATTTCTGTCACACTGATTGTATTTAATGTATTTAATTTTTAAAAATACTTAGGGACCCTGAATGGAAATCTGCCCAACATGACAATTGTATCTTAGGGTGTCTAGTTTGTAGCAAAAATTGTTTGGACCCTTTTTGGCCACTGGTTAGACCAGGGTACCCTTTTTGGTAGGACCTATACCTAGACCTAAACAGAAATTAATTTTGGTGCCCACACTTCATTCCTTGTCCAAACAAGTTGAAATTTGGGCAGTGAGAAGGTCTTAGGCATATCTAGAACCTGTCCAAAATTTAGAATTTTTGGAGAAAAGTTTTCTATAGTTTTTAGAAAAATTTAATAAATCATGATTAATTTAATTATGTGACCTAATTAATTTAAAACTCCCCCAAATTTTGGTGGGTGGCCTTAGATGTCATGATAGGTATAGGGTTTAAACTTTAGCTCATTTGGAGATGTTTAGGATAGGTAATTTACCCACCCTATATATGACCCTATAAGGGTATTTTGGTCAAAAACCACTATTTGATGGTTGAGTGGCCAAATTCCCTCATCAGAGGCTGAAATTTTGGCCACTGATATACTTTGACTTGTTACACTCACTTATGAAGTTTGGAGTGGTTTGGACTAGGGTAGCCCTAGAATTTTAGGGTAGGCCCTTTAGGGTAAAGTTCTAGGGTTTGAGGAATTTGGGGTCAAAAGACCTTGGATGGGCTTGAAACTTGGGACAGATGTCCATAGGGTTACTATGGTCCTGTGGTTAAAATTTTAGGGCATTTGGAAGAATTTAAACCCCTTAAATCTATAACCCTAGTTTAGGGCACTAGCTTTGAAATCATAAGTTCTAATACCAAAACCTTCTGAAAAGGGCTGAGTTTTTGAATGGGTGGTTGTTTAGGGTATGTACATCTCTGGAAATTTTATAATAAATTTTGGATGAATAGGTTTGGTACTTTATTCACAAAGTCATGTTTTACAATTTCCACTTAGGAATTTTTGGAGATAAATATACTTGATTAAATCTGATGAAACTTAGCAAAGGGGCTTGTAATAATGGTACCCATCTCTGTAAATTCTTAAGAAATTTTTGAAGAATTATATTTAGTAGTTGCTTCTTTAATTATTTAATTCTATGGAACTTTGGTAAATTTAATAATGACATTTAGATGGTCTGAAAAATTTTAATTTCTTCATCATGATGTTTCTAGTTCCTTATGAAGCCCTAGTAATTTTTACATAATTATTGGAGACATATTTGTGGCACTTCCTTCATTATATTTGATCTTGGGAATTATTTTCAATAAATCTTTCAGAGGTCAAGAACTATATGGAAAATTATGAACATTGGCAACCAATAATATTTCTCTGTTATTTAGTGGATAAAAATTTTAGGAGGCCATTACCTTAGCAAATCATATGGTTCATGTTCAAATTGACTGTGGCCTAGCTGTTGAGGAAAATTCAATAAATAGTAGATTAATTAGGAAAAATATAATTTTCTGAATTTAGACTATATTTATCATAATAGACCTCTGGTAAAATTTGTAGAGTTATTGGAGGAGAATTTAGAGTATCACCTATTGAGTACATCATGTAGCTTAAGTGGTCTGCATATAGCAAAACTGCAGGATTTCATTTGGATGTGAATTAGGGCACGTATGATGGGTCTTGATGGTTTGCTGCAAGAACAAGTGGAATGGGCTGCATCTTTGGAAGATGAGTGAGTAGGGAGTGGTTTTGTCTAGGGTTTAAAGGCGTTCGGGTCCGACGAAAGATCGTCCTACCCAAGGAGAGTTGGAGTCAAATCACCCTAGGATTAGCATATCGAAACATGAGAAAATAATGGGTAAGGGAATCAACCAATAATAAAATAAGTACCTTGCGAAAGGGAACGCTGGGCGTAATCCCAACACAGTTCCTAGTGCCCCTTGAGAGCCCTTCACAGGGAATACCGGGGGCAGTCCTGGGTTAACGTAAATTGTTTAACAAGCTGAAAAGAGTAACTTAGTAATTAGGGTTGCACATTTCACAGACACTGATGGCACGGGATGTTGGTCCGGGGAGCTTCGGCTCGATTGTTTGTGACGGACGTGTTGGTCCGGGGAGATTCGGCTCGGGTTTTGATTACGCTAAACTTGCATGTGCATAAAAGGAATGATATTAAGGTGGTGGGTCTCCGGTATTGGAGGATCTTAGCACAGACACCAATCCGTTGACTCGGCAAGTGTTGTGATAGCACTTCGCCAACAGAAGTCCGGTGCGCCAGCCGGCAAGAGTACGCAGGAGTCCGCTTGTGCACCAGCGTTGAGGCGTACGATAGGTCTGACCAGTAGTGCTATACTGGTTTAGAGGTGGGCGAGGCCCAACCCACCGCTTCCGTCTGCCACTACGGAGGTATCCTGGGAGGTGAGGCTCCAGAAAGGGGGAACTAAAGGTCTGTGTGCACAGAGTCGGGTGTGTGTGTTGCACTTGCTTGATCCATCATACCCACTTGCATGTCATAGCATAAGCGATTCGTTTAACCTTCGACACCTAAAATATAAGTGGTATGGGACACTTATACATTAGGCCCTGCAAAACGACCCCTTGGTCTATAAGCTTGTGTGGGCAAGTTTATAAATTAAGGTTAATTTTCTTTACATATATATATATATTGCTGTTAATAACCGACACCCCAACGTATAAATTGGTATGGGACTCTTTATACGATGGGAGCCTTGCAAAAGACCCCTTGCTTATATGTACCCCTATAAGTTAAGGTCACTTTACTTTACTTGTTTACATATATGATTAGTTACTATATAAATTGCTAGATTTAAGTCCACCGTCACCTGCATTTGATATACTCTCCACTTTCAAGTCCTCCCTTTCTTCCTCTCCGCTCGGTGTCTAGGAGCCACGGGGGAAGGGGTGGGGGATGATAGGACTTAGTCTTTTAGACTAACGGTTTTCGAACCACATCATTTAGGGGATCGCGGAGCCCAGACTGGAGGAGCAGCCCCAGAGGTTGACACGCTTGGAGATAGGGCAGTCTAGCACAGGAGTTCAGACAGCTGGGACCGTGAGGCCCTTACTCTAGTAGTTTTTATTTTATTTCCTCATGAGAGATCTTGTAGTGAGGAATTGATGTATCGGGCATAAGCCCTTATTTATAGTGCTTGGTTTTGTGGACTCTCCCATCGTGGAGATATTTTTACTTGATGTGATATTTCTGTGGACTTTTACTTAGAGTTGTGCTGCGCATGATGCTACTCTAATTTTGTTACTATGCTGCGATCGAATTGGCCGGCAGAAACGGCGTTTTGTGGTGATGTCGCTTCAAGGCGTGAAGGGTCACCGCAAAGCGGCGGTTCTGGGCATAAGACCCCGGTGGCGAGAAAGAAAAAAAAATGGGGTCTTACAAGTGGTATCAAAGCAAACCTCGATCGACAAGTAACAGTCCACAACCCCTGGTCCACCCCCGCGCGAGCTTAGTTTGCGGACAAACTAGCAGCGGAAGCAGTGGTGAGACCCTAAGGAGGAATCACTTGTAAAATAGTCCACTTTGCATATAGTTGAGCTGATTACCCACTAATATAGTTTGTTTCGCAGCCTCCAGCTCAGCCCACACCACAAGGCGGGGCCCAGCGGACTCCGGACGTTGCACCACCTCCCCCGGTCCCTACTCCTTTCCTACAGTCGGAGGTGGGACAGACGTTGACAGCCATTTTGGATGCTTTCAGGGCTCAACAGGTTCTGGCTCCGCAGCCAAACCCGAGCGTCAACTGGCTGAGTATCTTTCGAGGACTCGCTCCCCCATCCTACTGTGGGACTGAGTCTGCCGTCCGGACAGAGGAGTGGCTAGATATCATGTACGAGATGTTGACTGGAATCAAGTGCCCGTGGGAGGAAAGGGTGCCCTTGGTCGTGTCTTGCTTGGAATCTCATGCTAAGAGGTGGTGGAAGACTTCCCTAGATACGATTTTTGCTGACAGGACGGCTGCGGAGATAGCTTGGGAGGAATTCAAGGGCGCTCTATTGGAGCACTTTGTTCCGCAATCAGCCAGAGATGAGCTGGAGGACAGGTTTTTGCAGTTGAGGCAAGGGAGCAAGACGGTGGTGGAGTACCACCGAGAGTTTGATCATTTAGCCCGGTTTGCAGACTCATATCAGTTGGACGAAGCTGGGTATACGAAGAGGTTCTACAAGGGCCTGCGGGAGGAGCTGAGGGAGTACTTACTATTTGTATCTGACGGGCCCATCTCCCGGATTTTGGAGATGGCAAAAAGAATCGAGGCGGATTGGCTTACTACTCGGGGCCGGAAGCGGCCAAATGAAGACCAGAGCCGGGGAGCCCGAAATGATCAGCGGCGGGGCCGCATCACAGATGGAAGAAGGGTAGAAGACCAGCCTCATCAGGAGGCGAGACAGGAGATAGGAAGACCAGTGTTGATGGCTCCACCACCAGTTCAGAGGCGGGACGAACAGAGACCCGGGGGAATGGCGTATCAACCGCCAGTGTGCTTCGATTGTCACCAGGTGGGGCACATTAGGAGGAACTGTCCCATGGGGAGGGCACCCCCACCAGCACCACAGGCTGCCCCACCAGCACCATACTTCGGAGGCCGGGGTCGTGGCCGAGGACGTGGATACCCAGGTGGCGATCGTAGACCGGAAAGGGAGCAGGCGTATGCCTTGGATCTGGCACAGCCTCGAAACCCGGAGCAAGTCATAACAGGTATGACAAGAGTTTTTCTTTAAAAATCATTTAAATAAATAAAAAAAAAAATTCCATTATCTCTGCTGTAAATTTCTAGAACCTTTCAAAAAAAAATGATTAAATAGGAAGAAACTAGTTACAGAATCCTAAGACGTTTAACCGATCCAGGTATAGTCTTCGTCAACGGCAAACCCGCCTACACATTGTTCGACACGGGTGCTTCGCACTCGTTCGTATCAGAGGCTTTCGTGGAAGGGCTAGAAGGCGTAGAACGGTTCACAGGCCTGACGAGGAGGGTGCGCTTACCTGATGGATCGGAACTATTCACCTCTGCCCACTGCAACATGGAGGCGGAGATTGGCGGGAAGCCATTCGAAGTGGCGGCAACGATTCTTAGAATGCCAATCTTCGAGTTGATCCTGGGCATGACATGGTTGCACTGGAACCATGCCCAGATTGATTGCCAAGCGAAGAAGATCACAGTGAAGCATGGAGACTCGTTTATTGTCATCGAAGGTATAAGATCCACCTCTTGTGTGCTTTTATCTTCAGTACAGGCCGTTAAGGCCCACCTACAGGGGGAGGAGGTTTACCAGATTCTGTTTGAGATAGAGGAGGCCAAGGGGGCCATGACAGACATCCCAGTGGTGTGGGACTTCGTCGACGTCTTCCCAGAGAAATTGCCAGGACTACCTCCGTGTCGAGAGCAGGATTTTCAGATAGAGTTAGTGCCCGGAGCCAGGCCGGCGTCTAGGGCCCCTTACCGGATGGCCCCGAAGGAGTTGGCGGAGTTCCGGAGTCAACTGCAGGAACTTGTAGAGGCAGGGTTCGTCCGGCCAAGTTCTTCACCGTGGGGAGCCCCGGTTCTGTTTGTCAAGAAGAAGGACGGAAGTCTCCGCCTATGCATAGACTATCGAGCGCTGAATAGACTCACGGTTCGGAATACCTACCCACTCCCACGAATCGATGAGTTGTTCGATCAGCTGGAGGGAGCACATTTCTTCTCGAAACTTGACTTAAGGTCAGGCTATTATCAGCTGCGGATCCGAGAAGAGGACATTCCGAAGACCGCTTTCAGTAGCCGATACGGACTGTTCGAGTTCACAGTGATGCCGTTCGGGCTCACGAATGCACCATCAGCATTTACGAGCCTTATGAACAGGGTGTTCAAGGAATATTTGGACGTATTCGTCATCATCTTTATTGACGACATCCTTGTCTACTCAAAGACGGAAGGGGAGCACGCACGACACCTGACCTTGACATTGGAGAGGTTACGGGAGCATCAGCTGTACGCAAAATTCAGCAAATGCCAGTTTTGGCTAAAGGAGGTGGCCTTCTTGGGCCATATCGTCAGTGGGGCTGGGTTGGCGGTAGACCCGGCCAAGATTCGGGCCGTTCAGGATTGGCCACCATTGAAGACGGCGACAGATGTACGGAGCTTCTTGGGACTTGCCGGGTACTACCGGAAGTTTGTAGAGGGATTCTCCCGGATCGCGCTCCCTCTTACGACTCTGACGAAGAAGGAATCCCCTTTTGTTTGGACACCACAGTGCGAGGCAGCCTTCGTGGAGCTGAAGAGTCGGCTCACTTCGGCTCCCATCCTCGCTATTCCGTCAGGAAGGGAGGGATTCCAGGTGTATACCGACGCCTCCTACCAAGGGATGGGTGCCGTTCTGATGCAGAACGGGCATGTGATAGCTTATGCCTCTCGACAGTTGAAGATCCACGAGAAAAATTACCCGGTCCACGATCTGGAGATGGGCGCAGTAATCTTCGCCTTGAAGATTTGGCGGCACTATCTGTACGGGGTTCATTGCGACATCTTCTCCGACCACCAGAAGCTGAGATACGTGGACACGCAAAAAGACCTCAACATCAGACAAAGGCGTTGGGTGGAGTTCCTGACAGATTATGAGTATACTATGCACTACCACCCCGGGAAGGCGAACGTGGTGGCAGATGCGTTGAGCCGGAGAGGAAATGCTTCAGGGAAGGGACCCCAGCTTATGTCTATGGAGCTGGTCCGGTCTTTCAGGGACATGCAGATATCCCTAGTATCCGAGGACGATCCAGAATTATACATGGAGTATCTAGCGTCGATGATCGCTATTGATGATATCCGGGACCGCATCAGGGAAGGGCAGAAGACAGACCCACGGACGGAACCGATATTTCGAACCTTGGAGGAGGGTTCGACAGGGGATTATACTCTGAAGGATGGGCTATTGTACTTCAGAGGAAGGATTTATATACCCGCAGGAGGTCAGATCCGGGAGGATATCATGGCGGAAGCACATTGCAGTAGGTATTCGATACACCCGGGAATCACCAAGATGATGGCCGATCTGAAGAGGATGATGTTCTGGCCAGGAATGAAGAGGGATATTACGCACTTCGTGACCCATTGCGAAGCCTGCCAGTTGGTGAAGGCGGAATGCAGAAACCCCGCGGGATTGTTGCAACCTCTTCCAGTGCCAGAATGGAAGCTTGAGGATATTGCGATGGATTTTATTCATGGTCTCCCCCGATCACGAGCGGGAAATGATTCGATATGGGTCATCGTAGATCGATTGACGAAGGTGGCTAGATTTATACCAGTCAGGAAGGACGATTCAGTGGGGGTTCTAGTTCGGAAGTTTGTGGAGCAGTACATCCGCTATCATGGAGTACCCAGGACGATCGTGTCAGATCGGGACGGTCGGTTTACATCCAGGGAATGGCGGTCGGTTCAGGCATACTTGGGCACTCGACTGACTTTTAGCACCGCCTTCCACCCTCAGACGGATGGGCAGACAGAGCGCACAAACCGGACACTGGAAGACCTGCTACGTCTATGCATCCTAGACCGAGGAGAGCCTTGGGAAAAGATGTTACCGATGGTGGAATTCTCGTACAACAACAGTCATCAGGCCAGCATAGGCATGGCCCCCTACGAGGCTCTATATGGACGGAAATGTAGAACCCCACTCTCTTGGATTCAGGACGAGGACCCGAAGGCTTTGGGATCGGATTTTGTTGAAGACACCGAGGCTCAGGTGAGGTTGATCAGGGACAGGATGTTAGAGGCACAGAGCAGGCAGGCCAAGTATTATGACGCCCGCCATCGTCAGGTGGAATTTCAGGTCGGGGACCGAGTGTTTTTGAAGATCCGGCCTATGCATGGAGTTTCTCGGATGCGTGGCCGAAGGAAGAAGCTCAGCCCCAGGTACATGGGCCCTTACAGGATCCTGGAGCGGGTAGGGGTCCTGGCTTACAGGCTGGAGTTGCCACCAGAGCTGGCAGCTCTGCATGATGTTTTCCACATATCCTCGCTGAGAAGGGCTCTACTACGCCCGGAGCAGCGGATTACGACCACCGAAGGGCCGGTAGCTTCGGACCGATCTGTTCACTTGGAGCTGGTGCGGATCGATGATAAAGGGGTACGGATCCTGCGACGCAAAAAGATTCCCTTAGTCAAGGTTCTGTGGAGGAACCATGGCCAAGAGGAGCATACTTGGGAGCCGCAGGATCTGATGCAACAGAAATATCCAGAGCTATTCAGTCAGGTATACCTCTCAGACCCCTCAAGATGTTAATTTATTCTCCTGCTTTAATTTACTAAGGGCTGCTCTAGGCAGATAGAGGCTTATCTTTTGTTTATTGGGGGCTTATCCTTGTTTATTGGGATCTTGGTCTGCCGACTGGGCGAAATGGACATAGATCTAGGTTTCCCTTTAAACCAATTTTAGCAAACAAGCCGCCATGCTGGGATGTTACGAGGTTCTTTTCTTCGGTAGTAAGTCCCGTAGACTCAACTTTGATTTCGGGGACGAAATCTTTGTTTTGTTTATTGGGATTTGTAACATCCCATTTCCAACTAGACCCCTAAGAATGGTTTTGGCCATGACTAGGTCATGACAAACCCTAGGAAGCCAGTAATGGGTCAAGAGATAGGGGACAGGAAGGTGGGGGATCACCATGGTCTGCAAATAGTGGAACTCTGAACCATGGTTTAGGATGACCATGGGCTACACCTTGACCCCAAAACCCAACCACAACACCCCTAATACCTTGGGAGGCCCATTAGAGCCATAAGGACCCATTGGGGTCAAACAAAGAGGCTCAATTGACCAAGGTCAACCCTAGCCCTAAATGGGTCAAACTAGCCTACATAGGGCCAATTGACCTACTCCTAACCTAGAGGACCCCACCTATGCCCTCCTAACCCTAAAGTGAGGTCAATGGGTCTCTAAGGACACATTGGGGTCAGCCCTAGAGGCCAGGTTGACCCAAGTCAACTCAAGCTCCTAATCTGGTCAAAGTACCCTTACCAAGGGTATGTGACCTCCAAAGTGCAGGGTAACCCTACATAACCCTTCCTAGACCTTAGGGGAGGCCAATGGGTCACCAAGGACCCAATAGGGTCAACCCAAATAGTTTTGTTGACCCAAGTCAACTCTGGCCCTAAAATGATCAAAGTGCCCTTACCAAGGGGCATGTGACCCCCAAGATGCCCAACCAACCTTACCCAAGTCTTCCTAGACCTTAAGGGAGTCCAATAGGTCACCAAGGACCCATTGGGGTCAACTCAAATGGTCATGTTGACCAAGGTCAACTCTATGCTAGAGTTAGGTCAAATTAGCCTAAATGAGTCAACCCAAGCTCAACCCCTTTTCCTTTTGAGTTAACCACAACATAATGAAATATTATGGGTGGAAAGGGCTGCCAATAGGCTGGGGAGTCAGCATGGTCAGTTTTGGTGACTAGGAAAGAGAGAGAAAGCTTCATCCCACACTAATGGAGGAGAGAGAAAAGGGGGAAGAGAGTTGAAGGAGGAGATTGGCCAAGGAAAGGCCAATGGTCCCCATTGATGGCAGCATTCATCTCCTCCAGTGAAGGGGAGGAGTTTCCAGCCGTTTTCCTGGCTGTCAAGGGGCAGTTACAGCCTCCACCATCATGGCCGAGACAAGCCTTTAATGGCCATGATGGCCATGGCAGTTTCTCCCATTCTTCTCCCCCTCTGATGATTTAAACACCACCAGTGAGCTTGGGGGAGGATTTCCCAATCCTTAACTGAAGAAATCCGGCGAGTTTACTGGGAGGTTGCAGAAATCCGATCGGCGGCGCCACCACCATGTCAACCCGCAGATCCGCTCGTCTCCAGGCCGCCAACAAGGTCCTCCTCCTCCTCTTTTCTCATGGGTAGATCTTAGGTTCCATTAGGGCTGAGGTTCGGGCTCAATTGAGCCCGATCCAATTCAGAAAATTCATGGCTGTCGGCCGAGAAAATTCTTGGTTTTATCGCCGGAATCCGCCCCTCCGGCGGCTGTGCCGCCGTCTGGCGATAGCCACCACCTCAACGGAGGTGATGGTGGCGGTGGCCGGCCGGGGAAGGGACTGGGTGGCCGGCGGCAGACGTTTGAAGTCGGCGCAGGAAGGAGCAATCCTGGCCGTTGGCTCATCGGGGACGATGACCAGATGCCGTCGATCTGCGCCAAGATTCGTGCGGCATCAGATTAGATACTATAGGAATTAAATAAGAAACATTTCATTTCTGTCACACTGATTGTATTTAATGTATTTAATTTTTAAAAATACTTAGGGACCCTGAATGGAAATCTGCCCAACATGAAAATTGTAGCTTAGGGTGTCTAGTTTGTAGCAAAAATTGTTTGGACCCTTTTTGGCCACTGGTTAGACCAGGGTACCCTTTTTGGTAGGACCTATACCTAGACCTAAACAGAAATTAATTTTGGTGCCCACACTTCATTCCTTGTCCAAACAAGTTGAAATTTGGGCAGTGAGAAGGTCTTAGGCATATCTAGAACCTGTCGAAAATTTAGAATTTTTGGAGAACATTTTTCTATAGTTTTTAGAAAAATTTAATAAATATTGATTAATTTAATTATGTGACCTAATTAATTTAAAACTCCCCCAAATTTTGGTGGGTGGCCTTAGATGTCATGATAGGTATAGGGTTTAAACTTTAGCTCATTTGGAGATGTTTAGGATAGGTAATTTACCCACCCTATATATGACCCTATAAGGGTATTTTGGTCAAAAACCACTATTTGATGGTTGAGTGGCCAAATTCCCTCATCAGAGGCTGAAATTTTGGCCACTGATATACTTTGACTTGTTACACTCACTTATGAAGTTTGGAGTGGTTTGGACTAGGGTAGCCCTAGAATTTTAGGGTAGGCCCTTTAGGGTAAAGTTCTAGGGTTTGAGGAATTTGGGGTCAAAAGACCTTGGATGGGCTTGAAACTTGGGACAGATGTCCATAGGGTTACTATGGTCCTGTGGTTAAAATTTTAGGGCATTTGGAAGAATTTAAACCCCTTAAATCTATAACCCTAGTTTAGGGCACTAGCTTTGAAATCATAAGTTCTAATACCAAAACCTTCTGAAAAGGGCTGAGTTTTTGAATGGGTAGTTGTTTAGGGTATTTACATCTCTGGAAATTTTATAATAAATTTTGGATGAATAGGTTTGGTACTTTATTCACAAAGTCATGTTTTACAATTTCCACTTAGGAATTTTTGGAGATAAATATACTTGATTAAATCTGATGAAACTTAGCAAAGAGGCTTGTAATAATGGTACCCATCTCTGTAAATTCTTAAGAAATTTTTGAAGAAATATATTTAGTAGTTGCTTCTTTAATTATTTAATTCTATGAAACTTTGGTAAATTTAATAATGACATTTAGATGGTCTGAAAAATTTTAATTTCTTCATCATGATGTTTCTAGTTCCTTATGAAGCCCTAGTAATTTTTACATAATTATTGGAGACATATTTGTGGCACTTCCTTCATTATATTTGATCTTGGGAATTATTTTCAATAAATTTTTCAGAGGTCAAGAACTATATGGAAAATTATGAACATTGGCAACCAATAATATTTCTCTGTTATTTAGTGGATAAAAATTTTAGGAGGCCATTACCTTAGCAAATCATATGGTTCATGTTCAAATTGACTGTGGCCTAGCTGTTGAGGAAAATTCAATAAATAGTAGATTAATTAGGAAAAATATAATTTTCTGAATTTAGACTATATTTATCATAATAGACCTCTGGTAAAATTTGTAGAGTTATTGGAGGAGAATTTAGAGTATCACCTATTGAGTACATCATGTAGCTTAAGTGGTCTGCATATAGCAAAACTGCAGGATTTCATTTGGATGTGAATTAGGGCACGTATGATGGGTCTTGATGGTTTGCTGCAAGAACAAGTGGAATGGGCTGCATCTTTGGAAGATGAGTGAGTAGGGAGTGGTTTTGTCTAGGGTTTAAAGGCGTTCGGGTCCGACGAAAGATCGTCCTACCCAAGGAGAGTTGGAGTCAAATCACCCTAGGATTAGCATATCGAAACATGAGAAAATAATGGGTAAGGGAATCAACCAATAATAAAATAAGTACCTTGCGAAAGGGAACGCTGGGCGTAATCCCAACACAGTTCCTAGTGCCCCTTGAGAGCCCTTCACAGGGAATACCGGGGGCAGTCCTGGGTTAACGTAAATTGTTTAACAAGCTGAAAAGAGTAACTTAGTAATTAGGGTTGCACATTTCACAGACACTGATGGCACGGGATGTTGGTCCGGGGAGCTTCGGCTCGATTGTTTGTGACGGACGTGTTGGTCCGGGGAGATTCGGCTCGGGTTTTGATTACGCTAAACTTGCATGTGCATAAAAGGAATGATATTAAGGTGGTGGGTCTCCGGTATTGGAGGATCTTAGCACAGACACCAATCCGTTGACTCGGCAAGTGTTGTGATAGCACTTCGCCAACAGAAGTCCGGTGCGCCAGCCGGCAAGAGTACGCAGGAGTCCGCTTGTGCACCAGCGTTGAGGCGTACGATAGGTCTGACCAGTAGTGCTATACTGGTTTAGAGGTGGGCGAGGCCCAACCCACCGCTTCCGTCTGCCACTACGGAGGTATCCTGGGAGGTGAGGCTCCAGAAAGGGGGAACTAAAGGTCTGTGTGCACAGAGTCGGGTGTGTGTGTTGCACTTGCTTGATCCATCATACCCACTTGCATGTCATAGCATAAGCGATTCGTTTAACCTTCGACACCTAAAATATAAGTGGTATGGGACACTTATACATTAGGCCCTGCAAAACGACCCCTTGGTCTATAAGCTTGTGTGGGCAAGTTTATAAATTAAGGTTAATTTTCTTTACATATATATATATTGCTGTTAATAACCGACACCCCAACGTATAAATTGGTATGGGACTCTTTATACGATGGGAGCCTTGCAAAAGACCCCTTGCTTATATGTACCCCTATAAGTTAAGGTCACTTTACTTTACTTGTTTACATATATGATTAGTTACTATATAAATTGCTAGATTTAAGTCCACCGTCACCTGCATTTGATATACTCTCCACTTTCAAGTCCTCCCTTTCTTCCTCTCCGCTCGGTGTCTAGGAGCCACGGGGGAAGGGGTGGGGGATGATAGGACTTAGTCTTTTAGACTAACGGTTTTCGAACCACATCATTTAGGGGATCGCGGAGCCCAGACTGGAGGAGCAGCCCCAGAGGTTGACACGCTTGGAGATAGGGCAGTCTAGCACAGGAGTTCAGACAGCTGGGACCGTGAGGCCCTTACTCTAGTAGTTTTTATTTTATTTCCTCATGAGAGATCTTGTAGTGAGGAATTGATGTATCGGGCATAAGCCCTTATTTACAGTGCTTGGTTTTGTGGACTCTCCCATCGTGGAGATATTTTTACTTGATGTGATATTTCTGTGGACTTTTACTTAGAGTTGTGCTCCGCATGATGCTACTCTAATTTTGTTACTATGCTGCGATCGAATTGGCCGGCAGAAACAGCGTTTTGTGGTGATGTCGCTTCAAGGCGTGAAGGGTCACCGCAAAGCGGCGGTTCTGGGCATAAGACCCCGGTGGCGAGAAAGAAAAAAAAAATGGGGTCTTACAGAAGAACTGGAGCTCGGCAGACCGGTTTGGCAGATGCCTTGGTCTTGCTCTAGTGAAGCGGCAAGTGGAAGCCGTGGAGACCGCCGGTCAGCGCGGACAGGAACTGGAGGTCGCCCGGTATGGCGGGCTAGATCCAGTGTCCGCCTGTAAGTGCGGACTGGCCCTTGCGGCCAGTGGGCTGGACTTGGTGGGAATTGAACCAAGTCCAGGAGGCTCAGTCCGGGGAGATCGCGCAGTGGAGCGCGGGCTGGTTTCTCAGTCCGCCAAGCGTAGTAGAAGTGCAGTTGCCTTGTTTGCTAGCTTGGGGAAATGCAGACTGGAGAATTGCTTGTGCAGGAGCGTGCGGACTGGAGCCGGAGTCCGCTGAGTCCGGTTGAGCCTTGTGATGAGGTTATGGACTCAGGGAAGCGGACTGGAGTTCGCTGTATACGCGGACTGGGGTCTGCTGTTAGCGGACTGGATTGGCGTGTCCGCTAAGTCCGGAGGTGCCTTGGAGTTGAGGTAATGGACTTGGGATATGCGGACGATAGCCGGGTATCCGCTGAGTCCGGCAGGTGCCTTGATGGGGCGGTTGCGGGCTCGGGTTTTGCGGGCTGATGCCTTGTCCGCAGAATGGCGGATACGGCTGTTGTGGAGTCCGGCTGTGGTGGTCCTGGCTTGGTCTCTGGCGGCAAGGCGGACTGGATATTGGAGTCCGGCCTTGGAGAAGCTGGGGCGGACTGGCTATCTGCACAGGGCGGCGAACTGGCATGTGTGTCCGCGGGCTGGCGGACACATAAGTTCTTGCTGCGGGATGTGGCGGTGATCCTATCGCCTAGGGCGGTGACCATACTCATCGTCGTGCCTATAAATAGGACCCATGTCACATCAGGATGTACCGGAACCTAGACCGAAGTAAGTGAACAGTATCTGAGCTCGCGTAAGTTGCTGCGGCCTGGACTTTGTGTCCGCGCGGATAGAGAGTTGACCCGGTTGTGCTGTGCAGGTTGTGCGGATAGCGCTGGAAAGCCAGGACTTGGCTCTGATTGCGGTCAGGGACAGTGCGGACTCTGCGGTTAAGCAACAGGCGGTAAACATCAGGTCGCGGATAGCGGCCAGGCGGTCTTCTCTTTGGCGACTTGGTTCGGGGTTCAGGAAGTCGCCGGTTTCTGGCGGACTGTTCCATTCGGTGGCGCAGCTTGTGCGGTCTGGCGGCGTGCAGACCGGCGGTGAAGAGCTAAGCATTGGAGTAAGGGTGAGTCCGCGCGGCTTGGGTTGCGGTCTGGCGACCTGGCGGACTGAGCGGACTCCACAGCA
Organism: Platanthera guangdongensis; assembly: GCA_039583875.1. NCBI lineage: Eukaryota > Viridiplantae > Streptophyta > Magnoliopsida > Asparagales > Orchidaceae > Platanthera > Platanthera guangdongensis. The sequence continues at coordinate 78,810,675 of CM077156.1, read as the reverse complement.
GTAGGTCGGCGGCTTGATTGTTTGAGTCCGCGCGGCTTGTTTTTTGTTCTTGTCTTTGTAACTGTCTCTGCTCTCCCGGTGTTGGGTTTTGGTGAAGCATGTCTCGCCATGTATGTCTCGCCTTGTAAAGAAGTTTGCTCTTGATCAATAAAGAAGTTTGTGCTGCATGTGTTGCTGGTTGTTACTGCTTTGTTGAGATAACCACTGTTAACTCCACGATCCGGGAAAACTTTCAACATATAAGTGGGCGTTTTCTCCTTCGGTTTGTTGAGTTTTCAGCAGGGTATCCAAGGGGGCGTCTGCGGTTTGTTGAATTTTAACATGGTACCAGAGCAAGGTTGTTGGAGTGGTCAAGCAGTGCTCAATGGAAGTAGTTGCTCTTCTGAAGAGGAAACCAGTGGTAGAACCATGGCAGTGGAGGATGCAAGTTGTCTTGGTATTGATCTTCTTACAGAGGCGAACTGTGAACGGTGGAAGTCCTGTATGAAGAGCTTTCTTCTTGGCGAGGACCTTTGGGAGGTTGTATGCGGAGCAGGAAGACAAGAGGATACTGCTGGCAATGCTGAGGCGATGAGAGCTTGGAAGGAGGCAAATGCGAAAGCAGAGTCTATTCTCAAGCGGGTGATCTCATCGGAGCTCTTGGACCACATCAGTGGATGTCGGTCAGCTGCGGAGGTCTGGACTTCCCTTGATGGGTTGTTCAGGAAGAAGGTGATGAAGGTTGCTGCGGATGATGGTCCCTCTACTTCATATCAGGAAGAAAGGAGTGTTTCTCCTAGGCGTGATAGGAAGAGGAAGGAAGGACCACGGTGCTATAAATGCAAGCAGCAAGGTCATCTTCGGAAGGAGTGCAAGGTTACCTTGCTCTCGGCGAACGGTGCTCAGGTAGGGAGGAAGGAGAAGAACGTAGTTGGGACTTCAACTAGTTCTGGATCAGATCGACTGGATGCCAAGGATAGTGCTGCTATCTGGCATGAAAGACTGGGGCATGTAGGGATGGACAAGCTGAAAGCAATGGCGGAAAGAAGACTCGTAAGAGGCTTGCCTAGATTGTCATCCTATGGCGATGGTCGGGGGTGTGCGGGATGTCAGGAAAGTGGAGCCTATCGCTTCATGGTCGACAAAGCACAAGCCAGGAGTAATGCACCATTGGCGGTTGTCCATTGTGCTCTGGTGGGACCGACCGTCACGGCCAGTCTTGGAGGCAGCAGGTTCATGCTGATATTGGTTGATGACTATTCTGGGTATACTTGGGTATACTTTATGAAGACGAAGTCCAACATGGTACGCTTGTTTGTGGAGTTCAAGAAGCTTGTCGAAGGCCAGCTTGGCCGGAGGATCAAGGTGTTGAGGACAAGTTTCGGTGGTGAGTTTGCCTCAACCGAGTTCTCACGCTTTTGCAGGAAGCAAGGGATCCGGATGGAGCTCTCTTGTGGACATACTTCACAACAGGGTAGTGTTGCAGCTCGGATGATCCGTTGGTTAACGGAGACCTGCAAGTGTTGGCTTCGGAGTAAAGGCGTTCTGAAGGCTCTTTGGGCGGAGGGAATAGCCTGTGCTACTCATGTCATCAACCGGATGCCTCTTAGCCCGATCATAGTGAAGACTCCTTATGAGCTAATGTTCGGAGTGAAGCCCTCAGTGAAGCACCTTCGGGTGTTTGGATCTACCTGCTATATACACTCTCCGGGTGCTCTCAAAACAAAGCTAGTCTTTGTAGGGTATGATGAGCAGAGAAGAAGATGGAGGTGTATGGATCCTGCGACGAAGAAACTCATAGTGTCGAGGGACATTGTTTTTGATGAGTTGACGCCGTATTGGGGTAGCTCTTATGTGGAGCTAGAGTTAAGCAGGTCAGATGGTGGGCTGAAGGAGGCTGCTACTAAGGAAGTGGAGTTGCCTGAGTCACCAGGTGCTCCAGGTTGTTCTAGCTCCGGGGCAAAGGCGTCAGAGTCGGGAAGAAGGGGGAGCGATGCTCCAGGACCTTCTGGCTCAAAGGCGGAGGCTTCCTGTTCAGGAAGCAAGGGGAGCGATGTTCCAGGCAGTTCATGTTCAAGAGGGGAGTCTTCTGGTTCAGGTAGCAGGGGGAGCGTTGCTCCAGGTGCTCTTGGTTCCAGTAAGGAGGCGTCTTGTTCAGGGAACAAAGGGAGCATTGTTCCGGGTTTGCCCGGGAACGGAGCTGGTTCAAAAGCAGCGGAGGTGGTTAGCCATGATCAGGTTCTTCGGAGATCGAAGAGGATCAGTAAGCCACCAGCTCGATATAGCGAAGGGAACACGGCGGACTTGGTCCCGTGTTTCCTTGTTAGCCCTCAGGTCGAGCAAGGGACTTCTGGCTGTGATGACCCCACTAGAATCAAGGAGGTGGTTGACACCAAGTCTGATGAGGTGACTTCTCTCAGAGGCAACGAGGCTTGGGCTTCTGGGTCCAAGGAAGTTGGTGATACTCCTGTGATGCATGAGTGGAGGTTGAAGCTGAAGAAGGCAGAGGGAAGCATGGCTCCTTTTGGGAGATGCTGGAGGGCTCCCTCATGGTCCATGATATGCGGGGCGAGGACTATGTCTTGGACATCTCTTCGTAGATGCTATCGGAAGGACCAGGTGCAAGGTTACGGGAGCTGCTGGAGTTATTCACCACTTCTCACTTCAAGGGGGAGTGTTGAATTCTGTGAAGTGAAAGTGGGTGAATGGAAGGCTTGGGAAACCTATCCGCGCGGACTACGCGGACTGGGTTGGCGGACTGCTAGGTCGGCAGGGATGTTGCAGGCGGTTTGCTCTGTGGCGGCCTGGGCGGTCTGTTCGCGCGGACTGCGCGGACAGCAGCGGCGGTCTGACAGGCCAGTGTATGCTCAGCATGCGGTCTACTCCCAGGATGTAACCGGGCGGATAGGAATGTTATCCGCGGAGTCCGTCTTGAAGCGGACTGAAGAACTGGAGCTCGGCAGACCGGTTTGGCAGATGCCTTGGTCTTGCTCTAGTGAAGCGGCAAGTGGAAGCCGTGGAGACCGCCGGTCAGCGCGGACAGGAACTGGAGGTCGCCCGGTATGGCGGGCTAGATCCAGTGTCCGCCTGTAAGTGCGGACTGGCCCTTGCGGCCAGTGGGCTGGACTTGGTGGGAATTGAACCAAGTCCAGGAGGCTCAGTCCGGGGAGATCGCGCAGTGGAGCGCGGGCTGGTTTCTCAGTCCGCCAAGCGTAGTAGAAGTGCAGTTGCCTTGTTTGCTAGCTTGGGGAAATGCGGACTGGAGAATTGCTTGTGCAGGAGCGTGCGGACTGGAGCCGGAGTCCGCTGAGTCCGGTTGAGCCTTGTGATGAGGTTATGGACTCAGGGAAGCGGACTAGAGTTCGCTGTATACGCGGACTGGGGTCTGCTGTTAGCGGACTGGATTGGCGTGTCCGCTAAGTCCGGAGGTGCCTTGGAGTTGAGGTAATGGACTTGGGATATGCGGACGATAGCCGGGTATCCGCTGAGTCCGGCAGGTGCCTTGATGGGGCGGTTGCGGGCTCGGGTTTTGCGGGCTGATGCCTTGTCCGCAGAATGGCGGATACGGCTGTTGTGGAGTCCGGCTGTGGTGGTCCTGGCTTGGTCTCTGGCGGCAAGACGGACTGGATATTGGAGTCCGGCCTTGGAGAAGCTGGGGCGGACTGGCTATCTGCACAGGGCGGCGAACTGGCATGTGTGTCCGCGGGCTGGCGGACACATAAGTTCTTGCTGCGGGATGTGGCGGTGATCCTATCGCCTAGGGCGGTGACCATACTCATCGTCGTGCCTATAAATAGGACCCATGTCACATCAGGATGTACCGGAACCTAGACCGAAGTAAGTGAACAGTATCTGAGCTCGCGTAAGTTGCTGCGGCCTGGACTTTGTGTCCGCGCGGATAGAGAGTTGACCCGGTTGTGCTGTGCAGGTTGTGCGGATAGCGCTGGAAAGCCAGGACTTGGCTCTGATTGCGGTCAGGGACAGTGCGGACTCTGCGGTTAAGCAACAGGCGGTAAACAGCAGGTCGCGGATAGCGGCCAGGCGGTCTTCTCTTTGGCGACTTGGTTCGGGGTTCAGGAAGTCGCCGGTTTCTGGCGGACTGTTCCATTCGGTGGCGCAGCTTGTGCGGTCTGGCGGCGTGCAGACCGGCGGTGAAGAGCTAAGCATTGGAGTAAGGGTGAGTCCGCGCGGCTTGGGTTGCGGTCTGGCGACCTGGCGGACTGAGCGGACTCCACAGCAGTAGGTCGGCGGCTTGATTGTTTGAGTCCGCGCAGCTTGTTTTTTGTTCTTGTCTTTGTAACTGTCTCTGCTCTCCCGGTGTTGGGTTTTGGTGAAGCATGTCTCGCCATGTATGTCTCGCCTTGTAAAGAAGTTTGCTCTTGATCAATAAAGAAGCTTGTGCTGCATGTGTTGCTGGTTGTTACTGCTTTGTTGAGATAACCACTGTTAACTCCACGATCCGGGAAAACTTTCAACATATAAGTGGGCGTTTTCTCCTTCGGTTTGTTGAGTTTTCAGCAGGGTATCCAAGGGGGCGTCTGCGGTTTGTTGAATTTTAACAGTGCCAAATACACTCGCTGCGATCTGCAGCTTTGTTTCTTACTTGCGATCTGAAAGGATTGCTTTCTCAATGAATATCTTCTGTAAGATATTCTCTGTCCGCTCTATCACCACTTCCGGAGGCCGCCCCTACAAGGGTGTAATATATTTCTACTGCAGTGGGATGAAGGTTGTGGGCCTTCCCAACAAAATCCACAACTGGATCTCTAGGTTCTTGATTTTTGAGGGCGACCTAGGGTTCGCGCACACCTATCCGCAGGTGCGTGCGGACTCCGCCTTCAAAAGTGTGCAGCTGGATGGCCTTGAGTCCGCCATTGTCGAGTTCCTGGCCAATGCTAGGCTCGACATCGAGCATTATATTCCGCTGCTGGCGAGCTTGGCGAACGTCATGCCTGAAGAGAGTAAGTGGCTTTCGAACTCAGCTTTTGCATCCGCCCTGACCTTGGTGTTTAACTCTTTTGTTTTTTGCAGCGACCTTGGCGGTACCCGCCAACTTACCGCAGATGCCTAGCGGTTTCATTCCTACACAGAAAGAAAAGAAAGAAGCAGTTGCAAAAAAGAGGAAGGAGGAAGGGGATCCCGCAGCGGACTACTCTTCCTCCGAAAGCTTCTCTATGAGCGGCTTCGGCATCAGCCAGAAGGATCTTAGGGGGAACCCTATGGTCCATTGGCACAGTAAGAACAAACACGTCCGCCTGTCCGCCGTGCTTCCTTCGTGGAAGAGTCCGCGGATAACACGCCATGCCCACATCGCGATCTCTGCGCTTTACGGAAAGCGCAACTTGAGCGACCTCAAGAAGGTGCCCGCCGCCGACCTCCCTCTACTAGCCTCTCAGGCTTCTGCGAACAGCGCAGTGACAAACCATTATGTTGCCACTCTGGCCAGAGACCTGTTGAGGCAGAACGAACAACTTCAAAAGGAGAATAAAGCGCTAAAGGAAAGGAACGTGCGGCTGGGAAAAGGGGTTGCTCAGCAAAGAGAGGAGCTGGGGGTGAGTTGAATTCGCAGTGGCCTTAATTTTCTATCCGCCGCGATCTGTCTGATTTGCTTTTGTTTGTGCAGGTCGCCTATGACTTGGAAAACAGCAACTTCCAGTCTGCCATGCTCCCTTTCGTAAAGGAGCCGTCGAGGTCGCCATTGAGCGACTTGTCCGCGACGGCTTCATAAAGGAGGGAGTGGATGGCGTCCCTTTTTTGGAGATCTTCCCCGAGCTGTCTCCCCAGGTCGCGGCGATGGAGAGGGACAAAAAGGCAAAGATATTATTGAGGAAGAAGGCGAAGAAGAAGAAGACGAAGAAGAAGAAGAAGACGGAGAAGACGGAGGGCATGGCGAAGAGCAAAGTGCCAAGGAAACAACGGACAACGCTGCCTCAAGCCAGCGAGTAGATGAACTGTCCGCCGAGTCTGACAACTCTGCATCCTCTTCTGCGACCGGGAGCTCGCATAGCGGGTCTTCCTCAAGTACAGGATCGGACAGCAGCGGGAGCGGCTCGGGGGGCTATTATCCAGAAGTTGACATTGTTGGTGACAGCCCTGCGCCTCCAGAAAAGAAACAAAGCACTATAGAATGATCATTGAATTTTTCTTTTTTGATTTTTGTAAAAGGGGGCGGACGCAAGAACGCAGTTCGCCCAACATACAAAATGATGTAAACAATTTTTGATGAAATAGAAAGGATATTTTTGGCATGTGTTCTTTCTACAATGCTCTTTTTCCACGCTCACCGCACCGACACTTAGCAGTCCGCACGACACGCTGATAAATCTGAGCTTTTTAACTTGCTGATTAGAGACAATTACTGTTCGCCTTTAGAAGAAGAAATTGTCAGGCGGATTCTGTTGAGTTTCAATTACAGTCCGCATGACACATCATTTATAACGAATCTTGCTGATTAGAGAATTCATTCAATGTCCGCCTTAAAAATGACGAAAAATAGCCAGCTGATAACAATGTCAGATGGTACTTCATTGAGTTCTAGTAGAGTCCGCAATTCTTTTTATTAACTTATTGAATTATAACATGAAAACCATTCGGCGGTCTGAGCGGATACAGAAAACCAAGCCGCTCATAATAGAACCTATATAGCTCATGGTTTCAAGAAAACCGTCGGACTTAGTGGATACAGAAAACCAGTTCGACGAAGATAGAATGTAAAATAATCCCAACGTCACTGGCGGACTGCGCGGATAGAAAAGTCCAGTCCGCCAAAGATAGAAATAACCTATAGTGACACAGAGAACCAATCCGCTCATAAAAGAAATGACCTATAGCTTGTGACTAGGTGGGCAGGTGAGCCGAAGCGGCATACTTTTCTCACCAGGCTGCAAGCTATAGTCAACCCACAGAAGCTGGCAGACTGGGCGGACACAGAAAACCAATCCGCTTACAATAGAAATGATTCATAGCTTGCGACCTGGTGGGCAGGTGAGCCGGAGCGGCATACTTTCCTCACTGGGCTACAAACTACAAAATCAACCCAAACAAGAGGACTGAGCGGATAGAGAAACACCAGTCCGCACATAATTCCCTGCGAAGAGCAAGATACTCACTTGGCGGAACGGTTCCCTGCCCTCTTGCCTGGAGTACAGTCTAAGCTGTGGGTCTCCTGCAGGCACTGCTCGAGGGTACCACGGAGTGTTCGAGGGTTACAAGCTAAGATGACCCGCGGGAAGGTGAGTCAGAATGGCATACTTTCCTCACGTGATCATCGAAGTTGTAACGATATCCCTAATGCGGCATGGTAGAGCTTTTCCCCACCCAACCCTCCATAATGCAGAGGTGGGGTCAGGTACTTGTCGGGATCCGAAGTCCAGAATCCAACCGCGCTAGAGCCTGCAAGCTCCCACTACATGGTGCGAAATCTCCTCGCAACATGTGGTCTTTGTGGTGTTACGCTAATGACAACAGCTCTAGGGGAGGTCTTGCTGAACTCGGCGATGTCTCCTGGTATCAGTGAACCGTTGAAGGTCTTTGGGAGAGAGAGAAAACATTAGAAAAAGGTGTCAGTATGGATTATAAAATATATTTACAAAGTAATTATTAGAAAGAAAAGGAAGTTCAGGAGCAGAACCGTTTTTGGAATCTCTCTTAGCATTTCATCTATTATGATTACATAAATTAAACACTTGAAGAAGAATTAGCAGACAGTTTCTATTCATAATAACTCTTGAAGAAGTTACACAAAGTAGAGAGAAGGAGGTTCAAGAATAGAACCGTTTGAGATCATCCCCGCTCCATGTGTGTGGTATATCCTCTCCTTCGTATGTCTGCAAGCGGTAAGCGCCGCTCTTTAATGCTTCTTTGATAACAAAAGGGCCGGCCCAATTTGGATTAAGCTTCCCAATCGAACCAGCTCTTGCAGCAGCATCAATCTTCTTTAGAACGAGATCTCCCACTTGGAAGTGTTTGATCCTCACATTCTGATCAAAGTAGCGGGCCATCCTTCTTTTGACCTCTTCCTATCTTATGGCTGCTTGATCTCTGATGGCCTCGATGTGTTCCAAGCTGAACCTCATCTCTTCATTGTTCAACTCAAGCCAGTACTCAACGCCTTCTCTTGCAAGCAGAACTCTGGGTGACGGGACTTCAAACTCAACTGGGATAAGTGCCTCTGAGCCATGAGAAAGTTTGAATGGAGTCTCCCCAGTTGCGGATGATGGCGTTGTCCTAAGGGACCAGAGAACTGAGGGAAGCTGATCAGCCCAGCTGCCCTTGAGATTCTGCACTTTCTTTTTGAGCAAATTGAGGATCTGCTTGTTGGCTGCTTCTACTTATCCATTGCTTCTGGGAAGATGAACTGATGCAAACCGTAGCTCTGTTCCGATCTGCCTGCAAAAATTTTTCATCTCGGAGTTGTTGAATTGTAGCCCATTATCAGTGATTATAGCCATTGGAATTCCATGTCGGCAGACGATCTCCCCCCAAATGAAGTTTCTGATGACCTGAGTAGTTGTCTTTGCCAATGCCTTGGCATCGATCCACTTGTTGAAGTAGTCGATCATTACAATGATGAAACGCCGCTGACTGCTTGCCATGGGAAAAGGACCGAGGAGGTCCATTCCCCAAACTGCGAAGGGCCAAGGAGTTGCAATCGATCTGAGGGACTGAGCTGCTTGGTGCTGAAGTGGAGCAAACTTCTGGCACTGAACACACTTTCTGGCATAGATCTCAGATTCTCTCTTCATAGTGGCCCAGAAATATCCTTGCCGCAGGATTCGTTTTTCAAGAGTTCTTGCTCCCGAGTGGCTTCCACACTCTCCTGAATGAACCTCTTACAAAACAGTAAAAGCTTCTTCTTCCGAAGCACACCGGGCCATGGTAGAGAGGAAAGTTTTTCTGTAAATGACTACCGCCAATAGGAAGTAGTGAGCTGCTTTTATTCTGAACTTTTTCTTATCTCTGACTGTGTGATGATAGTCTCCCGTTGACAAATAGAGGATGAATGGGTCCATCCAAGAGGCACGTTGGTCTACTTGCATCAAATCTCCTTCCATCACTGTCGGGCGGAAGAGTTCGGAAGTTATTCCTCCTGAAGGCATCCCGTACTTGGAAAGAAAATTGGCCTCCTCGTTTTCTGTTCTGGGGATGTGCTATATAGTAAAGCTCTTGAACCTACCAACTTCTATCTTTACAAGAGCTAGATATTTCTTCAAGATCGGCTCTCTTGTTTCGAAGTTACCGAGGACTTGTGACGCCATCACCAGAGAATCTGTTTTGATGTGAACATGATCAATTCCTAGTTCTCTTGCGAGCCTCAAGCCTGCTAGCAAAGATTCATACTCGGCCTGATTATTTGTTACTGGAAAGTAGAATTTGATGGCATGCTCCAACTTGACTCTGTTTGGATTGATGAGAACCACTCCTGCTCCAGAAGAGCTTCTTCCTGAGGCACCATCAACATAGATGGTCCAAGCCAAAGGTGACCTTTCTGCCTGATCAGGACTGGACTCTGGCATGTCGATTAGAAAATCTGCTAGAACCTGAGCTTTAATGGCTGTCTTGGGCACATAAGAGATTTCAAATTCACTCAACTCTATTGCCCACTTAGCTAGCCTGCCGGAATGTTCTGGTTTTTCCAACACACCCTTCAAAGGCTGATCTGTGACGACTTGAATTGAATGTGCCTGGATGTACGGACGAAGCCTGCGAGCTGACATGACCAGTGCCAAGGTTAACTTCTCTAAAATTGGATATCGTGTCTCAGCACTATTCAGTATATGGCTAACATAGTAGATTGGGAATTACTTTCTGCTTTCTTCCCGAAGAAGAATGGAGCTGACAGCCTCAGGGCCAACACCTAAGTATAAGAAAAGAATCTCTCCTGGCCGGGGACTCTGAAGCAGGGGTGCTGAGGTCAGTTGCATCTTTAACTGCTCAAAATCCTGTGAGCATTCTTCCGTCCACTCAAATTTGGATGCCCCTCGGAGAGTTTTGAAGAATGGAGCACTCATATCTCCAACCCGAGAGAGAAGTCTCGCAAGGCCTGCTAGCCTCCCCCCTAACTGCTGAACTTCTTTTGGCGAACGAGGGGCAGACATATCAAGGATGGCTTTTACTTTATCAGGATTGGGGGCAAGTCCTTCTGGAGTAAGGAGATGACCAAGAAACTTCCCCTTACTCACCCCAAACGTAGCAAACGTCTCTTCTAGGTCTCGCAAGTACAGCGAAAACGATTTACTCTTAATCAAGAGATCGTCTACATACACTTCTAGGTTTCTTCCCTTCTGATGGTTAAACACACGGTCCATCATCCGTTGGTAGGTTGCGCCAGCATTCTTAAGCCCAAAGGGCATCACAAGGTAGCAATAACAACCATCATTAGTAATGAATGACGTGTGAGAAACGTCAGGCTTATGCATTCTTATCTGGTGATAACCAGAAAATGCATCTAAAAAACTCATATAAGAGTACCCTACCGCGGAATCAACTAAAGAATCTATCCGAGGCAAGGGGTAGCAATCTTTAGGGCATGCTTTATTAAGTTTGGTAAAATCTACACACATTCACCATTTCCCTCCTGGTTTCTTAACCATTACAACATCAGAAATCCAAGTAGGATATTGAATTTCTTTGATAAAATTTGCTTTGAGGAGCTTTGCGACCTCCTCCCTTATCGGCTCAGCAAGCTTGGGGGCTATGTCCCTCTTCTTTTGCTGTATAGGCTTGCAGCCGGGATCAACATTCAAATGGTGGCACGCAACATCAGGATCTACCCCTGGCATGTCTTCTGCTGACCAGGCGAAGACGTCCAGATTGTTCAGCAAGCAGGAAATCAACTCAGCCTTTTGATCTTCAGGTAGCTCCAGGTTGATGGAGAGCTTCCTCTCCTCCCCTTCAGCAATAGGGACTCCTTGTGTCACTTGGGCAGGTTCCAGGTGAGCACCTTCATCAGCAGTAACTTCTGAACTTGGAGAGGCTTCTGCAGCTTCTGTTGGAGCAAGGGAAGGGCTGGCTTCAACCATGTTGACAGTGCGGACGTAGCACTGCCTTGCTCTTCTTGGGTCACTCCTCACCCGACACATCCTCCCATTGGCAAAGAACTTGACGGCAAGGTGGTAAGTGGAAACCACCGCTTGATACTTGTTTAACAGGGGCCTGCCGAAGATGGCATGGTAGCTGCTGGGGGCGTCAACCACTATGAACTGTATCTGCTTAGTTGCCCCTCCAAGCTTCACTGGCAAGATGACGCTGCCCTCCACTTCTTTTCTCTCTCCTGAGAAACCATAGAGTGGCCCCTCAGTGGAAAGCAGAGGCTTTACGGTCCTCAGGGCCTCAAAAGTAGACTTAAACAGGAGGTTGACCGAGCTGCCTTTGTCAACCAGAATTCTATCTACTGTGAAGTCTCCAAGCACAGCCTTGATTACAACTGCATCATCAAATGGGTTGGCTGTTTGAGGTAGATCTTTTGGACCAAAGGTGACGACTTCTCTTGGAGGTGCAACGGAAGAAGAGGCCACCTCTGCCTGGGTGACCCTTGAAATTGATGATTTCCTAGTGGACTCGGTCCCTGCTCCACCGTGGATGAAGAAGAGGCGTCCTAGAACCCCTTCATCATCTGCATCGAAGCACTCCACTGGGACGTTGATCGGCCTAAGACGGCCTTCGTCCTCTATATCCACACATTCCTGGTATGCCTCAGCTACTTCTTTGCCCTTTGAGGTGGATGGCTTTGAAGAGGAAGGAGAATCCTTCTTGGCCAGGTCAATCTTGCCCTCGGCAAGCAACTTCTCTATCAGCGTTCGAAGGGCCTTGCAGTCCTCAGTCAGATGACCTTTTTCTTTGTGGAACTGACAATATTGTGTATTATTCCTTGGCTTCCACATCTTCTGAGGCTCTTGCCTCTTTTCCTCTGATCTCCTTTGCAAGATCTGGATGACTTCGTCAAGGTCCAGATCTGCAACATCCTCCATGGGGCTTTCATCAAATTGGATCGGAGCAGGCAAGGCTGCTTGTTGGAGGATGGGAAGAGCTTGCAATGGAATGGCGGGAGTGGCGGTCAACAGCAGTCTCTGCTCACGAAACTGTTGATGGCCTTGGAATGGTTTCTTGTTGCGGAAGTTCCTGCCTCTTTGAGACGGAGGCTGAAAATCTAGGCGAGGGGGCTTCTCACGAGAGGAAGAAGCGGAGGCATCCCTTCCTTCAGCCTTAGCTGTCAGGGATGAGACATAAGTCGGATTGGCATTTTCTCCTTCAATGAAACGATTGACAATGACGATCAACTCTTGATAAGTCTCTGGCGCCTTGGTTGTTGCTTTAAACTTCAGAGGGCCCTCCCGGAGGCCACGGATCAAGGCGACCTTATAATAATCGGGGTTTATATTCCTGACCCCCCTGGATCTCTCTCTGAAAGCGATCAACGAATCGTGCCACCGATTCATTATCCCTTTGCTTGATTTCAAATAGGGCAGCTGGCCCATTCTTCCTCTTCCTTGAGGTAGCGAACCTCAGCAACAACTGGCTACGAAGCTCTGCGAAAGAAGAGATAGTGCCCGAAGGCAGCTCATAGAACCACTCTCTCGCTTGTCCTTCGAGAGTGGTAACCAGCAGTTTACACTTAATTGCATCTGAGAGGCATCTCAAAGTAACTGCCCCCTCAAATGCTTGGAGGTGAGAAACTGGATCTGTCGCTCCTGCATAGAATGGGATGCGAGGCTCCCTGAAGTTGCTCGGAGCCGACTCCCATCGGATTCGGTCGACAAAGGGAGACGGGGTCTCGAACTCTGCGGGGTGGAAAGGGCGGACTGGAGCCGGGGAGTCTATGGGCTCGGCGGACTGGCAGTCAGCAAAATGAAGCTGGCAGGCTGGAGTGCCCCTGATAGCTTCTCTGAAGAAATCTCTGAAAGAAAACTGCTCCTCCTGAGGGTGCAGAGGGGCAGCGGACTGAGCTGGGTTCCGAAGAGTTGCTGGCGGCTGCCGAAGCGGAGTTCGGCAAGCTGGGGTCTGGCAGACTGGCGAGTCTGATGGGTCCGTTGCGGCCTGAGGAGCAAGTCGCTGGGCAAGCGCGAGCAGAGCTTGGCTGATTGCGTCGAGACGCTGGTCAGTCTGCTGGCGGGACTGCTCTGTAAGACCCCCCCCCCCTTTTTTTTTCCTTTTGACACCGGGGTCTTAGGCCCAGAACCGCCGTTTTGCGGTGACTCCTTCACGCCCTGAAGGGTCATCACCACAAAGCGCCGATTCTGCCGGCCAATTCGATCACATAAAAGTAGCATAATGAAGTAAAATGGAAACTATCTGTCCACAGAGAATCACATGACATATATAAATATAACTCCACGAAGGGAGTGTCCACAGAAGATAACATCAGAGTAGCAAAATACGGGCTTATGCCCGGTACAACATATCCTCACTACAAAATCACTCATGCGGAAGCAAAAGCTGAAAAACTACTCAGGGTCGAGACTCACAGTCCCGGCTGTATGAACTCCGGAGCTAGACTGCCCCACCTCCAAGCGCACCGGTCTCTGGGGCTGCTCCTCCATGCTGGTCTCCACGATCCCCTAAATGATGCGGTTCGAAAACCGTTAGTCTAAAAGACTAAGTCCTATCATCCCCCACCCCTTCCCCCACGGCTCCTAGGCACCGAGCGGAGAGGAAGAAAGGGGAGGACTTGAAGGTGGAGAATATCAAAAGCAGATGGCAGCGGTCCTATTCTAGCAAGTTCTATAGCATATAAAGACAATAAAATGTAAGCTGAAATGTAACCTTCACTTATGTGGAAAAACACATAAGCCAAGGGGTCTCTTGCAAGGCTCCCATCGTATAAAAAGTCCCATACCGATTTATACGTTGGGGTGTCGGTGGTCAAACAGCAGTAACTAAATATATCAAAATTAACCTTAATTTATAAACTTGCCCACACAAGCTTATAGACTAAGGGGTCGTTTTGCAGGTCCTAAAGTATAAGTGTCCCATTCCACTTATACTTTAGGTGTCAAGGTTTAAGGTAACGATTATGCTATGACATGCAAGTGGGTATGATGGATCATGCAAGTGCAACGCACACACCCGACTCTGTGCACACAGACCTTTAGTTCCCCCTTTCTGGAGCCGTAACCTCCCAGGATACCTCCGTAGTGGCAGACGGAAGCGGTGGGTTGGGCCTCGCCCACCTCTAAACCAGTAAAGCACTACCGGTCAGACCTATCGTACGCCTCAACGCTTGGTGCACGAAGCGGACTCCTGCGTACTCTTGCCGGCTGGCGCACCGGACTTCTGTTGGCGAAGTGCTAACCACACTTGCCGAGTCAACGTATTGGCGTCGGTGCATCGACCCTCCAATACCGAAGACCCACCACCTTAATTTACTTTCCTTTTATGCACATGCAAATTTAGCGTGATCAAAACCCGAGCCGAAGCTCCCCGGACCAACACGTCCGTCACAAACAATCGAGCCGAAGCTCCCAGCTAACATCCCGTGCCATCAGTGTCTGTGAAATGTGCAACCCTAATTACTAAGTTACTCTTTTCAGCTTGTTAAACAGTTTACGTTAACCCAGGACTGCCCCCGGTATTCCCTGTGAAGGGCTCTCAAGGGGCACTAGGAACTGTGTTGGGATTACGCCCAGCGTTCCCTTTCGCAAGGTACTTATTTTATTATTGGTTGATCCCCTTACCCATTATTTTCTCATGTTTCGATACGCTAATCCTAGGGTGATTTGACTCCAACTCTCCTTGGGTAGGACGATCTTTCGTCGGACCCGAACGCCTTTAAACCCTAGACAAAACCACACCTTACTCACTCATCTTCCAAAGATGCAGCCCATTCCACTTGTCCTTACAGCAAACCATCAAGACCCATCATACGTGCCCTAATTCATATCCAAATGAAATCCTGCAGTTTTGCTATATGCAGACCACTTAAGCTACGTGACCCGTAAAAAGGGAAGTACATGAAATACTCATCCAGTACCCTCATGATAATTATCAGAGGTCTATTATGATAAATATAGACTAAATTCAGAAAATCATATTTTTCCCAATTAATCTACTATTTATTGAATTTTCCTCAAAAAGTAGGCCATAGTCAATTTGAACATGAACCATAAGATTTTCTCAGGTAATGGCCTCCTAAAATTTGTATTCACTAAATAACAGAGAAATATCATTGATTGCCAATTTTCATAATTTCCCAGATAGTTCTTGACCTCTAAAGGATTTATTAAAATAATTCCTAAAATCAAATATAATGAAGGAAGTGCCACATATATGTCTCCAATAATTATGTAAAAATTACTAGGGCTTCATAGGGAACTAGAAACATCATGATGAAGAAATTAGAATTTTTCAGACAATCTAAATGTCATTATTAAATTTCCCAAGGTTCCATGGAATTAAATAATTAAAGAAGCAACTACTAAATATCATTCTTCAAAAATTTCATAAAAATTTACAGAGATGGGTATCATGACTATAAGCCCCTTTGCTAAGTTTTATCAAGTTTAAACAAGTATAGTTCTCTGCAAAAATTCCTAAGTGGAAATTATAAAATATGACTTTGTGAATAAAGTACCAAAAATATTCATCCAAAATTTATTATAAAATTTCCAGAGACATGTATGCCCTAAGAAACTACCCATTCAAAATCTCAGGCCTTTTCAGATAGTTTTGGTATTAGATCTTATGGTTTCAAAGCTAGTGCCCTAAACTAGGGTTATGGATTTAAGGGGTCTTAAGTCTTCCAAATGCCCTAAAATTTTAACCACAGGACCATAGTAACCCTATGGACATCATTCCCAAGTTTCAAGTCCATCCAAGGTCTTTTGACCCCAATTTCCTCAAAGCCTAGAAATTTACCCTAAAGGGCCTACCCTAACATTCTAGGGCTACCCTAGTCCAATCCACTCCAAACTCCATAAGTGAGTGTAAAAAGTCAAATTATATCTGTGGCCAAAATTTCAGCCTCTGTTGAGGTGATTTGGTCACTCAAAACCAAAAGTGCAACTTTTGACCAAAATGCCCTTCATAGGGTATAAATAGGGTTGGGTCAAAACCTATTCAAAACACATCCAATCTGAATGAAATTTTATACAGGAACCTAATTGGAGCCCAGGGACCACTCACCAAAATTTGGGAGGGTTTGGATGTGTTTAGGGCACCTATTTAATTTATCTAATGATTATTAAATTTTTACCAAAACTATAGAAATATTTTCCCCAAAAATTCCCATTTTTTGGCAGGCCCTAGGTATGTCTAGGATAGACTCTCTGCCAAAATGTCAGCCAATTTGGGCTTGGGGTTAAGAGTGGGCACTCATTTTAGTGCCTGCCTAGCCCTAAGGGTATGTCCCACCAAAATGGGTGCCCTGGTCTAACCAGTGACCCAAAAGGGTCCAAACAATTTTTGCTGCAAACTAGACACCCTAGGCTACAATGTTCATGTTGGGCAAATTTCCACTCAGGGTCCCTAAGTATTTTTAAAACTTAAATACATTAAATACATCCAGTGTGACAGAAATGAAATGATTCTTATTTAATTCCTATAGTATTTGATCTGATGCCGCACGAATCTTGGCGCAGATCGACGGCATCTGGTCATCGTCCCCACTGAGCCAACGGCTGAGATTTGTTCTTCCTGGAGCGATTTCCAAGCCTTGCCGCCGGCGACCCAGCCCCTTCCCCGGCCGGCCACCGCCACCAACACCTCCGTCGAGGTGGTGGCTATCGTCAGGCGGCGGCTCCGCCGCCGGAGAGGCGTTTTCCGGCGGATTAAGCAAGAATTTTTCTTGCCGAAACCAGGAGAAATCCCGGATTCGATCGGGCTCAATTGACCCCGAAACTCAAGCCTAAGGATTCCTAGGATCTACCCGCGAGTTAAGGAGAGGAGGAGGACCTTCCTGGCGGCCTGGATGCGAGAGGAGCGGCGGGATGCCATTGGCGACGGCGGCGGCGCTCGGCTTCTGCAACTGCACAGTGGAAGGGCTCGTCTCCTCCAGGTAAGTGCTCCAAAATGATCCCCTCGGCTTCCTGATGGTGTTTAAATGGCAATTGGGGGAGGGGAGAGGCTGGTTCTTCAATGGCCATTATCTCCATTAATGGAGTGGCTCGGGTTGTGTGGAGGGGGGCTGAACCCACCCCTTGGTGGCCGGGAAACGGCTGGAATCAACTCCTCTCCCCTAGAGGAGTTGATTACAGCCATCACTGGTGGCTGTTGGCCTTCCTTGGCCGGCTTCTCTCTTCCCTTTCCTCTTCCCCATTTTCTCTCTCCTCCATTAAAGAGAAAAATGGAGCTTTCTCTCTCCTACTCACCATGGCCGAATTTTTGATCTCTCCTCCAGTCTATTGGCAGCCCAATAACTCATATTAATAATAAAAATGAGGTTAGCCCAAGTGGGGGAAATGGGTTTGAGCTTGGGTTAGCCCATTTAGGCTAATTTGACCTAACACTAGAATAGAGTTGACCTTGGTCAACATGACCAATTGAGTTGACCCCAATGGATCCTTGGTGACCCATTGACTTCCCTTAGGGTCTAGGTAGGGTTACCCTGCACTTTGGAGGTCACATACCCTTAGTAAGGGTACTTTGACCAGATTAGGAGCTTGAGTTGACTTGGGTCAACCTGGCCTCTAGGGCTGACCCCAATGTGTCCTTAGTGACCCATTGATCCCACTTTAGGGTTAGGAGGGCATGGGTGGGGTCCTCTAGACTAGGAGTAGGTCAATTGGCCCTAAGTGGGCTAGGTTGACCTATTTAGGGCTAGGGTTGACCTTGGTCAACTGGGCCTCTTGGGTTGGCCCTAATGGGTCCTTTTGGCTCTAATGGGTCTCCCAAAATGTTTGGGAGTGTTGTGGTAGGGTCTTGGGGTCATGGTGAAGCCCCATTGTCATCCTAAACTATTGTTCAGAATTCTACTATCTGCAGACCATGGTGATCCCTACCTTGGCCTCCTATCTCTTGGCCCATTTCTGGCTTCCCAGGGTTTTGTCATGACCTAGTCATGGCCAAAACCACTCTTAGGGGTCTAGTTGGAAATGGGATGTTACATGCTCGGCCTCAAGGCGAGCTTGCTCAATCACGTCCTAAAGAGAGTCCTCTGAAGAGCTGGTGCGGTCTGAGGAGCGGGCTCTGTGGTCTGACATTTCCGTCCGCTGATTTCAAAACACTACTCGGATCTGAAGGTCGCGTGTTAACTGTTGATGCACGAAAACACAAGGGGGGTCGAGCACAACTAGCTAACAGTTCGAACAACGGGGAATAGGGATACTGCGAGTAGAGATCTACTAAGCGGATAAAGGCAGGAAGAAGAGCAGGGCCGTGAACCATGACAACAACAGACTTCGCCCGTCGCGGCTTGAATGCCTCTCTTGCGACGGGCGTTCCCTTGATTGAAAATGGATTGGGTTACAAGTGAAAGGAAAAGCTGAACAAGAGCAAAGCTAGGGGGAGTCCGCAAAGCACAGGATTCGAGTCCGCAGCCTGTAACAAGTAGGCTCCTGGGTCCGAGTCAGCGTGCCTTGGGTGCACCACCTCCCCCCTATTTATAGGATAGGGGGCCTGCCCAAACGGGCAGGGCTAATATAACCAGCTGCCCGTGGTACAGGAGAACCGGGCACCGGTGATGGGAAGCAAAAAGAAAGAACACGCCAGTCCACGCAAAAGGGGCAGACTGGGCTCGCGGACTAGAGCTTCCACTGCTGCTGGGCGCGCCTACTGGAGGGCGGCGGCCTGGGCGGACGAGATACTGTGTTCGCCGCTGAAGAGAACCTGATACCCCAAGCGCTGGCGAACTAAGCGGACAGGTCCTTGCGTCCGCTGCTGGGGTACCATCCTTGTTGTTCAATTGGTGATATTGCCGGACTGGGCAGACTGACAAATCTCGTCTGCGCCTGCTGAAAGGGGGGCTTTGGAATCTTGCATATGTTGCGGACTGTGGGGGTTAACAGGGTCGACTGCACCGCTTCGCAAGGTGAAGTGGGTTTGTCGGCCGCTATGCCGAACTTCAGTTGGGCGAGTGGAAGGGAAACTAATGGATTACAATGTTCTTTTGTGGATTGGAATCGGACAAGGCACATGAATGAAGTGGATGTGGGGTGAGTGAGGCGCATTCACAAACAGAACTCACAAGCATAAGAAGAAACTAACATTCCATTAACTAGAAAGTAAACTTGATGTTCAGGGATGGAAATGTTCATCACACTGCTCAAAACATTCATAACACAGAGGAAGGGGAAGAGGAGTAAACCAAAAGAGAATAAAGATCCACCACGGGTCGTGGCCGGAGTAGCGAGTTGTCAATCCGCTTCCGGGCTCAGTCCAAGGAGGCTTCCGGTACCAACGATCTGTCACATTGAAGGCCTTTAAGTCCATTCTCTAGGTTATCTACTTCACCAACTCTGCAGGAAAGCTTGGAGTTGAAGTCACCAATGGCCGAGGGCTTCGCCGGAGTGTTGAAAAGCTTCAGAGTAAGTGGAAATGGCTTCCCGACGAAGGTGGAAGTGATGGAGCAGCTGGAGAGGTGAAAAGGCGATTCCCGCGCACTCTCCGATCGCAGCAAATGACAGGCGTTGACCTAAAATGCAGAGCAGGGCCTTTTATACGGAGACAGCAGAAGCAGTGCGCACGATCAGTGGCGCACGACCAGTGGTCGTGCGCACTGTAGGTCGATGGTCGTGCGGCTTTTCCAAATAAACCTGCAACCTGGACAAGAAGCATCAGCATATAAGCGCACGAGCAGTGGCGCACGACCAGTGGTAGTGCGCACTATGGCCAGTGCTCGTGCGATTACCGAGACAGGGTTATGAAAAAGGGGGTGTAATGCGCACGAACAGTGGCGCACGACCAGTGGTCGTGCGCAGTAAGTCCAGTGGTCGTACGCTTACCCCAGGCTGATTCTATAGAAAACGTAGAGTAGTGCGCACGATCGGGGGTGCACGACCAGTGGTCGTGCGCATTAGATCCCCTGATCGTGCGCAGTATTCCTGTTTCACAACCATCCCAGAACACGCACACGACCCCTGTACCAGCAGAAGGGGCAGAAAGGCCACCAGAATGTGCACACCACATCCCCGACATAGGGCTAAAGAATAACAACAAAAATGGAAACATAGAAAGCAAACAGAAGCGGGCCTACAGTGCACTTAAGCGTGAAATAGGTACATAAACACAAATAAGCAATAAAGGTTCTCAAGTGTAGTGTTAAGGCGATAAAACTAGCCCAGATGAGTCCAAACATCAGTGTAAAATGTGGACTCATCACACAACCAGACTTAACCATTTGCACGTCCCGAGCAAATCATCACTCCATGGACTCGAAGATATCTAACTGGCTCAGCAATTTCAAAAAGAAGTAAGACGAGAAATCAAATATATCATGAGTATAGAAGATATAATAGAAAAACTTTTCAATTATACAACGTAGTTTAAACTATTCGACAGACGTAAATAAATATTGTAATTGCTCAAAATTAGAATTCTGGAGAATCGTGCGACTATGTGCAGGAAGAAAGTAGGAAGGCCACTAAGGTGAGCATTGCCAAAGTTCGGGACTCAGGATCACCTCCAAAGGAATCCACCAATGTCGGGGACCATACGCTTGCACGTTCACACTCTCTCAACGGCGCGGGTTAGACTCAAGCGTGAATCAGTAGGACCTGTTGGAGGAAATGGGGCTTAGGCAACGACTTGGTGGTCAAAGATATACATGAAGGCTCTATGCAACCAAAGCGAGCGAAAACAACCCAAACCAAAACAGCCACTTAGAAAAGAATGGGGCACACGCCCCCATACTTAGCTTGAAATCCGGGTGTGAACACGGCTGAACCCGACCAAATTCAATAAAGAGGATGGGGTTCAAGATCTCAAAGCAATTCTTTCATATATATAAATTCATTTTTTTCTATTGCGCGAATCAGCTTGTTATTTTCATAAACTGTGTTTTCTTTTCTACGCTAGCAATCCCCAAACGAAGCAATCAAAACAGGAATAAAATCAGCACCCCCAAAAACAATGTCCACTAATCACAACCTCGGCAAAACAGGAAATACAAATCAGCTCAAGCATTTGATTGCGAAGGTGGGTTTAGCTTCAGGCCTTGGTGAAAGTGAGTGTAGCTGGATCAAAGGAAGGGTTGGCACAAATTTGGCATGCAATGGTCAACAGGTAGGAATGGCTAAAAAAGGCTCAAACTAGCCAAAAAGAAGGCCTACGTCATGCTCACGCTTAACTAACCGTGCACCAATGCTTTGAGAGTAGCTTAGGGCAAGTTCTTAGCCACCGAGAAAGGTGATCCTTCCCCCCGACTCGAGCAATACGAGTCTAGTGGAGGCTACACACATTCCTACACTATCGTTTGATTATCCCAGATTCAGATTTTGAGCAGTACAAACAATATTTACGTATGCAGAAAAGAATAATTCTAGGAGCATAAAGAAAAATTAGTTCTATCCTAACTCTACACAAACCATGAGTATTCGATTAGGAGCACTGCATGAGTTTCGAACTACTCAATCCTAAAATATTAAGCCAGTACCACTATTTTAAAGTTTACACAAAACCAATAAATTGAGCTCGGGTTGTGCGCGTGGGTAAGAGCGCATTCGTGTGGGTGAATCAGTGTGTGCAACCAAAAAGCAAGAAATAAGTAAATAAGAAACTGGAATGCAACAGAAAGTGCGGTATAGTGACCACAGGCATACTCCCCCCCCCCCAGACTTAAAGTTGACAACGAATAAAAATAAACATTCCAAAGAGGAGAAATAGCTAGGGTAAGAAGTTACCTATGCTCAAAATTGAGCATACCAGTCGGGCAATGAGATGTCCAAGTGCGGCCACGTTGCCGCGCCTCTAATAATCCTGCACCTGCGATTAAAGGATGCAAGCCAAACAAAAGCTGGACACAAATATATATATGAAGAAATAAACCGAAATCAAAAAACAGCATAGGACCAAACGGTCCAACTTAGGTTGTCTCCCGAGCGCCCTTTTGTTTACCATCCTTAAGGTGGACTGATAGTTAAAACTCCAAAAATTTATTATGAAGCGCGGCGCCCCGGCGGTTTTATTTAAGTTAAGCGGAAGTGATTTTTTATTTAGAAAATGGGGCGCGCGTATTTATTTATTTGGATATAAAACGGGTGTGATCGAGTTTTAACGAAAGAAGGCAAGTGCACCTATCGTGAGTAGTACAGGATATTCCAGGTGGAATATCGAGGTCGTATTGTTCTCGGGGCCGGTTCGATTATTTCTACTCTTCCCTGGAGGGGACTATTATTTTACCGATAATTAACTTGTCGGGTTATATATTATATATAATAAAAAAAATACAGAAAATTGCAGAAAGAAAATGAAAGCAAAAAAGAAAGCAATAAGGAGGTGCAGATGAAGAGCTTAGCTCGATGGCACCGAAAATCAATTGAACTAAAATAAACTTTAAATAAAAAGAGCTCCTAAATTTCTAATTAATTAAGACGGAGACTTGGCCGTGGAGGTTCCACTAGAATGAGCTCACCTAGCTATAGGGCTATCGCTCACCTGAATGCTAAGACTTTTCGATCGGGCTCTCGTCCGATGAAGGATTCCTCTTAACGCCCGCATTACGCTAAGAACCCCGCTATTGGGTGGGGAACCCAATCCGGTAGAGTTGGCGCTCCTCCTCTCTCGAGGGTTAGTGCGGAACTCTCTTTACCAAGGGGTGATCGGTCCATATGCACGGCCTCTCGGCTAGCTAGCATATGGACAACGGAAATAGGGCCCACACATCGATATGTGGTCCTACGCGTCGTTAACCACGGGCAAACCTTAAGTACTTTTTATTAATTAGAAAAATTAGTCCTTTAATTATTTTAAGCTATTTTATATGTCCCAATGCACTTCGATACCGAGGGCTAAGAACGGTTAGCCACTCATCGGAATGGGGACGGCTTGCGAGGAAAGCAGAAAATAAAGCAGAAAAGGAAAGCAGTAAATGAAAGCAGTAAAATAAAGCGGTAAAGGAAAGCTGAAAATTACAAGTCCTACCCAAACGAGTAGGACTGAAGAAAGCTGTAAATTGCGAGTCCTGGCGCAAATGCGTGGGTGGGAGAAATGAAAGCATGTCCTACTCAAACGAGTAGGACTAAATAAATGCAACACACGCACACACTCAACATAAGGTAAAACTCACGCACACACTCTCTCTCGACATAAAGTAAAAAGCACACACACAAATCCTACTCAAACGAGTAGGGAAAATAAAGACCTGCCATTTAACTCGAATGAGTAGGCGGAAATAAAGAAGATTACAAACTCACGCACTCTACAGAAAGTAAAACGCACGCACACACTCGACAGAATTAAAATAAAGCAAAGCGCCATTTAGCTCTTAACGAGTAGGCGGAAATAAATGCGCATACATAAAAAATTGCAAAAAACTAAGTTACTGAAAAATTATAACAACTGCATTTCTACCGCTAGAATGCGGTGGAAATGCATAAAAAGTGAAAATAAAAATTAAACGGGCGAAAAAGTTTGCAAATAAACGCAAATTGCAAGTGCTCGGAAAATAAAAATAAATACATTTCTACCGCTAGAATGCGGTAGAAATGCATAAAAAGAAGATGAAAAAATTAAACGGACAAAAGTTTTAAATGAAAATGAAAGTGCACGAAAAATTAAAACGACTATGTTTTCATTCTTATAACTCCGTAAAAATGTCAAAAAAGTGAAAATAAACTGAAAATAATGAAAAGGTTTTACATCATAAAAAGAAAAATCTAAGTTAAAAGAAATGAAAATTACTTTGAAATTAATTTTACGGGTTTATAACAATGAGATGGAAAGCTATAAAAATCTAAGTTTAACCAAAACAAAGTAAAAATAACTAAACATAAAAAACTTGAAAACTATACTCATACACTCACACACTCATTCTAAAAAAACAAAAACTAAGTTAAAACAAAAAACAAATAAGATTGCATAAAAGTAGCCACATAGTTTAAGTCCAAATCCATAAAAAGAGAGAAAATCTACAATTTTATTAAACTAAAAACGAAGATTACAAAGCTATGAAAATAAAGAAGAGGGGGAGAAATTTCCCTTACATAGCATTTGGACTCATCCGAGCAGCATAACTCCTATACAAAATGGTTCAAAAAAAGGGAACAGGAACTTAAGCAGAACACTGGAATTTATAAAAAAAAATTTACATGGGACACGCCCTTGGTCACGGGCGTGACATGGGGCGTGTCAGTACTATTTTGGGAAGGCGGCCGGCGATTTGACGGGAAAGTTGACTACGGGCTGGACACGTGTCTGTCTCGCAGTGGTCACGCCCCAGGTCACGGGCGTGACGTTGGGCGTGTCAAGCAGGTGGATCTGGGCACGGTGCGTCAAAAAGTTGCCGCGCGGGTCTTGTCGGCCTGGCGCAGTGGTCACGCCCCAGGTCACGGGCGTGACTCTGGGCGTGTCGGTTGGTGTCGACACTCGACAAACGTCGAGTGGAAAATGTCGAGTTGAAAATCGTCGAGCGGGAAGAGGTGTCACGCCCTAGGTCACGGGCGTGACGCTAGGCGTGTCGAGGAGGTCGACGATCGTTGAGCTGAAAATGTTGAGCGGGTGGACACGGTCTTGGGTCACGCCCCGTGTCAGGTGACACGGGCGTGACATGGGGTGTGTCAAGATTTTCTCTTCGAAATTTGCTGATTGACTGGAATTTGACGTGTCACGCCCTGGTCACGGGCGTGACCAATATGTCACAGGCATGACTTTTGAATTTTTGGCAGATTTTTGATATTTTCTAAAAAATAAAATAAAATAAGTTAGTATAATATTTACAATAAAATGAGCAATTTATTGAATAAAAATAAGTAAAAACGACAAAAATAAATGAAAACGACTAAATTAATGTACACAAAAATACGTATATTTACAATTCATCATGGACCAAATACCTGTATTAACAGTTCAAATAGAGAGTTCGATACATAAAAAAAAAAGAAAAGACAACAGAGAACTCAACACACAGCTGGGCTACCACACCCAAATAATGAAATACAAACAAAAATTTTAACAAAAGAAACACTATCCTAGATAACTGTTGGGTTTATTGTCTCCCAACAGGACTTATACAAAATCTGAGTATCTCCTAACTGATGGGCGAATGAAACTGGAAATGCTCAGGCAGAGGTTCATGGTCACGCTGCGGTAGCGGGTACCGGAATGGAGATAGAACATAAGCCCCAATACCTGTATACGCATACCTATCGGAAGTTTCAGGCATGGGCAGAAAGTCACTTGGGAAGCTCATCGGCTCGAACTCCATCTGCATCTGGTTACAATAAGTCCGAGGCCGCATTACAGGCCCTTGTACT
Source organism: Platanthera guangdongensis (assembly GCA_039583875.1). Classification (NCBI taxonomy): domain Eukaryota; kingdom Viridiplantae; phylum Streptophyta; class Magnoliopsida; order Asparagales; family Orchidaceae; genus Platanthera; species Platanthera guangdongensis. The sequence continues at coordinate 78,785,356 of CM077156.1, read as the reverse complement.
GATTGGACCAATTCCACAATGTGGTCCTGCATGGGAGTAGACATTAGAGCAGGGTCAAGAAATAAACTAGAAGAATAACATAAACAGACCACGATCTTGGGGATGATCCCGGAGTCATCCCCCATCGGCGGAATTGTGAATGCTTCCAAACAGTTGTCTACGCTAGTGCAGGAATGTTCTGAAGCTGCGTCTACCTCATCCATGCCTCGGGCATCCTCACATGGGATGGAGGTCACAACCTCTGCCACGGAGTCGTCCTCCTCGACTGGATCTAACAGAAAGCGTGAAATGCTAATTTCCACCTGCGATTCAATCTCAACAGCACTGTCAGAAGAAGAAAGAATGCTATGCAAAGAGGAAGGTGAAGACACGAAGCTTGGTAGGACGTTGAGCGCTAGCTCTTCACAACTAAAAAATTCTATGCTTGTTGAAGTAGGCACTTCAGGAGTATTAATAACAGTGTCGGAATGGGGATAAGCACATGTATTGGTGCACATACCTGGGATGTCTTCTCCAAAACCTAGAGATGGCAATGGTACATACCCCGATACGGAAGGGATGTTGCCCAAGGTTGAAGTGGAGACAATCCGAAAATCCGGCTCGTCATCCACCGCTAGCTCAGCGAGGAACGCGGCGTAATTCTTCAATGCATGATCCCAGCTTCGACAAAAAAGGCACTGCTTAGCCGGCTTCAGCGGTGCAACTGGTGCCATAGCAGAATAAAAGTAGTGCGGTAATGGCTCCGCAGGTCAGTAGCTAACCGGCTTATGTCGACGATATGTCGATTCATAAATTTCCTGGCTACTATACTTCTGAGGGCATCTGTCACTAGCATGAGAGATGTCTCCACAATGACGGCAATTGTGTTGGGTATTGTATCCACAACGTACCTGATTTGAAGAAGCCCCTGAATAAGATAAGGTAAATAGGCAATGTTTTTGACAAAATAGTACAAGTTGTGCTTGCAGTTATTCCACGCTAAGTGTACACCAATGTCAGGGTGCAGTAGGTCAATATACACGGGTCTGCACGACGTAATCCCTCGTTGAGCAGATCAGTGTGTTGGCCTACGTGTATTCTCTCTATTGGAGTGTACTTAATTTCAAGTACAGGGCTGTGTTAAGGCGAGAGCAGACAAGGAGCAAGGATGGGTCAAGGAACAGCTCTTGGATGGAAAGATGATAAATCATCTAAGTAAGAATCGACGAGAATCACTAGTGATTCTCGCCGAATCGACGAGAATCACTGGCGGATTCTCGCCGGCTATTTCAGAGTGCAATCAAGTCAGATTCGACGAGAATCACTTTGTGATTCTCGACGGATCGACGAGAATCACTTTGTGATTCTCGCCGAATCATCGAGAATCACCCTTGATTCTCGACGATTCGACGGGAATCACAGGTGATTCTCGCCGATTTTGACTTGGCAATTTTTCTGGAACCCCCTGAACCGGACTCTGCCGCAGGTACTATTTTGAACTGGATTTCGGGTTTCCTCTTGTGGGACCCACAACGGTCTTTAAGGTATTTACTTGTGTATATATATACGGGTATTTTTCAACAGTAAGGACACACAGAAATAAGCCGAGGGAAAACCTTGACCTAAAATCGCGATCTCCACTCCGCCGCCGCCGTCTCGCTCGAGCTAGTTGGTCGCCGCCTGTGATCGAGATTTCTTCGTGATCTTCCGGCGACAGAAGCTTAGCCAAGCTTAGAGTCTCACGTGTCTATCCAGAGATCCCTTGTCTCTCGATTTGTTGATCGGGAAAAACTTCCCCGTCCGAATCGATCGAGACGACCGATCCTCATGTGACCGTTGGTAGACCTTGCTTTCTTCTCTACGAAGTTTGGATCTCCAAAGAAGTGCAGCCGCACATCGTTGTTGCCGCCGATCCCGTGAACCTAGCCGCCGCCCATCTCGCCGCCGCCGGTTCCGGGGAGATTCTCTCCAAGAGAGACCAAGGTTGTGGACTCTTTGTAGACTTCAAGATCACGTCGTCAACGAAGAGGGACACCGTAGTCTCCACACGTAGTTTGTATTTCTTGTACATTCTATTTTACTTTTGTTGTAAAGGAACGTTGGTTCTTAGTTGTAAGGGTTGGGTGCAACCCGGTTTGTGGGAGTGTTGACTCCTACGTGTGGAAGGTTTCCTTCCGATAGTGCAAGGATTGGATTTCAATCCTGTTGGTGAAGAGACCGAGTCGTCCCTTGTTGGGAGATAGGTCGAAGGGGGAAAGTGGATGTACCCAAGTCGGAGAACCACTATAAATAGCTTGTGTATTCTGTGTGCTGTGCTGTTTATTTTTATTGTGCAGGTACATTCTTAAATTCCGCAAAAACGCTGCACGCCACCTATTCCCCCCCATAGGTGAAGATAGTTGACACTAGGTGGACTTTCAAGTGGTATCAGAGCCAGGTTCCTCATCAAAAAGGTTAACACCTTGAGTTGAATCCTGTCGCTAGTGTCAAGAGGAAGGCAAACATCTACCATGGACGGGCTCAAGTTCACTGGCAAGATCCCCGTGTGCACCAGGCTCAACTTTCCTATCTGGAAGGAAAGTATCAAATTCTACATGGAGGCAGTTGATCCTAGACTCTTCATGATCGTGGAGGAGGGACCTTATGTCCCCACTAAGGTCTCCACCATTGATCCTACCAAGAAAGTGCCGAAGAAACTTTCGGAAATGGACAAGGACGAGATGGTGCTAGTGGGACTGGACAAGAAGGCGCAGAACATTCTGGTCAGCGCAGTTGATGACTCAATGATGCAGAACTTCTGCAACTGCAGGACAACACAGGAGATCTGGCATAGCCTGATCGTCCTAATGGAGGGGACTGATGAAGTGAGGGATGATCGGAAATCTCTCCTGAACCAGAATTATGAGACCTTCAGACAAGGGCCTAAGGAAGAGATCGGAGTCACCTACGAGAACTTCCTCAAGATTGTCAATGCCCTCAAAGGATACGGAAGAGTGTTCACTAATGGTGAACTCAATGATAAATTCCTTAGGTCCCTCACTAAGGAATGGGACACAAAGATCTGCGCCATCCGAGAGTTTGGCAGACTAGCTGAAACAGACCCGCAAATTCTGTTTGGAAAGCTAATATCCTATGAGCTTCAACTGAACACTAGGAAAGCAGAAGAAGAAGCAGAGAAGGCTGCAGCCAAAGAAAAGACTGTGGCTCTAAAAGCCAGTCACTCCAGAAAAGGCAAAGGTGCGGTTTCATACCGTGCCAGGAATAAGGATGAGGAGGAGGACTCCGAGCCATGCTCCTCCAGCTCAGAGCTGTCGGAGGAGGATTTCTCCCTCATCACCCGAGAGTTCAAGAAGTTCCTCAAGATGAGGAATCAAAGAAATAAAGACGGCTCCTCCTCCAGGCATCAGAAGAAAAATTATTCTTCTGACAGGTATGCTTCCAAACCGAACAAACATCACTCTTCTGACAATATTTGCTTTGGATGCAATAAGCCAGGACATGTCGTGGCCGACTGCTATCAAGACAAGAGAGAAAAAGGGAAAGGAGAGGAGCACAAATCCTCTAGAGATAAGAAGAAAGAGCGGAGCTACATCGCCAAAAGGCCAAAGACACTAAGTGAGTCTGATTCCTCAGACTCCAGTGATGATGAGGAAGCCTACTTCGGGCTGGTGGGTCGCTCCGACTCAGAAGGAGAATGTCCCCCATTTACTGGGAAGGTGAAAGCTCACACCCCTCTCTCTGACTCTGACTCTGATCCTGAGTCTCAGGATGATGAACCTGAGGATAGCCTTTCGGCCCGTAAAGCTGAGCTCCTTGAGAAGTATGAGCTTCTGCTCAACACTTTCGAGGAGTGTCGTAAGAGATTGAAGGCTGAGAAAAAGGAAGTAAAATTCCTTAAGGGTGAGTGTGTTTCCCTAAGGGAAGAGGTCACCAGTTTGATTTCTCTCCGACAAGAGCACCTTGACCTGACTTCAAAGCACTCAGAGTCTCTTAAGCTCCTTGATCTTAAGCAGGAGGAAGTCGACAAGTTGGAAGAACAACTTGCGGTAGAAAGGAAGATCGTCAAGAGCTTCTCTATGCCAAAGACTGTTCTTCTAGTAGTTGATACCTTCTCTGCTCAGGCCAAAGGAGCTGGCTTGGGGCATGTAGGGGTATCTAGTTCCTCATCTAGGAGAAACAGGAACCAGAGGAAGAATAAGGCCGCCAAGAAGGCCTCTGCTGATGAAAAGGGAAAGGCTCCGCTTAGTCCTGTTGCATTCAGAAAGCCTGGCTTTCCTTGCAACCAACATGACTTTGAATCAACATTTGGCCATCATTTCCGGCCCTCGGTTGCAAAGCCAAAGAGCCCATATGACGGTTGGACCTTTCCTCGGAACTTCGGTGAGAGTTCCTTCAAGGCACCTTATGAGGAAATCCACATAGGAAATTATGGTCAATTCTCTAGCGGCCATAATGAAAAGCAGGCACCAAAAGCCAAGCCTGTTATACAGAAGGTGAAGAAGTCTTGTGACTGCAATCACTGTGAGGCCCCCACCTCCAGATCCAAAGCCCCGGCTGTACCCTCCGTTCCTAGGGTAAGGCAGGAGCCTAGGAAGAGGTACAACATATTTGACTGTTGGTGCTGTGGCAAAGTCGGTCACTTTGCCGTGGATTGCTGGTTTAATCCAAGGTATCACGAGACTCCCTATGTTAGCAATGCGAGGCCAACCACTCGTAGGGTTAACCAATCGAGGGGGAGTATGCTAACCAGGAATCTAGGACCCAAGTTCGATTGGGTTCCTAAGGGAAATTAATTTTGTTTTGCAGGAATGTCCAAAGGCCACCAAAACGCCAATCTGGTACTTGGATAGTGGATGCTCCCGGCACATGACCGGGACAAGAAGCCTGCTGCGTGATTATACTCCAGTCGAGAATGGACCCAAAGTCATCTTTGGAGGGTCAGATCGAGAAGTCACCAGAGGTTACGGTATGATTTCCAACGACATAGTCTCTCTCACCGACGTGGCTTATGTTGAAGGGTTAAACCATAACCTGATCAGTGTAAGTCATTTATGTGACAAAGGCTATGACGTTAAGTTCTGCAAGGATAAATGTCTGATAATTTCACGTATCTCTTCTGAGACGGTATTATCAGGCATTAGGAGCAGAAATATCTTCTGCTTAGATTTTCTCAGTTTAGATTCATCTACCCCCGTATGCCTTGTGGCAACAGGCAGTGCATCTCTTTGTGAACAATGGCACAAGAGATTGACACATATTAATTTCAAGACAATTAGTATGCTGTTTTCTAAAAACTTAGTAAGGGATGCTCCCGTTATCAAGTGCATCAAAGATAGCCCCTGTCCTGCATGCTAGATGGGCAAACAGACTCGGGCTACCTTTAAGGGCATTGCAGACAAACACTCTTCCTGATGTCTTTACCTTCTACATATGGACCTGTTTGGTCCAATGCAAGTTCATAGCTTGGGAGGCAAGTCCTATACGCTAGTGATAGTTGATGATCATTCTCGGTTTACATGGGTGCTCTTCTTAAAACGAAAGTCGGATATGTTTGACATCTTCACTAGTTTTGTCAAGCAGGTTCAGAATGAATTTAACTATCCAGTGGTCAAAATCAGAAGTGACCATGGAACAAAATTCGAATCTGGTGCTATGACAGAGTTCTGTGAAGAACAAGGTATCTTTCATGAGTTTTCCTCCCCGCGCACTCCTCAGCAAAATGGAGTTGCGGAGAGGAGAAATAGAACTCTCATTGAATCCTGCACGACAATGTTGAAAGACGCTTCTCTCCCAGAATACTTCTAGGCAGAGGCTGTCAACACAGCTTGTCATGAACAAAACCGAGCATTGATCAACAAGCATCATCGTAAGACGCCTTACGAGCTACTAAAAGGCAGGAAACCAACCATGTCCTACTTGAGGATCTTTGGTTGCAGATGCTATGTACTGAATAATGGGAAGTACCCGCGTACTAAATTTGGTGAAAAATGCTTCGAAGGCATATTCATGGGCTATAGTTCCCACAGTCGGGCATATATGGTCTTCAATAAGAAAACTCTAATGGTAGAAGAATCAATTAATGTTGTATTTGATGAAGGAACTTTGCTTAACAACAATTCTTCCAGTGGTATTCTTGAAGATTCAGGTGCACGACTTGAACAGCTGGATCTCAATGAGACCGCTAAAGATGAAACTCCAAAGTACGTCAAAGTTTCCACCTCCATGTCATCTGGGAATATTGAAGATCAAAATGGAACAAATCTCTTAGAAGAAGGAGAAGCCCAAGAAGTAGTCGAAGCTCCAAACGCCAGACTTCTAGAGCTCCGGCACGTGAGGGATCATCCTAGAGATCAGATCATCGGGGATCCTCGTATCGGTGTCAGAACTCGAAGAGGTACTATTAACGAAGTTTTGCATCTTAGCTTCCTGTCACAGGTTGAGCCAAAGAAGTTCGACGAGGCGAACAAAGACACGGCATGGATTTTGGCCATGCAAGATGAACTACATCAATTCGAACGATGCAACGTTTGGACACTGGTTCCCAGACCACACAAGCAGAATGTGATTGGCACCAAGTGGATCTTCAGAAACAAATTGGATGAACATGGTGTCATCATAAAGAACAAGGCCAGGCTGGTGGCTCAAGGCTACAGACAGGAGGAGGGGATTGACTTCGACCAGACCTTTGCACCAGTGGCAAGGCTCGAGGCAATCAGACTGTTCCTGGTGTATGCTTCGCACAAAGGATTCACAGTCTATCAAATGGATGTGAAATCGGCATTCCTGAACGGAGACCTGAAAGAGGAAGTATACGTCGCTCAACCCCCAGGTTTTGTCAATCCTACTTATCCCAATCATGTATATTTTCTTAATAAAGCTTTATATGGGTTAAAACAAGCTCCACGAGCTTGGTATGAGACTTTATCTAGTTTTCTTCTTGAGAATAAGTTCTCTAGAGGCAAAATAGATAAGACATTGTTTCTCAGGGAAGTCAAAGGCAAGATTTTGCTGGTGCAAATCTATGTCGATGACATAATATTCGGGTCAACGGACAACAATCTTTGCAAAAAGTTTTCCAAACTTATGCAAGGAAAGTTTTAAATGAGCAGTATGGGAGAGCTCAAGTATTTCTTGGGACTTCAAGTGAAACAGTGTGAGGATGGAATCTTCATCTCTCAGACGAAGTTCACAAATGAACTCCTTAAGAAATTCGGGATGGAGAAAGCAACCTCTATGAGGACTCCAATGGGATCCACTATATCTCTGGATAAGGATGAGAAAGGTAAACCTTTCGATGAAACCAAATACAGAAGCATCATTGGATCCCTGCTCTACCTTACTGCCAGTAGACCGGATATTATGTTCTCTACATGTGTCTGTGCCCGGTATCAGGTGAGTACTAAGGAATCTCACTATGTCGCTGCAAAGCGAATTCTAAGATACCTTAAAGGTACTCTCAATCTTGGCTTGTGGTACCCGAGAAACAATGATGTCGAGCTAATAGGATTTTCAGATGCTGATTTTGCAGGGAGTAGAGATGACAGGAAAAGCACTTCCGGGACGTGTCAATTCCTCGGAAGAAGGCTTATCTCTTGGAACAGCAAGAAGCAGAATTGTGTAGCTACCTCCACTGCAGAGTCTGAGTACATCTCGGCTGGCAGTTGTTGCGCACAACTCCTATGGATCAGAAACCAGTTAGCTGACTACGACCTTCAGTTCAAGGAAGTGTCGATGTACTGCGACTCCTCCAGTGCTATTGCGATTGCCAACAATCCGGTATCGCACAGCAGAACGAAGCATATTGAAGTGCGCTACCACTTCATTCGGGAGCACGTGGAGAACAAGGACATCTCTCTCTGTTATGTCCCCACGGACAAGCAGATTGCAGATATATTCACAAAGCCCTTAGACGAAGCCAAGTTCAGTATTTTCAAAACTGAATTGGGCATGCGCAACTATGAGGAATGAAGACTACAGAAGCTTCAAGCTCGTGCAAGAACTGAGGGGGAGCAAGGGACTCAAGTGTGAGCACAGATGCAAGAACTGAGGGGGAGCAAGGGACTCAAGTGTGAGCACAGATGCAAGAACTGAGGGGGAGCAAGGTGTCAAATACTACAGACCCAGATTTGCAGAAGCCGAAAAGGGGGAGATTACCCTCTCGGCTAAGGCTACGGTGGCTCCAAAGTTTGCCCGCACGAAATTGGTATCGGTAATGAATATCTCTTTCACCCTATTTCAAGGTTATGATTTTAATTCTCATACGCTTTATTCACCTTAGCTTGTAGAGTTTAGGCTTCTTCAAATAGGGGGAGATTGTTGGGTATTGTATCCACAACGTACCTGATTTGAAGAAGCCCCTGAACAAGATAAGGTAAATAGGCAATGTTTTTGACAAAATATTTCAAGTTGTGCTTGCAATTATTCCATGCTAAGTTCACACCAATGTCAGGGTGCAGTAGGTCAATATACACGGGTCTGCACGACGTAATCCCTCGTTGAGCAGATCAGTGTGTTGGCCTACGTGTATTCTCTCTATTGGAGTGTACTTAATTTCAAGTACAGGGCTGTGTTAAGGCGAGAGCAGACAAGGAGCAAGGATGGCTCAAGGAGCAGCTCTTGGATGGAAAGATGATAAATCATCTAAGTAAGAATCGACGAGAATCACCAAGTGATTCTCGCCGATTCGACGAGAATCACTGGCTGATTCTCGCCGGCTATTTCAGAGTGCAATCAAGTCAGATTCGACGAGAATCACTTTGTGATTCTCGACGGATCGACGAGAATCACTTTGTGATTCTCGCCGAATCGTCGAGAATCACCCTTGATTCTCGACGATTCGACGGGAATCACAGGTGATTCTCGCCAATTTTGACTTGGCAATTTTTCTGGAACCCCTTGAACCGGACTCTGCCGCGGGTACTATTTTGAACCGGATTTCTGGTTTCCTCTTGTGGGACCCACAACGGTCTTTAAGGTATTTACTTGTGTATATATATACGGGTATTTTTCAACAGTAAGGACACACAGAAAGAAGCCGAGCGAAAACCTTGACCTAAAATCGCGATCTCCACTCCGCCGCCGCCGTCGCGCTCGAGCTAGTTGGTCGCCGCCTGTGATCGAGATTTCTTCGTGATCTTCCGGCGACAGAAGCTTAGCCAAGCTTAGAGTCTCACGTGTCTATCCAGAGATCCCTTGTCTCTCGATTTGTTGATCGGGAAAAACTTCCCCATCCGAATCGATCGAGACGACCGATCCTTGTGTGACCGTTCGTAGACCTAGCTTGCATCGCTACGAAGTTTGGATCTCCAAAGAAGTGCAGCCGCACATCGTTGTTGCCGCCGATCTCGTGAACCTAGCCGCCCCCATATCGCCGCCGCCGGTTCCGGGGAGATTCTCTCCAAGAGAGACCAAGGTTGTGGACTCTTTGTAGACTTCAAGATCACGTCGTCAACGAAGAGGGACACCGTAGTCTCCACACGTAGTTTGTATTTCTTGTACATTCTATTTTACTTTTGTTGTAAAGGAACGTTGGTTCCTAGTTGTAAGGGTTGGGTGCAACCCGGTTTGTGGGAGTGTTGACTCCTACGTGTGGAAGGTTTCCTTCCGATAGTGCAAGGATTGGATTTCAATCCTGTTGGTGAAGAGACCAAGTCATCCCTTGTTGGGAGATAGGTCGAAGGGGAAAGTGGATGTACCCAAGTCGGGGAACCACTATAAATAGCTTGTGTATTCTGTGTGCTGTGCTGTTTATTTTTATTGTGCAGGTACATTCTTAAATTCCGCAAAAACGCTGCACGTCACCTATTCCCCCCCCCCCATAGGTGAAGATAGTTGACACTAGGTGGACTTTCAAATTGATATTGAAATTGGCCCACATTGCAGCGATTTCAAATATCAGGCATACAACTACTTGGCATAGATTCTGCGAATAAAACTAACACTTCCATCTGAAGGAATAACAACACAAGAGAAAAGTGATCAAAAACAACAAAACAACTCGTATAACGAAATTCTCAGTCATCTGGAGTCGCTCTACAGTTGCATTCCCCGGAAACGGCGCCAAAAACTTGATGCGTGTAATACGGCAAGCGCACCGGTCGCATAAGTAATAAAGTTTTGGGAGTAAATCGCTAAGTGTCGGTCTCTTGAGGAATGCAATTAGCGTAGAACGGCAACAGAACTCAGAATATCGTTATGAGAGTTAAAAATAGAACAAAAAGGAAATAGCGGACTACGGAGATTGTGGATGTTTGATCTACTGAACTAGTAAAAACATTGCGGGTCAACGGGACCGCTTCGCAAGGTGAAGTGGGTTTGTCGGCCGCTATGCCGAACTTCAGTTGGGCGAGTGGAAGGGAAACTAATGGATTGCAGCGTTCTTGTGTGGATTGCAATCGGACAAGGCACAGGAATGAAGTGGATGTGGGGTGAGTGAGGCGCATTCACAGACAGAACTCACAAGCATAAGAAGAAACAAACATTCCATTAACTAGAAAGTAAACTTGATGTTCAGGGATGGAAATGTTCATTACACTGCTCAAAACATTCATAACACAGAGGAAAGGGAAGAGGAGTAAACCAAAAGAGAATGAAGATCCACCGCGGGTCGTGGCCGGAGTAGCGAGTTGTCAATCCGCTTCCGGGCTCAGTCCAAGGAGGCTTCCGGTACCAACGATCTGTCACCTCGAAGGCCTTTAAGTCCATTCTCTAGGTTATCTACTTCACCAACTCTGCAGGAAAGCTTGGAGTTGAAGTCACCAATGGCCGAGGGCTTCGCCGGAGTGTTGAAAACCTTCGGAGTAAGTGGAAATGGCTTCCCGACGAAGGTGGAAGTGATGGATCAGCTGGAGAGGTGAAAAGGCGATTCCCGCGCACTCTCCGATCGCAGCAAATGAGAGGCGTTGACCTAAAACGCGGAGCAGGGCCTTTTATACGGATACAGGAGAAGCAGTGCGCACGATCAGTGCCACACGACCAGTGCTCGTGCGCACTATAGGTCGATGATCGTGCGACTTTTCCAAATAAACCTGCAACCTGGACAAGAAGCATCAGCATATATGCACATGAGGAGTGGCGCACGACCAGTGGTCGTGCGCACTATGGCCAGTGCTCGTGTGATACCGAGACAGGGTTATGAAAAAGGGGGTGTAATGCGCACGAACAGTGGCGCACGACCAGTGGTCGTGCGCAGTAAGTCCAGTGGTCGTGCGCTTAGCCCATGATGATTCTATAGAAAATGTAGAGTAGTGCGCACGATCGGGGGCGCATGACCAGTGGTCGTACACATTAGATCCCCTGATCGTGCGCAGTATTCCTGTTTTACAACCATCCCGGAACACGCACACGACCCCTGTACCAGCAGAAGGGGCAGAAAGGCCACCAGAATGTGCACACCACATCCCCGAGATAGGGCTAAAGAATAACAACAAAAATGGAAAAATAGAAAGCAAACAGAAGTGGGCCTACAGTGCACTTAAGCATGAAATAGGTACATAAACACAAATAAGCAATAAAGGCTCTCAAGTGTAGTGGGGACTCATCACCGCTCAGTCCGCCGGTTTTCCTTGGGTTGATAGTATAGCTTGTGGCCTGGTGAGAAAAGCTATGCCGCTCTGGCCGCACTTGCCAGCTTGGTCGCAAGCTATAGATCATTTCTATTAGAATATGTGCAAACTATGAAATCATAGCCACCCAGTCCGCAGGATTGGATCCCGGTCGATCTTTTCAGCTCGCAGTTTGGTAGTAAATATAAGGCCGCCATGATTATATCATCATTAAGCTTAAAAGATTGACAAAGAGAATCGCGGAGTGTTAATGGAACTCGTCAGAATCCGCCTAACCTTTTTGGGAACCAATTAAAATTATCATTCTTTTTACGGAGGACAGTGGTCGAATTATTAAATGAAATTTCCTAATTAGCAAGCCGAAAATTTATACAGTACAGATGATCTTTCAACACGCGGACTGCTGCTACCTGGAGATCGAACTTAACTACGTCAGTACAAAAAATAGTGAACATTGCCAAAGACACGCTGATACGAGAATATCCTTTTCTATTTGATCAAAAATAAAGTTACATCTTTCATGTATTTGGTGGACTACAAGCTTGAGTCCACTCTATTTACAAAAGAAAACAAAAATACATTAGTCAGCCTCGATGATCTTTTGTTTCTTCTCTGCAGGAAGTGCAGGGAATAGGATTTCGACATCGATTTCCGGAGAATAGCCCCCCGAGCCACTTCCACTGCTGCCATCTGAACAAGTGCTTGTCGCGGACTCGCTATGTGAGCTCTTGCCAACAAAGGAAGATGCAGAGGTGTCGGACTCGGCGGACTGTTCTCCACTTTGTTGACTTGAACCAGTGTCATCTGCTATTGTCTTGGCTTCCACACCTTCTTCTTCGCCTCCTTCTTCTTCGTCTTCTTCCTCTTCGGCTTCTTCTTCTTCTCCTTCTTCTTCTTCTTCCTCCTCAACGATTACGTCTTTTCCCTTGGCAGCCCGCTCCATTGCCGCGACCTGCTCTTTCAACTCGGGGAAGAGCTGCAGGAAAGGAACATCGTCCACTCCATCCTTTGCGAAGCTGCAGCGGACAAATCGCTCGATTATGATTTCAACGGTTTCCTTCACAAAGGGGAGCATAGCGGCCTGGAAGTTGTCATTTTCCAAGTCGTAGGCGACCTGAGCGAAACAAAGGAACAAACATCAGTTCGCGGCAGACTTCAAATTGAAACAGTTGTAAATACAACTCACCCGCAGCTCTTCCTTCTACAGAGCGACTTTCTTCCCTAACCGCATATTTCTTTCCTTGAGCACCCTTTTTTCTTCTTGAAGTTGCTCATTTTGTCTGAGCAGGTCTCTGGCCAGAGTGCATACAAAGTGGTTCGTCACAACGCTGTTCGCACTTTCCTGGGTGGCCAGCAGAGGGAGATCGGCAGCAACAACCTTCTTCAAATCGCTCAAGTTGCGCTTCCCATATAGTGCGGAGATCGCAACATGAGCATAGCGAGTTATTTTCGAACTTTTCCACGATGGAAGCACCGTCGACAAGCGGACATGCTTGTTCTTATTGTGTCAGTGGATCATCGGGTTCCCCCTCAGATCCTTCTGTCGGTTGCCAAAGCCCTGCATTGCAAAGCTTTCAGAAGAGGAGTAGTCCGCCGCGAGATCCCCATATACTTTCCTCTTCCTTGCAATCTCTTGCTTCCTTTCCCTTTGAGTAGGCGTGAATCCGCTGGGCGTCTGTGGCAGGTTGGCGGGCACAACCAAGGCCGCTGCAAATGCAGAACAAGGGTTAATACATAGGTCACTGCAGATACAAACCATAAGTCCGCAAAAGCTTACTTTCTTCGCGCGAAACATCCGCCAAGCTCGCCAATAGTGGGATGTAGTACTCGATGTCGAGCCTGGCATCAGCTTGGAATTTGATAATGGCGGACTCCATCACATCCTGCTGGACACTCTTGAAAATGGAGTCTGCGCGCTCTTGTGGATAAGTATGCGCGAACCCAAGGTCGCCTTCGAAGATCAAAAACCTTGAGGTCCAGTTATGGATCTTGTTAGGAAGACCCACAACCTTCATTCCTCTACAGTAGAAGTAGATCACTCCCTTGTAAGGGCGGCCTCCGAACGATGTTATTGAGTAGACTGAGAACATTTTGTGGAAGATATTCATTGAGAAGGCGATCTTCTCAAACCGCAGGTAAGAAATAAAGCTACAGATGGCGTCAAGGGTGTTGGGCGCGAGCTGGCCTGGCACCATCCCGTAGTGTTCAAATATTTCAGCAATCTGCCATAATAACGGAAATTTGAATCCGCTATTGAAGTGGTCAATGGGTATGGCGATCTGAGTCGCCGTTGAAAAATTTAATCTTTCCTCATGGGCGGGAAGGCGGACAAGCAAGTTAGAGTTCGCCAATTTTCTTTCGACAAAAGCCTCAAGGTCGGCCTCTGTTAGAGTGCATTTTCTATGGTCGGCAGCATGGAAAACAGCCACAGCATCAGTCCTGGCGGACACCATCTTGGCAGGCCGCAGGGTCTTCAGCTACACCTGTTTCCCTACATAGAAGAAGCAACGATACAATATTTATAGTAGTGGGGCCTGACAGCTTTTTTGGCCAGGCCGCAGCTTGCTTGTTCAGTCCGCATAATCCGCCATAATCCAATTGTCATGCAGCAAAAGTTAAAAACAACACGGACACACACTTAAATTCACACTGCTGCTTCCAGTCGAGTACCCGCCAAGCAAAGTTCAAAGCACAAAATAAGGCGGACACAGTTTCAGTCCGCCCAGTTCACGACACTTCCCACCTGCAGACAAGTTAAATTCTGAGAAGCAGACACATCATTAGTCCGCACAGTTCGTCACAGATCACAACAAGCACAAGTTAGCAACAGAATGCGCGGATATCTTATTTAGTCCGCATAAAGCGCAGCACAGTTCATCCCAAGCCACAACACAGAGCATTTTTTAAAACACACATAATTATACATCTAACAAATCGAATAAGTTTGTGGTTTTGTGGACTCAACGGTCTTTATTTTTAGTCTGCGTTGACCTCTCCGTCCTATCACTACACAAGTGTGCAGTCTGGTCGCTTATTTGAAGAACCTCGCTATACAAGCGACAGATGTGATGATGAATCAAGTTAATGGTCTGGTGCATATGAGTGGCCTCCCGGTCTACCCGACTGAGGGGAACCATCAGCTCCATTGCTAGCCTCAGTTCCTCGTCCGCGGCATGTTGGCCACCACCTACCGGTGCTGCGTCCTCCAGAGCAACGCGATCTGGCAATCGCGACCTCTACTCAGCAACCTCGGCAGCCCAATTCCATTTCTCTTCCCGTGCCAACACCAAGTTCTTTCCTTTGTAGAAGAGGACATCATTAGCAAGCCGTTTCTTCTCCCTATCAGACCTCTCCAGCGCCCTTGAGATGCTGGAAATATGATCCTTTAAGGCTTTCTCGCGCTCCGCCGAGGCCTTCTCGCGCTCTTCCGCCTTCTTTAACTCTGCTCTAATTTCTTGTATTTCAGCTTGAAACTCTTTTCTAACTCTTTGATGTTATTTCGGTTGGGCTGCTCACCTCTTGCGGACTCATCAGGCGAGACCACGTCAATACCAGTATTCGACGTAACAACAATCTCCCCACTCTCGATAGAGCCCGGTGGTGACTTTCTACCTGCAACAAAGAAGTTCAATTTCACATTCAAATACAGTCCGCAGCGGACTCAAAATCAGGATAAAAGATCACATTTGGATAAAAGTAGCAGCAAGCTGCCGGCTATCGAAGATAGGCCGCCTTGCCCGCTCCGGGTCAAAGGCGCTTAACCGTTTCTTCCAATCGCGATAAACTTTGACTTTTTTCAGTAGCAGAACTTTTTGAAACAACAATGTCATCGGTCTCGGTGATGATCTTAATCGGTCTCTACTTCCGCTTCGGCGACCTGTAAAGCCACTGATGCTTAAAATACTTAGTCGCCGGTTGAAGGTTACCTGTCTGTAGCAGCTCTGTGGCAGTCCTCAGATCCTCAACATTTTGTCCGTCGCGGCCTACTTCGAGGCCTCCTCGACCGTAGCTACATGAGCGGCGATTTGTTTCTTCTCCTCTGCTATCTTCTCTTTCAGTCTTTCCCTCTCTTTCTCCTCAATAGCGGATAAAGATGGGAGTTCGCCGCCCTTAACCCCAAGGATTTCCACCTCAGGTTGCAGTGCACCCAGCATGGATTCGTTGATGAGATCAAATTGATCGACGTCTATGGAATCTAATATCTCGTCCCTAGAGAAACTGACCGTGGAGAGGGAATTATCTCCCTGGACTTGAGCCTCCGGTGTAACTAAGTTGCTTTCAGGAGCTTGTTTTTCGCGCGGTCTGTGCTGCAAGTCTGCATCTCCAGTCTGCACGGAGATATTTTTCTCTTTCATCGCTCGCAGCTTCTTTTCAAGCCGCTCAGCCACAGTCGACTTGTCCCTCTTCCTCTTCTTTCCGGAAGGGCCCCTTTTCTCAGTAGGGTCTGCAATAGCCTTTCATAAATCTAGCTGACTCTAGCGGACCGTCTCAAGGTTCGCAGTGGCCAATGCCTCTGAAGGCACGTCTTTCCCAACTTCTTCTCCTGCAGTCTGCCTGTCTTCATCAAGGTTAACGATGGGCTCCTGGGCGGTGGGGGATGATACTTCGGTGTCATTATTTTCGCCAACCGTGTTCTCCGTGTTCGCGGTTTTTTGAGTGGGTGCGATGTCCGACAAATTTACTGACTTCTCACTTCCAGCATGAGAAACGACAATGTCCTCTTTCTCATGCACAGGCATGTCAGTATGGCGGACTGCTTTCTCGGCAGGCTTCTGGCTATGGGAACTCTATCCAATAGAGCGGACATGCTCTCCTCTTGCAACTGTCTTCATTATTTTCTTCATTTTCTTAGGCGTTATTGTCGTCTCGCTTTTTGCAGTGAGACTAGTGAAGAAAGTGCCAAGCTTCGCTATGCCGAACTGCAAAGTGGAGACCACAAGCAGTGAATAGCGCCCCGTGTCGATCGGAATTTTTTAACAGTTCCAGGCCCTCAAGCAATATTTATAGCGATGACGGAATTAATGAGGCATGCGGACTCGGCGGTTAAGGAAACATTTTCGAAGTTTTCTAGAAACTTAAAAATGTGCGAGGACTATGTTAACCCCTCAGTCCGCAACACCTACAAGATGCCTAGGCCCTGTTTCATTATCCACAGACTCAATTTGGCAATCCACGTGGCCCGGCGACTCGGCATAATTCTAAGGTTCTTGGCCTATCACTGGCGGATACGGTTCGACAGTCCTCCCAGCTCGACAAAGCAGTAGTAATCGGCCACAACAAGGTTGATCCCCCAGCGGCGTACTCAATGCTCCGTTTATCCGATTCGCCATGCCTTTGGATCTCGTCTGATTATACTTTGGCGGACGCAATGTCCAGTCCGCTAAGGCCACCGTCCTCCAGCAGGATCGCGCCTAATAGCAGCAGATGGAAGCTCCAGCCCGCGAGCTCAGTCCGCCCCTTTTTGCGCGGACTGGTGTGTTCTTTCTTTTTGCTTTCCATCACCGCTGCCCGATTCTCCTGTACCCCGGGCAGTCGGTTATTTTAGCCCTGCCTGTTTGGGAAGGCCCCCATCCTATAAATAGGGGGGAGGTGGTGCACCCAAGGGACACTGACTCGTGCCCAGGAGCCTACTTGTTAAAGTCCGCAGACTCGAATTTCGTGCTTTGCGGACTCCAGCTTGCTCAGCTCTTGCCTCTTCCTCTTTTCCTTCACTTCTAATCAAATCCTCCTTCAGTGAAAGAAAAGCCCGTCGCTAGAGAGGCATTCAGGCCGCGACGGGCGAAGTCTGTTGTTGCCGTGGTTCACGACCCTGCTTTTCTTCTTGCTCTCGTCTGCTTAGTAGATTACTACTCGCAGTCTCTCTTTTCCCTTATTTTCCCCTGTGCTCGAACTGTTAGCTGGTGGTGCTCGACCCCCTTTGCATTTTCGTGCATCAACACTCAGTTCAACGATCCTCGATCGCAGATCGACGAACTCAGAATCAATTCTCTGAGTTGAGCTCGACGATATTTGAGCTCAGGTCGACGAAGTCTGGTGTTCAGCTTCAACAGTTGTCTTTCCAGATTATTTTCGCTGAACTCAGCTCGACGAAGACAGATTCTCTGCTCGACGAACTTGGACCGTAGAATTGGCAAGTTATTCGCAGAATGCAGTTCGCTGAGCACTGGTCGACAAACAGGATTTCTCAGCTCGACGAACTTGGATCTCCGGTCGACGAAATCTGTTCAGAGCTTGATAATTTCTGTCCAATGCCCGACTTAGAGATTTTTCTTATTTTCTGTCCTTATTCCATATATTATTTAGCAGTAATTCTCTAAGTAATTAATTCATATATTCCCCTGAATATAACTGTTATTGGCAGCATTAATTATGGTATTCATCAGGGTTAATTACTTGCTTAATTTATTGGGACAGTTGGGAAACTCATCAAAGACAATATTCTCCAGCCGTATTTCATTCTCCAAGCAATCAACAATCAATGTTGGGAATTCAAAAATTCAAAGCAGAATTTCGACAGAGAATATAAAAGAGATTTTCTCTTTTTAGTCGATAGCAAGGAAGAGATACAAGCAGTAATACAGAGAACACACAAACGTTTAGAATCATTCTCTGTGCAGAAAACAACTAGTTTTATCCTTGTGCTTACTGAAGACTGAAGAAGAACATCAAACAAAGATCAAGGGTCTTCTTCAACTTCAACTCCAGGAACTTTTAAGGACAACAAACTCTGAATCAGTCAGAAGTCCCTGGATTATTTCAAGACAAGGCTGAATACCTACACTCTGTGCAAGACTCCAAGTGATTTTGGAAGGAAATTTTGACAATAACAATCCACTAGTCTTCTCTGATGATTAGAGAAAGAGAAGACATCATCAAACCTCTCTCACCTCATGAATAAAGGGTTTATTAACTCCCTTCAAAAGTTTATTCTTGGATTTTGGGCACCTAATCAAAAGCTCAAAGGGCTGTGAGATTTCCTTGGAAATAGATCTTATGGTGGCAGTCACCTGATCAAAAAACTGCTAGTGGATTTCTATCAGGGTGGTAGAAGAGTGGATGTACCCAGTTTGGGAACCATTATAAAATTCTTGTGTCGTCTGGTTGTTCATTTTCTGTGTTGTTGTTGTTGTGGCTGTGATAGGCTAGCTTTGCTGTGTTAGATTAGTTTGTTGTGTTAGTTTAGCTTAGTTTATCTTTTATAATACTACTATAGTATGACCTATTTTTTAATACTCTGATATAAATAAAAATCGCCAAAATTTTAATTACTCTATTCACCCCCCCCCCCCCTCTAGAGTAAATCAGATCTATCCTCTATTTTGTATCATTGGTATACCATATCTTTCAATTGGTATAAGAGGGGTGTTCCTTTGGTTGTTCAAGCTAACACTTAACCAAAAGATCCTTAATAGATCTGATTTCTGTTTCCCTAGTTTTTCTGTTTAGTTCACAGCATGACACAGAATAAGGATTATGCAAGCACCAGACCTCAAGTTTGCAACTTGAATAAGTTTGCCATCTCGAAGGCAAGAATCTGGCTTTATATGAATTCTATTAATGAAGACATATATAATTCTATTTTGATAGGTCCCCCTCAACCTGTAGCTGCTACTACCTCTACTTCAAGCACACATATTGTTCCATCACCAGAGTGGATAGATGCACAGAAGAAGGCCAAAATTGTAGATTCAAAGGCCATGAACATCTTAGCACAAACTATATCAGATGACATATTTCAAAAGGTGGCTGAGTGCACATCTACCAAGGTTATCTGGGACTCTCTCAACCAGATGGTTGCTGGATCAGCAGATGCGAGAAAGGACAGAAGATCAACTCTCATCTGACAGTATGAAAACTTCAAGAAAGATGAATCTGAGTCTGTCAGTGATATGTTCAACTGACTAAGCTCAATCATAAATGAGCTAAAGACTCTGGATAAGGATATCACTCTTACTGAAGTGAATGACAAGATCCTCATGTGCTTCCCTAGCTCATGGGATTCCAGAATATGGCCAATCAAGGAGGCCAGTAGCTTTAATGAGATTTCCACTGAATCTCTTCTAGGAAAGCTTAAATCATATGATCAACTGATAAAGTCAAGAGAAGTTGCAGAGCAGAAAACTTCTCCAGCAGCAAGAAAAGAACAAAACATATCCTTCAAAGCTTTAGAAGAAATAGAAGCTCCAACATCAAGTGAAGAACTTCTGAGTCTCTTAGCCAAGACATTCTACAAGATGGCAAAGAAGGACTTCAGAAGAAAGTCATATAGGCAAGATGACAAACCCAGGTATGACAAGACACCCACTAAAGAGATTGTTTGTTTTGTGTGTAGGAAACCAGGACACTTCATATCAGAGTGTCCAGAAAATCAAAAGAAGGAAATAAGAAGATAAAAACAATCCAGGAAGCAGCACTACAACAAGCCTTCCTCTAGCAAGCATAAGAGAAAAGAAAAAGGCTTTGTGGCTGAGACTTGGAGTGATACTGAAGAAGAATCTTCATCTTCTAGTTCCAGTGAAGATGAAGAGGAGGCAAATGCAAGGGAAGTTTGTCTTATGGCTATCAATGCCTCCTGCAGTCCATCAGAATCTGACCAGTCAGATAATGTAGAATCATCAGAATCTGAGGCAGATCAGGTATTGTCCTACGTTGGTTATAATTCAGAATATTTCAAAACTGAATTTAAATCTTTATGTATAGATTTAGTTAATTCTGAAAAAGAAATTAAAGCTCTTAGAGAGAAATTCTTTGAACAATATAACCTGACTTTTGAAAACATTAAACTAAAAGATGAAATTAATCTAGCAAATGAGAAAATCATATCATTAAAATCTGAGTTATCTGAGGCAAGGCAACTTGAAGAATCCCTAAATGGGAGAAGTATCAAGTTGATGGACATCACAAGCATAGTGAATGCCAGACTAAATGCCAGAAAAATATATTGTCAACACCAATAAAATTTGTTTCAGAAAAAGGAAAAGAAAAGAAAGATAATAATAATAATGTCAAACAAACAGAAGTAAAACCAAAGAATAAGAAAAAGAAAAGGAATAAGAAAAATCTTAACCATAACAATGTTTAGCGGATTTCATCGAACTCAAACCGACGAAATGTGTACAGTTTGTCGAACTAAAGTCAACGAACTCCGAACGCAAATTTCTATTATAATTATTCGTTGAACTACGATCGAGGAAACCAATATGGTTCGTCGACCCGAGATCGACGGTATTGCGGCCCAGATAATGAATATTCTTATTCTCTGAGTGGAGTTCGACGAACCCATACCCATTCGTCGAACTCAGATCGATGAACTTATCTAAATTCGTCGAACACAGTTCATCTTAACAGAATCTTTAATTTTTCTAAAACTTATAATCAACCAACATCATCTATTAACAAATTTAATCAATGGATAATTCCACCAAGAAGATATCATCCATTAGGTTATAAATGTCAACCTGAATATTCATATATTTCTAGTTTTAATTATGTAAAGAAAGGAGGACCCAAGGTAACATGTGTCAAGAATATCTAATCTATTTCATTGCAGGTGAAAGAGTATCCCACCACAGAGCAACAGTGGTACCTAGATAGAAGCTGTTCAAAACACATGACTGGAAACAAGGACAACCAAATCAAGTACAAGTCAAAGTTAGGGCCCAAAGTAATATTTGGTGATTCCAATTGTGGCCAAACAGAAGGATATGGAAAGGTCAAGATTGGAGCAGTCACCTTCAGGAATGTTGCTTAAGTAAATGGACTGAAGCACAACCTCATATCAATAAGTCAGTTATGTGATGAATTATTTCAGGTATCATTTAATAAAATTTCCTATATTATTACTTGAGGGGATAATCAAGTAGTGTTAACAGGTTCTAGAGTTGGAAATATATATGTAAACTTTAAGTCTGCCAAATTTGAAATATACTTATTTAATCAAACTAGCAACAATAATGACCTTTGGCATAGGAGATTATGACATATTAACTTGAAAAATATTGCTAAACTCTCTAGGGACAACCTTGTTAGAGTATTTCCTTCTAGCCCCTACAAGAAGGAAAGCCTTTGCAAGGCTTGTCAGTTAGGCATGCAAATTAAAAAAAATTTTAAATCTGTAAATAAAAGTGACTCACCTAAAATATTATACTTGCTATATATGGACCTTTTTGGCCCTATTATTGTACAAAGCCTAGGAGGGAAATCGTATACTTTAGTGATTGTAGATGACTTCTCAAGATTCACTTGGGTATTCTTTCTAAGATCTATGTCAGATAACTTCATGGTTCTTACAGATTTTCTCAAGAACATACAGATTGAGTACTCCACTCCAGTTGCATTGATTAGAAGGGATCATGGTACTAAGTTTGAGTCTCTTCTTATGCAAGAGTTCTGTGAGAATGAATGTATCAAACACTGCTTCTCAGCACCTAGAACTCCTCAAATAAATTGGGTTGCTGAAAGAAAAAATAGAACCCTAATTGAATTTACAGGCACATTACTTGCAGATGCTCATTTGCCCCTATCCTTTTGGGCAGAGGCTGTGAGCACAGCAAATTATATACAGAACAGAAGTCTGATACACTAGCTCAAGAATAAGACTCCTTCTGAGCTACTTAAAGGGAAGAAATCTAAAGTAGATTACTTAAAAGGTTTTCATTGCATTTGTTATATTCACAACAATAATAAGAAACACATTAGAAAGTTTGAAGCCAAGGCTGAAATAGGAACTTTTCTTGGATATTCCCAAGTAAGCAAGGCTTATAGGGCATATAATAAATCAACTATGAAAATAGAGGAATCTAGTCATGTTTCATTTGATGAGACTAACATGTTTTACAAGGAGAACGAAATTTATACCAATAACACTTTGCAGGTACCTCACTTGTGTGTGAGAATGGATGATTTAAACCTTACCCAAGATGCTCCATCACATACTTCTCCACAAGTTGAATAAGAGAGTGAAGAAGAAAGTTTGGAAGGCTGAAATTCCAACATCAACTGTAATTCCACAAGAGGAATTAATTCCCCAAGCTATTGCTCAACCAACTCCTCCCAATAAATTTGTCACACTTAAAGATCACCCTGTATCTCAAGTGATTGGAGACATTTCAATTGGTGTGCGGAGAAGGCATCAACTCCACTAGGATAAGATGTATGTCTGCTTCATATCTAAAACTAATCTCCAATACATCAAAGATGTTGATCAAGATCCACACTGGATTATTGCAATGCAAGAGGAAATCAACCAATTTGAGAGATACGGAGTTTGAGATTTAGTTGCAAGACCCAAATACTACCCAGTCATTGGAACTAAATGGGTATTTAGAAATAAGATAGATGCTTAAGGTCTTATCGTAAGGAATAAGGTCAGACTAGTTGCTCAAGGATACAAACAAGAGGAAAGCATAGACTATGACTAGACATTTGCACCTATTGCAAGGCTGGAAGCAATCCAAATTTTTCTTGCATATGCTATGTACAAGAAGTCAACAGTATACCAGATGGATGTCAAGAGTGCATTCCTCAATGGTGAACATAAAAAAGAGGTCTATGTAGAATAACCACCAGGTTTTATTTCTCCTACTCATCCCTCTTATGTTCTCAAATTGCATAAAGCTCTCTACGGTCTAAAGCAACTCCAAGAGCTTGGTATAAAACCTTAGCTAGCTTTCTCCTAGAGCATAAATTTTTTAGAGGCATAGTAGATAGGTATTTATTTATTAAGCATCATCATGATAAAATATTATTAGTACAAATATATATAGATGACATCATATTAGGTTCTATAGATTCCAAACTATGTAAAAGGTTCTCCAACCTTATGCATTCAAAGTTTGAAATGAGTAGCATGGGTGAGCTCTCCTACTTCCTTGGTCTCCAAGTGAAGTAGTCTCCTGATGACATCTTCATATCTCAATCCAAATATGCAAATGAGCTGATTAGAAGGTTTGGGATGGCTGATGCTTCAGCAAAGAAAACACCTATGACTACCAATGCTGTAATTAATTCTAATGAACACGGGAAACCTGTAGATCAGAATATATATAGGGCCATTGTTGGGTCCCTGTAATATCTTACAGCAAGTAGACAAGAAATTTATATTTGCTACATGTCTTTGTGCTAGGTTCTAGGTGAACCCTAAAGAATCTCACCTTATTTTCCTAAAAAGAATTTTGAGATATATAAAAAGTTGCCCTAATTTAGTAATCTGATATCCAACTAAGGCAGAATTTGAGTTAACTAGATACACTAATGCTGACTTTGCTGGATGTAGAGTAGACAGAAAGAGCACATCAGGGACATGTCAGTTCCTTGGTGATAGGCTAGTGTCATGGTTTTGCAAGAAGCAAACATCTGTGTCCACCTCAACAACAGAAGCTAAATATATTACAGTTGACAGTTGTTGTTCACATATGCTGTGGATTCAAAACCAACCCCTAGATTATGGTGTCAACTTAAATTATTCAACTCTACTGTGTGATAATACAAGTCTAATTTCTATTGCAGAGAATCCAATACATCATAGTAGGACTAAGCATATAGATGTAAGACATCATTTCATTAGAGAGTGTGTAGACAAAAAAAAATTAATCTCACATTTGTCTTTGCTGATTTGCAAAAGGGAGATACCTTCACCAAATCCTTGGATGCGAAGAAACATTTGTTCTTTATGAATCATTTAGGTATGATCAATGGTGATGCATTAATTTAATTTTCTATCTGTGGTTAGAGAATTTGCCAAAGTTCATCGAAAGAAGATCGACGAACTGAGGAAAGGTCTTGAGAAATTCATCGACCTGAGATCGACAAACTCTTTGTGTGTGAAGTTCTATTCGTCGAATGGAGATCGACGATATTGCATCAGAAAATGTTTCGTCGACCTAAGATCGACGAAATGTTTTCCCTTCTTCTGATTGAGATCGATGAACTCTTTTGTCAATAAAATATTTTGTCAAACTGAGATCGAAGAATTTTTTTTATTTTTCGTCGGACGGAGTCTGCCGCTTCATATTCTGAAAACCATATATCTAAGTTTTCTTTGAGTTCCATCCCGCTCTTTTTGTTCCCTTTATACTTGATCTCTCTTTTTTCCTTTGCAGGCGAACAGTGGCGATTCCAGCAAGCTCTCTGATGGCGATGAAGTTTGATGTGGGATTCGACATCGATTTCAATCCATTCCAACATTCAGAACAGATCTTTTTGGACATACTGAGACTATTTGAGGAATAGAATCTGAAGAATTTCATGACCAATAGAATCAAGATAGCAGTGATAGAGATTAGAGAATGGGTGTTCACTTCCACCACTCCAGATGCAGATACAGTGATCGAGACTATATCCGGTAATCAAATCTCTCTTTCCCACGCAATACTAACAGAATTTTTCGATCTGATGAATGGAAATGAAGATATTGAGATGGACAATACAGAATATGATAATATGCTGATAAAAATTGCTCATACTGGAGAGAACCCAAATAAATTACTTAAGAAAAATTTATCTTCTGAGTATAAATTCTTAGCTGATGTAGTGGGCAAGGTGTTGCTTGGCAAGCACACAACCCATGACTACATTACAAGGCACCCGTTTTTGGTGATGAGTGCCTTGGTAAATAAGAAAGTAGTTAACTGGGGAAAACTATTATTTGATTTGATAAATAAGAAAAATAATAAGAAAGAAGTCTGCTTTGGAAGAATTCTTGAAATATTCCTACAGGAAAAAGCAACTGAATCTCTGGTCTCCCAGACCATATTCATCAATGCTTCCAAAAGGCTGACATGTGCCTTGTTTGGAAGGTGGGAGAGGACCATCTCTAAGCCATCCAAGGCTTCCTCCTCTTCCAGGACTTCTGAGAGCACCAGAGCAGTGACAGCCACTCCTCCACCTCCAGAAGAGGTCTTTCCTTCCACCAGAATTTCTTCACCTCCTCCTCAACAATAACCATCATCTTCTCCAGCCCATACTACACAAATTCAACAACAACATCTACTCACACCAGTTCCAACACCAGTTCCCTATCCAGAACCTACTACACCACCTCCATCTCCATCTCCTCATTCTCCACCTCACATTCATATGTCTGAAATTCATTCTACCTCCCAACCCTCTTTCATTCTACTGTCTCCTCAACCATCTCCACATAATTCACCAATTTAGGAGCCCATCTCCTCACTCACAACCATAGTTCTCCCTTCTACCACTACAATTCCTTCAGTTGATATCCCTTCAGTCATCCACACTGACATTCCATCTACTACTCCAGGCTACTCTCATACATATTTCTCCAATGCATTCTCCATGTGTTCAAACTGTGGACATCACACTCCTTACTCCTCATCTGCTCCTGAACCCCTATATCTAAATTTTTCTGATATTGCAAAGGATCTTCTTGCTTTTATTTCTCTCTCTCTTCAGAAACTTATAACTAATGCTATTACCCCTCTCTCGGCTTCCATCACCTCTCTCTTCCAGAATTGCTGCCCTATCTTCTGTCCCTTCTTCTAGAGTACTAGCTTCAGGACCCTCTAAACCCAGTTAGGGGGAGATGTCTTGTGAAGAAGCTCCAGTTCCCCCATGTACAGCTGCAACAGCAGTAGATTCTCAGATGTCTGTTGATTTAGCAGAAGCGGCCCCACCAACAGAAATTATTGAATTGTTTACAGATTCTGATATAGAGATGGCTGACATACTTGTGCCAAAAATAAATACTGTTGGTGATTACATTATAAATCCCACAGTTAATATAGATTCTTTAGTAGATTTATTTAATTTTGTTTACAGAAATACTCTACCGAGTTTTTCTCATCAGCAATATAGTGCTATAGTCCCCTATACTTCTCCAATAAGCCCTTCAGTTGCTAAGCAACTCAAGACCAATTTTGTAGTTCCAATGCTGACAGAAGAACATATGATTGAGAATGTTCTTGAACTAGTATCAGTCTCTAAGGCTATTTCTCCTCCAAAGGTTCTCTCTCCTCCTATCTATAAGATGGATGATAGTCCTTTACCAGATCTAGATGACATTATTCTGGCTTATATAGCAGAAGAAAGTTTAACTGTTTCTTAAAATGTTGTTGAAATAGAAGTTGCAGAAACAGAACTTCCAGTAGAGCCTCAGGCTGAGAGGCAGATACCCAAAGATATTCTGAAGGCCATTGATGTCTTATATTATAATCCTCAAAAATCATCTGCTGAAGATGATGATGATGATTTTGATGAATCTCATAGTTTAAAGACAAAGAAGAAAGTTGTTAAGAAGAGAAAAGCTATTCCTAAAGATGCCCCCAAGCTAAATCCCACCCATGATACTGCCTACTACATACTGCAGAATATCACTCCATATCCAGGGTTACCCTCATGGATGTGGCTATCCAAGAATGAGCAGAAAGTCAGAAAGAAAAGCAGAAGGTACTCTTCTCCTCCTCCTTCTCAAAGAAATTGGAGTGGTCCTCCTCCTCCTCCTGCTGCTGGTTCTTTAGGAAGTATTTCTTAGAGATCTACCTCATATTCTCAGACTTATCAAAGATAATAGGGCAGATCTTCAAGATCTCAATTTCAAGGAAGTAGTCAGCACAGACATTCTAGCAGCAGCAGACAGGAGCAACAACATCAAAAGCAAGAAATGCAACAGACAATATCTAAAATTGAAAAAGATGAAAAATATAACAGTCCAAAAAGGCCAGAAACTCCACCAATTTCTTTTGTAGATCCTGAACAAGAAACCACTACAAGAATGGCCAGATTTCAAGAACTGGTTTGACTCTCCATGATCAATAAAGCCAAAGCTGAAGGCAGAGATCCTTCTCAATATTCTACCATGTCATCCTATAGAAGAGAAGAATTGAAAAGGTATGATAAAGATAATAAGTTTTTCAATATAGATGATTACATGAATTTGCATCCCGAGGCTGTAGTACCAAGAGCTACCTCTGTCAACATCATTAGAGTTGTTGACATGACAATGTCAAGAAGAACAACAGCTAATTGCAATAGAGAAATTAAATTCAGACAGCCCTCTGAGCAAACTGACAAAGCTAATAGAGAAAAGCAAAAGATGAACAAGTGATATTTTGTCTAGTTTTCTTTCTGAACTCTGTTTGTTTAATTTGTCACAAAGCTACTGTCATGTACATATCTGTTGAATGTTTTAAATTTTCTGCCAGATATATTATTTTTCCTTTGTGATTGTTTTCCTTTATTTTATTAGTGACCTCACCCAAATAGGGGGACATTGTTGGATCCGTGGTTTGGATTTGGGCTAGGTTCACTAATTAGGATGTTTTGGCCCATATTGTATAGCCAGGGTCATGTATTTGAGTCTTAGAGTTTAGGCAAGGTCATTAGGCTCAACATTCATGGGCCTGCCAGCAGAAGACTTCAGGAGACCCAAGACTTAGAAGAAATCAAAGTTCAGTATATAAGTTCGACGTTCGTCGAACTCAGCTCAATGATCGTCGATCGCAGATCGATGAACTCAGAATCAATTCTCTGAGTTGAGCTTGATGATATTCGAGCTCAGGTCGATGAAGTCTGGTGTTCAGCTTCAACAGTTTTCTTTTCTGATTATTTTCGCAGAACGCAATTCGATGAAGACAGATTCTCTGTTCAACGAACTTGGACCGCAGAATTGGCATGTTATTCGCAGAATGCAGTTCGCTGAGCGCAGGTTGACAAACAGGGTTTCTCTGCTCGACGAACTTGGATCTCCAGTCGACGAAATCTATTCAGAGCTCGACGATTTCTGGGCAGTGCACGACTTAAGAGTTTTTCCTTATTTTCTATCCTTATTCCATATATTATTTAGCAGTAATTTTTTGAGTAATTAATGCATATATTCTCCTGAATATATCCGTTATTGACGGCATTGATTATGGTCTTCATCATGGTTAATCACTTGCTTAATTTATTGAGATAGTTGGGAAACTCATTAAAGACAATATTCTCCAGCCATATTTCATTCTCCATGCAATCAACAATCAATGCTGGGAATTCAAAAATTCAAAGGAGAATTTTGACAGAGAATATAAAAGAGATTTTCTCTTTTTAGTCGATATCAAGAAAGAGATACAAGCAGTAATACAGAGAACACACAAATGTTTAGAATCATTCTTTGTGCAGAAAACAACTAGTTTTCTCCTTGTGCTTACTGAAGACTAAAGAAGAACATCAAACAAAGATCAAGAGTCTTCTTCAACTTCAACTCTAGGAACTTTCAAGGACAACAAACTTTGAATCAGTCAGAAGTCCCTTGATCATTTCAAGATAAGGCTGAAGATCTACACCATGTGCAAGGCTCCAAATTATTTTGGAAGGAGCTTTTAACAACAGCAATCCACTAGTCTTCTCTATTGATTAGAGAAAGAGAAGACACCATCAAACCTCTCTCACCTCCTATATAAAGGGTTTATTAACTCTCTTCAAAAGTTTATTCTTGGTTTTTGGGCACCTGATCAAAAGCTCAAAGGGTTGTGAGATCTCCCTAGAAATAGATCTTACGGTGGCAGTCACCTTATCAAAAACCCGCTAGTGGACTCCTACTAGGGTGTTAGAAGAGTGTATGTACCCTGTTTGGGGAACCACTATAAAATTCTTGTGTCGTCTAGTTGTTCATTTTCTGTATTGTTCTTGTTGTGGATGTGATAGGTTTGCTTTGCCGTGTTAGATTAGTTTGCTTTGTTAGTTTAGCTTAGTTTATCTTTTATATTACTACTATAGTATTGCCTATTTTTAATACTCTGCTATAAATCAAAACAGCCAAAATATTAATTACACTATTCACCCCCCCTCTAGAGTAAGTCAGATCTATCCCCTATTTTGGTATCAGTGGTATACCATATCGTTCACAAGGTTTCTCAGCAGGGGCTTGAGGTTGATCCGGCGAAGGTAGATGTGATTAGAAACCTGCCCACTCCGTCGATACTTCATGGCATTCGTAGTTTTTGGGGCATGCTGGATTTTAATGGCATTTTATTCGAGACTTCTCGGCTATATCTAAGACCCTATCTAATCTATTGGCGAAGGATGTCAAGTTTGTGTTCGATGACGATTGCAATCAGGCGATTAATTGCTTGAAGGATCGATTGGTTTCATCCCTGATTTTCTCATCCCCTGATTGGGCAGTGGCTTTCGAGTTGATGTGTGATTCTAGCGACGTCACTGTAGGGGTAGTGTTGGGACAGTGTAAAAATAAGACCTTTCATACAATTGCTTACGCGAGTCGGATGTTGAACGATGCACAACTGAACTATACCACAACCGAGGAGTTTTTAGCTATTGTTTTCGCCTTTGAGAAGTTCCATTCTTATTTAATTCTTTTCAGGTTGGTGGTGCATTCTGATCATGCGTCTATTTGTTTTCTCATGCATAAGAATGATGCTAAGCCGCGGCTCATCTGTTTGATTTTATTGCTGCAAGGATTGATATTGATATCTGGGATCGCCGTGGATTTGACAATATGATTGCCGACCATCTATCGAGACTTGAAGGGGGAGAAGGCGAGGGCTCACATGGAATTCCAATTTCCGATGCTTTTTCGGATGAGGTCCTGTTCTCCCTTTCTTCTATTGCTTCTACTCCGTGGTATGCTGACTTTGCTAACTTTTTAGCAAACAAGGCGCTGCCGCCACATTTAATATATCAACAAAAGAAGAAGTTTTTCTCAGATGTCAAGTATTATCTTTGAGAGGTTCTCCTACTATTCCGCAACTGTGCTGACGGGGTTATCCGACGTTGTGTCCCCGAGCTGGAAGTTAAAGAGATTATGAGGCATTGCAATGATCGCGAGGCTGGAGGGCATTTTGGTGCCACAAGGACTGCCTGCAAGGTTCTACAATGTGGTTTGTTTGGGCCTACGTTATTCTATGTCTCTTTTACGCACCTTAAAGAGTGCAACGAATGTCAGGGACCATGGAACATTGCTCGATGAGATGAAATGCCCTTGAACAATATGCTAGTTTGTGAGTTATTCGACGTATGTGGGATTGACTTTATGGGACCTTTCCCCATATCGTATGGGAAGCAGTACATCCTAGCTGCTGTGGATTATATGTGGAGGCGGAGGCGGTTACATCGAATGATGCTCACACCGTGCTCCACTTCCTTCATAGGAATATCTTCTAACACTTTGGCACACCAATAACTATAATTAGTGACAAGGGCAACCATTTCTGTAACCAGCAATTCGCGCAACTATTGAAACGGTTCGGTGTTCACCACAAGGTTGCTTTGGCCTACCATCCTCAGACATGCGGGCAAGTGGAGATTTCGAATAGAGAACTGAAGTGGATTTTAGAAAAGTCTATCCACTCAAACCGGAAGGAGTTGGCAAAGAAGGTGGATGATGCTCTTTGGTCTTACCGAACTGCGTTCAAGACACCGATAGGGATGTCAACCTTCAAACTGGTATATTGCAAATCATGACATCTTCCTGTCTAATTGGAGCACAAGGCATTGTGGGCCACCAAATTGCTCAACATGGACTTTAGATAGGCTTCTGACAAGCGACGTAGTCAGCTTTGCGAGATCGACAAATTCCGCTTGGGCGCTTATGAGAGCACGAGCATATATAAGGAAAGAACCAAGCGTTGGCATGATAGACAGATCTCGCCAAAGGAATTCAAGCCGTATGATCAGGTTCTTTTGTATAATTCACTCCTGCGGCTATTTCCTGGGAAGTTAAAATCAAGATGGAGCGGTCCTTACACGGTTGTGAGTGCTCTCCATATGGCGTGATAGATATTTAGGATGACGAGGATGACATTTTCAAAGTAAACGGGCATCTCTTGAAGCGATTTGAGTGGAAGGTCATCGATAAAGACGTGCACTGCTTATTGCAACAAGACCCGTTGGATGTAACCTCCATTAGTTGTTTTTCTTACATTTGTTGCTTGGATTTACTTTTGCCTAGGATTGTAAAACAATATTTATATAACTGCTAATATAGGTATTTTTTAACGCCCCTAGCCGATCCAATGTGACAGTGTCGCGGCTCCGCTCCAGGTGACGCTACCGCGCTATAGCCCAAGCACCACAACCGCTCTCCCTCCACATGCGGGTTGTTGGTGGCCATAGCCTCCCTTTGATGAGCAAACTCGACAGTTAAGCTGTGCCGTACGGGGACTTCCCAGGAGGTGACCCATCCCAGTACTACTCTCGCCCAAGCACGCTTAACTATGGAGTTCCTTCACTTCTCATCACCAATTGAGCTGCAACTCAATTGGTGATGAGAAGTGAAGGAACCTCATAGTTAAGCGTGCTTGGGCGAAAGTAGTACTGGAATGGGTGACCTCCTGGGAAGTCCCCGTACGTCCCAGCTTAACTGTCGAGTTTGCTCATCAAAGGGAGGTTGTGGCCACCAACAACCCGCCTGTGGAGGGAGAGGGGTTGGGGTGCTTGGGTGCAAAGCCGAGGCAGTGACTTCCATCCGACTACTTCATGGCGCCGAAGTGATCTTCAAGGGTAACGATCTCCTTCTTGGACATCGAAGTCCTTTCTTTATGCATGTACATGGAATCCTCCACCAAGAGGTGGATTGCAGAAGTGATTCCTTGGTTGAGTCTGCATCTAGAGCTGGAAGTGTGGAGTACGGCATATGCATGCTGTCTGAAGCCCATCTGGACGGGTTGTCTGAATTGGTGATGGCTATGGGTAAACCAGAGAAGACCCCGTGGCTTTGATGATATGAAAGGTTTATGCTTTATGGTATGGCTGTGTGATTGTATGGATGTAAATGAATGAATGTATGAAGGCATTGAATAAGCTCCTGGTTGTGATGAGAGATCAATTAGTAGCACGCCTGGGGAGCGCGGATAAACCCGGCATGTTACACCACTAGGGTGGGTTGATATGGATAGATGAGAGATCGATTGGTGGCAATGACTGGGCAGCCGAGTTAAACCTGGCTTGCTGCACCACAAGGGTGGGTCGATCAGGAATAGGTGAGGGGTCAATGGGTGGTAATGCCTGGGGAGCACTGATAAACCCAGATTGACACACCACATGGTGTGGGATGATCTGCTCTGGTTATGTTTGTGGAT
Organism: Platanthera guangdongensis; assembly: GCA_039583875.1. NCBI lineage: Eukaryota > Viridiplantae > Streptophyta > Magnoliopsida > Asparagales > Orchidaceae > Platanthera > Platanthera guangdongensis. The sequence goes on along the minus strand of CM077156.1, from coordinate 78,752,778 downwards.
GCTGTGAGGTAGTGCCTCTGAGTGGTATGGACAGGATGTCGCCAGCATGGGACTGGTGGACTAGGATTGAACCACCCAACCAACAAGTGAAGAACCTCTGATCGGCGGTGTACGAATGGTATATCCGGTACACCAATAAGGTGCCCTGAGTGCACGAAGCGTCTGGTGGATACCGACATTTGTGACATGTTTGTGATTGGTAGATTGATAGATATGATGATGACAATACATACACGGAAGGAACCACTGCCCTGGGTAAGGGGTAGGGTCGTTATAAGTTGTTAGCTAAAGCTGACCGTTACTTTGTTTGCTGCTCTTGAGTGGATATGTATTTGCAGGTGCTGTTGCTTGAAATGAAATGAGCATAATGGATGGACTGCTGCTAAAGGACCAAGAAGGCTGTGCGAAGCGTATTTGGATTTCATGTGTGGCCGGCCTTCGTGCCGACGTACGAAAATGTATTTGTGTAAAGAGGAATCTGTAAGGCCATAAGGCCACCTGTGTGTGAATTGTATACATTCCTCGTTTTGATATATAAATGTGGAGTTTATATAGTCGTGGACAATATTTGAGCTGAGTTCATTTTACTTTAAAATGCTGTGCTAGAATTGACAACCCCATATTCGCTGAGTCAGACCTGGAGGCACCATCGGTCAAATAACTCGCCAGAGGAGTTCCCGCCCAATGGAGTTTCCACCCAGTGAAGTTCTCGCCCATAAGTAGGCGGGAACGCTTGCGCTTGCGCCAAGCTCCTGTCTTGGAGGAGCTCTCGCCTGTAAGCAGGCCAGACCGCTTGCGCCGGGCTCTGGACATAAGGCTCTCGGCTCAGAGTTCTCGCCGAGTGGGGGCCAGGGCCCAGGGTAAAATGACCTAGTTACCCTCGGGTAGAATTACCCCTACACCCTCAGGATAAACAATGGGATTTGGTTATTGGCAGATCAGCTAAGGGTATTTCAGTAATCTCAGGTCACCAAAGGCTATAAATAGACCCATAAGGGATCCTTAGAAGGCAAGCTTTCATAATCTTCCAATTTCCAGTACTTTATGAGGAGCTCCTAGCCCAACTTTTGGCTTTGGAGGGGAATCTCTCAGAGATCTTTCGGGTGTGAGTTGGGACCTCCCTGCTGAGGCTTTGGGGTCAGTCTTAGGTCCTTTGAATCTAGTCGAGGGTTGATGCTTGAGAGAAGTAGGTGTTGGCTGCACCCCTGTTTTGAACTCCCGTTGAGGTCATTTTTGGCTTCAACTGTTATGGTTCGGTGAGCGTGGAAAGAAGCTGATACAAGAAAGCCTTGAGTTTTGTCCCATTGCTAGAGGTGAAGGTGAAGGATCTGGTTCTGGAGGCTCCCCCACCCGGGGAGAAGAAGCGACGAGGAATATGCTGGATTACTTCAGGCAAGAAGTCCTGCAGACCATTAGCTTGGCCTTCTTGGCCCGAAGCTAGTGGGAAACACCTCATATTTTAATAGAGGAGGTCCTGCTCTTGGGCGAGGACGCCCCTGGACAGCGCCCGACGAAGGAGGTCCCAGCGGAGCCTGGCGAGAGGGACGTGGCCACGCGGGAGCTCTTCCCAAGCCAGCGCCCAGGCAAGGAGACTCTGACCGATTTGGGCGAGAGGTAGGCGGCAGTGCGAGAACTCTTCCCTGGGCACGGTCTCGCGGATCGGGCCAGCCAGCCGAGTCCATGGGACGTGCCCTCTCGCCAGGCAGGAGGCGAGAGCGCCTTCAGCGAACTCATCATCTAAGCTCCGGTACCGGAGGGGTTCCGGGAGCCTGACATGTCCTACTACTCAGGAAAGGATGACCTTGTACAACACGTGCAGTGGTTTGAAGATGTCGTTTCGATAAGGCAGATGACGGATGCCTTCAAGTGCCGTCTATTTGCCATCACGTTGAAGGAGAAGGTTCGGGACTGGTTCCACCAGTTGCCAGGAAGTTTGATCTACTGTTTTGAGGATCTGCGAAGAAGTTTCCTATTGCGGTTCTCAACATCGAAGAAGAGGAAGAAGGAGGCGGAGTGCCTGTTTGCGGTGAGGCAGAAGACGTATGAGACATTGGGTCACTATGTCAACCATCTTCTGGAAGAAACCTCCTGGTCCAGGAGGTCCCAGGGTACGCGTTGATGCTTGCCTTTACCCTGGGGCTGAGGCCGAGATTCTTCAGCATGGAGTTGAAGAGAGTGCCCCCCTCTATTTTGAGGAGCTCATGGAGAGGGCGGTAAAGGAGATAGACTTCGAGAGAGCAAATCCAGCGTTCGCCAGGAAGTTGGCCAGGTTGGCGGAGGTTGATGTGAAGTAACCTGCAGCAGGAAGGTTGAAGGAGCCGAGGGAGCAGAGGGAGCAGAGAGAAGAAAGGACGATGGAAGAGCCCTGAAGGCTTGGGCAGCAGCAGGGATGGGGTGCTCGGGTGCTGAACAACCTTTTGGGTTGGAGGCCCCAGGAGGGTCGCCCCCAGGGCCAAGGAGGAGGCTATTATGGAAGAGATAATCTACGGGAACACAGGAGGTTCGACCAACCGGCATGGAGGCAGGAACCAAGGGGTCGTGTCCCGCCGCCGCAAGAGGCCATGGAGGTGGGCAGAAGAAGAGGAGCAAGGAGAGGAGTTCGAGGAGCAGGAAGAAGAGGAGGAGGAGATGGAAGAAGGGGCAGGGTGGCATTGCTCTTTTGTGAGTTCTTGGAGATGAGGCAAGCCAGAGGAGCAGGGAGGCAGGATCCGCCGGTTAGGATCGTGGAAGTACATTAGGGGGAGTTAGAGGATAGGTGTGAAGATCCGGTAGACGGGGAACCCGGGGAGGAATCGGGGTGATCCACGGAGTTGTGGGGATCGAGGCAACCCGCATGGGGAGCCTTTAAACCATGTACCGAAGGGGGGTCGCGTCTACCTCCCAGGCTCCCCCACCGGAAGAAAAGATTAGTTTCTCGTCAGCGGACATGCCGGACTATGAAGATCCGTTCTGTGACGCCCTGGTGATCCAGACGGCGGTGGAGAATTTCACAGTCTCAAGGATACTGGTAGACAATGGGAGCTCAGTAAATGTTATCTTCAAGAAGGCCTTTGATGAGATGAGGGTTGAGGGGAAAAGGATCTTGGCTTCAGATGGACCGCTGTTCGGGTTCTCTGGAGAGAGGAATGAAGTGGAAGGTGGAGTAGGGCTACACGTGAAGTTGGGGGGCGTGTCACGGAATTTGCAGGTTCGTGATCGTGGATGCCATAAGCAACTATAACACCATATTTGGGCGCCCCCTCATCAGTGCCTTTCGCTGCGTCCCCTCCTCGTTTCGTCAGTGCCTCAAGTTCAATAATGGAGGGGTACAGGTCAGGGTCAGAGGGGACCCGAAGGTGCCAAGATAGTGCTACGTTATGACAGTCAACACCATATCTTGGATGACAGAGGCGGAGGAGTTGGATAAGGAGATGGCGGCGCATGAAGAAGTTGTCGGAGAAGAAGAGGTGAGCATAGAGGAGGCGAGAGAGGTAGCTGAAGAGGAAGTCAGAGGGGAGGAGATTGAGGAGGAGCAGCAGGGAGGAGATGTGTAGGAGGTCCAGAGGGACGAAGAGCAGGAGAGCCCGGAGGGCGCGATGGAGGTAGAAGAGCAAGTAGCAGGAGGAGTGGAGAGAGAGGCCCAGAGGGGCGTGGAAGTCGAACAGCAGCAGGAGGGGCCAGAGGAGGCGATGGAGATTGAGGAGGAGGTAGGAAGGGAGGAGTTGGAGCTGGAGGAAGAAGCCAGGGTCGGCTGGGAGTAGTCGCGGCTGGAGCCGGCCGAGGAAGTGGTGGAGATGGAGGTCTTCACCGGCGCAGGTCAGGTGCAGAGGGTGCGAGTCAGCGCGGGCTTGAGTCCCGAGGCCCGGGAGCGAGTGCAGGCCTGCATTAAAAACAACATCTATATCTTCGCTTGGAGCATGAAAGACATGCTGGGCATCGATGCGGACATAGCCTGTCACCGCCTGAACCTGGACCCCCGCACTCGCCCCATACGCCAACATATGAGGGCCATCACCACCAAGCTGGAGGAAGCCATCCGCGAAGAGGTTAGGAATCTCCTGGAGGCCGTCATCTCAGAGATCCAGTATCCAGGCTGGATCTCCAATGTGGTAATGATTAGAAAAGGCGGTGGTAAATGGAGAATGTTTATCGATTTCTCTTTGTTAAATAAATCATGCCCTAAGGATTGCTACCCCTTGCCTCGGAGCGACGCGCTGGTTGATTCAGCCGTCGTCTTTTCTATTATGAGCTTTTTGGATGCTTTTTCAGGTTATCACCAGATCCAGATGCACCCTCCCGATGTCAAGGATGTTTCCTTCATCACTAGGGAGGCATGATTCAGTTATAAAATGATGCCCTTTGGGTTGAAGAATGCAGGGGCTATATACCAACTCATGATGGATCGGGTCTTCCTGTTGATGCACGAAAACACAAGGGAGGTCGAGCGCAACCAGCTAACTGTTCGAGCACAGGGGAATAGGGAGACTGCGAGTAGCGATCTACTAAGCGGATGAGAGCTGGAAGAAGAGCAGGGCCGTGAACCACGGCAACAACAGACTTCGCCCGTCGCGGCCTGAATGCCTCTCTTGCGACGGGCTTTCCCTTGATTGAAGAAGGATTTGGTTACAAGTGAAAGGAAAAGACTGATGGGAGCAGAGCAAGGGGGAGTCCGCAAGGCACAGGATTCGAGTCCGCAGCCTGTAACAAGTAGGCTCCTGGGTCCGAGTCAGCGTAACTTGGGTGCACCACCTCCCCCCTATTTATAGGATAGGGGGCCTGCCCAAACGGGCAGGGCTAAAATAACCGGCTGCCCGGGGTACAGGAGAACCGGGCAGCGGTGACGGGAAGCAAAAAGAAAGAAAACGCCAGTCCGTACAGAAGTGGCGGACTGGGCTCGCGAACTAGAGCTTCCACTGCTGCTGGGCGCGCCCACTGGAGGGCGGCGGCCTGGGCAGACGAGATACTGTGTCCGCCGCTGTAGAGAATCATACCCAAAGCGCTGGCGGACTGAGCGGACAGGTCCTTGCGTCCGCTGCTGGGGTACCACCCTTGGCGCCCGACTGGTGATATTGCCGAACTGGGAGGACTGACAAATTGCGTCCGCGCCTGCTGAAAGGGGGGCTTTGGAATCTTGCAGTATGTTGCGGACTGAGGGGTTAACATAATCCCCGCACATTTTAAAGTTTCCAGAAAACTTCGAAAATGTTTTCTTAACTGTTGATGCACGAAAACACAAGGGAGGTCGAGCGCAACCAGCTAACTGTTCGAGCACAGGGGAATAGGGAGACTGTGAGTAGCGATCTACTAAGCGGATGAGAGCTGGAAGAAGAGCAGGGCCGTGAACCACGGCAACAACAGACTTCGTCCGTCGCGGCCTGAATGCCTCTCTTGCGACGGGCTTTCCCTTGATTGAAGAAGGATTTGGTTACAAGTGAAAGGAAAAGACTGATGGGAGCAGAGCAAGGGGGAGTCCGCAAGGCACAGGATTCAAGTCCGCAGCCTGTAACAAGTAGGCTCCTGGGTCCGAGTCAGCGTACCTTGGGAGAACCACCTACCCCCTATTTATAGGATAGGGGGCCTGCCCAAACGGGCAGGGCTAAAATAACCGGCTGCCCGGGGTACAGGAGAACCGGGCAGCGGTGACGGGAAGTAAAAAGAAAGAACATGCCAGTCCGCACAGAAGTGGCGGACTGGGCTCACGAACTGGAGCTTCCACTGCTGCTGGGCGCGCCCACTGGAGGGCGGCGGCCTGGGCGGACGAGATACTGTGTCTGCCGCTGTAGAGAATCATACCCAAAGCTCCGGCGGACTGAGCGGACAGGTCCTTGCGTCCGCTGCTGGGGTACCACCCTAGGCGCCCGACTGGTGATATTGCCGAACTGGGCGGACTGACAAATTGCGTCCGCGCCTGCTGAAAGGGGGGCTTTGGAATCTTGCAGTATGTTGCGGACTGAGGGGTTAACATAATCCCCGCACATTTTTAAGTTTCCAAAAAACTTCGAAAATGTTTTCTTAACCGCCGAGTCCGCAAAACTCGAAAACGCCGCCAACGCTATAAATATCGCTGGAGGGTCTGGATCTGCTGAGAATCTCGATCGACACGGGGCTCTATTCACCACTTGCAGTCTCAACTTTCCAGTCCGGCATGGCTAGAGTTGGAGCTTTCTTATCTAGCCTTACTGTAAAAGGCGACCCAGAGCTGACAACGTCTATGAAGACCAAGAAGATTGTGAAGAGGTCGGCAAGAAAAGACCCTGTCCGCCTCACAGGAGAGAGTTCCCAGAGCGAGAAGCCTGTGGAGAAGTCAGTCTGCCCTACCGATTTATCTGCTCGCAAAGAAGCCGCAGTCGACGTCGAACCATTGAGAAGTGAGAAGATGGCGACCTTGTCGGACTCCGCCCCTTCCCAGAAAACCGCGACCTCGGTGGACACCTTTGGCGAACACACTGAGGCCGACATATCTTCTCCCAATGCCCAGGTGCTCATTGTTAACCTGGATGAAGATGAAAGGCGAACTGAGGAAGAGGACAACGCGCCCTCCAAGGCATTGTCTGCTATGAATCTTGAACCTGTCCGCGAGAACCAGCCTGAATTAGGGGGGTCCGCCGCGGATTCTGCTGAGAAAACTGCCAAGAGGAGGAAGAGAAAAAGGGACGGAGCGACTGTCGCCGAGCGGGTTGAGAAGAAGTTGCGCGCCATGAAGGAGAAGAATGTCTCCAAGTGGACTGGGGAAGCGGACTTGCAACACAGGCCGCGCGATAAAGAAGTCCCAGACAGCGACCTGATGACGCCGGAGGCCCAAATTCGGGGAGACAACTCCCTTTCAACGGTCAGTCTTTCCACGGATGAGATAATTGATACCATAGACGTCGATCAACTTGACTTAATCCACGACTCCTTGCTGGTTGTACTGCAGCAGAATGAGGCGAAGGCCGCTGCGAATAAAGGTAACGAACTTCCATCTCTGTCCGCTGCGGAGGAAGAGGAGAGAGAGAGAGACTGAAGGAGAAGATAGAGGAGCAAAAGAAGCAAATCGTTGCTCATGTTGCTGCAGTTGGGGCGGCCTCGAAGCATGCCGCGGCGGACAAAGCCGCTGAAGACCTGCGGGTTGCTGCGGAGCTGCTGCGATCAGGTAAACTTCAACCTGCGCCTAAATACTTCAAGCGCCAATGGCTTTATAGGTCGCCGCCACGGAAATCGAAGCCAGTCAAGATTATCACGGAGACGGACGATATTGTGGTGTCAACAAGCTCTGCTGCTGAGAGAAGAGCAAAGGTCCACCGCGAATGGAGGAAGCGGTTAAGCGCCTTTGACCCGGAGCGGGCAAGGCGTCCAATCATCTTCGATAGTCGGCAACTTGCTGCTGCCATGTCTCAAAGTGATCTTTCCTCCTTTCTCCATGTCCGCTGCGAACTGTTGTTGAATGTGAGGTTGACTTTGCTTGTTGCAGGTGGGAAGTCGCCGCCGGACTCTACCGAGAGTGGCGAGATCGCGGCCACGCCGACCCCCGGTGCTGACGCGGTCTCGCATGTGGAAACCGCGGAAGACGAGCCGCCCAGCCTGAGTATGATAAAAGTGTTAGAGAAGAAATTCCAATCTGAAATGGAATGCATGAAAGGAGAGTTAGAGAAAGCAAAGGAGCGTGAGAAAGCATCCGCGGCGCGCGAAAAAGAATCCGCTGAGCGCGAGATGGCTCTGAAGGACCAGATCGCTAGCATCTCCAGGGCGCTGGAGAGAGCCGATAGGGAGAAGAAAAGGCTTGCGGATGACGTCCGCTACTATAAGGGCAAGCACTTAGCGTCAGTGCGTGAGGAGAAGGGGAAGCAGGCCGCAGAGATCGCTGACTGGAGGCCGCGAGTATCAGATCGCGCAGCTTCGGAGATCGCCGCACCGGCAGGCGGTATCCCACATGCTGCGGATGAGGAGCCGAGGCCGGTAGCGGAGCCAATGGTGCCTCTCAGTCGGGTAGACCGGGAAGCCGCCCACATGCACCGGACTATCAACGTTATCCACCACCACCTCTGCCGTGTATATAGTGAAATTCTTCAGATAAGCGATCAGGCGGCTCATCTATGCTGGGATAGGACGGAGAAGCCTACGCGAACTAAAAATAGGGACCGCTGAGTCCACGGTGCTCTGTTTTTTTATATGCTTAATTTGTATAATCGTTTGTATAATTGTGCTCCAAACAATGCCGTGTGATGTGATTGATTGAACTTTTATTGCGATCTATGCGGACTCAGATTATAAATCCGCAATTTTATGTTGCTTTAACCTTGGCATGATCTGTGGCAGACTGTGCGGACTACCGCTGTGTCCGCTTCTTGATAACCTGCAGGTGGGAAAATACGCGACCTGGGCGGATAGGAAACTGCACCGGCCACAACTTGGCTCTGAATTTCCCTTGGAATGTTAATTTGTCTTTGTATCCGTGCTATTTGTTTGGCTACTTTTTTATTCTTTGCGGATTGTGCGGATTGAATATGCGACCTGCGCGGACTGGCCAAAAAGCTGTCAGAATCTTTATCTATAAATACTGCATTCTGCTTTCTCTATGTAGGAAATTACTGAAGTAAACGGAATCCTGCGGCCTGCAACATGGTGTCCGCGCGCACTGATGCTGCAGTCGCCTTCCATTCTGCCGACCACCGAAAATGTACTTTGACAGAGGCTGATCTGGCTGCCTTCATCGAAAAGAAGATGGCGGACTCAAACATACTTGTCCGCCTACCCGCCCATCAGGAAAGGTTGAACTTTTCGACGGCGACCCAGATCGCTATTCCCGTTGATCATTTCGATAGCGGATTCAAGTTCCCGCTCCTATGGGAGCTTGCTACAATCTTTGAGCACTACGGGATTGTTCCCGGCCAGCTCGCGCCGAATACCCTTGCCGCGATCTGCAGCTACATACCTTATTTGCGATCTGAAAAGATTGCTTTCTCGATGAACATCTTCCGCAAAATATTCTCCGTCCGCTCCATAACCGCCTCCGGAGGCCGCCCCTACAAGGGAGTAATCTACTTCTACTGCAGGGGGATGAAGGTAGCGGGTCTTCCAAACAAGATCCACAACTGGACCTCGAGGTTCCTAATTTTTGAGGGCGACCTTGGGTTCGCGCATACGTATCCGCAGGTGCGCGCGGACTCCGTCTTTAAAAATGTGCAGCTGGACAACCTGGAGTCCGCAATCGTCGAGTTCTTGGCCAACGCCAGGCTTGATATCGAATACTACCTTCCGCTGCTGGCAAACTTAGCGGACGTCCTGCCGGAGGACAGTAAGTAGTTTAGCGAACTCAGCTTTTGTATCCGCCGCGACCATGCTGTTTAACTTTGGTTCTCTTTTTACAGCGACCTTGGCGGTGCCCGCCAACTTGCCGCAGACGCCAAGCGGCTTTGTCCCTACACAAAGAGAGAAGAAAGAAGCGGTTGCAAAAAAGAGGAAGGAGGAAGGGGATCCCGCAGCGGACTACTCTTCCTCCGAAAGTTTCTCCATGACCGGCTTCGGTATCAGCCAGAGGGACCTTAGGGGGAACCCTATGGTCCACTAGCACAGCAAGAATAAGCATGTCCGCCTATCCACCGCGCTTCCTTCGTGGAGGAGTCCGCGGATAACACGCCACGCCCATATTGCGCTCTCCACCCTTTACGGAAAGCGCAACTTGAGCGAGCTCAAGAAGGTGTCCGCCGCCGACCTCCCTCTGCTGGCCTCTCATGCTTCTGCGCACAGTGCGATAACAAACCACTATGTTGCCACCCTGGCCAGGGACCTGCTGAGGCAGAATGAACAACTTCAGAAGGATAACAAAGTGCTAAGGGAAAGGAACGCGCGGCTGGGAGAAAGGAATGCTCGGCAAAGAGAGGAGCTAGGGGTGAGTTGAATTTGCCGCGGTCTTAATTTTATATCCGCCGCGATCTGTCTGATGTTCGTAATCTTGTTTTTCGCAGGTCGCCTACGACTTGGAGAACAATAAATTCCAGGCCGCCACGCTCCCTTTTGTGATGGAGACTGTCGAGGTCGCTGTTGAGCGACTTGCCCGCGATGGCCTCATGAAGGAGGGAGTGGGCGGCGTTCCTTTTCTGGAGATCTTCCCTGAGCTGGCCCCTCAGGTCGCAGCGATGGAGAGATCTAAAAAAGGAAAGGACGTCATTGAGGAAGGTGAAGATGAGGAAGAAGAAGACGACGGAGAAGAAGAAGAAGAAGAGAAGGATGACGGAGGCTCGCAGGGCGAAGAGCAAGGCGCCAGGGAAAATGCGGACAATGCTGAATCGAGCTGATGAGGAGAGGAGCTGTCCGCTGAGTCCGACACCTCTGCATCTTCCTCTGGTACTGGGAGCTCGCATAGTGGGTCCGCCACTAGTACAGGATCAGGTAGCAGCGGGAGCGGCTCGGGGGGCTATTCTCCAGAAGTCGACATCATCGGTGACAGCCCTGCACCTCCCGAGAAGAAACAGAGGACTGATTGATCAATGTATAAATATATTTTGTTTTATCTTGTTTTTGTAAAAGTGGCGGACGCAAGATTGCAGTCCGTCAAACATATAAAATGATGTAAATTTTTTGATGGAATAAAAAGGATATTCTTGTATGTGTGCTTCCTGTAATATTCTTTTTCATGCTCTCCGCGCCGATATTTAACAGTCCGCATGACTTGTTGATTAATCACAGCATAAAGAATTTTATCAGGCGGACCCTGTTGAGTTTCAGTTACGGTTCGCTCATCACATCATTTAACGAATCTTGCTGATTAAAGAATTAGACATCAACTCATTCAGTACCCGCCTCAGAGAACAGCTAGCTGATAATAATGCCTGGGGTACTTGAGAGTTATAGCTGTAGTCCGCAGGCCAGACCGCACATAATATAAAAGCACATTGATTATTAACTTAACAAATAATGCGAGAATCATTCTGCGGACTGAGCGGATACAGAAAACCAATCCGCTCATAATAGAAATGATCTATAGCTTGCGACCAGGTGGGCAGGTGAGCCTGAGCGGCATACTTTCCTCACCGGGCTACAAGCTATAAGATCAACCCAAGTAGGCGGACTCTGCGGATAGAGAAAATCAGTCTGCTAAAGATAGAAATGACCCATAACTCGCGACCAGGTGGGCAGGTGAGCCTGGGCGGCATACTTTCCTCACCGGGCTGCAAGCTATAGGATCAACCCAAATAGGCGGACTGAGCGGACAGATAAAACTAGTCCGCATAATATTCCCTGCAAAAAGCAAGATGCTCGCTCGGCGGAACGGTTCCCTGCCCTCTTGCCTGGAGTACAGTCTAAGCTGTGGGTCTCCTGCAGGCACTGCTTGAGGGTACCATGGAGTGTTCGAGGGTTACAAGCTAAGATGACCCGCGGGCAGGTGAGCCGGAACGGCATACTTTCCTCATGTGATCATCGAAGTTGTAACCATATCCCTAAAGCGGCATGGTAGAGCTTTACACCCACCTTGCCCTCCATAATGCAAAGGTGGGGTCAGGTACCTGCCGGGATCCGAAGCCCAGAATCCAACAGCGCTAGAGCCTGCAAGCTCCCACTACACGGTGCGAAATCTCCTCGCAATACGTGGTCTTTGTGGTGTTACGCTAATGACAACGGCTCTAGGGGAGGTCTAGCTGAACTCGGAGATGTCTCCTGGTATCAGGGAACCGTTATAGGTCTTTGGGAGAGAGAAAACACTAGAAAAAAATGTCAGTATGGATTCTTTGATTAAGAAAATGCATTTGCAAAGGAAGCATAAGAAAGAAAAAGGGAGTTCGGGTGTAGAACCGTTTTTGAAATCTCTCTTAGCACCTTATCTGTTATGATTACAACAAAACACTCGAAGAAGTGTTAGCAAGCAGTTTCTATTCATAATAATTCTTGAAGAGGATACACAAAGTAGAAAAAAGGAGGTTTAAGAATAGAACCGCTTGAGATCATCCCCACTCCACGTGTGTGGTATATCCTCTCCTTCGTGAGTCTGCAAGCGATAAGCGCCGCTTTTTAATGCTTCTTTGACGACGAAAGGGCCGGCCCAATTCGGATTAAGCTTTCCAACTGAACCAGCTCTTGCAGCAGCATCAACCTTCTTTAGAACTAGATATCCCACTTGAAAGTGTTTGATCCTTACATTCTGATCGAAGTAACGGGCCATCCTCCTTTTGACCTCTTCCTGCCTTATGGCTGCTTGATCTCTGACCTCCTCGATGTGTTCCAAGCTGAACCTCATCTCCTCATTATTCAACTCAACCCAATCATCGACACCTTCTCTTGCAAGCAGTACTCTGGGTGACGGGACTTCAAACTCAATCGGAATGAGTGCCTCTGAGCCATGAGAGAGTTTGAATGGAGTCTCCCCGGTTGCAGATGATGGTGCTGTCCTAAGGGACCAGAGGACTGATGGAAGCTGATCAGCCCAACTGCCCTTGAGATTCTGCACTTTCTTTTTGAGCAAGTTGAGGAACTGCTTGTTGGCAGCTTCCACCTGGCCATTGCTTCTGGGATGATGAACTGATGCAAAACGCAGCTCTGTTCCGATCTGCCTGCAAAAATCTATCATCTCTGAGTTGTTGAATTGTGGCCGATTGTCAGTGATTATTGCCATTGGTATCCCGTGCCGGCAGACAATTTCTCCCCAAATGAAGTTCTTAACGATATGAGTAGTTGTCTTAGCCAATGCCTTGGCTTCGATCCACTTGCTGAAGTAGTCAATCATTACGATGATGAAACGCCGTTGCCCGCTTGCCAAGGGAAAAGGACCAATGAGATCCATTCCCCAAACCGCAAAGGGCCAAGGAGTTGCAATTGACCTGAGGGACTGAGCTGCTTGGTGCTGAAGTGGAGCAAACTTCTGGCATTGAACACACCTTCTAGCGTAGATCTCTGAGTCTTTCTTCATTGTGGGCCAGAAATACCCTTGCCGCAGGACTCGTCTTTCTAGAGTTCTTGCTCCAGAGTGGCTTCCACACTCTCCTGAATGAACTTCTTGCAAAATGGTGTGAGCTTCTTCTTCTGAAACACATCGGGCCATGGTTGAGAGGAAGGTCTTTCTATAAAGGATTCCCGCTACTAGGAAGTAATGAGCTGCTTTTATTCTGAACTTTTTCTTGTCTCTAACTGTATGATGATAATTTCTTGTTGACAGATATAGGATGAATGGGTCCATCCAAGAGGCGCGTTGATCTACTTGCATCAGATCTCCTTCCACCACTGTCGGGCGGAAGAGCTCGGAAGTTGTGCCTCCTGAAGGCATCCCATACTTGGAAAGAAAGTCGGCCTCCTGATTCCCTGTTCTGGGGATATGTTTGATGGTGAAGCTTTTAAACCTGCCGACTTCTATTTCACAAGAGCTAGATATTTTTCAAGACTGGCTCCCTTGCTTCGAAGTTGCCGAGGACTTGCGACGCCATTACTAGTGAATCGGTTTTGATGTGGACATGATCGATTCCTAATTCCCTTGCGAGCCTCAAGCCTGCTAGCAGAGATTCATATTCGGCCTGGTTATTTGTTACTGGAAAGTAAAATCTGATGGCCTGCTCCAATCTGACCCCGTTTGGATTGATGAGAACCACTCCTGCTCCAGAAGAACTTCTGCCTGAGGCACCATCAACATAGATGGTCCAAGCCAAAGGTGACCTTTCTGCCTGATCAGAACTGGACTCTGGCATGTCAATCAGAAAATCTGCTAGGACTTGAGCTTTAATGGCTGTCTTGGGCACATAAGAGATTTCAAACTCACTTAGCTCTATTGCTCACTTAGCTAGTCTGCCGGAATGCTCGGGATTTTCCAACACACCCTTCAAAGGTTAGCATATTCGAGTATGCCCTTTTTATTTTCTCGTTTGGATTGAATGTGCTTGGAAGTATGGACGGAGCCTGCGAGCTGACATAACTAGTGCCAAGGCTAACTTCTCCAAGATCGGATATCGTGACTCGGCACTCTTCAGGATATGGCTGACATAGTAAATTGGAAACTGCTTTCTGCCTTCTTCCCGAAGGAGAATGGAGCTGACGGCCTCAGGGCCAACCCCTAGATATAAGAAAAGAACCTCTCCTGGCCTGGGGCTCTGAAGCAGAGGTGATGAGGTAAGCTGCATCTTTAACTGTTCAAAGGCTTGGGAGCACTCTTCTGTCCATTCAAACTTGGATGCACGTCGAATGGTTTTGAAGAAGGGGGCACTCCTATATCCGACCCGAGAGAGAAATCTCGCAAGGCCTGCCAGCCTCCCCCCTAACTGTTGAACTTCTTTCGGCGAACGAGGGGCAGGCATTTCAAGAATAGCTTTTACCTTGTCAGGATTGGGGGCAAGTCCCTCTGGAGTAAGGAGATGACCGAGGAACTTCCCTTTACTTGCTCCAAAGTACACTTCAAAGGATTGAGCTTCATTCTATACCTACGCAGAGCAGCGAACGTCTCTGCTAGGTCTCGCAAGTGCAGCGAAAACGATTTACTCTTGATCAAGAGATCATCTACATATACTTCTAGGTTTCTTCCTTTCTGATGGTTAAACACACGGTCCATCATCCGTTGATAGGTGATGGTCTAAAACCCGAACAGGCAAGCGTACCTGTCGAATTGTAGTACCAAGGTCATATTTAAACACGGGGTTGTCAAGTACTTCTACTCGCGCTCTAACTATTATCCTACCGGAAAACTAAAGGGATTTGAGAATTTTTCAAAGTAAAATGAACGATAAATTGCGAGACGAAAACTTATATAAAAAAGGCTAGCATTCGATCATTGATTCACCATGAAATGAAACGAGAAAATAAAAAGGGCATAGTTTTAAAATTGCAAATCCAACTCGGCCGTGATGGATCCGAAATTAAGACAAAATCTCGCTAGAGCATTAGGTCTCCTAACTTATAGAATCTTTGATCGAAATCTCTTTACAAACCAAAGAAGCCTAAAGTTGCATTATCGGGATGATCCGCACTATTGGATTTGACTCCAATCTGGAGGATTTACGTCGTCCTATCTCTAGGGTTGCATTCAACTCCTTCCTTCTTTGAGTGATCTTTCACATCCACGAGCCTCTCGGCTACTCGAATATGAGATCATAAGCCTACTACCGTATACCGGAAATACGGAGTCGACACAATAATTATTCAAAGAAGGACCGAGTAGAATTACGCAAAAATAAAACTATGAAATAAAAATAATTCTCATTTCAAATCATGGATCCTCATGATCAAATTCTAAGAGGGAATTAGCTATGCATAATTGAAAGGGAAGACAAAACAAAATAAGAGAGAAACATTTTCATTACTTGCAAACAAAGAGAGTACACAAAATATTAAAAAGACAAGACTATGTTAGGAAGAAAAACTTGCAAAAATGGAAAAGAAAACTAATACAATAGTGAAACTAAAATCAACTCACAAATACTCTCCACTCTCCACTCTCCAACTCACATTCAACTTGAAACTTTACTTCTCAAAATTTTTCTCCCTTTGGCTTGAGGGATGGGGTGGCTTTTATAGGAGAGGGATAAGGATCTAGAAAGAAATGAAGAGGAGGAGGCTAAGGGGGGTGGCCGGCCATGTAAGATGGAAAAGGTGCATGCATTGCTTTAAATGAGGTGGAGAGAAAGAGGTGGGTTCAATGCATGTATTTAAAGGGAATGCGTTGGAAAATAGCAAAGGGGGAATGAATAAGAAATAAAGAAAGAGAGAGAGAGATGGATTGAATGAAGAATAATAAAAACAAGAAATAAAATAGGAGGAAGGCATGGAGGGGCCGGCAAAGCATGAACAAGTGCATGCATGCATGCAATAAATGAAAGGGAGAGAAAATATTATGATGCATGCATGGATTGAAAGGTGGTAAGAGAATAAAGGAAAGAGAGGGGGGGTTCGGCCATGTAGGATGAAAATTCATGCATGTATTAAATGGAGGAGAGAGGGACATAATCATGGGTGGCCGGCCATGCTTGGATATGTTCATGCATGGTAAAATATGAAAGAGGGGGCTACATGGGCTCGGGTAGAGGCTAGGTGGGCTGCTTGGGCTGCATAGGGGGCTCGGGTTTGAGCTTGAGGGCTGCATGGGCTCGGGTTTGAGCTTGAGGGCTGCATAGGGGGCTCGGGTTTGAGCTTGAGGGCTGCATGGGCTCGGGTTTGAGCTTGAGGGCTGCATCATGTAGGCTTTATCAATGTGGGCTGCACCTTGAACTTGGGAAGAGGCCGGCCATGCAAATTGTGGCTGCACCATGTGGGCTTTGAACCTATAAATAAAACAAAACAAGACATGGATTAGTCATAACAAAGTTAAAACAAAGTTAAAACATAACACTATATAGATTTTAAAACATAACATAACAATGTTAAAGTTAAAACAAGATTTTTAAACACAATAATAATAAAAACATTACAACCTTAAAATTAAAACGTAACATATATAATAACATAACACATATAGTAAGACTATATAGAATTTTATATCAAAACTCTAATAACACTAGGAATTAAAATATTGTAAAGAAACATTAAAACATGAAATAACAATCATAAAATATAAATAAAATTAGGCATTTTGAATACTAAATTACCCCCAAAAAGGATGACTAAAACTAGTCATCAAATTCCCCCATGCTTAGACATTTGCTTGCCCTCAAGCAAATAGAACTTAAAGAACTAGGGAATGAGAACAAAGAAGATTTATGTTGCAATATTAAGAAAAACAAAACATGAAAAATTAAACTATCCTAATTCCTATGTTAACAACTAGTGGGGTGAGAAGTGCACAATAGAAAACTTGAAAGTGGAGACCTAAAAATATCATTAGAACATAAGAAAAGTCTACACATTTCTAAATCTTAAAAACAAGGCATCCAAAATAAATGAAAATAAGGACAACAAAAAGTAGAGGTTCTAAATAAACGGCGCATTAACAAACTACTAGGTTGCTAGATAAACATTAACCCTAAGACACTCCAAGATAACCTCCAAAGAAATCCATCAATGATGGTGGCCATAGGCTTGTACGTTCACACTCTCTCCACTACGCGAAATTAAGTTCTAAGATCATTAAGACTTCTACTAGGCATTAAAACTTGGCTTAGGTAAATGATTAGGAAGTGGAATCAAAGATAAACATGAAGGTTTTAGGCACTAAACCAAGGTGAGCTCAAAAATAAACATAGCATAAAAAAATATGAGAAATAATGAGTATGTCATTTCTCCAATATGAAACTACAACAACAAGGCCATGAAAATTTTTTCTTTTATAAACTTGGCCAAACATAAACTTTTTGCATTCATTTTTTTTTATTTTTGATTTTGTAATGATATATTTTTTCTTTTTTTCTTTCTCAATTTTTTTTCTTTTGAATAACATTTGACAAGAAAGCTCCAAAAATGAGCTTGAGAATTTCCTATTCATTTCAAAAATAATACCCTTCCCACAAAAAATAATTTTTAAGCTCAAATGTAAAGTGCAAAAATAGGAAAGATTGTTGGCTTTGGTGAATATAATGAAATGAAAGGTGGAGCTAAAACAAGGAAAAAAGGAAAAGGCCCAAAATTGTTTTGCAAGGGTTTTGTTTTTGGTGGGCAAGAAAAGCTCAAACTATTCAAATGGTCGCCTAAATCATTTCTAAAGAACGTAAAAACGGCGCAAATGCTTCGAGAGTAGCTTGGTACAAGTTCTAGACACCAAGAAAGACTACCTCGCAAATGAAAAAGAGCTAATGATACCTAGCAACCATTCGTAAGCAACTAACCGAATAAAAAGACATAACTACAAATTGCTACTTATAACGTAAAAAACGGATGCCTATATTTAAGAAAAAGAAACTAGTAGAACTAAACTATGCTAAAATGATAAGTTTAGAAAATATTTTCAAAGGATTCTACATAGAACTACAAAAACCGCACGGGCCTACACATCACTAGAAGAAACATAAAAATAAAGATAGAAAATAATTTTAGGTTTTGTTTTTCAAATAGATTTTAGCACAATTTTTTTATTTTTGTTTTTCTAATTTTTTTGGGTTTTGTATTTTATAATTTTTTTTTGGATTTTAGATTTGGATAACATAAAATACTATACTAATATAAAACATACTTTTTTTGAGAGAAGAAGAACCCAAAAGAAACTAGACCCCCCATGCTTAAATCCTTCATTGCCCTCAATGAAGAAAACATAAAGAAAAAGAGAAGGGGACTGAGAAGAAGAGAAAAAGAAAAATGCAGGAAAAATAATAAAAAAGAACAGGACTTCCCCGGGTTCGTGAGATGAAGGCGGATGTCGCTCCCCCATGCTTGCTTTTTAGAGTACTTGATCGTCAGCAGGTATGACTTGATCCATCTGATATCAGCAGCGGCGGAGCGGTGACCACGATCATGGACTTGATTGGCCTCCGGTAGGAATAGCAAAATAAAAGCAAAAAAATAGAAAGAGTCCATGGGCGGATGCCCGATAATGGTTTTTTTTATTACAACATTTAAAGTCCGAATAAAAGAGTTGCAGAATAATAATAATAAGTCCAAAAATAAAATGTCCATCAGAAAATAAGAGAACTAAGAATCAAAAAGAAGATTCTCCTTGGCAGGAGTCACAGAATCATTAGAGAAATAGAGTTTAAGTCTATGACCATTAACTTTAAAGTCCCCCTTATCGGGGTGTGAAAGTAGCACAGTGCCGTAAGGAAAAATATCCTTGACCGTGAACGGTCCGGACCATCTAGATTTAAGCTTTCCCGGGAGGAGACGTAAACGCGAATTAAAAAGAAGAACTTGATCGCCTGGTTTAAAAGTTTTAGGGTGGCGCAGGTTCTTATCGTGATACAATTTCGTGCGTTCTTTATAAATTTTATTATTTTCATATGCGTACGCTCGCCACTCGTCAAGCTCATTTAGTTGGTTTTTTCTATGCTCGCCGACCGAGTGCGGATCGAAATTGAAAAATTTTAACGCCCAGTACGCACGGTGTTCTACTTCTACCGGAAGGTGACACGATTTTCCATAGACTAATCGGAAAGGAGTACAACCGATGGCGGTCTTGTACGCTGTCCGATAGGCCCACAGAGCATCGTCCAATTTTAAAGACCAATCCTTACGAGAAGTAGAAACGTTTTTTTCCAAAATTCGTTTAAGTTCGCGATTGACTACCTCGACCTGACCGTTAGTTTGGGGGTGATAAGCGGTGGATAATTTATGCGTAACGCCATATTTGGCTAAAGCCTTAGTGAGTTGAGCGTTGCAAAAATGACTTCCCCTATCACTAACGATCGCTCGAGGAAAGCCAAAGCGAGAAAATAATTTTTTAAAAAAATTGACAACAACGCGAGCATCATTATTTGGTAGAGCTTGGGCCTCTGCCCACCTAGAAACATAATCGACTGCGACTAGAATATATTTATTTCCTAAGCTGGAGGGAAATGGGCCGACAAAGTCTATGCCCCATAGATCAAAAACTTCGCATTCGAGAAAGTAGTTTTCTTCCATTTCATTTTTATTTGAGAGATTTACAGTCCGCTGGCATCGATCGCACCCGCCCACAAAGATTTGTGCATCTTTAAATATGCTTGGCCAATAGAAGCCAGCACTAAGCACTTTGTGTGCGGTGCGGTTAGCTTGATAGTGCCCGCCAGTCGGACCTTCATGAACATGTTTTAAAATTTGGTGACCCGCTTCCCGTGAAACACATCTCCTAACCACCTGGTCCGCACAAATGCGAAATAGAAATGGGTCTTCCCAAAAATAATACTTCAACTCCGAAAAGAATTTCTTCTTTTGGTGAGTGGAGTATTCTTTTGGGAGGACCCGGGCCACAAGATAATTGGCCAGATCGGCAAACCAGGGGGTAGGAGATGAAGAAATAGTAAAAAGACGCTCATCCGGAAAAGAATCATTAATAAAAGTTTCATTTAAAAGATCTAGATTGGGATTTTCAAGACGAGAGAGATGATCAGCTGCTAAGTTTTCCGCTCCTTTCTTATCCCGAATCTCCAAGTCGAATTCTTGAAGTAAGAGGATCCAACGGATAAGACGCGGCTTGGCATCCGGTTTAGAAAGGAGGTACTTCAGAGCGGAATGATCCGTGAAAACAATAACCTTAGACAGAGTAACATATGGTCGGAATTTATCAAAAGCAAAAATAACCGCTAAGAGCTCTTTCTCCGTTGTGGTGTAGTTTTCTTGCGCAGAAGTGAGAGTTTTACTAGCGTAGAAAATCGGATGAAAGTTTTTAGCGATTCGTTGACCTAAAACCGCACCTACCGCATGATTACTCGCATCACACATGATTTCGAAAGGTAAATCCCAAACTGGGGCGATCAAAATAGGAGCATTTATAAGTTTAGATTTAATTAATTCAAATGCCGCGAGACATGATTCATCAAAAATGAAAGGAGTGTCTTTTTCGAGAAGGTGGGTGAGAGGCTTAGTAATTTTTGAAAAGTTTTTAATGAATCGTCGATAAAAACCCGCATGCCCTAAAAAACTTCTAATCGCTTTAATATTTGTAGGCGGCGGTAACTTTTCAATTACTTCAATTTTTGCCTTGTCCACTTCAATTCCCCTAGCGGAAATGTTGTGGCCAAGGACTAAACCTTCGGGTACCATAAAGTGGCACTTCTCCCAATTTAAAACTAGATTCGTTTCTTCGCAGCGTTGTAAAACTTTTTCCAAATTTTCTAAACATAAATTAAAGGAGTCGCCAAAAACAGAAAAATCGTCCATAAAGATTTCCATAATATTCTCTACATATTTATCAAAAATGGCAAGCATACACCGCTGAAAGGTGGCGGGTGCGTTGCATAGTCCTAAAGGCATTCTACGATAAGCAAAAGTTCCTAAGGGGCAGGTGAATGTCGTCTTTTCTTGGTCCTCGGGTGCGATAGGGATTTGAAAGTATCCCGAGAGACCGTCGAGGAAGCAATAAAAATTGTGCCCGGACAACCGTTCTAGAATTTGATCGATAAAGGGGAGGGGGAAGTGATCTTTTCGAGTGGCATCGTTTAGCTTACGGTAATCGATGCACATCCTCCATCCCGTTATCGTCCTAGTTGGAATTAAGTCGTTATTTTCATTTGGTACTACCGTAATCCCTCCCTTCTTAGGAACAACCTGTACCGGACTCACCCACTGACTATCGGAAATCGGATAAATTATCCCCGCATCTAATAACTTAAGCACCTCTTCCTTCACAACCTCTTTCATATTTGGATTAAGACGACGTTGTGGTTGAACTACACCCTTAGGATTATTGTCAAAAAATATTTTGTGTGTGCAGAAGGAGGGGCTTATGCCAGGAATATCACAAATTTGCCACGCTATAGCTCGGCGATGCTTTTGTAGTACTTCGATCAACTGATCGTTTTCGGATTGAGATAAATAGGCCGAGATTATAACGGGCAACTTAGAATTTTTTTCAAGAAAGGCATATTTTAGATGATCAGGGAGTGGTTTTAAATCAAGATGGGGTGGCTCATTATAAGAGTTTTTCAAATTCTTTTCTTTTTCAAAAATAAGACGTTCATACTTGCTTCTACCAAAGACAATCATTTTCAAAATTTGTTTTTGCGGACATAACCGTGTTTTCAAAATCATGTGAAGAAATTTCAGAAAAAGAAGAGGAAAATTCATTTGAAGAGATGTTGGAAAGGGAAAGGGAAGAATCTTCATTTAAAACATCAATAAAGAAGCATGAGTCATCATTTTGTAAGGAATTTTTCATTGATTGATTAATTGAAAATGTGACCTCATCATCTCCCACACGCAAAAACAACTTTCCGTTACTAACGTCTATAACCGCTCGAGAGGTGGCTAGAAATGGTCGTCCAAGGATAAGAGGAACCTCGACGTCCTCTTCAATATCAAGAATGACAAAATCCACCGGGAAGATGAATTTGTCGACCTTTACTAGCACGTCCTCAACGATACCTAGTGGATACTTGATAGACCTATCGGCTAACTGGATACTCATTCTTGTAGGGCTAAGAGTGCCTAATCCTAGCTTTTTGAATAAAGAAAAGGGCATCAAATTTATGCTCGCCCCTAGATCCGCTAACGCATGTTTAACGAACAGATCACCAAAGACGCACGGAATGGAAAAACTACCCGGATCGTTTATCTTTTTAGGAAGATTAGAGTTTTTAACGACCGCCGAGCATTCTTCATTTAACGTTACATGCGATAAATTTTCTAATTTCGTTTTGTTCGTTAATAAATCTTTGAGATATTTGGCGTACTTAGGCATTTGACTAATCGCTTCATGAAATGGTAAATTAATATGAATTTGTTTGAACATTTCAAGGAAGCGTTGGTATTGATCATCTAGTTTTTCTTTCCTAAGTCGGGCCGGATAAGGGGGTGGCGGAAATTCCTTTATGATAAGCGGAGCATCATTTTGCACGTCATCATTAGAAAAAATAGAAACATCTTTTTCTTTATCTAAAGTAGATTTTTCATTTTCAAAATTTGTTTTATCATTTTCCGTAGGGGTAATTGCTTCCACAACAGGAGGGACAATCACCTTTGGCTCTTCCCTTGTGGTGGGCTCGTTAACAACTTTACCGCTCCGAAGGGAAATTGCATTTGCGTGTTCCCTTGGGTTAGGCTCAGTGTTCGAGGGAAGAGTTCCAGGTGGTCTCTCGGAAAAGGCCTTAGCGAGTTGGCCGACTTGATTTTCTAAGTTTTTCATTGATCCTGTTAAATTTCTAATAGTGGCATCGTTCGAGCTTATATATTTAGCGAGGATCTCTTCCAAAGGGGAAGGTTTTTGAAAATTTTGTTGCGGAGGTGGTGGTGGTGTAAAATCGTGCGGTGGGCGTATGGCGTTAGCGTTATTACTCCACGAGAAATTTGGATGGTTACGCCATCCGGGGTGATAAGAATTAGACGAAGAAGAAAAACCAGGCGGAGAAGAAAAATTCGGAAAAGCAGAAAAATTGTTTGCAGAATTATTTTGAGCAGGCCTGGGTATGTTCCCCAGATAATCCACCTGCTCGGCAGCAGCAGCATTCACATTTTCATATACCTTAGCGGCGGAGGAAGCAGTCATCTTCGAAATCTTCTTGTTTAACATTTCCACTTGTAGCGCCAGTTGCGAAACCGAATCCACTTCATAGATACCTGCAGGTTTAGATGGGCGAGACCTGGACAAATTCCACTGATAAGTGTTCATCGCCATGCCCTCGATAAGCTCAAGAGCGGCTTCCGGAGTTTTGCGGTCTAAAGAACCAGCGGAAGCGGCATCTATCATTTGCTTTGTTTCTTGATTTAGCCCATTGTAAAATGTCTGAACCTGTAACCATACAGGCAGAGCATGATGAGGGCATCTTCTCAAAAGTTCGTTGAACCTCTCCCAAGTATCATAGAGGGTCTCAGAAGCAATTTGAGAATAAGAGGTGATATCATTTCTTAACTTAGCAGTTTTGGCGGGAGGGAAATATCTAGCAAGAAATTTTTCAGTTAAAATATTCCAAGTAGTGATTGAGCCTCTTGGAAGAGAACTCAACCCCTGTTTGGCCTTAGTTCTTAAGGAGAAGGGGAAGAGTCTTAGCCTTATAGCATCATCTGAGACACCATTAATTTTAAAGGTGTCACAGATTTCAAGAAAATTAGCAATATGCAAGTTCGGATCTTCATCTTGTAGTCCGTCGAACTGTACATATTGCTGCACCATTTGTATGATGCTAGGCTTAAGCTCAAAGTTATTGTTCGCAATTGCAGGTCGAACAATACTTGTTTCAGTCCCCTCCAGGTTGGGTCGAGCATAAACGGACATAGTCCTTTGCTGAGCCATTCCTGGGTTGGGATCTCCCATTTCAGAATAATTACAATCCCCGAAGGAATCCTCAACCGCTGTTTGAGAAGTGGAAGCCCCAAATCGTAGTTGTCTCTGAAAGGAGCGTTCGATTTCTGGGTCCAAATCAACAAGTAGCGACGGATTCGCTCGGGTCATGCACTAATAAAGAAAACGAGGGAAGATGAGAATGAAAGCTTGGAAAAGAAAGAAAAAAAGGAAAAGAAAGGAATTTTTTTTTAGTTTTGTTTTTTTGAAAAAAGGATTTTTTTAGACGGCTTGGCTCTCGAACTTCCCGAGGACTACCCGGTGAAGGGTTCGCCCCGTACTAGGTAAAATGGTGGCGCTTAAAGCCCCTTACCCTTTTCGAGAGATTTTAGGTGGGGTAGAAATTAAAATGAGGTGGGTTGATTATAAAAAATTTAAATATATAAATTATGATTTTTTTTTGATTTTTGGAGAAGTAATAGCGCAAGCGTTTTCAAAATATTGACGAAGAAAAGTCCCCGGCAACGGCGCCAAAAACTTGATGGTCCAAAACCCGAACAGGCAAGCGTACCTGTCGAATTGTAGTACCAAGGTCGTATTTAAACACGGGGTTGTCAAGTACTTCTACTCGCGCTCTAACTATTATCCTACCGGAAAACTAAAGGGATTTGAGAATTTTTCAAAGTAAAATGAACGATAAATTGCGAGACGAAAACTTATATAAAAAAGGCTAGCATTCGATCATTGATTCACCATGAAATGAAACGAGAAAATAAAAAGGGCATAGTTTTAAATTTGCAAATCCAACTCGGCCGTGACGGATCCGAAATTAAGACAAAATCTCGCTAGAGCATTAGGTCTCCTAACTTATAGACTCTTTGATCGAAATCTCTTTACAAACCAAACAAGCCTAAAGTTGCATTATCGGGATGATCCGCACTATTGGATTTGACTCCAATCCGGAGGATTTACGTCGTCCTATCTCTAGGGTTGCATTCAACTCCTTCCTTCTTTGAGTGATCTTTCACATCCACGAGCCTCTCGGCTACTCGAATATGAGATCATAAGCCTACTACCGTATACCGGAAATACGGAGTCGACACAATAATTATTCAAAGAAGGACCGAGTAGAATTACGCAAAAATAAAACTATGAAATAAAAATAATTCTCATTTCAAATCATGGATCCTCATGATCAAATGCTAAGAGGGAATTAGCTATGCATAATTGAAAGGGAAGACAAAACAAAATAAGAGAGAAACATTTTCATTACTTGCAAACAAAGAGAGTACACAAAATATTAAAAAGACAAGACTATGTTAGGAAGAAAAACTTGCAAAAATGGAAAAGAAAACTAATACAATAGTGAAACTAAAATCAACTCACAAATACTCTCCACTCTCCACTCTCCAACTCACATTCAACTTGAAACTTTACTTCTCAAAATTTTTCTCCCTTTGGCTTGAGGGATGGGGTGGCTTTTATAGGAGAGGGATAAGGATCTAGAAAGAAATGAAGAGGAGGAGGCTAAGGGGGGTGGCCGGCCATGTAAGATGGAAAAGGTGCATGCATTGCTTTAAATGAGGTGGAGAGAAAGAGGTGGGTTCAATGCATGGATTTAAAGGGAATGAGTTGGAAAATAGCAAAGGGGGAATGAATAAGAAATAAAGAAAGAGAGAGAGAGATGGATTGAATGAAGAATAATAAAAATAAGAAATAAAATAGGAGGAAGGCATGGAGTGGCCGGCCAAGCATGAAAAAGTGCATGCATGCATGCAATAAATGAAAGGGAGAGAAAATATTATGATGCATGCATAGATTGAAAGGTGGTAAGAGAATAAAGGAAAGAGAGGGGGGGGGGGGGGGTTCGGCCATGTAGGATGAAAATTCATGCATGTATTAAATGGAGGAGAGAGGGACATAATCATGGGTGGCCGGCCATGCTTGGATATGTTCATGCATGGTAAAATATGAAACAGGGGGCTACATCGGCTCGGGTAGAGGCTAGGTGGGCTGCTTGGGCTGCATAGGGGGCTCGGGTTTGAGCTTGAGGGCTGCATGGGCTCGGGTTTGAGCTTGAGGGCTGCATAGGGGGCTCGGGTTTGAGCTTGAGGGCTGCATGGGCTCGGGTTTGAGCTTGAGGGCTGCATCATGTAGGCTTTATCAATGTGGGCTGCACCTTGAACTTGGGAAGAGGCCGGCCATGCAAATTGTGGCTGCACCATGTGGGCTTTGAACCTATAAATAAAACAAAACAAGACATGGATTAGTCATAACAAAGTTAAAACATAACACTATATAGATTTTAAAACATAACATAACAAAGTTAAAGTTAAAACAAGATTTTTAAACACAATAATAATAAAAACATTACAACCTTAAAATTAAAACGTAACATATATAATAACATAACACATATAGTAAGACTATATAGAATTTTATATCAAAACTCTAATAACACTAGGAATTAAAATATTGTAAAGAAACATTAAAACATGAAATAACAATCATAAAATATAAATAAAATTAGGCATTTTGAATACTAAATTACCCCCAAAAAGGATGACTAAAACTAGTCATCAATAGGTTGCACCGGCATTCTTAAGCCCAAAGGGCATCACAAGATAGAAATAACATCCATCGCTAGTAATGAACGACGTGTGAGGAACGTCGGGCTTATGCATTCTTATCTGGTGATAACCAGAAAACGCATCTAAAAAACTCATGTAAGAGTATCCTACCGCGGAATCAACTAAAGAATCTATCTGAGGCAAGGGGTAGCAATCTTTAGGACATGCTTTATTAAGTTTAGTAAAGTCTACACACATTCGCCACTTTCCCCCTGGTTTTTTAACCATTACAACATTTGAAATCTAGGTGGGATATTGCACTTCTTTAATAAAATTTGCCTTGAGGAGCTTCGCAACCTCCTCCCTTATTAGTTCTGCAAGCTTTGTTGCCATGTCCCTCTTCTTTTGCTGGACAGGCTTGCAACCGGGATCAACGTTCAGATGGTGGCAAGCTACATCAGGATCCACCCCCGGCATGTCTTCTGCTGACCAAGCAAAGACATCCAGGTTCTTTAGCAGGAAGGAAATCAACTCAGCCTTCTGATCTTCAGGCAGCTCCGAGTTGATGGAGAGCTTCCTCTCCTCCCCCTCAGCAATGGGGACTCCTTGCGTCACCTGGGCAGGTTCCAGGTGAGCACCTTCATCAGCAGCAACTTTCGAACCGGAAGAGGCTTCTGCAGCTTCTGTTGGAGCAAGGGAAGGGCTGGCTTCAACCATGTTGACAGTGCGGATGTAGCACTCCCTTGCTCTCCTTGGGTCACTCCGGACCGGGCACATCCTCCCATCGGCGAAGAACTTGATGGCGAGGTGGTAAGTGGAGATCACCGCTTGATATTTGTTCAACAGGGGCCTGCCGAAGATGGCATGGTAGCTGCTGGGTGCGTCGACCACTATGAATTGTATCTGCTTTGTTGCCCCTCCAAGCTTCACTGGCAAGGTGACGCTGCCCTCCACTTCCTTCCTCTCTCCTGAGAAACCATAGAGTGGCCCCTCAGTGGAAAGCAGAGGCTTTCCGGTCCTCAGGGCCTCAAAAGTAGACTTGAAGAGGAGGTTGACTGAACTACCCGTGTCGACCAGAATTCTATCCACTGTGAAGTCTCCAAGCACAGCCTTGATCACAACTGCATCATCAAATGGGTTGGCTGTTTGAGGCAGATCTTCCGGACCAAAGGTGACGACTTCTCTTGGGGGAGTAACGAAAGAAGAGGCCACCTCTGCCTGGGTGACCCTTGAAATTGATGACTTCCGAGTGGACTCGGTCCCTGCTCCACCGTGGATGAAGAAGAGGCGTCCCAGAACTCCTTCATCATCTGCATCGAAGCACTCCACTGGGACGTTGATTGGCCCCAGACGGCCTTCATCCTCTACATCCACGCACTCCTGGTAAGCCTCAGCTAGCTCTTTGCCCTTCGAGGTGGATGGCTTCGAAGAGGAAGGAGAACCCTTCTTGGCCAGGTCAATCTTGCCCTCGACAAGCAACTTGTCTATCAGCGCGCGAAGGGCCTTGCATTCCTCAGTCAAATGGCCTTTTCCTTGTGGAACTGGCAAAATTGTGAATTGTTCCTCGGTTTCCACAGCTTCTGTGGCTCTTGCCTCTTCTCTTCTGATATCCTTTGCAGGATCTGGATGACTTCGTCAAGGTCCAGATCTGCTACATCCTCCATAGGACTTTCATCATATTGGCACGGGGCAGGCAAGGCTGCCTGTTGGAGGATGGGAAGAGCCTGCAACGGAACGGCGGGAGTGGCGGCCAACGACAGTCTCTGCTCATGAAACTGTTGATGGCCTTGGAAAGGTTTTTTGTTGCGGAAGTTCCTGCCTCTTTGAGACGGAGGCTGGAAGTCTGGGCGAGGGGGCTTGCCACGGGAAGAAGAAGCGGAGGCATCCCTTCCTTCAGCCTTGGCTGTCAGGGATGAGACGTAAGTTCGATTGGCATTTTCCCCTTCGATGAAACGGTTGACCATGGCGATTAACTCTTGATAGGTCTCAGGAGCCTTGGTTGTTGCTTTGAACTTCAGAGGGCCCTCCCAGAGGCCATGGATCAAGGCAACCTTATAATAGTCGGGGTTCACATTCCTCACCCCCTGGATCTCCCTCTGAAAGCGATCAACGAATCTTGCTACTGATTCATTATCCCTTTGCTTGATCTCGAATAGGGCAGCTGGCCCATTCTTTCTCTTCCTTGAGGTGGCAAACCTCAACATTAACTGGCTGCGAAGCTCTGCGAAAGAAGAGATTGTGCCCGAAGGCAGCTCGTAGAACCACTCTCTCGCTTGCCCTTCGAGAGTGGTAACCAACAATTTGCACTTAATTGCATCTGAGAGGCATCTCAAAGCAACTGCCCCCTCAAATGCCTGGAGGTGAGAAACGGGATCTGTCGCTCCTGAATAGAATGGTATGCGAGGCTCCCTGAAGTTTCTCGGAGCCGATTCCCATCGAATTCGGTCAACAAAGGGAGACGGGGTGTCAAACTCTGCAGGGTAGAAAGGGCGGACTGGAGCCGAGGAGTCTGCGGGCTCGGCGGGCTGGCGGTCAGCAAAGTGAAGCTGGCGGGCTGGAGTGCCCCTAGCAGCTTCTCTGAAGAACTCTCTGAAAGCAAACTCTTCCTCTTGAGGGAGCAGAGGGGCAGCGGTCTGAGCAGGGTTCCGAGGAGTTTCTGGCGACTGCCGAAGCGGAGTTCGGCGAGCTGGGGTCTGGCGGACTGGCGAGTTCGCTGGGTCCGCGGCGGCCTGAGGAGCAAGCCGCTGGGCCAACGCGAGCAGAGCTTGGCTGATGGTGTCAAGGCGCTGGTCGGTCTGCCAGCGAGACTGCTCGGCCTCAAGGCGAGCTTGTTCTATTGCGTCCCAAAGGGAGTCCTCTGAAGAACTAGAGCGATCTGAAGAGCGGGCTCTGCGATCTGACATCTTTCATCCGCTGATTTCAAAACACTACTCGGATCTGAAGGTCGCGTGTTAACTGTTGATGCACGAAAACACAAGGGAGGTCGAGCGCAACCAACTAACTGTTCGAGCACAGGGGAATAGGGAGACTGCGAGTAGCGATCTACTAAGCGGATGAGAGCTGGAAGAAGAGCAGGGCCGTGAACCACGGCAACAACAGACTTCGCCCGTCGCGGCCTGAATGCCTCTATTGAGACGGGCTTTCCCTTGATTGAAGAAGGATTTGGTTACAAGTGAAAGGAAAAGACTGATGGGAGCAGAGCAAGGGGGAGTCCGCAAGGCACATGATTCGAGTCCGTAGCCTGTAACAAGTAGGCTCCTGGGTACGAGTCAGCGTACCTTGGGTGTACCACCTCCCCCCTATTTATAGGATAGGGGGACTGCCCAAACGGGCAGGGCTAAAATAACCGGATGCCCGGGGTACAGGAGAACCGGGCAGCGGTGACGGGAAGCAAAAAGAAAGAACACGCCAGTCCGCACAGAAGTGGCGGACTGGGCTCGCGAACTGGAGCTTCCACTGCTGCTGGGCGCGCCCACTGGAGGGCGGCGGCCTAGGCGGACGAGATACTGTGTCCGCCGCTGTAGAGAATCATACCCAAAGCGCCGGCGGACTGATCGGACAGGTCCTTGCGTCCGCTGCTGGGGTACCACCCTTGGCGCTCGACTGGTGATATTGCCGAACTGGGCGGACTGACAAAATGCGTCCGCGCCTGCTGAAAGGGGGGCTTTGGAATCTTGCAGTATGTTACGGACTGAGGGGTTAACACTTCCGAGATAAAAGGGGGAGAAACTTGGATGTCAATGTCGACGACCTAATGATCAAGAGTAAGAGCGTGGATTTTCACTTGAAAGATCTAGAAGAGACATTTGCCACCCTGCGAAGATACAAGATGAGGCTGAACCCCTTGAAGAGCATCTTCGGGGCCAGCCGCGGGAAGTTCCTTGGGCATCTCTTGACTCCGGCAGGGGTGGAACCTAACCCGGACAAGGTGAAGGCCATCCTGGATTTGGTATCACCTTGCGATGCCAAGGAGGTCCAGCGCTTGACAGGCAAGCTGGCGGGGCTGAGCAGGTTTCTCTCCAAGTCAGGAGTCAAGTGTTCTTCATTCTTCAAGGTGCTGCGAGTGAACCAAAGGTTTGAGTGGACCGCCAAGTGAGAAGAAGACTTCCAAGGGCTAAAGAGGCAGCTCTCTCAAGCTCCTCTGCTCTAGAGCCCCCCAAAAGGTGAGGATCTGACTTTATACCTTGGAGTAGGAGCGGAGGCGGTGAGCTCCGTCCTAGTAAGGGAAGAAGGAAAGAGGCAACTGCCGATCTATTACGTCAGCCGGATCTTGAAGAAGGCGGAGCTCCGCTACCCCATCCTTGAAAAGTTGGCTTACGCTTTACTCATCTCCGCAAGAAAACTCCGGCCGTATTTTCAAGCACACTCGATTAGGGTGGTGACCGACCATCCTCTTCACAAGATATTTGAAGGGGTTGAGCACTCGGGAAGACTTGCCATGTGGACCGTTGAGCTAAGCAAGTTAGACATCTCTTTTGTTCCGAGACTCTCCATCAAGGCACAAGCAGTGGCGGACTTTCTGGCAGATTATGTTGTTGAAGTCAAGGAGGGAGAGCAGCAGCCACAGGAAGTGTGGAAGATGATGGTTGATGCGGCCTCAGGAAAACATTCCGTCGGGGGAGGAGTGGTGCTAATAAGCTCCCAGGGAGTTGTGATAGAGCAAGCGGTGGCCTACCACTTCCCGGTGACCAACAACGAAGCAGAGTATGAGTTCATGATCGTCGGCCTTCGCTAGGCAAAGGAGCTTGAGATTCAGGATGTGGAGGCCTTCACCGACTCAATGGTTGTAGCATCGCAGATCCGAGAAGATTTTGAAGCTCGGGAACCTACCCTTAGAAAATACCTATCTAAGGTAAGGGCTATCATCGGTGGGTTCCAGTCATTCTCTATCCTGCATGTCCCCAGGGAGAAGAGCACGACCGCCGATCGATTGGCAAAGTTTGGGCCTCTGGGAGGAGGGACCCTGACTGAACTTTTTCGTCCAGCCATTGAGGAAGGGGAGTTGATGGAGGTAGGTCGGCGATCCTCGTAGGTGGACCCGTTGGTAACCTTCCTTACCACAGGCAAGCTGACAGAGGAGGTTAAAGATGCAAAGAGCTTCAGGCGCAAGGCAGCCCACTACCTGATGATAGAAGGAGGGTTGCATCGTAAGATGTTGTCAGGGCTCCTAGCAAGATGTGTGACCGAAGAAGAGATCCCAAGGATTTTGGGAGAGGTGCACTTGGTCGAGTGCGGCAGTCATTCTGGAGGCAGGATGTTGGAGGCAAGGGTGATCAGGCTGGGGTACTTCTAGCCCACCGTAAGGAAGGATACCGCGGAGTTTGCAAGGAGGTGTCAAAAGTGCCAGCTCTGCGCCCCGTCAAGCTCTTGGCAGCTCAAAGGCTCCAAAGCATCACGACACCGTGTCCGTTCGCCATTTGGGGGATGGATTTAGTTGGGCCTTTTCCTCCGGCTAGTGGACAGAGGAGGTTCCTCTTGGTTGTTGAAACCGAAAAACGGTCTCCTGTGGAGTTCACCCTTGGGGAAGGGGTGGTCTCGCGCCTACTTCACTCCTGCAAGCAAAACAACAAAGAAAACATGGAAAGACCGACCCAAGGGCTCGACGGGGAGGACCCACCACACACCCAGAAGATCTGAGAGCGCTTCCCCTCCTTAGACAGAGGCCGAGCTAAGGTACCCTCAGAAAGCGCGTGAAAACTGGAGCAGGAGAGCACAGGAAGCATGCCCTCTGAGGTACCCCTTGGGTCCTATTTATAGTTTTTTGGAATCTGAACTGCTAATAACCAAATGAACTGACCTGAAGTTACCAAAAAATCCTTGGTCGGGTCTGCCAACAGCCAAACTTCACAGTTTTGAAGGGCTGTGGGCAGACCAGCGGGGGCAAAATAGTAAATAGTACCTCATATATCCAGGTGAGCTGGGTATCTTGATCACCTCGGCAGGTCCTGCTCGCCTGCTATTGCCGAGCTCCGTTGCGAGGGCATGAGCCGGGACGGTGAGCTCACCCATCCATTGGTCACCATCAGGAGACCTGAGCTTGACGATTCTTGGACTAGCTCGGCAAATGCCGAGCTCAGGGTCGACGAATGCTGATGTCCGATCGACGAATGCCGATCTCTGGCCGATGAATGCCGATCTCCGGTCGACGAATGCCGAGCTCGCCCACTATCTTCAGCCCGATCTGTCTGGTTCCTGGCGACCTTGCTCGCTGGACACGGGGTTGTACAAAATCCCCGCTCTTTTTGATCTTGGCAAAGCTCGGAAAGAAACATCCAACCCCAAGTGTGCGGCGAGCGCGGGGTGGCGAGTTGGAGGGAATCTTTAGGTGGGGTCCACCTGCGGCTATATATATGCACCTGCTTACCTGCCTGACTCTTGCTACTCCCTTGCTCTAACCCTGCCAAGATGACGCTCCCCAAGGAGATTTAAGAGCGTTTATACCGAGCTCGCCAGGCTTCTGCAGCTGGCGTAGCCGCCCTGACGGCGGTCCCTGCCGCTGTGCCACAGGGTGGCTCTACCGAGCCCAGCTCCAAGAAGATGAAACAATTCCCTCAGGCGGCCGAGCACATCTACAACGACCTGAGGGTCACCTTGGAGCACGTGACCGGCTCCTCCACTCTGCCTGCATCTGAAAGATGGGGGAACATTATCGAGGTCTGTGACGTCCCAGACCACTGCCCTGATGGCGTAGAAGACACCGCGCCGCGAGACGCCACCCTGCGAGCCAAGACCACTCTTGGGCACTCAAGGTTCATGACTCCGGAAAACCGTCACCGGGAGCCGTCCCCTCCATTTGGGACCTTGGGCTTGAGCTCGCAGAGGCCGAGCTCGCAGGTACGCGCCCCCTCTCCTTGTCGAACTGACGTGGCTGCGGGGGCGGGTCTGGGAACCATCCCCACCCCGGGATTCGAGCTTCTCTCGCCGGGGACTCGTGGCCCAAGTCACGGGAAAGATCTGAGGTTCATTCCTCCCCGTATATCCTTTGAGTTGTCGAGCTCGTCAGGTCGATTTTTCTTGGATTATTGTCCCACGCGCTTTTCCCGCATTCCTCTTTTTGCTGACATTTGCCTCCACAGTTCCCCCCAGCCAATCCGCTATCGAGGAGTCTTTGCGGTCAGCCCACTACTCTCCCCTCCCTTCCCCAAGCTCGTTGGACTCTTACCTAGGCCCTGAAGTGGATCAAGGTGAGCTGACGAGGAGGGAGGTCAAGATTCTCAAGAAGTTAGTGTGCGGGCTGCGCGAGGTGTAGGGGGTCAACGAGACGCTACAACGCGACTACGCGCGTCTCGCCGACGAGGTGCGAAGCGGCCAGGCTGGCGAGCTGATGTCCCCCTCCCGTCTTCTGGACGAGATAGAGGATGGCCTCTTAGTGGCGCAGAGGAATTCGGGGAGGATCCGCGAGCTGCTCCGTGCACGGCAGTCTGGAGGGAGGGAGCCGCAAGGCCGGGGTAGGTAAGAGGATGGCTCCTTTGCTGAGCCAACCAGCACTCGCATCCTGATGCTCCCCCTGCTCGCGCGCCGCGCTTTCTTAATCCTGAACTTGGTCTCTGTAGTATGTAGTTTTAGAATATTCTTGGACATGCGTTATTCAAATAATATATTACGATGTATGACTTAGCCTTGGTTGGGACGCGTCGGAAGTCGATGAGCTGGGGTGGAGAGTTGGGGTGGCGAGCTAAGCCGATTGGATGGCCTGACCCCAGATTTCTTTTCCTATAAATAGCCCCACCTCACCACCAACCCTCGTACTGTGCTTTTATTGCTCTCTTTCTCTCTCATCCTGCGCTTTTCTCCTTTTCTGCCCGCGCTCTGCTTCTTCCTCTACGAAAATGGGCAAGGCCTACCCTGATGCCGACGGCTGCTCCAAGTGCGCGCAGCACTTCACCGACTATTGCTTCTTCGAGGGGCATACCAGCGAGGAGGAGCTCGCGGAGTTCAAGGCTGAGTATGTGTCGCTGGGCTTCGAGGCGCGCAGGACGAGGCAGTAGGAGGCCCTCAACACCTTCTACGAGGATGAGCTCGCCTTCCCCATCTCGCATTTCGAGGTGGGGTTGCACCTCCCCATCTGGCCGGAGGTCTGGCAAATTCTGAAGTGCTATGGCGTAGTACCCGCACAGTTAAACTCCAATGCCATCGCGATGATGGTGGTGTTCGCGAGCTACCTCCAGCGGGAGAGGATTGAGTTCAACCTGATAGTGTTCAGGAAGCTCTTTTCTTACAAGGCAACACCGGATGGGGTCACCTACTTCGGCGGCTCACTGATCAAGGTTCGCGAGATCGCGAACAAGCACCATAACAGATGACCAGGATCGCCTTCATCACGAGCGACCTCGGCAACATCCCGTACTCGCCACAGCAAAAAGGCGAGGAGTTCTATCGCCCCCCTACTGTGTCCGGCAACGACGCCGACCTCCACAAATACTTCCTCCACAAGGACTTCGAGGTTGCCTTCCTGCGAAGGGGACTCGACTTGCTTCTCCCCGTCCTACCCGGCGAAGGTATTGTTCTCCCCACCTTGCCGAGCTCACCCGATTGCTGAGCTCGCCATATTGCTGCTGAAATTCTTCTAACTTTTTCCAAGTATTTTCTTGTAGGGGAGCAGATAATTCCCGCGAACCCACCATTTGCGGACTCGGGGTCGCACCCGGACCCTCTTGCTCGCGAGAAGGTGGCGGTGGCGGCCTGCCGAGATGAGGCGGCCCTCTCCCAACCCTCTTCCAGTAAGATGCGGCCTGAGGATGCGTGGTCGAACCCGCAACACCGCCAGCGACTGCCAAAAAATATGAGGAGAGCCCTTTTGTCTCCGCGGGGGCAACAACAACAGCAACATCAGCCCAGCCCCAAATACATAAGCTCATCTGAGACCCCCCCCCCCCCCCCCCCGACGCGTCGCTGGAGAGCCCGCTGAAGGAGATCACCATCAAAAGCCAGAATGGTGGAGAGGCTCCTTCTTCTGCGGCGACGATCTCCCCACCTCCTTCGGAGAAGAGGGCGGCTCGCGAGCGCGGGACGCCGAAAGAACACCCCCTCTTCAACTTCAGGGGGCGATGGAAGGACTTGGCAGGTTAGCCCATGGTGCAGTGGGATGAGCTGGCCCATCGGGTCTCCATCTCCACCCTACATCCGTCCTGGCACGACCGCGAGCCCTCCACTGGCCATGCCTATGTCCTCGGCTTCGGCCTCTATGGCCGCGAGGATGCCGAGGCCTACAAGAACATGACCCTCCGGCACATCGGCCATGAGTGTCTGCAGGCCCACCTGCGGACCATGGAGCTCCACCACATGCTGACCCGCCGCAGCTTTGACCTCAGCAATCAACTCCTAAAAGCCGAGCAGGCCCGCGATGTCGCCAAGGATAAGGCCGCCGACCAGGCAAGGCAGCTTGACATCACCGAGGGTCTCCTCGCCCAGGCCGCCAGCGGGTTCGTGAGTATCAGACCCCTTCCCCTTTTTTACTTGAAATATTTTGCACTGCTAACGAACTTCTCTCTTGCATCAGGATGCCAAGGCTACTGGGGAGCTGCGGGCTCGCAATGTAGAGCAGGAGGAGGAGATCTGCCAGTTGTGCGCCCGGCTTGCCGAGTTGGAGGGCGCGAATGCAAGGCTGAAGGATGAGAACCAGAACCTCAGCCGCGAGGCCCGCCGCCAGGCGGAGATCTTCTTCCCGACAGACGACGTCGACCCTACCCTCCACTATAAGATGCCACGGGTCTTTGGCGAGGCCGACCTCGCCGAGAGATTGCGGATCAACTCCATCGAAGCGTCCGAGTGCACCCTTCAAATGATGAAGGATACGGGGGTGCTGGTGCATGGGTGTGAGGAGATCTTCGTCAGGGACGTGATGTCGAGCTTGTTCCCAGTGACGCCGCCCAGTGATAAAGAGGAAAACCTGGACGCGATGTTCGGGAAGGCCTTGCCGGATCAATCAGTCTAAGGGGAGGACCGGTCCGGCGGGGGTGGGGGTGGGGGGGGGGGGGGGGCGGGGTTGAGGCCTGAATTTGTGTATTCTTCTTCTTCTCTTTTTTGTTTACTCGCCGAGGCGAGCTCCACCTGTAAACACTATTATTCAACAAAAGAAGATTTTTGATCATACCCGTGCCATTCTTTTTTGTTGATTTTTGCTGTGTTCTGCATACCCGCGAGTACTGCCCTAGGAGACTTCGCATAGACAGGTACTGCGAGTAGGATAACCATCAGTATGCACCTGTGAGTGTGTACCTTAAGTGCTTGGCAATTCCCAGGGGCTTCGCGGCAGCTCGCTCACGAGATGTCCTTGACCGTCATCAAAAAATCAAACTCACTGAATTTTTCCAAGTAAAATAATGCAGGGGTGGGGCCTCTTGGGTGGATCAGCCTCCCCATAGCGAGGTCCCAGGGTCTGTCCTGCCAATTCTCGGGATTCGCCCCAGCTTGCTCGCGATCTATCCGTTATCTTATTGATGTGAGACCAACCTTTCTAAATCTACCCAAGTAAATCATAGTGGGGGGACGAGGTGGCTCGGCGGGACCCTCCTCCTCTTGGCGAGGCCCAAGGCTCTAGCATGTCGATCTTCTACCGAGCCTGAGCCAGTTCAGCAAGCTCGAACTCGCCCATGCCGAGCTCTCCTCTCATGGATAGGACGAGTTTGTTAGGCACTACCTGGGGGGGAGGACTTCTTTGAGTGACCTTCAGCCCGTCAGCTTGGTGAGAACCTGACTGCGGTATCTGCTCGTGTCCCAAGGATGATAGAGAGTGACTTCCAGCCCTGCTAGCTAGGTGAGAGCCTGACAGCGGGATCTACTCGAGGTCCACTACTAATACCATCAAGTGACTTCCAGCCCTGCCAGCTAGGTTTGAGCCTGACAGCGGGATCTGCTCGAGGCCCAAGGATGACACCGAGTAACTTCCAGCCCTGCCAGCTAGGTAAGAGCCTGACAGCGGGATCCGCTCGGGGTCCACTACTAACACCATCGAGTGACTTACAGCCCTGCTAGCTAGGTGAGAGCCTGACAGCGGGATCTGCTCGAGGCCCAAGGATGACGCTGAGTGACTTCCAGCCCTGCTAGCTAGGTGAGAGCCTCATAGCGGGATCTAATCAGGGTCCACTACTAACACCATCGAGTGACTTCCAGCCCTGCCAGCTAGGTTAGAGACTGATAGTGGGATCTACTCGAGGCCAAGGATGACACCGAGTGACTTCCAGCCCTGCCAGCTAGGTGAGAGCCTGACAACGGGATCTGCTTGGGGTCCACTAGTAAGACCATCGAGTGACTTCCAGCCCTGCTAGCTAGGTGAGAGCCTAATAGCGGGATCTGCTCGAGGCCAAGGATGACAACGAGTGACTTCCAGCCCTGCCACCTAGGTGAGAGCCTGACAGCGGGATCTGCTTGGGGTCCACTACTAACACCATCGAGTGACTTCCAGCCCTTATAGCTAGGTGAGAGCCTGACAGCGGGATCTGCTCGAGGCCAAGGATGACACCGAGTGACTTCCAGCCCTGCCAGCTAGGTGAGAGCCTAACAGCAGTATCTGCTCGGGGTCCACTACTAACACCATCAAGTGACTTCCAGTCCTGCAAGCTAGGTGAGAGCATGACAGCGGGATCTGCTCGAGGCCAAGGATGGCACCGAGTGACTTCCAGCCCTGTCAGCTAGGTGAGAGCCTGACAACGAGATCTGCTCGGGGTCCACTATTAACACCATCGAGTGACTTACAGCCCTGCTAGCTAGGTGAGAGCCTGACAGCGGGATCTGCTCGAGGCCCAAGGATGACGCCAAGTGACTTCCAGCCCTGCTAGCTAGGTGAGAGTCTCATAGCGGGATCTGCTGAGGGTCCACTACTAACACCATCGAGTGACTTCCAGCCCTGCCAGCTAGGTAAAAGACTGACAGTGGGATCTACTCAAGGCCAAAGATGACACCGAGTGACTTCCAGCCCTGCCAGCTAGGTGAGAGCCTGACAACGGGATCTGCTTCAGGTCCACTAGTAAGACCATCGAGTGACTTCCAGCCCTGCCAGCTAGGTGAGAGCCTAATAGAGGGATCTGCTCGAGGCCAAGGATGACAACGAGTGACTTCCAGCCCTGCCACCTAGGTGAGAGCCTGACAGCAGGATCTGCTTGGGATCCACTACTAACACCATCGAGTGACTTCCAGCCCTTACAGGTAGGTGAGAGCCTAACAGCGGGATCTGCTCGAGGCCAAGGATGACACCGAGTGACTTCCAGCCCTGCCAGCTAGGTGAGAGCCTGACAGCAGTATCTGCTCGAGGTCCACTACTAACACCATCGAGTGACTTCCAGTCTTGCAAGCTAGGTGAGAGCATGACAGCGGGATCTGCTCGAGGCCAAGGATGGCACCGAGTGACTTCCAGCCCTGCCAGCTAGGTGAGAGCCTGACAACGAGATCTGCTCGGGTTCCACTACTAACACCATCGAGTGACTTCCAGCCCTTCCAGCTAGGTGAGAGACTGACAGCGGGATCTGCTCGAGGACAAGCATGACACCGAGTGACTTCCTGCCTTGCCAGCTAGGTAAGAGCCTGACAGCGGGACCTGCTCGTGGTCCACTACTAACACCATCGAGTGACTTCCAGCCCTGCCAGCTAGGTGATAGCCGGACAACGGGATCTGCTCGAGGCCAAGGATGACACCGAGTTACTTCCAACCCAACCAGCTAGGTGAGAGCCTTACAGTGGGATCTGCTCGGGGTCCACTACTAACACCATTGAGTGACTTCCAGCCCTGCCAGCTAGGTGAGAGCCTGATAGCGGGATCTGCTCGAGGCCAAGGATGACACCGAGTGACTTCCAGCCCTGCCAGCTAGGTGAGAGCCAGACATCGGGATCTGCTTGGGGTCCAAGTTCACTTCACTCCCTCATGCGAACTCATAGCGACAATATTGGCATATTAAAGAATTTTAATTAAAAATCAAGGCACAACTTACAAGCTTCAAGCAAAAAAGCATTTTAAGTCGTCACCACTCCAGGTGAGACTTAGGTGTTGGGTACATTGGTCTAATGTACCTGATTTGAAGAAGCCTCACCCAACTCAATGATATACATCATAATGTATTTGATGTATGTTGAGTTTACTTGTGCAGGTTAAGAAATCACTGGACTGAAGCAAAAAGTTTCTAAGTCCATGTGTCGACACCCAGAGGGAAAGTGTCGACACTTAAGAAAGCTTGTGTCGACACCCAGACAAGCAGTGTCGACACTTGGAGTCATTGTGTCGACACCTGGGATGCAGAGTCGTCACCAGACAGAAAGTGTCGACACTTGGAGCTGTGTCGACACTCAGTGAAGAAAAGTGCAGACAGAAAGTGTCGACACAAGGAGCTGTGTCGACACCCAGTGAAGCTGTGTCTACATCAGAAAGTGTCGACACTTGGAGCTGTGTCGACACTCAGCAAAAGTCTGCAGAGACTAAGTTAAAGTGTCGACACTCAGAACAATGTGTCGACACTCAACAGAAGAGTCAGAACTTGAAGTATGTGTCGACACCCAGCACAAAGTGTCGACACACAACCAGAAGAGTCAACAAATGAAGTAAGTGTCGACACCCAGCACAATGTGTCGACACTTAGCTAAAGACTCAACACTTGAAGAAAGTGTCGACACAAGGAGCTGTGTCGACACTTAGCAAAGATCAGAAAGATCAACAGAATTATTCTAAGTACAAGTGTTGACACTAAGGGAATGTGTCGACACTCAGCTGAAGTCTCAACAAGAAGAAGGTGAGTCGACACAAGGAGCTGTGTCGACACTCAGCAAGTATCGACATTGAAGACTATGTGTCGACACCAAGAAGCAGTGTCAACACTTGACAGATTCAACACAAGAAGATGTGTCGACACAAAGGAGATGTGTCGAAACTTAGAAGAATTCAGCAAAAGCTAGAAGAACAAGTACTTGTGTCGACACTCAATTTCAGTGTCGACATATGTAGAAGAATCTGTGTCGAGACATACAAGGAGTTGTGTCGACACCTTGTAGACTTGTGTCGACACTTACACAACATGTGTCGACACTTGGACTATAAGTGTCGACACTTAAAGACAGAAAGTCTCGACACTTACAGACATAGATTTTCAAGAAATGACTGGATGACTTGACAGCTGCCGTTCCAGCCGGTCTACAGCAACTGTCAGAGATGTCAGAAGTCAGTTATGAACCGGACCAGCCAGTTACCATGAAGAAGGCCTATAAATAGGCACATACAGTTTACAGAAACAGTAGTCAAGGTTGTTCAGTAATTCAGATTGTGAATCAAGTTGAAGAACAATTTATTAAAGTGGTACCCAGAGTATAAACACAAGAAGATCTTGCAGTCCAAGTGCATATCTAAGAAGTTGGAGAGAGAGGGATCCTTCTAAGAAATCAGCCTCTGGAACTAGGCTGAGAAGAAGGATTCAGATTCAATTCTGGATCTTAAGTGGCAGAGGTCAAGGAACTAATCTAGGAGGATTCAGTCTTATTCAGTTCTACTCAAGAAGCTTTGAAGAAAGCTAAGTCAGAGTGAATCCACCTGAGTTCTTCCAAGAACTCATCAAGAATCTCTCAACTCCCCTCTTTTATTTCTGAGTTGTAGAGTTATTATTTGTAAAACATTTTAACTTGTAGGATCCTTTGGATCTGAGTGAATTGTAAGCCTATTTTTATAAAGGCTGAGGGTAGGGCTTCTGAGCCTGAGTGTAGGAGATTGAGATCTCTGAGTGTAGGCCTTGTTGGCTGAGTGTAGGCCTTGGTTGGCTGAGTGTAGGCCTTGATTGGCTGAGTGTAGGCTTTGGGATAAAACTGAGTTGTAAGGCTTTGGGCCTGAGGTGTAGGAACCAATTTGGGTTCTGAGACAGTGGAGGAGTTTGGCCGAATCTAGTACACTGCTAGATAGGCGAAGGGGGAAAGTGGATGTACCCATATCTTGGGGAACCACTATAAACCACTGTGTGCTGTGCTGTAATAGTTGCTGTGTTTGCTGTGTATGCTGTGAATGCTTTGTGATTGCAGTGCAAAAGTTAGAAATCTGTGATAATAAACTATTTGCTGCCATTAAAGTTAAAAAAGGATTAGGTCACCTATTCACCCCCCCCCCCTCTAGGTGTTTAGGTACCATATCTTTCAAGTGGTATCAGAGGGAGGTTCCTCAAAAAGGACTAACAGTCTGAGGAGATCCTGTTTGACAGATTCAGTGTAAGACAAAACACAGTTTCAAGAAATTCAAGAAATTCAAGAAACATGGGTTCTTCTGAGAATCACAAGGAATTGGGTTCCATGAAATTACCCATATGCAGGAAAGAGATCTTTGGGATCAGGAAAGAAAGGGTAAGGCTATTTATGGAAGCCTCTGACCCTAGAATCTACATCACAGTAAAGGAAGGGCCTTATGTGCCAATGAAGATTTCAGTTTTGGATGCAAATCAGAGAACTCCAAAGGATTTCTCTGAGATGACAAAGGATGAGATTGTCCTAGCCACAATGGACAAGAGGGCACAGAACATAATAGTGAGTGCCATTGATGATGCAACTTTTCAGAATCTTATACACTGCAAGACAGCTAAAGAGATGTGGGACACTCTTATAGTGTATATGGAAGGATCTGAAGAAGTTAGACAAGATAGAAAATCCTTGCTAAATCAGGAGTATGAGAGTTTTAGACAAGGTAAAGGTGATAGCATAACTGAGTGCTACAAGAAGTTCTACAGAATAGTTAATGAACTCATGTCTTATGGAAGAGAGTTCAGTAACTATGAACTAAATGACAAGTTTCTAAGGTCCCTAACCAAAGATTGGGACACAAAGATCTGTGACATAAGATAAATGGCTAAGTTGGGAGAAATTCTTCCTCCTACACTGTTTGGCAAGTTATTGTCATATGAGATGCAATTAACAGTAAGGAAAGAGGAGGAGAAGTCAACCAGAACTGAGCACAAGGAAAGATCTATTGCTTTCAAGACAGAAGTTCCCAAAAAGTGCAGGAATAAGTCATCACCTCCACCTCCAAAGGTAGTTGATTCAGAGTCTGATGAGTCAGTCAGCACAAAGAGAGAGAGCAGTGAAAGTGATGAAGACTTTGCTGCCTTCACTAGGCACTTTCAGAAATTCTTGAAGAAGAAACAGTGGAGGTCAAGACCTTCTTCTTCAAAGGGAAAGGAAGTCTTTTATCAGGAGAAAAAGCCTTCAAATAAAGACAGGAAGAGGACAAAGTCAAGCAAGGCAACTGGATCAAAGATAGTGTGCTATTGCTGCAATAGACAGGGCCATGTTATTGCAGATTGTCAAGAGAAGAGAAAGGAATCTAGTGACAGAAAAAAGACTCACTTCAAAGGAAAGAGAAGTCTTTTGTAGCCAAGAAAGAGAAGACTCTATCAGATATCTCCTCTTCAGGAACTGAGTCTGAGGCTGAAGCCTACATAGGGCTGTTTGCTGAAGAAGAAGAGGAAGAATTCATGCAGATCATGTAGTCTATTTATGAATAACAAGTCAGTCAATGCCAAGGTCTAATGGCTTTGACAGAGAGTGCCAAAATCCTGGAGCAGCCAGGACCCAGTCAGGTACAAGGTTCATGTTCAAGTTCAGTTTCTTGTTCTAGTTCAGATTCAGATTCTTCTTCATCAAGTGATGAGAATGTATCTGAGTCTGAGGATGATATTCATCAGCTTATAGATGAATATAAGGTGCTGTTGCAAGCTTACAAGAAAAGCAAATCCCTAGCCAAAAGTCAGGCAAAAGAAATTGCTGATCTTAAAGCTGGTGCAACAGATTTTGAGAAGCAATTTGATCAAAAGTTGAATGAGATAGCTAGGCTGAAACACATAACAGTGATTCAGATGGGTACTATATCATTTAAGAATGATCAAATTAAGAGTCTGGAGATCAATCTTCAGAAGAAGAAGGACTTAGTTGCTAAGTT
This sequence comes from Platanthera guangdongensis, assembly GCA_039583875.1. Lineage (NCBI taxonomy): Eukaryota > Viridiplantae > Streptophyta > Magnoliopsida > Asparagales > Orchidaceae > Platanthera > Platanthera guangdongensis. Next base: position 78,709,619 of record CM077156.1, on the reverse strand, counting down.
TTCTAAACCTAAGTCAGTGTTACCTTTAATTGATGATTTTGTTCATCATAAAGGCAAGGCTGGGTTGGGCTTTATTAGACCTGCAAGGACTGAGCAGTCCAAGTCCAAGTCCAAGGGCAAAGCCCCAGCATTCAACAAGTCTGTTGTAGGTAAGACAGCAAAGGTTGTACCTAAGCAAAGGTACAATAAGTTTGAATGCTAGTGCTGTGGCAAGATTGGCCATTTTGCAGTGGACTGTTGGCACAATGCCAGTGCCAAAGTGAGTAGCAAGCTACCTGGTGGAAAGCCAGTAGGTAGTTTTGTCAAGTTACAGACTAACAAGTACCAAGGACCCAAGAATCCTTTGGGTTCTAAGGTTCATTAATCTGTTTTGCAGGTGATTCCAAGTGGCCATACTCCTACATGATACTTGGACAGTGGATGTTCTAGACATATGACTGGAACAAGAAGATTACTAAAGGACTATATTCCAGTAAAAGATGGTCCAAAAGTAACCTTTGGTGGTTCTGAAAAAGGAATCATCAAAGGATTTGGTAACATTTCTACAAACTTAGTTACCATTACTCAAGTGGCTTATGTTAAAGGGTTGAAACACAACCTAATAAGTATAAGTCAATTAAGTGATGTAGGGTATGACATCTCATTTGTTAAAAATGGTTGTCATATCAAGAGGTCAAGTGATCAAGAGATCATTTTGACTGGTTATAGGAAGAGGAATGTCTACTGCCTAGACATTATGGTTGAGAACAATGGTTCTCCAGTTTGTCTTGTAGCTGATGAGACAGTCTCTCATTGTGTTAAATGGCACAAGAGGCTTGCCCATCTTAACTACAAGACTATTAGCAAACTCTTTAGCAAAGAGTTGGTGAGGAATGGTCCTCAAGTTAAGTGTGTTAAAGATGGTATTTGCTCAGCTTGTCAAAAGGGCAAGCAGACTAAATCCACCTTTAGAAGCATTGAAAACAAAGATGATGTGAGGTGTTTATACCTTTTGCATATGGATCTTTTTGGTCCAATGCCAGTTCACAGCTTAGGTAGGAAGGTCTATACCTTTGTAGTTGTAGATTACTACTCAAGGTTTTCCTGGGTGTTCTTCTTAAGACAGAAATCTGAAACACCTAGTGTCTTCTATAGCTTTGTCAAGCAAATTCAGAATGAACTAAATAGTACAGTGGTCAAAATTAGAAGTGATCATGGTACTGAATTTCAGTCTGATAGCATGACAAAACTGTTTGAAGACTTTGGGATATTTCAAGAATTCTCTTCACCTAGAACACATCAGCAAAATGGCATTGCTGAGAGGAAGAATAGAACCTTGATAGAGGCTGGTAGGACCCTACTTAGTGATACATCTCTGCCAGAGTATTTCTGGGCTGATGTAGTTAAGACTGCATGCCATGTTATAAATAGGGCTACCATCACTAAAAGGCTTAACAAGACCCCCTATGAAGTTGTGAAAGGAAGGAAACCAAACATATCCTATTTTAGGATCTTTGGTTGCAAATGCTTCATACTTAACAATGGGAAGTCTTACTTAACTAAGTTTGCTGCCAAGTCCCAAGAGGGAATTTTTATTGGGTACAGCAACAATAGTAAGGCTTATAGAGTCTACAACTTGACTACACAAGTTGTAGAAGAATCGGTGCATGTAGTTTTTGATGAGACAAAACTTATTAATAATGAGTTGTCTAGTAGTGTATGCAGCCCCACAAGTTTGACAAAGAAAATGGACAAGCTTACTATAGAAGAGGTGCCTGCTGCAAGACAGCAAGTAGAAGACAGTAGCTGTTGTCCAGGGGGAGAACTACATGTGCCAATTGTTGAAGAAATACAAGGAGTACAGCATGGTGCAGATGCTGAAGTGGTTCAACCAGAAGTAAGATTGCCTCCAGCCAACAGGCATTTTAGAGATCATCCAGTAGAGCTGATTATTGGAGATCCAAGACAAGGAGTTCAAACTAGGAGCAGAAATCAGAATGCTACAATCTATTCCAGTTTTCTGTCACAAGTTGAACCTAAGAAGTTTGAAGAAGCAATACAAGATCCACAATGGACTGAAGCAATGCAAGAAGAGCTTAATCAGTTCAAGAGGTGCAAGGTCTGGGAATTAGTTCCTAAACCTAAAGACCACAATGTAATTGGAACTAAGTGGATCTACAGGAATAAGATGGATGAACAAGGGGTCATCATTAAGAATAAGGCAAGACTGGTTGCTAAAGGATTTAGGCAAGAAGAAGGTATTGACTTTGATCAAACCTTTGCTCCAGTAGCCAGACTGGAAGCCATAAGAATGTTCTTGGCCTATGCAACCTATCAAGGATTCAAGGTATACCAAATGGATGTCAAGTCAGCATTCCTAAATGGTAATTTGAAAGAAGAAGTCTATGTGGAGCAGCCTTCAGGTTTTGTTGATCCAACTCTACCTCATCATGTCTATAGACTTAGGAAAGCTTTATATGGGTTAAAGCAAGCCCCTAGGGCTTAGTATGAAACACTATCTAGTTTCCTCATTGAGAACAAGTTCTCATGGGGGAAAATAGATAAGACTCTATTCCTTAGGGAATCTAGAGGCAAAGTTATACTAGTCCAAATATATGTAGATGACATTATATTTGGGTCTACTGAAAGCAGCCTTTGCAAAAAGTTTGCAAAACTTATGCAAGGTCAGTTTGAGATGAGTAGTATGGGAGAGCTGAAGTTTTTCTTGGGTCTCCAAGTTAAACAGACTGAAAATGGTTTATCCATATGTCAGTCCAAGTTCACCCTAGAACTCATAAGGAAGTATGGTATGGATTCATCCAGTACCATGAAGACTCCTATGGGGTCAAGTATGTCTCTTAGCAAGGATGATGCAGGGAAACCTGTAGATGAAACCTTGTATAGAGGGATAGTTGGCTCCCTGTTATACTTGACTGCTAGTAGACCTGACATCATGTATGCTACATGTGTTTGTGCCAGGTATCAAGCCTTCCCTAAAGAGTCTCATTTGACAGCAGTCAAAAGAATATTGAGATATCTAAAGGGCACTCCCTATCAAGGCCTCTGGTACCCTAGGAATGGAGATTTTGATCTAACAGGTTATTCAGATGCAGACTTTGCAGGATGCAAAGAAGATAGAAAAAGCACTACTGGAACCTGTCAATTCCTAGGTGGGAGACTAATTTCATGGAGTAGCAAGAAGCAAACCAGTGTTGCTATCTCCACAGCAGAGTCAGAATATGTGGCTGCAGGAAGTTGCTGTGCTCAACTTCTGTGGATTTAACATTAGCTAGAGGACTATGGATTTCAGGTAAGTAGAACTCCACTTTTCTGTGATTCTACAAGTGCTATTTCAATATCTAATAACCCTGTATCTCATAATAGAACTAAACATATTGAAATTAAATATCATTTTCTTAGGGAGCATGTAGAAAGAGAAGATATTTTACTTGAATATGTTAATACAGATAATCAGATAGCTGATATGTTTACTAAGCCCCTAGAAGAAGCTAAGTTCAATAGATTCAAAATTGAACTAGGAATGATAAACTTAGAATAAGTTTACAGAATTAAAATTGGCTAAGTAGAAAGGTGTCGACACATAGGCAAGTCTATGTCGACACAAAATAGTGGTGTCGACACTTCAGAAAAAGGTGTCGACACATCCAGGATGTTGGTGTCGACACTTCAGAATGTTAGTGTCGACACATGATAAGTAGGTGTCAACACATCCAATATGGTGTCGACACTTATGTTTTACTCAGTATTTACTAAGTAAAGGCTCGACAATGTGTCGAGTTATATTGTGTCGACACATAACCAAGTGTCGACACATAAAATCTGTTGACTAAACTTGTGTCGACACATGTGTGTCGAGACATTATACATCTGTGTCGACACTTATTGCCAGTGTCGACACATCCTAAGATAGCTGTCCCGCCTGTTCATCTTCAAAATTAGACAGGTATAAATAGGGTTCTGTCTTTGTTTGTCGACACGCTTTCAAAGTTTCGAGACCAAAATTACTGTGTCGACACCTCTCTTTTCTAAAGACAAATTCTACAAACCCTTATGGCTCCTAAGCTTGAGGAGAACGTTAACGAGGGCTATGAGCTAGTGCGCGGCGCGTTCGACAATGCAGATGCAAAAATTCAGGCTGTAGTAACCCTAGTCGCCGATTCTGGACTAGAATATCTTTTGTCTGAACCTACAAAGATTTGGAAGAAGGAAGTACTTGAATTCCTTAATGGATCTGCAGTAGATGAATCTGGATTTAGAATCAAATCCAGAGTTCATGGAACTAAGATTAAGGTTTCACCTAAGAGTCTGAGGAAGGTACTTCAGCTACCAAAAATTCAAGATGAAGAAGAGGTTACTGCTTCAAACACCAGGGAAGCTTTAACCTGGTGTGGACTTGATCCTAAGATGAAGATAGGATCTGTATTTAACAGAAAAGGCATGAATAATCAAGGGAAGTTCATGTCTGAGATTGTGGGAAAAGTCTTACTCAGCAAGACTGGAGGGCATGACAGAGTGTCTGCCCATATGTTTGGCCTCATGACAAGAATTATCTTCACTCTGAAAACTGATTGGTCTACAGTGGTTTATGAGAAAATTAAGGAGAGCTTGAAGAAGCCTAATCTGGGCAGGATCATTAGTCTCTACCTAGCTGGTACCATACCAGAGGTAATGAATACTGCTGTAGGCAGCAAGATCAACCATATGAGGAAAATGGATCAAAGGATCTTTTTCAGATGGGACAGGGTGTTGTCCAAGGAAATATCAACACCAGAGAAGACAGTTCCTGAGAAGGAGATTTCTCCAAAGAAAAAGAGAAAAACTGCTCCAGTTGAACAAGAGTCCTCCAGCAGTTCAGGGAGTGAAGAACATGTTGTTTTCACTCCTGATGACCACGAGGAAGTGGCTGCAGAGAAGACCCCTGCTGCTCAAGATATTGCTGAGATCCAGGGGGAGCTACCACAGGCTAGCCCCATCCACAGGGATCAAAGCCAGGGGGAGCCTCCAGTTGTAGAAGAACCATCTACACTGGACAGTGAGCAAGCCACCATCATCATCCAAGAGGTACTCACTGACCTAAATACTTTAGAATATCTTATAGAAGATGCTGATTTGTCTGATGTGCCTCAGCAAACTCAGCTGCCTAGTCAAGAACCAGTTGTTGTTATCAAAGACACATCTGCTGTTCCAGTAGTTGAGGAGCAAAGAATGTCTCCAGCTCAATCACCTCAAGAGTTCACCATGGAAGATCTATTTCTCAATCTAGATCAAGTCGATTTTGACATGGACAAAGAAGCTGCTGGAAGAGATACTGCTGCTGCTGAGGGGGAGCAAGTACAAGATCTGGAAGAGCCTATTAGGCCAGAAAATGAGAAGGCACCTGATGTGCAAACTGAAAAACCTCAAAGCCCTAAGGATAGGGTTGAGATAGCCAGCACTTCTGCCTCTGAAGATGAGGAGAGTGCTAGGGCAAAGAAGAAGAAATTATATGTTTTTAGAAGGAGAAGTCAGAGTTATAAGAAAGCTCTGCAATCTATAGCCCCACAGCCTATAGTTCAACAAGCTCCAACTGTTGATTATAGTGCTTTACTGATTGCACTGCAGATCAAAATGGATGAACAAAGAAAAGCAATAGAGGCTTATGTAGATGAAGGGCACAAAGATTTACAGTTTGATCTGGCCCAAGATATTAAGTCTATAAGGTTTGAAATGAACCTTAACAAGAAGGAAATGAATGAATGCTTCCACAAGGGTGGAAATGCAGTGGTGTATCTGGCAACACACCAAGAGAAGATCAAGGCACAGGTAGATGATATAGCATTAAAGCAAGGATATGTGCTGGAAAATCAAATCAGAATGAATGACAATCTGACTGAGTCACATAATGTTATAGTCACAGAATTAAAGAACAAGGCTGCTGAACCTTCTACATCTGCTGCTACTACAAAAGCTGATTTTGATAAAGTATTTCAACAAGAACTTTCTGCTATCAAGACTGCAATCCAAGCCTCTCAGAAAGCTATATCTGATCAACTGCAAAAGCTCAAACCATTCTTTAAAGAGGGAATCAGATATTTGGACAGTCAAATAAGATTTCAAAAGGATGATGTCAGAGACCATATGGCTAGAGAAGTCATAAAGGGGGAGAGAGTTTTAGTCAAAGCTAGCTCTGACCATGCTAAATGGATATCTAATTCCATCAGAGCTACACTGGGCTATCCTCCGCTCTGTGATGATGATAATGTTGCAGAATCTGGGATTCAAACTGCATATCTTGGAGGAGAGCAACCAGAGGTAGCTCAAGTGATATTTCCTCCACCAGATTTTGACATGGTGCAAGCTGATATTCATCATATGTATAGACCACCTGAGGGCAAGGACCATGTTCATATTGAAAAGGTTGTTCAACCTATGTCTGAAGCCATGCAAGAGGCATTGCAGAAGGAGGAAGAGACAAGGCTGTCTAAAAAGAGGTTTAGGGAACAAGCAGAACAAAAGCCAGATTTTGAACAGTGGAGCCCTACCTCTAGGAATATAATTTTAACTTCCTGGAAAGCTGCCAAGGACAATACACATGACAGGAACAAATGGTTCTCTGAAGCTGAATGGAGAAAACATGAGATCAGGCAGGAAGCAATAGTTCAATTCAGAAGGAAGGCTAAGATGGGAAAGCTACCTCCTACTGCAGTGGAGCCTAGCAAGTACTTTCCCAAGTCATATCACTATTTTGAGAGGCAGAAGATCAAGGCAGAAGAACTCAAAAAGAAAGATCTAAAAGGCAAGAAGCCTGCTGTTGCTGAAACTGCTGAAGCCTCTGTCAAAGCTCAAGTCCAACCTGGCAAAGGCATAGTTATCAAAGAACCAGACCAGAAATAGATTAAGAAATTACTTGAAGATTATTTTGTAATCTTTTAAATGTAAAACATTTTTGTATACCATTGAAGGTGTATTAGAAAAATGTTAGAACAATATATGATAAATATATTTCATGATTGTTCTGTGAATGTGTCTATTTCTTGTTTGTTCTGAAATGATGAATGTGTATACATGTGTGAATTATTACATGTTTATGTTTACCCTGCTGTATATAATCTGCTTTACATCATTTTGTAATTTTTAATTATGAATGGTGTATATCATTGACTAAGGATTATGACTTCTCCAAATAGGGGGAGATTGTTGGGTACATTGGTCTAATGTACCTGATTTGAAGAAGCCTCACCCAACTCAATGATATACATCATAATGTATTTGATGTATGTTGAGTTTACTTGTGCAGGTTAAGAAATCACTGGACTGAAGCAAAAAGTTTCTAAGTCCATGTGTCGACACCCAGAGGGAAAGTGTCGACACTTAAGAAAGCTTGTGTCGACACCCAGACAAACAGTGTCAACACTTGGAGTCATTGTGTCGACACCTGGGATCCAGAGTCGTCACCAGACAGAAAGTGTCGACACTTGGAGCTGTGTCGACACTCAGTGAAGAAAAGTGCAGACAGAAAGTGTCGACACAAGGAGCTGTGTCGACACCCAGTGAAGCTGTGTCTACATCAGAAAGTGTCGACACTTGGAGCTGTGTCGACACTCAGCAAAAGTCTGCAGAGACTAAGTTAAAGTGTCGACACTCAGAACAATGTGTCGACACTCAACAGAAGAGTCAGAACTTGAAGTATGTGTCGACACCCAGCACAAAGTGTCGACACACAACCAGAAGAGTCAACACATGAAGTAAGTGTCGACACCCAGCACAATGTGTCGACACTTAGCTAAAGAATCAACACTTGAAGAAAGTGTCGACACAAGGAGCTGTGTCGACACTTAGCAAAGATCAGAAAGATCAACAGAATTATTCTAAGTACAAGTGTCGACACTAAGGGAATGTGTCGACACTCAGCTGAAGTCTCAACAAGAAGAAGGTGAGTCGACACAAGGAGCTGTGTCGACACTCAGCAAGTATCGACATTGAAGACTGTGTCGACACCAAGAAGCAGTGTCGACACTTGACAGATTCAACACAAGAAGATGTGTCGACACAAAGGAGATGTGTCGACACTTAGAAGAATTCAGCAAAATCTAGAAGAACAAGTACTTGTGTCGACACTCAATTTCAGTGTCGACGCATGCAGAAGAATCTGTGTCGAGACATACAAGGAGTTGTGTCGACACCTTGTAGACTTGTGTCGACACTTACACAACATGTGTCGACACTTGGACTATAAGTGTCGACACTTAAAGACAGAAAGTCTCGACACTTACAGACAGAGATTTTCAAGAAATGACTGGATGACTTGACTGCTGCCGTTCCAGCCGGTCTACAGCAACTGTCAGAGATGTCAGAAGTCAGTTATGAACCGGACCAGCCGGTTACCATGAAGAAGGCCTATAAATAGGCACATACAGTTTACAAAAACAGTAGTCAAGGTTGTTCAGTAATTCAGATTGTGAATCAAGTTTAAGAACAATTTATTAAAGTGGTACCGAGAGTATCAACACAAGAAGATCTTGCAGTCCAAGTGCAGATCTAAGAAGTTGGAGAGAGACGGCTCCTTTCAAGAAATCAGCCTCTGGAACTAGGCTGAGAAGAAGGATTCAGATTCAATTCTGGATCTTAAGTGGCAGAGGTCAAGGAACTACTGCAGGAGGATTCAGTCTTATTCAGTTCTACTCAAGAAGCTTTGAAGAAAGCTAAGTCAGAGTGAATCCATCTGAGTTCTTCCAAGAACTCATCAAGAATCTCTCAACTCCCCTCTTTTATTTCTGAGTTGTAGAGTTATTATTTGTAATACATTTTAACTTGTAGGATCCTTTGGATCTGAGTGAATTGTAAGCCTATATTTATAAAGGCTGAGGGTAGGGCTTGTGAGCCTGAGTGTAGGAGATTGAAATCTCTGAGTGTAGGCCTTGTTGGCTGAGTGTAGGCCTTGGTTGGCTGAGTGTAGGCCTTGATTGGCTGAGTGTAGGCTTTGGGATAAAGCTGAGTTGTAAGGCTTTGGGCCTGAGGTGTAGGAACCAATTTGGGTTCTGAGACAGTGGAGGAGTTTGGCCGAATCTAGTACACTGCTAGATAGGCGAAGGGGGAAAGTGGATGTACCCATATCTTGGGGAACCACTATAAACCACTGTGTGCTGTGCTGTAATAGTTGCTGTGTTTGCTGTGTATGCTGTGAATGCTTTGTGATTGCTATGCAAAAGTTAGAAATCTGTGATAATAAACTGTTTGCTGCCATTAAAGTTAAAAAAGGATTAGGTCACCTATTCACCCCCCCCCCCTCTAGGTGTTTAGGTACCATATCTTTCATTAGGGTCTCGCCCTCCATTTTTTGGAGTCGATACCCCCCTGATCTCAACGTCTCTTTACAATAAACGGGCCTTCCCAGCTGGGGTTGAGCTTCCCCACAGTTGTAGATCTCCCTGCTACATCTACCTTCCTCAGCACCAAGTCTCCCTCCATAAATTGTTTGACTCTGATGTGCTTGTCGAATTACTTGGCCATCCTTCTCTTCACCTCTTCCTGCAGGAGGGCGGAAAGATACCGCAATTCTTCCACCATGTCGAGGGAGAGCAGCAGCTCCTACTCATTCTCAGCTTTCCATTCGACTCTGCCTTCCTTGGTCACGACAACTCGAGGTGTTTGGACTTCAAACTCTATGGGGAGCACCGCCTCGCACCCATGAGAGAGTTTGAAGGGTGTCTCCCCGGTAGCTGTGTTGGGGGTGGTCCTCGGGGCCTAGAGAACTGCGGGGAGCTTCTCCACGCAGCTTCCCTTCAGATTTTCTACTTTCTTTTTCAGGAGGTTGACAATGATCTTGTTCGGGGCCTCCACTTGCCCGTTGCTCCTGGGGTGATGGACCGAGGCGAATCTGAGATCGATTCCAAGATGCTCGCAAAAACTAGTGAACTCAGCACTAGTGAACTGGGGCTCGTTGTTCGTGACATTGGCCTAGGGTAGCCCATGGCGGCAGATGATCTCCCCCCAAACAAAGTTGCTGATAACCTGGGAGGTCACCTTGGCCAGCGCCTTCACTTCCAACCACTTGGAGAAGTAATTGAGCATTACTAGGAGGAACCTTCTCTGCCCACTGGCATGGCGGAATGGCCCAACCAAATCCATTCGCCAAATGGCGAAGGGCCAGGGGACCGTGATACTTCTGAGTCACTGGGCCGGCTGTAGCTGGAGGGGGGCAAACAACTGACTTTTGTGGCACCTTCTTAGGAATTCTGTTGCATCATGGCCCATGGTGGGCCAGAAGTACCCTTGCCTGACAATCCTCCCTTCCAGGGTCCGACTCCCGGAGTGACTCCCACACTATCCGGAGTGGACTTCCTCCAAGATTCTTTGTACCTCCTCCTCGGCCACGCAACGAGCTAACATCCCCGAGTGTGTCTTCCTATACAGCTGGCCATCCTGGAGGTGGTAGTATGCTGACTTATGCCTTAGCTTCTTCTTATCTGCCACCTCCGGATACTCTCCCGTGGAAAGGAAAGTTACAACTGGGTCCATCCATGAAGTCTGTTGATCTATCTCCATGAGCTCCCCCTCTTCGGTGGAGGGGAGGAATAGGTCGGTGATGGTACCTCCCACCCGAGGACCGTGCTTTGCGAGCTGATCGACCCGCTTACTTTCCTCTCGGGGTACGTGCTGGATGGCGATAGTTTAGAACGTGCTGATGACCCCCTTTACTTTGGCTAAGTACAATCGTAGGGTAGGCTCCCTTGCCTCAAACTCCCCGTTGATCTGGGAAGCTACCACCATGGAGTCGGTAAGGACCTCCACGTCCAACACCGCCAGCTCCCTATCCAGGCATAGCCCTACTATCACGGCTTCATACTCGGCTTGATTGTTGGTGATGGGAAAGTGTAACACCACCGTTTGCTCAATTCTAGTCCCCTGAGGGCTTTCCAAGATCACCCGCACTCCTAGGAAATGCCTCCCCGAGGCGCCATCCACCTTTACCTTCCAAGGAGTCGGGCGAGTTAGCTCTTCCTCCGCCACCTTGATCACATAGTCAGCCAATAAGTCGACCATTGCTTGAGATTTGATCGAGAGGCGGGGAACGAAGAAAATGTCAAACTCACTCAACTCCACCGACCACTTGGCCAGCCTACCAGAATGCTCCACCCCCTCAAAGATGTTGCGAAGAGAATGGTCAGTCACCACCCGGATTGAGTGTGCCTGTAAATAAGGTCGCAACCTGCGGGCTGAGATGATCAGGGCGAAAGACAGCTTCTCCAAAATTTGATACCGGAGCTCGGCCTTCCTCAGGACCCGACTCGCGTAGTAAATAGGGAGCTACTTCTTTCCCTCTTCACGAACTAGGATGGAGCTCAGGGCCTTTGACCCGACCCCGAGATACAAAAACAGGTCCTCCCCCTCCTTGGGCCCTTGGAGCAGCGATGTTTGGGTTAACTGCATCTTGAGGGCTCGGAATGCCTCCTCGCACTCCTTGGTCCATTCAAATATTTGGCCGCCCCTTAGCGTTTTGAAGAAGGGGGAGCACTTTTCTCCAGCCCGGGAGAGGAACCTACTTAGCCATGCCAACTTTCCTGTTAAGTATTGCACCTCCTTGGTATTCCGTGGTGACCCTAGCTCTATGATAGCCTTTACCTTGTCAGGATTAGGCTCGACCCCCGCGGGGGTGAGGAGATGCCTCAAGAACTTTCCCCTGCTAGCCCCGAAAACACATTTCAGGGGGTTCAACCGCATCTTGTACTTGCGCAGGGTAGCAAAGGTCTCCTCTAGATCCTGGAGCTGGGATTCCACATTCCGACTCTTGATCATGAGGTCATCCACATACACCTCTAGGTTCCTTCCCTTTTGCTCTTTGAAGACCCCATCCATCATCTTCTGGTAGGTTGCCCCTGCATTCTTTAGCCCGAAGGGCATCATCTTGTAACAATAGCATCCGTCCCCCGTGATGAACGAGTCATCCTTGATGTCCAGGGGGTGTATCCTGATTTGATGATAACCTAAAAAAGCATCTAGAAAAATCATTACAGAAAAACCAACGGCTGAGTCAACCAGCGCGTCGATCCGAGGCAAAGGATAACAGTCCTTAGGACAAGCTTTATTAAGTAAAGAGAAATCGATACACATCCTCCACCGGCCGTCTCCCTTTTTGACCATGACCACATTGGAGACCCAGCCGGGGTATTGGATCTCGGACACGAAGTCGGCCTTGAGCAGCTTTGGCACCTCCTCTCTGATGGGCTCTGCCAGCTTGTCTGTAGTGGACCTCTTCTTTTATTGGACGGGGCGTGTTCCTGGGTCCAGGTTGAGGCGGTGGCAGGCCACGTCCGCATCAACCCCCGGCATCTCCGTGAAGTTCCATGCGAAGATGTCCACATTCTTCTGGATGCACTCCAGCATCCTGCCTTGGTCCTCCGGGGTCAGTCCTCCGCTAACGCGGACCTTCTCCACCCTGCCTCCACGGTTGAGAACCTCCAACTCCATTACTTCCTCTGCAGTCTCCAACCTGGACTGCTCCCCCCATCCTTCAGCATCCCTCTCTTCCGGGACTAGGTTCTCCACCTCTACCTCTTCTTCCACGGCCATCATTCCAGCCATCTCCTCTTGGTCTCTTCCTGCTATCCCCTCCTCTGCGCAGTTCTCTACCTCCAGCTCCTCCCGGCATGCACCCTGCTCAGCCTCCTCCATCTTTCGCCCCATCTCCTTTGCTCCCTCCTACCAAGAGATGGAGTTCACAGCGGTGACATAGCATTCCCGCGCCACCTTGGGGTCCCCCCTGACCTTGACCTGAATCCCCTCCACGTTGAACTTTAAGCATTGGTGGAATGATGAGGGGACACAGCGGAAGGCGCTGAAAAGGGGCCTCCCGAAGATGGCGCTGTAGCTGCTAGGGGCATCCACAATGACGAACCTGTAATTTCTGAACTCCCCCCCCCCCCCCAGGGTGATATGGAGGCCGACTCCACCCTCCACTTCCTTCCACTCCACCGAAAACCTGAACAAGGGTCTGTCCGAGGCCAGCACCCTTTTTGCCTCTACCATCATCGTGTCAAATGCCTTTTTGAAGACGACGTTGATGGAGCTCCCGTTGTCAATCAGGATCTGAGAGACGGTAAAATTTTCGATGGCTGCCTTGATGACCAACGCATCACAGAATGGATCCTCGTGATCTGGCATGTCGCTTCTGGAGAAGGTGATCCTCTCTTCTGGGGGTGGGGCTTGGGATGTGGATGCAACGCCCCGACGATACATGGTGTGGAGGCTCGCCTTTCGGGAAGCCTCGACCCCCCCCCCCCCGGATCACTCTGATCCCTACTCGGGTACCGACGTCTACCCGGTCGTCGCAACGGTCCTCCTCTGCCCGAGGCAGGACCTCCTCGATCCTCACTTCCTAGAGCCCATGCTGCTGCTGCTGTTGTTCCCTGTTTCCTCTCATTTCAAGGAACTCCGGGCATGTGGTCGTGGCGTTCCCCTCCTCCTGATGGAAGTTGCAATAGGGCACCTCCACCTTAACTTCTCTCCTCCTTCTCCTTGCTACTCTCCTCCTCTCCCCCATGGCTATGGCCATGGCTTCTTCTTGATCGCAGAGTCGGGGCCTCTGGGCCTGCCTCCAGCCCGGGGGGGTGGAATTAATCTTGCCCCCCTTGATTGCGATCCCTTCCTTGATACCCTCTTTATGGCCCCTGCCCTTGCCACTCAGGCCTGCAGCCCAGCCGATGGTCGGGCTCCTGACGCCCCCACCTAGGCTGTTGTTGCCCATGGAGCTGCCTCTGCTCCCTCTGTCGAGGCTCTCCTCTCCTCTCTTCCTATCCTCTTCCTCCTCTCGACTCCTTCTCCTCCTCCATGGCCCACCTGGCCAGCTTCCGTGCAAATTCTGGGTTTGGCGCCTCCCCGTCAACTTTTCTCGCTGCCCTCTACATCAGCTCCCCATAGGAGAGGGAGGGAACTCTCTTCAGCTCCATCCTGAAGAATCCCTGCTGCAGGCCCACGGTGAAGGCCATCATCAAGCTATGGCCCGGCATCTCCTGGACCTGAGTAACCTCCTCCTGGAACCGATCCACGTAGCTTCCTAGCATCTCCTGCACTCCCTGCTTGATGTGGAACAGGGACTCTGATTCCTTCTTCCTCATCTTCGAGGTAGTTGTTGGGTATTTCATCCACATGAACCCAGATTTGATGAAGTCACCCTGGAACTAAGATGAATTAAGTTGTATCTGATGCTTGGTTTGAGTTATATGTTTGCAGGAATTTCACTGGAAGTATAGACCATTGTCAGTCCACAGTGGGTCTTCAAATACAGGAACTGTGCAATGTAATCCCTTATTGCATATTCCAAGGTGTTGACTCATGTGTGGTCTCTCTATTGGGATACACTTCATATTCAAGCTATTGGACATGAGAAAGGAATTGGAAGTTGGCTACTCTAGAAGAATCAGTTTTTCCAACATCAGAAATTTTCTAAGTGTTTTACTCGAGTAGAGCTTTCACCTACTCGAGTAGTCTGAGTATAATTCACTCGAGTAAAGGAACCTTGTACTCGAGTAGACATAGTCATATACTCGAGTAACTAAGTCACCTACTCGAGTAGACAAAGTTATATACTCGAGTAGCATGCTTATATACTCGAGTAGATTACTCTATACCCGAGTATTAAAGGGTTTCCTCATCAAAATTTCTCTAAGTCATGGACTCGAGTAAATACACTCATATACTCGAGTATGTATACTCACATACTCGAGTAGATAGAAACATACTCGAGTAGTTCATTATACCTACTCGAGTGGATCATGTGTCACTCGTGTAGCTTGATATTTCCCTACTCCAGAAATTTTCTAAGTCTTTTACTCGAGTAGAACTTTCACCTACTTGAGTAGATTACTTCCTCTCGAGTAGTTTAGTTCAACTACTTGAGTAGTTGCCTGCTGATATCTTCAGAATTTTTCTAAGTATCCCACTCGAGTAGTACCTCATGTACTCGAGTAGTTTATGTAATATACTCGAGTAGCTTTTCTAGTACTCGAGTAGATCCTCTATGTACTCGAGTAGGCCTCTACACGTACTCGAGTAGTTCTGTCTGCTTACTCGAGTAGTTGATTTCTATATACTCGAGTAGTCTATCTATATATACCCGAGTATGTTCTCCTTCATATACTCGAGTAGTTATTGACTTACTCGTGTAGTTGGCTGAATCTTTCCGAAATTTTACTAAGTCCTTTTTCTGACGGGATTTTTCAAATCACGCGACATGATTGGTCCACGTGTACATCATTATGACCGATTATGACCGTTAGTTTCTCCTATATAAGATCTTATCAGAAAATGACAAACCCTAAGTATTCTCAAAGCTTTCTTGTCATTCTATTTCGAGAAATATTCTTCAGCCGACTCCTCTCTGATTTTCGCAAAACGGAAGCCGCCGCCGCCGCCTTCTTCTCCAGCCAAAGCTTCTACTTTCAGAGGACTATTCTGAAGAAAGTCACAAGATCGAGATCGACTTCGCTGATCATATTCTCTCTCGATTTCTATAAAAGCGAGTAAATCCAGATCGAAGCCGAGAACTTCTTCACCGATTTCTGAAAGTGCTACAAAGTTGAAAAGAAGAAGATCCTGGTCGTTTCATTCAGATATGAGTGAATTACTGGTTGTATTCTTGTAAACCTCATTTTATTATTGTAGGAGAAATCTTCTCCGAGTGTAGGAGTTTTTCACTCCGAGTTTGTCGGAAGTGTTATCTTCCGAGGTGTAGATCCCTTTGTTTGGATCGAGTTTGTAGGAACTTTATTCCGATGGTAGGATCGATTTTTGATCTGAGATAGTGGAGTAGCCGAGTCTAGTAGATTGCTAGATCGGTGAGGGGAAGTGGATGTACCCAAGGTTGGGGAACCACTATAAATCTTGTGTCGTTTGTGATATTGGTAGATATTTCTGTGTCGTGCTCTAATTATTTTTTATTCCCCGAAAGACGCACAACTCACCTATTCACCCCCCTCTAGGTGATTTAGGGTGACAACCATTTTCTTTCAATTGGTATCAGAGGCAGGTTGATCGTCAAAAGGTTAACACCTTGATCAGATCCAAATCTGTTGTCTGAAAGATTCTACCATAGAATGGACAAGGGCAAAGATTTTGCCAAGCTTCCACTGTGTAACAAAAATAACTTTCCCATGTGGAAAGAAAGGATAAAATTTTTCATGGAAGCTGTGGATCCAACGATATTCATGATCGTTGAAGAAGGTCCTTACGTTCCCATGACTGTGTCCACTATCGACCCTACCAAGAGAGTTACCAAAAAGCTAATGGATATCGACAAAGACGAGATTGCACTGGTCTCTCTCGACAAGAAAGCTAAGAACATTATAGCAAGTGCAGTCGATGACTCGATGCTGCAGAATTTGATTTACTGTCAATCAGCTAAGGAGATGTGGCATTCCTTAGTCACTTTGATGGAAGGGACTGAAGAAGTAAGGGATGATCGGAGATCCCTTCTCAATCAAAAATATGAAGCGTTCCGACAAGGGAACAAGGAAACAATTGCCGACAACTTTGAGAACTTCTTCAAAATTATAAATGGCCTAAGGGTGTACGACCGTGTCTTCACCAACGGAGAACTGAACGACAAATTCTTGAGATCCCTAACCAAGGAATGGGATAACAAGGTATACGCCATCAGGGAGTTCGGAAAGCTAGCTGAAACAGACCCGCAAAATCTCTTTGGAAAGCTTATGTCTTATGAACTCCAAATCAATACAAGAAAAGCTGAAGAAGAGATAGGGCAGGTCTGCCCTCAAGGAGAAATCTGTCGCTCTGAAGGCAGACACCTCCAGAAAGACTAAGGCTACCTCCCCCGCTCCAGCTCCAGAAGTTGATGAAGAAGAAGAACCATCAGAACCTAGCACCTCAGGTTCTGAACTATCTGAAGGAGAGTTCTCCTTGCTCTCAAGGCAATTTAAGAAGTTTCTTAATAAAAATAAGCAATGGAAAGGCAAGGATGCCTCATACAGAAGATCGCGGTGGGATGACGATCGACAAAGAAAAGGCTCAAGCAACCACGAAAGGTATAATACTAAACAGAACAAATACATTTCAACTGACATTATTTGTTACTGCTGTAATAAGCCAGGTCACGTCATTGCTGACTGCCCTCACAAGAAGAAGGAGGGTGGTAGAAGAGAAGACAAGAAATCTTCACACAATAAGAAAAGGAAAGAGATGAGCCTCATAGCCAAAAGGAGCAAGACTCTCAGCGACCCAGACTCATTTGAGTCAAGCGAAGAAGAAGAAGCTTACTTTGGGGTAATGGCTCAAACAGATGATGAACAAGAGCTCCAGTTCACTGGGAAGGTAAACTCTCACACCCCTCTCTCAGAGTCTGAAGTCTCTGAACATGATTGCAAGGGTAGCTCCTCTGATGATGAGTTAGAATTGATGGCCCAGTACAAGGAGTTAATCATGGCTTACGACAAATGTCGTCGAGTCGTGAAGACTCAGGTTAAAGAGATCAAATCTCTAAAAGCCAAAGAGAGCAACTTGAGAGAGAAAGTCGCAAAGACTGACTCGCTCGAGGAAAACTTCAATAATACTATTGAAGAATATAACAAGGCTCTTGAGCACCTTGACCTGAAGGAGAAGATCATCAAAGGTTTGGAAGCCGAACTTGCGGCTGAAAGGAAACTTGTTGCGAGTTTCTCGAAGCCCAAAACAGTTCTTCCATTCGTTGCTGAATTCTCAGCCAAGGCCAAGGGAGCGGATTAGGCCATGAAGAAGCTACTAGTAAATCCTCTAGGAGAAACAAGAATCAACGGAAAAATAAGGCCGCCAAAAAGGCCTCAGCCGAAGAAAATGGAAAAGCCCCTCAAAATCAAACCACATTCAGAAAGGTCATCTTTCCAACAAATGAGTTTGATTTTGACTCATCATACGGGCACTTTGCTAGGCCTACTTATGTAGAGCAAAAGTCCCGCTATCAAGGATGGGCTTGACCCCAAAACTTTGGCGAAAGTGTCTTTAAGGTACCTTATAAAGAAGTTATTCTTCAGAGCTATGGCCCTTTCAATCATGGGCATAACTTCAAAAACGCACCAAAGACAAAGCCTGTTGTAGAGAAGCCCATAAAGGAGAAGAAGCCATGTAATTGCCATCATCATGAGGCATCTTCCTCCAAGAATGCTACCACTGCTAGACCAAAGTTCCAAAAGGTCAAGCAGGAGATCCTGAGGCAAAAGTACAACAGATTTGACTGTTGGTGCTGTGGCAAGATTGGTCACTTCCCCATAGATTGCTAGTTCAACTCCAGAAACGCCGCAACCCCTCATGTCAGCAATATGAGAAAGACCGCTCATAATGCTAACACTCGTAGGGGGAGCACTCTAACCCGAGACCAAGGACCCAAACGTGTTTGGGTTCCTAAGGCTAATTGATTGTGATTGCAGGGATGTCCAAAGGCCAACAAAATGCCTATCTGGTACTTGGACAGCGGATGCTCTCAGCATATGACCGGGACTAGAAGCCTCATTCAGAACTTTACTCCAGTCGTGAACGGACCAAAGGTCATCTTTGGGGGTTCAGACCGTGGAATTACTAGAGGCTATGGTATGATTACTAACGGCAATGTATCCTTCTCGGATGTGTCCTATGTCGAAGGATTGGAACACAATCTCATTAGCATAAGCCAACTCTGCGATAAACGATACATAGTTGAGTTCCATGCTGATAAGTGCCAGATAAAATCCGTTGACAATATGGAAACGATTATATCCAGCACTCGAAGCAGGAATATTTTTTGTTTAAATTTCATTTGTATAGATTCCGCTACACCAGTTTATCTTTTAGCAAAAGATAGTGCGTCTCTTGGTGACCAATGACACAAGAGACTAGCACATATTAATTCCAAAACCTTTAATAAACTATTTTCAATAAACTTACTACGTGATGCCCCAAATGTCAAATACGTCAAAGACAGACCTTGTCGTGCATGCGTAAAAGGCAAGCAAACAAGGGCTACCTTTAAAAGCATTATTGGCAAAGACTCTAATAGATGTCTTCATCTATTGCACATGGACTTGTTTGGTCCACTGCAGATTAGAAGTTTGGGAGGTAAGTACTATACATTGGTAATTGTTGATGACTACTCACGCTTTGCGTGGTTGTTGTTTCTGAAACACAAGTCAGATACCTTTGACATCTTTACCAATTTTGTCAGGCAAGTCCAGAATGAATACAACTGCTCCATAGTCAAAATCAGAAGTGACAACGGAACAGAGTTCAAATCTGGGGCCATGACAGAATTTTGTGAAAGCCTTGGTATCTTTCATGAGTTTTCCTCTCCTTGTACTCCACAACAGAATGGAGTCGCTGAGCGAAGGAACAGAACACTCATAAAGGCCTGCAGGACCATGTTGAGTGATGCTTCACTACAGGAGTACTTCTGGGCTGAGGTCGTCAACACTGCATGCCACGTGTAAAATCGAGCACTCATAAACAAAGACCACAATCAGACACCTTACGAACTTCTAAAAGGCAGGAAACCAACAGTCTCTTACTTTAGAATCTTTGGCTGTAAATGCTTCGTACTTAACAATGGTAAGTATCATACCACCAAGTTCAGCGAAAAGAGTGTTGAAGGTATTTTTGTAGGATATAATAGCCATATTAAGACATATAGGATAGTTAATAGAAAAACCCTGGTGGTGGAAGAATCGATACATGTTGTATTTGATGAGACGAGCTTGCTGCAAAGAAATCCGTCTAGTGTGCTCATTGAAGATGCAGTGAAAAGCTGAAAGGAACTAGCTTGGATGATCCGTCCGAAGACAAAGGCGAGAAGTTCATCAAGATCACCACTCCAACTCCTATTGGAGAGGCTGATGATCAAAATGAAGAAGTCATCCTGGATGTAGAAATCACTCCGGTGCTTGAAGATAATCCAGATGCAAGAACTCTAGAGCTCAGAAATCTGAAGGATCACCCCATGGACCAGATCATAGGAGATTCCCAGGATGGTGTCAGAACTCAGAGAGGTACAACTAATGAGAATCTTCATTTGATTTTTCTCTCACAGGTTGAACCAAAGAAATTTGAGGAAGCAAACTCAGACGCATCATGGATAATGGCAATGGATGAAGAGCTAAATCAGTTCAAGCGCTGCAATGTGTGGATGCTGGTTCCAAGACCCAAAGAAAAGAACATCATTGGAACAAAATGGGTCTACAGGAACAAGATGGATGAATACGGAACTATCATAAAGAATAAGGCCAGACTCGTCGCTAAAGGCTATCGTCAAGAAGAAAGAATCGACTTCGACCAGACATATGCTCCAGTGGCAAGACTGGAGGCAATAAGATTGTTCCTAGCATATGCTGCTTCAAAGGCTTCACCGTCTATCAGATGGACGTGAAGTCGGCCTTCCTGAATGGTAACATAAAGGAGGAAGTGTATGTGGAACAACCTTCAGGTTTCGTTGATCCTAACTTTCCTGATCATGTCTATTTTCTGCACAAGGCCCTATATGGTCTGAAATAAGCTCCTAGTGCTTGGTATAAAACGCTGTCTACCTTTCTAATTGAGAACAAGTTCACAAGGGGAAAGATAGACAAGACATTATTTCTTAGGGAATTAAAAGGCAAGATTTTGCTAGTGCAAATCTATGTCGACGACATTATCTTTAGCTCTACAGATAACAACCTCTGCAAAAAGTTCTCAAAACTTATGCAAGGGAAGTTTGAAATGAGCAGTATGGGCGAGCTGAAGTATTTCTTAGGGCTTCAGGTGAAACAATCTGAAGATGGAATTTTCATCTCCCAGACCAAATTCACCAAAGAGCTAATTAAGAAATTCGGAATGGAGAACACAACCTCTATGAGGACTCCAATGGGCTCAACTATGTCTCTGGATAAGGATGAAAAAGGGAAACCTTTTGATGAAACCAAGTACAGAAGCATAATTGGATCCTTGCTCTACCTTACTGCCAGTATGCCTGACATAATGTTCTCAACATGTGTCTGTGCTATATTTCAGGTGAACTCTAAGGAATCTCATTACGCTGCTGCAAAGCGGATACTGAGATACCTTAAAGGCACACCAAATCTTGGCTTATGGAACCCAAGAAGTAATGACAGCGAACTAATTGGATTTTCAGATGTAGATTTTGCAGGTAGCAAAGACGACCGGAAAAGCACCTCAGGGACTTGCCAATTCTTCGGAAGAAGGCTAATCTCCTGGAGTAGCAAGAAGCAGAACTGTGTCGCAATCTCAACGACCGAGTCAGAGTATATCTCTGCAGGCAGCTGTTGCGCACAGTTGCTATGCATAAAGAATCAGTTCGATGACTACAACCTGCAGTTCAAGGATATTCCTTTGTACTGTGACTCTTCCAGCGCAATTGCAACAGCCAACAATCCAGTCTCCCACAGCCGGACAAAGCACATCGAGCTAAGGTACCACTTTATCCGGGAACATGTGGAGCATGGAGACATAGATCTCCAATATATGCCTACAGATAGGCAAGTTGCAGATATCTTCACAAAGCCGCTGGACGAGACCAAGTTCTCATTCTTCAAGATAGAGCTTGGGATGCTCAACAAAGAGGACTAAAGAAGGCTGGATGGATAAGAAGCAAGAAATTGCAAGGGGTTTGTCAAAATCCATTCCTTCTCAACTTTTTCAAAATTCAACTCGAGAAGCATGAGACATACTCGAGTACTCTTCTCTACCTACTCGAGTATAAGAATGAACTTACTCGAGTATGTGTACTGACCTACTCGAGTATGAGGATGTGCCTACTCGAGTATCTAAAGACCTACTCGAGTAAGTCACTTACCTACTCGAGTAAGTCACCTATCTACTCGAGTAGTTTTCTCCACCTACTCGAGTAACTCCTGTCGACCTACTCGAGTAAGTCATCTACCTTTTCGAGTACTCTCTGCAGACCTACTCAAGTACCTCCCGATGACCTACTCGAGTAGCTCCTTTACCTACTCGAGTAGTCTATCTCTTTCTCGTGTCCTATTTCCCAAATTTTGAAAATCGTTTTATTCGCCACCCAAGGCTATATGCCGCCTCTTTCTTTAAATTAATTAGCAGTAATTTAAGAGTTATATATATATATATGAAATTCCGAAACATCAAACCTACTCGACATCATTTCTGTCTCTCGAGTACCCTCTGTCTCTTCGCCTACCCTGCCGACTCGCCTCCGCCGCTGTTGCAGAGCCGCCTCTCTCAATTCCTCCAGTCATTCGCATCCATGTAGACTTCTCACAAGATCAGCGTCGGCTCCGAACTAGTCATCGAGGGTATTGCAGAGCTTTCCGATGATTTCCGCAACCTCCTCATCCTTCTCGACACCGCCGGCCTCTCCTTCATTCTCCAAGAACCCTTTCGCGTTCTCTTCCCCGAAGTTGCAGAATTCTTCTCAAATCTCAAGGTTCGACGAAATGGAAAAGTCCTAAAATCTATAGTAAAGGGATTGAAACTCAAGTTCACCAAGACCTCTGTCTCTCAACTTCTCTATTTACCGATTGTTGATGAAGAAGATCACATAGTTTCTATGGTTTTTCCACTGATGCACAATATTTCAAAAGGTCAGATATGAATGCAGAAGGCAAATTCTTGGTCGATGTTATTGGTAAAATCTTACTGTGCAAGACTCACTCCATCCGAGACATTCCCGCATATTTCTTCGATATAATGCAAGTCATTGTATGCCGTATGAAATACCAATTTGGTATGCTGATTTTGGACAAAATCAAGGACAGCATGAAATCCCCCAACTATGCAAGAATTATCTCTCTGCTCCTTTATGAAACAAATCCTGAAGTCTTCAACCTCTCCAAAGTGACACCACTTCACCATATGAAGAAGGTCTCCATCTCTTCAAATCAGAGATGGGATCTCAAGCTCAAGAATTCCGCCCAAGCTGCCAAGCTTTCAGAGGTTCCAGCTGTAGAGGACAGGACTCCATCTCCCTCTCCTCATCATGTGGCCAGCTCCTCTGGTGCACCAAGTGAGGGGGTGCCTGCTCCTTTTAGCCCAGTTAGGCAGCCCTCTCCTCAGCCAGAAATTCCATCCCTACCTCATACTCCACAGAGTCCAGCCACTCCTTCAGATCAAGTACCTCAAGACACTCTTCTATCCACAACCGCTGCTATAGATGCCATGATTGCAGAGCTTTCTGAAGATGTGCTTCGCCCTCCTCCTCTATCTCCTCCAGCTCCAACCACTGAACATCACAAGGACTTGTCTCCAGCCAGAACTCCAACACCTTCTCCAAATCCTCCAGCAGATAAGCCAGACACCATTTTTATTTCTGATGAGCCTTCTCCTGAGCCAGCTGAGGCTCCTGTCAGAAAGCTCGATTTCTCCATCCCCCATGATACAGAAGAATTGGATGCTGTCATTCATACCACCAGAGCTCTCAGCTCAGTGATAATTGAAGAAATTGCTCCTTGGGTAACTCCTCCTATCCCTACTGCTGCTCCCTCTGCTGCTGCTACAGTTTCCTCCTCCTCAGATCTGCTGCAAAGTATTGCACTTCTTCTTCAAGAACAGAGAACCTATTTTGACACCTCTCTAAAGAAAATCACTGACAAGGTAACTGCTCTTGAGACTGAGATGAGAAGAGGCTTTGCTGAAATTCAACACAGTACTGACAAGCTCCAATACTTATTCCTACTTGGTGGCAAAGCCATAGACCACACTATCACTAGTGTTGGCAATGTGATGGAACAAGGTGTCACACTGGCAAATAATCAGATAGAGTTAGACAAGAGAAATGAAGCCAACAAGCTGAAGATCTGTGAAGAAGTGGGTCTTTTCAAAGTTGATACCATATCTTAGCTCTCTGTTGAAATCAGAAAGGGGAGGGTTTGATAAAAGAACTCAAAGAACAGGTAGAAAAATCTACTGCTCAGAAGACAGATGAATGACAAGCTCATGTGAACACCATTCATGCTGATGTGCTAGCCCAGATCCAGAGTGTCAAATTTCACACATATGACACTGCTGTCTGGATGCACAATCAAATCTTGCCAGACCTTGCAATTGACCCAAACATCATTCCCCATCATCTCAATCCTCTAGCCACAGATGTCTCTGCCCCAACTGTTCCTCTGCAACCCTCCTTCTCTCCCAGGCCTGGAGACTCAGTTGCCCCTCCAGATACTTATGTTCCAGGCTGGGAAGAAGATCCTGCTGATATATTCCTTCAAACTCCTCCAGAGATCAGAATCAAGAAGAAAAGGAAGTATGGTGAAGGCCCCTCTGTTAGCATTACTGCTCCTTCCAAGGCCACTGAACATGCTGAAGCTTTGTTTCCAACCTCAAAGTCTCTCATTTTGGACACACTCAGGATGGTTATGGATCACAATGAGAACAGTAGCACTCACTACAGTTCCCAGGAATGGGAGTTATATGAGAAGTCAATGCTGAAAAGGAAGATCCATGACAGAGAGTTTGGGAGAAATAACCCTGCTGCTCCTCCAAGGCCTCCTAAGTATTTCCCTAAGCCATTCAGCTATCTAAGAAGACAACAAGAAAAGATGGATAAGCAGCAATCCCAAGCCTAAACCTAAAAGATGATGAGAGATTGAAATGACAAATTGTAGACTTGATGTTTTTGGAAACTTACATATATACAATTCTTCATTACTGTCTAATTATCTTTTTCATTATCCCTTGTTTACCTGCTCATATTTTTCTACTTAGTTTCTTTTATGTCCATAATTCACCTTAGTGTAAAGGGTTCTAACTTCAACAAATAGGGGGAGATTGTTGGGTATTTCATCCACATGAACCCGGATTTGATGAAGTCGCACTGGAACTAAGATGAATTAAGTTTTATCTGATGCTTGGTTTGAGTTATATGTTTGCACGAATTTCACTGGAAGTGTAGACCATTGTCAGTCCACAGTGGGTCTTCAAACACAGGAACTGTGCAATGTAATCCCTCATTGCATATTCCAAGGTGTTGACTCATGTGTGGTCTCTCTATTGGGATACACTTCATATTCAAGCTATTGGACTATGGGAAAGGAATTGGAAGTTGGCTACTCCAGAAGAATCAGTTTTTCCAACATCAAAAATTTCCTAAGTGTTTTACTCGAGTAGAGCTTTCACCTAGTCGAGTAGTCTGAGTATAATTTACTCGAGTAAAGGAACCTTGTACTCGAGTAGACATAGTCATATACTCGAGTAAGTAAGTCACCTACTCGAGTAGACAAAGTCATATACTCGAGTAGCATGCTTATATACTCGAGTAGATTACTCTATACCCGAGTATTAAAGGGTTTCGTCATCAAAATTTCTCTAAGTCATGGACTCGAGTAAATACATTCATATACTCGAGTAAGTATACTCACATACCCGAGTAGATAGAAACATACTTGAGTAGTTCATTATACCTACTTGAGTGGATCATATGTCACTCGTGTACCTTGATATTTCCCTACTCCAGAAATTTTCTAAGTCTTTTACTCGAGTAGAACTTTCACCTACTCGAGTAGATTACTTCCTCTCGAGTAGTTTAGTTCAACTACTCGAGTAGTTGCCTGCTGACATCTTCAGAATTTTTCTAAGTATCCCACTCGAGTAGTACCTCATGTACTCGAGTAGTTTATGTAATATACTCGAGTAGCTTTTCCAGTACTCGAGTAGATCCTCTATGTACTCGAGTAGGTCTCTACACGTACTCGAGTAGTTCTGTCTGCTTACTCGAGTAGTTGATTTCTATATACTCGAGTAGTCTATCTATATATACCCAAGTATGTTCTTTATATACTCGAGTAGTTATTCAACTACTCGAGTAGTTATTCAACTACTCGAGTAGTTATTGACGTACTCGTGTAGTTGGGTGAATCTTTCCGAAATTTTACTAAGTCCTTTTTCTGACGGGATTTTTCAAATCACGCGACATGATTGGTCCACGTGTACATCATTATGACCGATTATGACCGTTAGTCTCTCCTATATAAGGTCTTATCAGAAAATGACAAACCCTAATTATTCTCAAAGCTTTCTTGTCATTCTATTTCGAGAAATATTCTTCAGCCGACTCCTCTCTGATTTTCGCAAAACAGAAGCCGCCGCCGCCACCTTCTTCTCCAGCCAAAGCTTCTACTTTCAGAGGACTATTCTGAAGAAAGTCATAGATCGAGATCGACTTCGCTGATCATATTCTCTCTCGATTTCTGTAAATGCGAGTAAATCCAGATCGAAGCCGAGAACTTCTTCACCGATTTCTGAAAGTGCTACAAAGTTGAAAAGAAGAAGATCCTTGTCGTTTCATTCAGATCTGAGTGATTTACTGGTTGTATTCTTGTAAACCTCATTTTATTCTTATAGGAGAAATATTCTCCGAGTGTAGGAGTTTTTCACTCCGAGTTTGTAGGAAGTGTTATCTTCTGAGGTGTAGATCCCTTTGTTTGGATAGAGTTTGTAGGAACTTTGTTCCGAGGGTAGGATCGATTTTTGATCCGAGATAGTGGCGTAGCCGAGTCTAGTAGATTGCTAGATCGGTGAGGGGAAGTGGATGTACCCACGGTTGGGGAACCACTATAAATCTTGTGTCGTCTATGATATTGGTAGATATTTCTGTGCCGTGCACTAATTATTTTTTATTCCGCAAAAGACGCACAACTCACCTATTCACCCCCTCTAGGTTATTTAGGGTGACAACCGTTTTCTTTCATTAGTGAACCTCAGCATGAACCCCCGGTGCTTGTCCTTGAAGCAGTAGATGGAGCTGGCCGGTAGCTGGTGGAACCTCTCCCTTGCCTTCTCCTTGAGGGTGATAGCAAAGAGTCGGTACTTGAACCCGTCCGACATCTGCCGGATTGAAACCACATCCTCGAACCATTGAACGTGCTGAACCGGGTCTACCTTCCCAGTGTAGTAGGACATTTCGGGTTCCCTGAACCCATCTGGAACTGGGTCAGAGGAAACCAAGTCACTGAAGGGGCTTCGTCCCCACACTGGGCGAGGTGGCGAGTCTCGCGAGCCCAGATCGCCGAACCGGCCTTGGCCTGCCGAGCCAGGGAAGAACTCGCGCCCGGGGAGCTCGCACCCCCGGCCCTCCTCGGCCACCTCCTTCCCAGATCGCCTGTAGGGGGCGTCTTTGCCCAGAGAGGGGGCGACCGCGATCTGGGCTACTGGAGTTGAGCACTCGGCCTGTGTGCCGAGTGCGAACTTGACGAGGTTTAGCAGCTCACTCCTGAAATCCTCGAACATACTCACTGTGGCGAGAGGCGGGGGTGGGGGGGGGGGGGTGGGCGAGTCCGGCCTGTCAGATCCATGTCCTCCTATCATCGGGCACGCTGAAGCTTTTTCTGCACTGACCATGCTCCACGCTCACCACACCAAAGTGTTGAAACCAAAAAATGTTCTCCTGTGGAGTTCACCCTTGGGGAAGGGGTGGTCTCGCGTCTACTTCACTCCTGCAAGCAAAAAAACAAAGAAAACAAGGAAAGACCGACCCAAGGGCTCGGCGGGGAGGACCCACCACACACCCGGAAGATCTGAGAGTGCTTCCCCTCCTTAGCCAGAGGCCGAGTTAAGGTACCCTCAGAAACTACGTGAAAACTGGAGCAGGAGAGCACAGGAAGCATGCCCTCTGAGGTACCCCTTGGGTCCTATTTATAGTTTTTTGGAATCTTAACTGCCAATAACCAAATGAACTGACCTAAAGTTATAAAAAAACCCTTGGTCGGGTCTGCCAACAGCCAAACTCCGCTATTTTGAAGGGCTATGGGCAGACCAGTGGGTGCAAAATAGTAAAAAGTACCTCATATATCCAGGCGAGCTGGGGAGATTGATCACCTCGGCAGGTCCTTCTTACCTGCTGTTGCCGAGCTCCGTTGCGAGGGCGCGAGCTGGGACGGTGAGCTCGCCCATCCATTGGTTGCCATCAGTTGACCTGAGCTTGACGATTCTTGGAGTAGCTCGGCGAATGCCGAGCTTGGGGTCGACGAATGTCGATCTCTGGTCGACGAATGCCAATCTCCGGTCGACGAATGTCGATCTCTGGTCGACGAATTTCGATCTCCGGTCGACGAATGTCGAGCTCTCCCACTATGTTCAGCCCGATCTGTCTGGTTCCTGGAGACCTTGCTCGCCGGACACGGGGTTGTACATTAATCATGGTCGATTATTTCTCAAAGTGGATGGAGGTTAGGGCCTTGGCCAAGGTCGCCTCGCAAGTCATAATGAACATCATCTGGGGGGAGATCATATGCATATACGGGCTACCCCAAGCGATAGTGACATATAACGGTCCCCAGTTTGCCAGTGAAGAGTTCATCAGCTTCTGCGCCCAACTGGGGATAGACCTCAGATTTGCCTCTGTCCATCACCCCCGGAGCAACGGCCAGGTGGAAGCGGCAAACAAAATTATTGTAAACCTACTAAAGAAAAAGTGGAGAACTTGAGAGTAAATTGGGTGGAGTAGCTCCCCTCGGTCCTGTGGGCCTTGCGAACGACCCCGAACACGGACACCGGTGAGACACCCTTAAAGCTTTCTCACGGGTGTGAGGCGGTCCTACTAGTGGTGTTCAAGGTCCGGTCCCCGCGGGTCACAGCCGCGGGAGAAGGAGATGAGAGTTGTAGGTTGGAGAATGAAGAGGGGTTACGCCTCTAGCTAGATATGGTGGAAGAACTGTGGGACGTGGAAGCTATCAGGCAAGAAGAGATCAAGCGGCGGAGGCCAAGTATTTAGATAAGCATGTCAGGGTCAAGCAGTTTGCCGAAGGAGATCTGGTGCTGAGAAAGGTTGACGCTGCAGGAAGGTCGGCTCCCGTGGGCAAGCTCAACCCGAACTGGGAAGGACCGTACATAGTGAAGGAAGTCCTTGGGATAGGAGGATACTACCTCCAGGACGTGGAGGGGAGGGCTTTAAGCCACACCTGGAGCGGCGATGACTTGAAACTCTTCTACCCATGAAATGGGAAGGATGTAATTATGCATCCAAAATTAAACTTATTATACTTCATCAATTGTATTGATCTTCCCTTGCCTATTATGAAATTTTAATAAGAGGACATAATAATGTGTTTTGTAATACCCCGAGCTCAGTTTGGCCCCTGGTAGACCCTGTTAACCCCTCAGTCCGCAACATCCTACGAGATGCCAAACCCCCCCCCCCCCCTTTCAACAAGCGCGGACGCGATTTGTCAGTCCGCCCAGTCCGGCAGAGGTACCAATCGGCCACCGATGGCCCCCCAGTAGCGGACCCAAGGATCTGTTCGCTCAGTCCGCCACGACTTATCTTTGGATTGTCTACAACGGAGGACGCAGTGTCTCGTCCGCCTAGGCCGCCGCCCTCCAGCAGGATCGCGCCCAACTGCAGTGGAGGCTCCAGTCCGCGAGCCCAGTCCGGCCCTTTTGTGCGGACTGGCGTGTTCTTTCTTTTTGATTCCCGTCACCGCTGCCCAGTTCTCTTGTACCTCGGGCAGCCGGTTATTTTAGCCCTGCCCATTTAGGCAGGCCCCTTATCCTATAAATAGGGGGAGTTGGTGCACCCAAGGCATGCTGACTCAGACCCAGAAGCCTACTTGTGTCAGGCTGCGGACTCGAATCTTGTGCCTTGCGGACTCCCCCTCGCTCTGCTCTTGTCAACCTTTTCCTTTCACTTGTAACCAAGCCTTTCTTCAATCAAGGAAAAGCCCGTCGCAAGAGAGGCATTCAGGCCGCGACGGGCGAAGTCTGTTGTTGTCGTGGGTCACCGCCCTGCTGTTCTTCCTGCCCTCATCCGCTTAGTAGATCACTACTTGCAGTCTCTCTATTCCTCGGTGTTCGAACCGTTAGGTGGTGGTGCTCGACCCCTCTGTGTTTTCGTGCATCAACAGTTAACACGCGACCTTCAGATCCGAGTAGTGTTTTGAATTCAGCGGACGGAAATGTCAGACCGCAGAGCCCGCTCATCAGACCGCTCCAGTTTTTCAGAGGACTCTCTTTGGGACGCAATTGAGCAAGCTCGCCTTGAGGCCGAGCAGTCCCGCCGGCAGACCGACCAGCGTCTCGATGCAATCAGCCAAGCCCTGCTCGCGCTAGCCCAGCGGCTTGCTCCTCAAGCCGCAGAAGATCTAGCGGACTCGCCAGTCCGCCAGACTCCAGCTCGTCGAACTCCGCTTTGGCAGTCGCCAGCCACTCCTCGGAACCCTTGCTCAGTCCGCCGCCCCTCTGCGCCCTCAGGAGGAGCAGTTTGCTTTCGGAAACCTCTTCAAAGAAGCTGCCAGGGGCACTCCTGCCCGCCAGCTTCATTTTGCTGACGGCCAGTCCGCCGAGCCCGTGGACTCCCCGGCTTCAGTCCGCCCCTTCTACCGCACAGAGTTCGAGACCCCGTCTCCGTTCATTGATCGAATCCGATGGGAATCGGCTCCGAGCAAATTCAGGGAGCCTTGCATCCCATTCTATTCAGGAGGGACTGATCCAGTCTCTCACCTCCAAGCATTTGAGGGGGCAGTTGCTTTGAGATGCCTCTCAGATGCAATCAAGTGTAAACTCCTGGTTACCACTTTCGAAGGACAGGCGAGAGAGTGATTCTATGAGCTGCCTTCGGGCACTATATCTTCTTTCGCAGAGCTTCGCAGCCAGTTGTTGCTGAGGTTTGCCGCCTCAAGAAAGAGGAAGAATGGGCCAGCTGCCCTATTTGAAATCAAACAAAGGGATAATGAATCGGTGGCACGATTCGTTGATCACTTTCAGAGAGATATCCAAGGGGTAAGGAATGTGAACCCCGATTATTACAAGGTCGCCTTGATCCATGGCCTTGGGGAAGGCCCCCTGAAGTTTAAAGCAACAACCAAAGCACCTGAAACTTATCAAGAGTTGATCTCCATGGTCAACTGTTTCATTGAAGGAGAAAACGCCAATCCAACCTATGTCTCATCCCTGACAGCTAAGGCTGAAGGAAGGGATGCCTCTGTTTCTTCCTCTCGTGGCAAGCCCCCTCGCCCAGACTTCCAGCCTCCGTCTCAAAGAGGCAGGAACTTCCGCAACAAGAAACCTTTCCAAGGCCATCAACAGTTTCATGAGCAGAGACTGTCGTTGGCCGCCACTCTCGCCCTTCCATTGCAAGCTCTTCCCATCCTCCAACAAGCAACCTTGCTTGCTCCGATCCAATCTGATGCAAGCCCCATGGAGGACATTGTAGATCTGGACCTTGACGAAGTCATCCAGATCTTGCAAAGGAGATCAGAAGAAAAGAGGCAAGAGCCTCAGAAAATGTGGAAGCCAAGGAATAATGCACAATATTTCCAGTTCCACAAAGAAAAGGGCCACTTGACCGAGGACTGCAAGGCCCTTCGCATGCTGATAGAGAAGCTGCTTGCCGAGGGCAAGATCGACTTGGACAAGAGGGATTCTCCTTCTTATTCGAAGCCATCCACCTCAAAGGGCAAAGAAGTAGCTGAGGCATACCAGGAATGTGTGGATGTAGAGGATGAAGGCCGTATGGGGGCCGATCAATGTCCCGGTAGAGTGCTTCGACGCAAATGATGAAGGGGTTCTGGGACTCCACTTCTTCATCCATGATGGAGCAGGGACCGAGTCTACTCGGAAATTGTCAATTTCAAGGGTCACCCGGGCAGAGGTGGCCTCTTCTTCCGTTGCTCCTCCAAGTGAGGTTGTCACCTTTGGTCCAGCAGATCTACCCCAAACAGCCAACCCATTTAATGATGCAGTAGTGATCCAGGCTGGTATTGGAGACTTTACAGTTGATAGAATTCTTGTTGACACAGGCAGCTCGGTCAACCTCCTGTTCAAGTATACTTTTGAGGCCCTGAGGACCGGAAAACCTCTGCTTTCCACTGAGGGGCCACTCTATGGTTTCTCGGGAGAGAGAAAAGAAGTGGAGGGCAGCGTCATCCTGCCCGTGAAGCTTGGAGGGGCGACTAAGCAAATACAGTTCATAGTGGTTGACGCCCCCAACAACTACCATGCCATCTTCGGCAGGCCCCTGTTAAACAAGTATCAAGCTATGGTTTCCACTTACCACTTTGCCATCAAGTTCTTTGCCGATGGAAGGATGTGCCGGGTCAGGAGTGACCCAAGAAGAGCAAGGGAGTGCTACGTCCGTACTGTCAACATGGTTGAAGCCAGCCCTTCCCTTGCTCCAGCAGCAGTTGTAGAAGCCTCTCCCAGTTCAGATGCTGCTGCTGATGAAGGTGCTCACCTGGAACCTGCCCAGGTGGCGCAAGGAGTCCCCATTGCTGAGGGGGAGGAGAGGTAGCTCTCCATCAACTCGAAGCTACCTGAAGATCAAAAGGCTGAGTTGATTTCCTGCTTGCTGAATAACCTGGATGTCTTCGCCTGGTCAGCAGAAGACATGCCAGGAGTGGATCCTGATGTTGCATGCCACCACTTGGATGTTGATCCTGGCTGCAAGCCTATACAACAAAAGAAGAGGGACATAGACATAAAGCTTGCTGAGCCGATAAGGGAGGAGGTCGCAAAGCTCCTCAAAGCAAATTTTATCAAAGAAATTCAATATCCTACTTGGATTTCTAATGTTGTAATGGTTAAGAAACCATGAGGAAAATGGCGAATGTGTGTAGATTTTACCAAACTTAATAAATCGTGCCCTAAAGATTGCTACCCCTTGCCTCGGATAGATTCTTTAGTTGATTCCACGGTAGGGTACTCTTATATGAGTTTTTTAGATGCATTTTCTGGTTATCACCAGATAAGAATGCATAAGCCCGACGTTCCTCACACGTCGTTCATTACTAATGATGGTTGCTATTGCTACCTTGTGATGCCCTTCGGGCTTAAGAATGCGGGTGCAACCTACCAACGGATGATGGACCTTGTGTTTAACCATCAGAAGGGGAGGAACCTAGAAGTGTATGTAGACGATCTCTTGATTAAGAGTAAGTCATTTTCGCTGCACTTGCGAGACCTAGTAGAGACGTTCTCTACTCTGCGTAGGTACAAAATGAAGCTTAACCCTTTGAAATGCACGTTTGGGGCGAGTAAGGGGAAGTTTCTTGGTCATCTCCTTACTCCGGAAGGACTTGCCCCCAATCCTGATAAGGTGAAAGCCATTCTTGAAATGCCTACCCCTCGTTCGCCTAAGGAAGTTCAACAGTTAGGGAGAAGGCTGGCAGGATCTCTCGGGTTGGAGATAGGAGTGCTCCCTTCTTTAAAACTCTCCGAGGAGCATCCAAGTTTGAGTGGACGGAAGAATATTCCCAAGCTTTTGAGCAGTTGAAGATGCAACTGACCTCAGCACCCCTGCTTCAGAGTCCCCGGCCAGGAGAGATTCTTTTCTTATACCTAGGGGTTGGCCCTAAGGCGGTCAGCTCCGTTCTTCTTCGGGAAGAGAGCAGAAAGCAATTCACAATTTACTATGTTAGTCATATCCTGAAGAGTGCTGAGACACGATATCCAATTTTGGAGAAGTTAGCCTTGGCGCTAGTCATGTCAGCTCGCTGGCTCTGTCTATACTTCCAAGCACATTCAATTCAAGTCGTCACCGATCAGCCTTTGAAGGGTGTTTTGGAAAAACCAGAACATTCTTGCAGACTAGCTAAGTTGGCAATAGAGTTGAGTGAATTTGAAATCTCTTATGTGCCCAAGACAGCCATTAAAGCTCAGGTCCTAGCAGATTTTCTAATTGACATGCCAAAGTCCAGTCCTGATCGGGCAGAAAGGTCACCTTTGGCTTGGACCATCTATGTTGATGGTTCCTCGGGCAGAAGTTCTTCCGGAGCAGGGGTGGTTCTCATCAATCCAAACGGAGTCAAATTGGAGCAGGCCATCAAATTTTACTTTCCAGTAACCAATAATCAGGTCGAATATGAATCTCTGCTAGCAGGCTTGAGGCTTGCAAGAGAACTAGGAATCGATCATGTTCATATCAAAACCAATTCTCTGGTGATGGCGTCACAAGTCCTCGGTAACTTCGAAACAATAGAGCCGATCTTGAAGAAATATCTAGCTCTTTTGAAGATAGAAGTCGGCAGGTTCAAGAGCTTTACCATCGAGCACATCCCCAGAATAGAAAATGAGGAGGCCGATTTTCTTTCCAAGTATGGGATGCCTTCAGGAGGAACAACTTCCGAACTCTTCCGCCCGGCAGTGGTGGAAGGAGATTTGATGCAAGTAGACCAACGTACCTCTTGGATGAACCCATTCATCCTCTATCTGTCAACGAGAGATTATCATCATTCAGTGAAAGATAAGAAAAAGTTCAGAATAAAGGCAGCTCACTACTTTTTAGTGGCAGGAATCCTCTACAAAAAAACCTTCCTCTCTACCATGGCACGGTGTGTTTCAGAAGAAGAATCTCTCACTATTTTGCAAGAGGTTAATTCAGGAGAGTGTGGAAGCCACTCGGGAGCAAGAACTCTTGAAAAACGAATCATGCGATAAGGATATTTCTGGCGCACTTTGAAGAGAGACTCTGAGGTCTATGGAAGAAAGTGCGTTCGGTGCCAAAAGTTTGCTCCACTTCAGCACCAAGCAGCTCAGTCTCTCAGATCGATTGCAACTCCTTGGCCCTTCGCAGTTTGGGGAATGGACCTCCTCGGTCCTTTTCCCATGGCAAGCAGTCAATGGCGTTTCATCATCTTAATGATTGACTACTTCAGCAAGTGGATCGAAGCCAAGGCATTGGCGAAGACAACTACTCAGGTCGTCAAAAACTTCATTTGGGGAGAGATTGTCTGTCGGCATGGGATACCTATGGCAATAATCACTGATAATGGGCCACAATTCAACAACTCCGAGATGATAGATTTTTGCATGCCGATCGGAACAGAGCTGCGGTTTGCATCAGTTCATCATCCTAGAAGCAATGGCCAAGTAGAAGCAGCCAACAAGCAGATCCTAAATTTGCTCAAAAAGAAAGTGCAGAATCTCAAGGGCAGCTGGGCTGATCAGCTTCCATCAGTCCTCTGGTCCCTTAGGACAATGCCATCATCCGCAACTGGGGAGACTACATTCAAACTTTCTCATGACTCAGAGGCACTTATTCCAGTTGATTTTGAAGTCCCGTCACCCAGAGTTCTGGTTGCAAGAGAAGGCGTTGAGGACTGGCTTGAGTTGAATAATGAAGAGATGAGGTTCAGCTTGGAACACATCGAGGCCATCAGAGATCAAGCAGCCATAAGGCAGGAGGAGGTCAAAAGAAGGATGGCCCGCTACTTTGATCAGAACGTGAGGATCAAACACTTCCAAGTGGGAGATCTCGTTCTAAAGAAGATTGATGATGTTGTAGGAGCTGGTTTAATTTCGAAGCTTAATCCAAATTGGGCCGGGCCTTTTGCTATCAAAGAAGCGTTAAAAAGCGGCACTTACCGCTTGCAGACATACGAAGGAGAGGATATACCATACAAATGGAGCGGGGATGATCTCAAACGGTTCTATTCTTGAACCTCCTTTTTTCTACTTTGTGTATCCTCTTCAAGAGTTATTATGAATAGAAACTGCTTGCTAACACTTCTTCAAGTGTTTTGTCTATGTAATCATAACAGATGAAACGCTAAGAAAGATTCCAAAAATGTTTTTTCGCCTGAACTCCCTTTTCTTTCTTATGTTTGCTTTGCAAATACATTTTATTAATCAAAGGATCCATACTGACACTTTTTTCTAGTGTTTTCACTCTCTCCCAAAGACCTATAACGGTTCCCTGATACCAGGAGACATCGCCGTGTTCAGCAAGACCTCCCCTAGAGCTGTTGTCATTAGCGTAACACCACGAAGACCACGTGTTGCGAGGAGATTTCGCACCGTGTAGTGGGAGCTTGCAGGCTCTTGTGCGGTTGGATTCTGGACTTCGGATCCCGGCAAGTACCTGACCCCACCTCTGCATTATGGAGGGCTGGGTGGGAGAAGAGCTCTACCATGCCGCATTAGGGATATCGTTACAACTTCGATGATTGCGTGAGGAAAGTATGTCGTTCCGGCTCACCTGCCCGCGGGTCATCTTAGCTTGTAACCCTCGAACACTCCATGGTACCCTCGAGCAGTGCCTGCAGGAGACCCACATCTTAGACTGTACTCCAGGCAAGAGGGCAGGGAACCATTCCGCCAAATGAGCATCTTGCTCTTCGCAGGGAATTATGTGCGGACTGGTTTTCCTTATCCGCTCAGTCCGCCTGTTTGGGTTGATTTTATAGCTTGTAGCCCGGTGAGGAAAGTATGCCGCTCCGGCTCACCTGCCCACCTGGTCGCAAGCTATAGATCATTTCATTATAATGTGCGGACTTGTTTTCTGTATCCACGCAGTCCGCTAGCTTCTTTGGGTTGATCATATAGCCTGTGGCCTGGTGAGGAAAGCAATGCCATGTGTACCTGCCCACCGAGTCGCAAGCTGTAGGTCATTTCTATCTTTGGCAGACTGGTTTTCTCTATCTGCTCAGTCCGCCTGTTTGGGTTGGTTTTATAGCTTGTAGCCCGGTGAGGAAAGTATGCTGCTGCGGCTCACCTGCCCACCTGGTCGCAAGCCATAGATCATTTCTTCTATTATGAGCGGA
Source organism: Platanthera guangdongensis (assembly GCA_039583875.1). NCBI lineage: Eukaryota > Viridiplantae > Streptophyta > Magnoliopsida > Asparagales > Orchidaceae > Platanthera > Platanthera guangdongensis. Next base: position 78,673,191 of record CM077156.1, on the reverse strand, counting down.
TTGGTTTTCTGTATCCGCTCAGTCCGCCGAATGGTTTTCATATATTATAATTTGATAAGTTAATAAAGAGAATTGCGGACTCTACTAGAACTCAATGAAGTACCACCTGACATTGTTATCAGCTGGCTATTTTCGTCATTTTTAAGGCAGATATTGAATGGATTGATAAGTTGAATTCTTTAATCAGCAAGACTCGTTATAAATGATCTTAGTGTCGTGCGGACTGTAATTGAAACTCAACAGAGTCCGCCTGACAATTTCTTCTCATTCCAATGACGGACAATAATTGTCTCTAATCAGAAAGTTAAAAAGCTGTGAGATTTATCAGCCTGTCGTGCGGACTGCTAAGTGTCGGTGCGGTGAGCATGGAAAAAGAACATTGCAGGAAGCACACATGCAAAAATATCCTTTCTTTCTATTTCATCAAAAATTCTTTACATCTTTCTATATATTCGATGGACTGCGATCTTGCGTCCGCCCCATTCACAAAAACCAAAAAAAGATAAAAGTACATTAATCAATCTGTATTCTTTTGTTTCTTTTCTGGAGGTGCAGGGCTTTTGCCAACAATGTCGACTTCTGGAGAGTAGCCCCCCGAGCCGCTTCCGCTGCTATCTGATCCAGTACTTGAGGCGGACCCGCTATGTGAGCTCCCGGTAGCAGAGGAGGATGTAGAGGTGTCGGACTCGGCGGACAGTTCCCCTACTCGCTAGCTCGAGGCAGCATTGTCCGCTGTTTCCTTGGCGCTTTGCCCTTCGCCCTGCCCTCCGTCCTCTTCTTCTTCATCTTCTTCTTCTTCTTCTTCCTCTACTTCTTCGCCTTCTTCCTCAATGATGTCCTTGCCCTTTTTAGCCCTCTCCATCGCCGCGACCTGCGGTGCCAGCTCAGGGAAGAGCTCCAAGAAAGGGATGCCATCCACTCCCTCATTTGTAAAGCCGTCGCGGATAAGTCGCTCAATGGCGACCTCGACGGTCTCCTTCATGAAGGGGAGCATTGCAGCCTGGAAGCTGTTGTTTTCTAAGTCATAGGCGACCTGCACAAAACAAAAGCAAACGTCAGACATATCGTGGCAGATAGCAAATTAAGGCTGCTGCGAAATCAACTGGCCCCGAGCTCTTCTCTTTGCTGAGCAACCCTTTTTCCCAACCGCGCATTCCTTTCCTTTAGCGCTCTATTATCTTTTTGAAGTTGTTCATTCTGCCTTAACAGGTCTCTGGCCAGGGTGGCAACATAGTGGTTCATCACCACGCTGTTCGCAGTGGCCTGAGAAGCTAGCAGAGGGAGGTCGACGGCGGGCACCTTCTTAAGGATACTCAAATTACGCTTTTCGTAGAGCGCGGAGATCGCAATATGGGTGTGGCGAGTTATCCACGGACTCTTCCACAAAGGGAGCGCAGTGGACAGGCGGACGTGTTTGCTCTTGCTATGCCAGTGGACCATAGGGTTCCCCATAATATCCTTCTGGTTGATGCCAAAGCCGCTCATGGTGAAGCTTTCAGAAGAAGAGTAATCCGCCGCGGGATCCCCTTCCTCTTTCCTCTTCCTTGCGACTGCTTCTTTCTTCTCCTTCTGTGTAGGGACAAAGCCGCTAGGCGTCTGCGGCAAGTTGCCGGGTACCGCCAAGGTCGCTGCAAAAAACAAATGGGTTAAACACCAAGGTTGCGGCGGATGCAAAAGCTGAGTTCGGAAACTACTTACTCTCTTCGGGCATAACATCCGCTAAGCTCGCCAATAGCGGAATGTAATGCTCGATGTCAAGCCTGGCGTTGGCTAAGAACTCGACAATGGCGGATTCCAAGTCATCCAGTTGCACGCTTTTGAAGGCGGAGTCCGCGCGCACCTGCGGATAGGTGTGCGCGAACCCTAGGTCGCCCTCAAAGATCAGGAACCTAGAGGTCCAGTTGTGGATTTTGTTGGGAAGGCCCACAACCTTCATCCCCCTACAGTAGAAGTATATCACCCCCTTGTAGGGGCGGCATCCAGAAGCGGTTATGGAGCGGACAGAGAATATCTTACGGAAGATATTTATCGAAAAAGCGATCTTTTCAGATCGCAAATAGGAGATAAAGCTGCATATCGCAGCGAGTGTGTTCGGCGCAAGCTGGCCAGACACCATTCCATAGTGCTCAAAGATGGCGGCGAGTTCCCATAGAAGCGAAAACTTGAATCCGCTATCAAAATGGTCCACTGGGATGGCGGTGTGGGTTGCAGTTGAGAAGTTTAGCCTTTCTTGATGGGCGGGAAGGCGGACAAGGATATTCGAGTTCGTCATCTTCTTCTCGACAAAGGCCTCCAGGTCGGCCTCTGCCAATGTGCATTTTCGGTGGTCGGCGGAGTGGAAGGCGACAACAGCATCAGTACGTGCGGACACCATTTTGCAGACCACAAGGTTCCTTTCACTTCAACTGTTTTCTGCATAAAAGAAAGCGGAAGGCCCTATTTATAGCTAAAGGGTCTGACAGCTTTTTGACCAGGCCGCACAGCTCGCAGCTTCAATCCGCACAGTCCTCAAAAAATTAAAGAACAGCCAAAAAATAACGCGGATACAAACACAGATTCACATGCCAAGGAAAATTCAATGCAAAAAAGTTGTGGCTGACACAATTTTCTGTCCGCCCAGATCGCATTTTTTCCTCCCGGCAGGTCACAAGGAGCGGATACAATTTCAATCCCCTTAGTTCGCAGTATTTCACACCTGCAGGTTTAATAACGAGAAGCAGACACAGCATTAGTCCGCACAATTCGCAACAGATCACGCCAAAGGTTAAGCTACATAATTTGCGGATATATAATCTGAGTCCGCAGAGATCGCAACAGAGTTCAATTACAAAGTGTTGTTTGAAACACAATTATACAAACAATTATACAATTAAATAAATAAAAGCTCGTGGCATCGCGGACTCAGCGGTCCCTAGTCTCGGTCCGCGCTGGCCTTTCCGCCCTATCTCTGCATAAGTGAGCTGCTTGGTCGCTTATCTGAAGAATCTCGCTGTACACGCGGCAGAGGTGATGATGAATAACGTTTATGTTCCGGTGCATATGGGCATCTTCCCGATCTACCCGACTGAGGGGCACCATTGGCTCCGACACCAGCCTCAGCTCCTCATCCGCAGCCTGTTGGACACCGCCTGCCGGTGCGACGATCTCTGGAGCAGCGCAATCTGACACTCGCGGCCTCTGCTCCGCAAACTCAGCAGCCTGCTTACCCTTTTCTTCGCGCACTGACGCCAAGTGCTTGCCCTTATAGAATCGGACATCATCCACGGGCCTCTTCTTCTCCCTTTCAGACCTCTCCAGCGCCCTCGAGATGTTGGCGATCTGGTATTTTAGGGCTTTCTCACGCTCTGCGGATGCTTTCTCACGCTCCGCGGACGCCCACTCGCGCTCCTCTGACTTCTTTAACTCTGCTTTAACACATTGCATTTCAGCTTGGAATTTCTTCTCTAACTCTTTAATAATGTTCAGGCTGGGCGGCTCATCTCCCACGGATTCCACATGCGAGACCACGTCAACACCGGTATTCAGTGTAACCACGATCTCACCACTCTCGATGGAGCCCGGCGGCGACTTTCTACCTGCAACAAACAGAGTCAACTTCACATTTAAAGGCAGTTCGCGGCGGACGCAAAGAAAGGATGAAAGATCACTTTTAGAAATAGCAGCAGCGAGTTGCCGGTTACCGAATATGATTGGCCTCCTTGCCCGCTCCGGGTCAAAGGCACTTAACCGCTTCTTCCATTCACGATGAACCTTTACTCTTTTCTCAGCAGCCAAACTTTTTGAAACCACAATATCGTCCGTCTCAGTGATGATTTTGATTGGTCTTGACGTCCGCGGCGGCGACCTGTAAAGCCACTGATGCTTAAAGTATTTAGGCACTGGTTGAAGTTTACCTGACCGCAGTAGCTCTGCAGTAGTCCGCAGATCTTTAGTGGTTTTATCTGCCGCGACCTGCTTCGAGGCCTCCCCCACCGCAACAACATGAGCAACAATTTGTTTCTTCTACTCCTCTATCTTCTCCTTCAGCCTCTCTCTCTCTTCTTCCTCCGCAGCGGACAAGGAATGGAGTTCGTCACCCTTATTCCCAGTGGCCTCCGCCTCAGATTGCTGCAGTACAATCAGCAGGGATTCGTTGATTAGATCTACTTCGTTGACATCTATCGAATCTAATATCTCATCAGTGGTTAGACTGACCGTGGAGAGGGAATTATCTCCCTGGATTTCGGCCTCTGGTGTAACCAGATCGCTGTCAGGAACTTCTTTGTCGTGCGGTCTGTGTTGTAAGTCCGCATCTCCGGTCCTCCTGGAGACATTCTTATCCTTCATCGTGCACAATTTCTTCTCAACCCGCTCGGCAACGATTGCCCCGTCCCTCTTCCTCTTCTTTCTTTTAGCTATCTTCTCAGCAGAATCCGCAGCGGACCCCCTAAGTCTGGCTGGCTTTCGCGGACAACCTCAGGGTTCACAGCAGTCAATGCGTTTGAGGGCGCATCGTCTTCTCCCTCAGTCCGCCTATCTTCTTCATCCAAGTTAACAATGGGCACCTAGGCATTGGGAGAAGATATCTCAGCCTCAATGTGTTCACCAACGGTGTCCGCCGAGGTTGCAGTTTTCTGTGAAGGGGCAGAGTCCGACAGGGTCACCATCTTTTCACTTCTCAGTGGTTCAGCGTCGACTATGGCATCCTCGTGAGCAGATATATCGGCACGGCAGACTGCTTTCTCCGCAGGCTTTTGGCTGTGGGAACTCTCTCATGTAGGGCGGACAAGATCCTTTCTTGTAGGCCTCTTTACTATCTTGTCTTGTCTTCATAGGCGTTGTTAGTGCTGGGTCGCCTTTTTCAGTAAGACTAGAGAAGAAAGCTCCAAGCCTTGCCTTGCCGGACTGGGAAGTGGAGACCGCAAGTGGTGAATAGCGCCTCATGTCGATCGAGATTTTCAACGGTTCCAGGCCCTCCAGCGATATTTATAGCGCTGGCGGCATTTACGAGGCTTGCGGATGCGGCGGTTAAGGAAACATTTTCAAAGTTTTCTGAAAACTTAAAAATGTGCGGGGATTATGTTAACCCCTCAGTCCGCAACATCCTACAAGATGCCAACCCCCCCCCCCTTTCAACATGCGCGGACGCGATTTGTTAGTCTGCCCAGTCCGGCAGAGGTACCAATCGGCCGCCGATGGTCCCCCAGCAGTGGACCCAAGGATCTGTTTGCTCAGTCCTCCACGACTTATCTCTGGATTCTCTACAACGGCGGACGCAGTGTCTCGTCCGCCTAGGTCGCCTCCCTCCAGCAGGATCACGCCCAGCTGCAGTGGAGGCTCTAGTCCGCGAGCCCAGTCCGGCCCTTTTTCGCGGACTGGCGTGTTCTTTCGTTTTGCTTCCCGTCACCGCTGCCCGATTCTCCTGTACCCCGGGCAGCCGGTTATTTTAGCCCTACCCGTTTGGCCAGGCCCCCTATCCTATAAATAGGGGGGAGGTGGTGCACCCAAGGCACGCTGACTCGGACCCAGAAGCCTACTTATTTCTGGCTGCGGACTCGAATCTTGTGCATTGCGGACTCCCCCTCGCTCTGCTCTCGTCAACCTTTTCCTTTCACTTGTAACCAAGCCTTTCTTCAATCAAGGGAAAGAGCGTCGCAAGAGAAGCATTCAGGCCGCAACGGGCGAAGTCTGTTGTTGCCGTGGTTCACGGCCCTACTGTTCTTCCTGCCCTCATCCGCTTAGTAGATCACTACTCGCAGTCTCTCTATTCCCCGGTGTTCGAACCGTTAGCTGGTGGTGCTCAAACCCTCTGTGTTTTCGTGCATCAATAGACCCGCTGCGCAGGCTCTCATCTAGCCGGCAGGTCCGAAGGCTCGCCTGTGGGGGATAGGTTTGGTTTGAGAACTTCATCGGTACCCCGAGCTCGGCTCGGCCCCAAGTAGACCCGATGCGCAGGCTCTCATCTAGCTGGCAGGTTCGAAGGCTCGCCTGTGGGGGATAGGTTTGGTTTGGTAACTTCATCGACACCCCGAGCTCGGCTCGGCCCCAGGTAGACCCGCTGTGCAGGCTCTCATATAGCTGGTAGGTCCGAAGGCTCGCCTGTGGGGAATAAGTTTGGTTTGAGAACTTCATCGGCACCCCGAGCTCGGCTCGGGCGCAAGTAGATCCGCTGCGCAGGCTCTCATCTAGCCGGCAGGTCCGAAGGCTCGCCTGTGGGGGATAGGTTTGGTTTGAGAACTTCATCGGTGCCCCGAGCTCGGCTCGGCCCCATGTAGAACCATTACGCAGGCTCTTATCTAGCTGGCAGGTCCGAAGGCGCGCCTGTGGGGGATATGTTTGGTTTGAGAACTTCATCAGCACCCTGAGCTCGGCTCGGCCCAGGTCGACACGTTGTGCAGGCTCTCATCTAGCTGGCAGGTCTGAAGGCTCTCCTGTGGGGGATTGGTTTGGTTTGAGAACTTCATTGGCACCCCGAGCTCGGCTCGGCCCCAGGTAGACCCGCTGCGCAGGCACTCATCTAGCTGGCAGGTCCGAAGGCTCGCCTGTGGGGGATAGGTTTGGTTTGAAAACTTCATCGGCACCCCGAGCTTGGCTCGGCACCAGGAAGACCCACTGCGCAGGCTCTCATCTAGCCGGCAAGTCCGAAGGCTCACCTGCGGGTTATAGGTTTGGTTTGGTAACTTCATCGGCACCCCGAGCTCGGCTCGGCCCCAGGTAGACCCGCTGCGCGGGCTCTCATCTAGCCAGCAGGTCCAAAGGATCGCCTATGGGGGATAGATTTGGTTTGAGAACTTCATCGGCACCTCGAGCTCGGCTCGGCCCCAGGTAGACCCGCTGCCCAGGCTCTCGTCTAGCTGGCTGGTCCGAAGGCTCGCATGTGGGGGATAGGTTTGGTTTGAGAACTTCATCGGCACCGTGAGCTCGGCTCGGCCCAGGTAGACCCGCTGCGCAGGCTCTCATCTAGCTGGCAGGTCCGAAGGCTCGCCTGTGGGGGATAGGTTTGGTTTGAGAATGAAAGTGCAGGTTAGATCTGAAATACTCTAGAGGGGGTGGGGGTGGGGGTGAATAGAGTATTGTGCCCACTACAAAACGTTTTACAACTTTTGTGGTAAGCCTAGGTGAACAAGTCAGTAAATAAAATAATTAAGCACAGCAAACTATCTAATCACATAGCACAGCCAAAACAAAAGAAAAGGGTAACCAGACGACACAAGAAATTTTATAGTGGTTCTCCAACCTGGGTACATCCACTCTTCTACCACCCTGGTAGGAATCCACTCAGGTTTTTGATTAGGTGCCTGACACCAATGAGCTTTTGTTCAGGTGCTCAAAAACCAAAACCTCAAGTCTTTTGGTAGGAGACTTGCAACCAGGAATAATTTTGAAGGGAATTAAAACCCTGTACAATAGTTGGAAAAGAGGTGCTGGTGTCTTTTCTTTCTCAATGACAACTGAGAAGACTGTGGATTGATGTTAGCAAATTTTCTCCCCATGAGATCAGGAAAACTGGAGCACTGCTACACGATGACAGGTCTTCAAAAGCTGGAATGCCTGGACTAGAGATTGTTCAGGAACTTCTTTGACAGATAGAGTTTTTGTTGTGCTTTTGAAGTTGTCCTATAGAATTCAAGATGTTCTATGGCCTGGGCTGATTGCAGTAGAACTTTAGATTTCTGTATGATTGTTCTTCTGTGCAATCTGTCTGTGTGTCTGACTAACTGTATGCTTGATTACTTTCTCTTCTGTGTGTTTTTCAGACTAAAGAATACTTTTGAAATTTGAATGCTTGATCAGTAATTGCAGTCGGCCTAGGAAGGAAGCGGCAATCAATGAATTCCCTAACTGTCCCATGAAAAAATGGCATGAAATAATACAAGATTAATTGCACGTTCTAAAGATAACATTCCGAGAAGATCTGGCATTAAATACTCCGGAATCATCGCCAAGAAACGGGACGGGAAACTTGAGAAGACCTAGTCTGAAATCATCGAACGAAGAAAACAATTCGTCGAGCTGAGTTTGAGTTCGTCGAGCTGAGCTTGAGTTCATCGAGCTGAGCTTGAATTCGTCGAGCTAAGCTTGATCAGTTCGTCGAGCTGAGCTTGAGTTCGTCGACCAGACAACAACACTTAGTCTTCTAGGGAATCTTGTCAATTCTGCTTCAATATTCGTCGAACTGACAATCTTCATTCGTCGACCAGAAATCATCGAGCTGAGAATAGTTCTGGAATTTGTCAAAAATATTCTCCATCTACTGATATTCAGTGTCGACAAAACCTGGTGTCACTGATATCCCGGTGTCGACACAAATCTTCTGGTGTCGACATAAATCTGGTGTCGACTGATATCCTGTGTGTCGACAAAAGTTGTTTGGTGTCGACACAAGCCCTAAGTGTCGACACAAATCCTCTGAATTCAGAATTCGTCGAGTAGAGTACTGAATTCGTCGACCTTAGAAGTTGAGAACTTGAGGTCCAAGATCGTCGAGCTTAGAAACTTGTTCGTCGACCAAAGTCTGAAGCTGGACGTAGAAAAATTCTGAAGTTTCCCTGACTTTAGTCTGTTGAAGTAACTCAGTCTTCGTCGAACAGAGAACAAGAATTGTCGAGCTCAGCACTAAGAATTGTCTCACGATCGTCGAGCGCCGAACACCTTTCGTCGAGCTGAGTTCGACGAATGTCGAACTCATTTTACTTGGTCTTGAAATCCTCTAAGTCTGGAGTCTCTGATGGTCTTGATGATAGCTGGTCCATCTAATGTTGAACCTAAGGAATTGGCCTAGAATTTAGGACACAAATTGACCATGGCTATACAGGTTGGGTAACATCCTAAGCTAGTTAACCTAGCCCAAATCAACTAGGGATCCAACAATCTCCCCCTATTTGGGTGAGGTCACTAATAGAGTCAAAACAAAAACAAACAGAAAAACAAAGTAAGAAAAGAAATATATCTGGCAGAGAATTACCAACACATGTAGCAGATATATATATATATATATATATATATATATATATATATATATATATATATATATATATATATATATATATATATACATAGGCTTTATTTAAACAAATAACATAGTTTGAAAACAAATGCAGAAAGAGACTGAAACAAAATAAGGATTACTTCTTTTGCTTTTTCTGCTTGGACCAGTCTTCTGCGGTCTGCTCTCCTGGCTTTTTGAAGATGATTTCTCTCTTTGGATCTGAAGCCTGAGCCTTTGTCATGGTCATATCAGCTGCCCCAATAATATTCAATGATGTAGCTCTGGGGACAACTGCTTCTGGATAGAGCTTCATATAGTCATCAACATTAAATAGTTTATTGCCTTTGTCAAACCTTTTCAACTCTTCTTTTCTGTACTTTGACATTGTTGTTAAACCTGATGTGTCTTTTCCTTCAGCCTTTGCTTTATTGATCAAAGATAGTCCAATTAATTCCTGGTATCTAGCCATTCTTGCAGTATTTGCAGTTTCGGGATCTTCAAATTGAATTGGAGGAGAGTATGGCCTTTTTGGACTGTCAGCTTTTTGATCTTCAGGTATTTGTTGCTTTTGCTGCTGATGCTGTTGTTGCTGTTGATTTCTTGAGGATGGTTTCCACTGCTGGCTGCTTCCAGAGGATCTCCCTGACTGTCTCTGATAAGTTTGCATGGGGGTAGATCTCTGAGAGCTAGAGCCACTGGCACCAGCTGGTGGAAGTGGAGGAGGTGGTGGATCATTCCTGTATTTGTGAACTGGAGGAGGAGAGCATCTCCTACTTCCCTTCCTATCCTTCTGCTGGTTCTTGGATAGCCACATCCATGCAGGCATTCCCTTATATGGAGTAACATTGTGCAAAATGTAGTAAGGGTTGTCAGCATTTGGATTAGGCCCAGGAGCTGGAGGAGGAGGAGCCTTTCTTTTCTTTGACAGCATCTTCTTTTTCTTTGCAGCATCTTCATCTGAATCATCATCATCAGATTCATCATCAATATCAGAACCCTGAGGGTTATCATAAAGAGCATCCAAAGCTTTTAAAGTTTTATCAAAAATAACAGCTTTTTCTAGAGGAGGGGCAGAAGGTTCAAGAACTGGAGTTTCAGCAACAGGAGAGGAGGAGACTGTATAGGAATCAGGAATGATGGGGACAGAGCATTCAGCTGCTGCCTTATTTTCCTCTTCAATATTAGCCAGGATTAGCTCATCCAAATCAAGCATAGGAGAGTCATCCATAATAAAAATTGGGGCTGAGATGTCTTCTAGAAAAGATGGAGTAGCTGCAGAGATTGGAGCTAAATCTGGAATAGCAAAACTGTCACAGAGTTGCTTAGCAACTGCTAGACTAACTGAAGAGGTATAGCGTACAATAGCCAAATGTGGCTTAGTAAACTCTGCTGGAAGAAACTGCATATGGACAGTATCAAAAACTTGCAGTAATTCTGGTAGACTAACTGTGGGATTCATAATGAAATCACCAATAGGTTTTATTTGCTCAACTGACTCATCTAGGTCAATATCAGTATCCATAAAATGAATCAATTCAATCATCTCAGAATCAAACTCTGGCAAAATTTCTGCATTTTCATCTGAATCTGCATCTGCTGTAGAAGGAACTGCTACTATGACTGCTGCTGCTGCATCTACATCTGCTGCAACTTCATCACTGAGCATCTCCCCCTGCCTAGGTTCAGGAATACCTGGAGTCAGGCCCCTGGATGAAGAGGGGGCAGTAGAGAGATGAGAAACTTGTGTAGATAAAGAATTGATAAAATTCAAAAGAGGTGTAATGGCCTCAGTGATAAGAGATTTGATGAGAGGCGTAAGAATGGTGACGATAGATGAGATGGTAGTTGAGTCAAAGGAGGAAGGGGAAGAGGATAAAATGGAGGGTGGAATACCATGAGTGTGATGAGTCGATGGTGATGAAGATGGAATGTGGGCATCTGGCATGGTAGAGTCTGAGGGTATGTTGTAAGATGGAATGGAGGATAAGTGAATGGGAAGTGGAGACTGTGGTGGTATAGGGATATGTGTGTCATGAGGTGAAGCTGGGGGTGTTGTAATGTTGGTGATGTCCAGAGGTGGAGATGGAGGTGGAGTAGGCACATGAGAAGGCTGCTTGGCTGGAAGGGGTGCTGGAAGAGATGGTGGAGATGAAATGACCTCTTCTGCATGGTGGGGAGTGGCCTTTACAGCCCTGGTGTTCTCAGAAGTAGGGATGGAAGAGGAGGAATCCTTGGACGGCTTGGAGATCATCCTCTCTCATCTGCCAAACAGAGCACAAGTGAGGAGCTTGCTGACATTGATGAAGATGGTCGGGGAGACCATGAGTTCACCAGCCTTTTCTTGAAGATAGATCCCCATGATTCTTCCAGAGCAGACCTCTTTCTCGCTATTCTTCTTCTTAATCAACTCAAAGAAAATCTTTCTCCAATCTTTCTTGCTTGTTCACCACCGCACAAATGATAAGGAATTGATGTCAGGTAATGTAATCATGTGCGTTGTGCTTGCCCATCAGAATCTTTCCCACAATATCCGCCAAAAACTGATAAGCGGCAGAGAGTTGTTTCTTCAAGAACTTGTTAGGGTTGCTTCCAGAAAACCCCATTAACTTCAGCATTTCACTAAATTCTTTAGAATCCATTTCCATATTATCTTCTCCATTTACAGAACCAAAAATCTCAGAGAGAACGGAGGGAGATAGGGAAACAATAGTACTCCTGATAGTTCCTCTCAATGTATCATCCTCCTAAGCAGTAGATGTGTATACCCATTCTCGAATTTCAGTTCCATGTAGTTTAATCCTTATGTTCATGAAATCTTTGAGATGAAGTTCTTCTAGCAGTTCCAGGATATAGAGAAATATGGGGTCAAAGTGTTGGAAGGAATCAAAATCCGTATCAAACCCGTTGTCGAACTTCATTGCGGCTAAGGTGCTCTCTGGAATCGCCATTGATGACCTGCAAGACAGACACAGAGAAAACGGCGATCAAGAGCAAAAGAACTAAAAGCGCGGGACGGAGGTCGAAGAAAACCTAGATATAAGGTTTCCAGAATATGAATCGACAATCTCCGTTCCACGAAAAGAAACAATTCTTCGAACTGAGCTCGACGAAATAAATTATAGACAGATAATTTGTCGATCTCATCCAGAAGAATCGAAAAGTTCGTCGAACTCCGTTCGACAAAACGTCTTTTGAAGCAAAGTTCGTTGATCTCCGGTCGACGAAAATTATTTCCACACAGAGAATTCGTCGATCTCCGTTCGACGAGAATCTCTCAAACTTTCCCTAATTCATCGAACCCGTTCGACGAACTCTGGAAAATTGGTCGAATGCAGACAAAAATTAATTTAACTTTTCTCCATTAATCATTCCCAGTTGATTTATAAAGAACAGATGAGTTTTCTCATCCAAGGGTTTGGTGAAAATATCTACTCTCTGTAAATCAGTAGGAATATGGATTAAGTTAATTTTCTTTTTGTCTACATTATCTCTAATGAAATGATGTCTTATTTCAATATGCTTAGTTCTAGAATGGTGAACTGGATTCTGTGCTATCGCAATATCACTAGTATTATCACAAAATAATGTTGAATTATATAAGTTGACACCATAGTCTAGGAGTTGATTTTGTATCCATAACATTTGTGAACAGCAGCTGCAAGCAGCCATGTATTCTGCTTCTACAGTTGATGTAGACATAGATGTCTGCTTTTTACAAAACCAGGAGACAAGTCTCATACCCAGGAACTGGCAAGTTCCAGAGGTACTCTTCCTGTCCACTCTACATCCAGCATAGTAAGCATCTGAGTATCCAGTTAACTCAAACTCTGACTCTGCAGGATACAAGAGTCCTAGATTAGGATAACTCTTTATATATCTCAAAATTCTTTTTAAGAAAATAAGGTGAGATTCTTTAGGGTTCACTTGGAACCTAGCACAAAGGCATGCGACAAACATTATATCAGGCCTGCTTGCTGTTAGGTAAAATAAGGATCCAACAATTGCCCTATAATGTTTCTGATCTACAGGTTTCCCTGATGCATCAGAATCCACAACAACATTAGTAGCCAAAGGTGTTTTCATTCCTGAAGCATCACCCATCCCAAACTTCTTAATAAGCTTTTTAGCATACTTAGCTTGGGAGAGGAAGATACCATCAGGGAGCTGCTTCACTTGAAGACCAAGGAAGTAAGAAAGCTCACCTATGCTACTCATCTCAAATTTACAATGCATGAGGTCAGCAAACCTCCTGTATAATTTGGGATCAGTATACCCAAAAATTATGTCATCCACATATATTTGTACTAACAAAATTTGGTCCTTATGATGTCTAGTGAAAAGAGTTTTATCTAAGGTTCCTCTTGTAAATTTATGCTCTAAAAGAAAGCTTGTTAGGGTCTCATACAAAGCTCTTGGAGCTTGCTTTAAACCATAGAGAGCTTTATACAATTTAAATACAAAAGAGGGTTGAGTTATAGAGATAAAACCTGGAGGTTGTTCTACATAAACCTCTTCTTGAAGCACTCCATTCAAAAATGCACTCTTGACATCCATTTGGAAGACTTTGAATCTCCTGTGAGCTGCATAGGCAAGGAATATTCTTATGGCCTCTAACCTTGCAACAGGGGTAAGATTTGGTCATAATCAATTCCTTCCTCTTGCTTGTAACCTTGAGCAACAAGCCTAGTCTTGTTTCTCACTATGTTTCCTTGAGCATCTAGCTTGTTCCTGTAGACCCATTTGGTTCCAATAACTGGGTAGTTATGGGGTCTTGGAATCATGTCCCAAACTCTACATCTCTCAAACTGATTTAGTTCCTCTTGCATTGCAATGATCCAGTGGGGATCCTTCTCAGCTTCATGGATGGTGAGAGGTTCAATTTGAGAGAGAAAACAGACATGCATCAAGTCTTGGATGAGTTGATGCCTTTTTTGTACACGTACTGAAATGTCTCCAATCACTTGAGATCTGGGGTGATCTCTAAGTGTGACAAGATCAGTTGGTGGAGTTTGTTGAGCAACAGCTTGTGTATTTAATTCCTCTTGAGGAATGGTACTAGAAATTGAGGGAAGTGCAGCCACTTCCACTTGAATTTCTTCTTCACTGTCTTCAGCAACCTGTGGAGTAGGATGGGTTAACACCTCTTGGGTAAGGTTTAGTCCATCCATAGACTCACACAGTTGTGGAACCTGCAATAAGCTATTGGTAGAAATCTCTTTCTCCTTATAAGACATGTTAGCTTCATAAAAAGATACATGGATAGATTCTTCAATTATAAGAGAGGATTTAATAAAAACTTTATAGGCCTTGCTTACTTTGGAGTATTCTAGAAAAATCCCTACTTCAGGCTTACCCTCAAACTTTCTAATGTATCTCTTATTATTTGTGTGAATGTAACATATGCAACCAAAAAACTTTAAAGTATGTGATTTTAGGTTTCTTCCCTTTAAGTAATTCAAGGGGGTCTTATTTTTTAGCTTATATATAAGGCTTCTATTCAGGACATAGTTAGCAGTGTTTATAGCTTCTGCCCAAAAGGATAGAGGCATGTAAGCATCTGCCAATAATGTGTATGCAGCTTCAATGAGTGTCCTATTTTTCCTTTCAGCTATCCCATTTTTTTGGGGAGTTCTAGGAGTTGAGAAGCACTGCCTGATACCTTTCTTCTCACAGAACTCATGCATAATAAGAGACTCAAACTCTGTACCATGATCAATTCTGATCAATGCAACATGAGTAGAGAACTCAATCTGTATGGTCCTGAGAAAATCTGTAAGAACCTTGAATGTATCTGACTTAACTCTCAGAAAGGCTACCCAACTGAATCTAGAGAAGTCATCAACAATCACCAAAGTATAAGACTTCCCTCCTAGGATTTGTACTACAATGGGTCCAAATAGATCCACATGAAGCAAATACAAGATCCTAGGTGAATCACTTTTATTAATGGATTTGAAACTAGTTTTAGTTTGCTTGCCTAATTGACAAGCCCTGCATAGGTTTTCCTTCTTGTAGGGTCCAGAAGGTAAACCTCTAACAAGGTTGTCTTTAGATAACCTATCTATATTCTTTAGGTTTACATGCCCTAATCTTTTATGCCATAACTCATTTTGATTAATAGTAAAATTCAGTAAGCAGATATCAGTTGTGGCAGAAATAAAATCTACTAGATATATGTTGCCTTGTCTAATTCCAATTAAAACAGTTTTGTTTTCATTATTAATAATAGAACAAGAGGTAGAGTTTAAGTATACCTGATAACTTTCATCACATAATTGACTTATGGATATTATGTTATGTTTTAGTCCTCTTACATAGGTTACTCTCTTGAAGGTAACTGTTCCAATCTTTATTGTCCCATATCCTTCTGATTGGCCACTGTTTGAATCTCCAAAAATTACCTTTGGTCCTAGCTTTGGCTTGTAATTTGATAGATTACCCTTGCTGCCTGTCATATATTTGGAGCAACCACTGTCCAAGTACCAGGTCTGACTTACCCTTGGACAGCTCTTCACCTGTACCTACAATGAAAAACAAAATTAAATTGTTCTTGACCCAGGTTACCTTGGGTCCTTTATTTGGTTGAAAAGAGAAACTGGATATAATTGATAATGCAGGTTGAGATTTATAACCTAAGGGGTGATATCTCCTAGGTGGAATAACCCAATCAGCTACTAGATTGAATGACTTATTAGCTGGTTTAGAGTTTTTGTAAGAGAAATAGTTTAAGTTTGCTCCTTCTGGGTTCGATGAATTCTTGTAAGTTCGTCGACCAGAGTTCGACGAATAGGGCTGAGATCGTTGATCTCAGCTCAGAGAATGACAGTAGTCATTTTCTGCGCCCCACGTTCGTCGACCTCTGCTCGACGAACCATATATAGTTCATCAATCGCAGTTAGACGAATTATTACAACTGAAGTTTGTGTTCAGCGTTCGTCGATCTGGGTTCGACGAACTGGCCACATTTTGTCGATCTGATTTCGACGAATGCTGCTGAACCTTGTTTTTATGAACTGTTTTCTGATTTCTGTTTCTCTTGTCTATATGTTTTGGAATGTTTTCAGACAATGGTTTGTTTATAATCTTTTCCTTTCCCTTGACAGAAATAAATTTAATAGGGGTTGTAAAAATATTTTTCTTAATTATGGGGGGGCAAACTTGATGAACCACCCAAGCCCATCTTACCATTTAATTTGGCATTCACTATGCTTGTTATGTCCATCAGCTTGAGACTTCTGCCATTGAGTTAACAGATTCAAGATTTCCTAATCTTTCTCTAAGAGTTTTTATTTCCTTTTCTGAGCTAATTAAATCTAAACACATGACTTTGAATTCAATTTTGAATGAATCATAATTAAAATCAAAATTTGAAAGAACCTGATCTGTCTCTGAGTCTGAGGCTGCTTCATCTTCAGATTCTCCTTTTGATCCAGAATTGCTCCTGGAGGCATCAATTGCCATAAGGCAAACCTCCTTGGATCTTGCTTCTTCCTCTACTTCACTTGAACTGGAAGAGGATGATTCTTCCTCTGTATCACTCCATGTCTCAGCAATAAAGCCATTGTCTTTTTTTTGTATTTACTGGAGGAGGGTCTGCTGCTGTGTTTTCTTCTGGAGTCTCTTTCTTTGGTTTTCTCCTTCTTCTGATTTTCTGGACATTCAGAGATGTAATGTCCATGCTTCCTGCTTCCAAAGCACACAACCTCCATGGTTGGTGTCTTGTCAAATCTGAGCTTATCATCCTGCCTGGATGATTTCCTTCTGAAATCCTTCCTAGCCATCTTATAGAATCTTTTTGCAAAGAGACTCATGAGTTCTTCATTTGAAGTTGAGGTCTCATTTCCTCAGATGCTTTGAAGGCTATGCTGTGATCCTTTCTCACTGGAGTTGTTGACTTCTAGTTTGCTGCTTCTCTTGATTTTATCAGCTGCACATAAGACTTTAATTTGCCTAGTAGAGATTCAGTTGATATCTCATTTAGGCTTCTGGCTTCTTTGATTGGCCAGATTCTGGAGTCCCATGAGCTAGGGAAGCACATCAATATATTATCATTCACATCTGTCAGGGTGATGTCCTTATCCAAGGTTTTGAGCTCATTGATGATTGAGCTCAACCTATTATACATGTCAGCTGCTAACTCAGCCTCATCCTTCTTGAAATTCTCATACAGGGATATGAGATTGGATATGTTGTCTTTCCTTTCATCTGCTGAACCAACTACCATTTGGTTGAGGGAATCCCAAATGTCCTTGGCTGAGGTGCACTCAGCCACCTTATGAAATATATCATCTGACATAGTTTGAGCCAAGATGTTCATTGCCTTAGCATCTGCCATTTTGGATTTCTTGTAAGCTTCATTGTTCTCTGGAGGAGGTACTGCAGTCATGTTTGTTGAGGTGCTTGTAGAAGCTGTAGGTGCTGGAGGTACTCCTGTCAAGATAGAAGAGAAAATATCCTCATCAATAGAATTCATATATAATCTAATTCTTGCCTTCTAGATGGCAAACTAGTTAAGATTGCAAACGGGAGGTCTGATGCTTGCATAATCTTTGTTTTGGGCCATTTCTGTGAAGAAATAAATCTAATAATAAAAATAAACAAACAGATCTAACAAGAGGGATCTTTGTGGTTCAGGTGTTAGCCTGTACAACCAATTAAGGTGTGGTGTTTTAACCAACCTCGCTTTGATACCAATTGAAAGTGCAGGTTAGATCTAAAATACTCTAGAGGGTGGTGAATAGAGTATTGTACTCACTACAGAACTTTTTACAACTTTTGTTGTAAGCCTAGGTGAACAAGTCAGCAAATAAAATAAATAAGCACAGCAAACTATCTAATCACAGAGCACAGTCAAAACAAAGAAAAGGGCAACCAGACGACACAAGAAATTTTATAGTGGTTCCCCAACCTGGGTGCATCCACTCTTCTACCACCCTGGTAGGAATCCACTCAGGTTTTTGATCAGGTGTCTGACACCAATGAGCTTTTGTTCAGGTGCTCAAAAACCAAAACCTCAAGTCTTTTAGTAGGAGACTTTCAAACATGAATAATTTTGAAGGGAATTGAAACCCTGTACCATAGTTGGAAAAGAGGTGATGGAGTCTTCTCTTTCTCAATGACAACTGAGAAGACTGTGGATTGATGTTAGCAGATTTGCTCCCCCTGAGATCAGGAAAATTGGAGCACTGCTACAGGGTGACAGGTATTCAAAAGCTGGAATGCCTGGACCAGAGATTGTTCAGGAACTTCTTTGATAGATAGAGTTTTGTTGTCCTTTTGAAGTTGTCCTGTAGAATTCAAGATGTTCTCTGGCCTGGGCTGATTGCAGTAGAACTTTAGATTTCTGTATGATTGTTATTCTATTCAATGTGTCTGTGTGTCTGACTAAGTGTATGCTTGATTACTTTCTCTTCTGTGTATTTTTCTGACTAAAGAATCCTTTTGAAATTTGAATGCTTGAGCAGTAATTGCAGTCGGCCTGGGAAGGAAGCGGCAATCAATGAATTCCCTAACTGTCCCATGAAAAAATGACATGAAATAATCCAAGATTAATTGCACGTTCTAACGGTAACATTCCGAGAAGATCTGACATTAAATACTCCGGTATCATCACCAAGAAACGGGACGGGAAACTGGAAAAGACCTAGGCTGGAATCGTCGAATGAAGAACACAATTCCTCGAGCTGAGTTTGAGTTCGTCGAGCTGAGCTTGAGTTCGTCGAGCTGAGCTTGAGTTCGTCGAGCTGAGCTTGATGAGTTCGTCGTGCTGAGCTTGAGTTCGTCGACCAAACAACATCACTTAGTCTTCTAGGGAATCTTGTCAATTCTGCTTCAATCTTCGACAAACTGACAATCTTCATCCGTCGACCAGAAATCGTCGAGCTGAGAACAGTTCTGGACTTTGTCAAAAATATTCTCCATCTACTGATATTCAGTGTCGACAAAACCTGGTGTCACTGATATCCCGGTGTCGACACAAATCTTCTGGTGTCGACATAAATCTGGTGTCGACTGATATCCTGTGTGTCGACATAAGTTGTCTAGTGTCGACACAAGCCCTAAGTGTCGACACAAATCCTCTGAATTCAGAATTCGTCGAGTAGAGTACTGAAATTATCGACCTCAGAAGTTGAAAACTTGAGCTCCAAGTTTGTCGATCTTAGAAACTTGTTCGTCGACCAAAGCCTGAAGTTGGACTTAGAAAAATTCTGAAGTTTCCCTGACTTTAGTCTGTTGAAGTAACCCAGTCTTCATTGAACAGAGAACAAGAATCGTCGAGCTCAGCACTAAGAATTATCTCACGATCGTAGAGCGCTGAACACCTTTCGTCGAGCTGAGTTCGACGAACGTGGAACTCATTTTACTTGGTCTTGAAATCCTCTAAGTCTAGAGTCTCTGATGGTCTTGATCACAGCTGCTCCATCTGATGTTGAACCTAAGGACTTGGCCTAGACTCTAGGACACAAATTGACCCTGGCTATACAGGTTGGGTCACATCCTAAGCTAGTGAACCTAGCCAAATCAACTAGGGATCCAACAGAGAACTTCATCGGCACCCTGAGGTCGGCTCGGCCCCAGGTAGACCCGTTGCACAGGCTCTCATCTAGCTGGCAGGTCCAAAGGCTCGCCTATGGGGGATAGGTTTGGTTTGGTAACTTCATCGGCGCCCCGAGCTCGCCTCGGCCCCAGGTAGATCCGCTGCGCAGGCTATCGTTAGCTGGCAGGCCCGAAGGCTCGCCTGTGGAAGGGAAGTTTTTGATCCTAGGAGACACTCCGACTCGGATACTCTGAGTAGGCCAAGAAACGCACCCGGAACACGGAATGAAGAGTAAGACCCCTTCAGGCAGGAGATGTCTCGGTCAGAGAAGATCTCGGCGGGGGAGGTCCCTGTCAAGGAAATCTCGCCAAAGTAATTTCTCGGCGGAAGGCTCCTAACAAACTATTCTTGGTCAGACAGCGAGAAGTGCTAGGCGAAAGCTTCGAACAGCTCGCACAGGTGTTGGGTATATTGGTCTAATGTACCTGATTTGAAGAAGCCTCACCCAACTCAATCATATACATCATAATGTATTTGATGTATGTTGAGTTTACTTGTGCAGGTTAAGAAATCACTGGACTGAAGCAAAAAGTTTCTATGTCCATGTGTCGACACCCAGAGGGAAAGTATCGACACTTAAGAATGCTTGTGTCGACACCCAGACAAGTAGTGTTGACACTTGGAGTCATTGTGTCGACACCTGGGATGCAGAGTCGACACCAGACAGAAAGTGTCGAGACTTGGAGCTGTGTCAACACTCAGTGTAGAAATGTGCAGACAGAATGTGTCGACACAAGGAGCTGGGTCGACACCCAGTGAAGCTGTGTCTACACCAGAAAGTGTCGACACTTGGAGCTGTGTCGACACTCAGCAAAAGTCTGCAAAGACTAAGTTAAAGTGTCGACACTCAGAACAATGTGTCGACACTCAACAAAAAGAGTCAGCACTTGAAGTATGTGTCGACACCCAGCACAATGTGTCGACACACAACCAGAAGAGTCTACATGTGAAGTAAGTGTCGACACCCAGCACAAAGTGTCGACACTCAGCTGAAGACTCTACACTTGAAGAAAGTGTCGACACAAGGAGCTGTGTCGACACTTAGCAAAGATCAGAAAGATCAACAGAATTATTCTAAGTACAAGTGTCGACACTAAGGGAATGTGTCGACACTCAGCTGAAGTCTCAACAAGAAGAAGGTGTGTCGACACAAGGAGCTGTGTCGACACTCAGCAAGTATCGACATTGAAGACTATGTGTTGACACCAAGAAGCAGTGTCGACACTTGACAGATTCAACACAAGAAGATGTGTCGACACAAAGGAGATGTGTCGACACTTAGAAGAATTCAGCATAAGCTAGAAGAACAAGTACTTGTGTCGACACACAATTTCAGTGTCGACACATGCAGAAGAATCTGTGTCGAGACATACAAGGAGTTGTGTCGACACCTTGTAGACTTGTGTCGACACTTACACAACATGTGTCGACACTTGGACTATAAGTGTCGACACTTAAAGACAGAAAGTCTCGACACTTACAGACAGTTAGAGATTTTCAAGAAATGACTGGATGACTTGACAGATGCCGTTCCAGCCGGTCTACAGTAACTGTCAGAGATGTCAGAAGTCAGTTATGAACCGGACCAGCCGGTTACCATGAAGAAGGCCTATAAATAGGCACATATAGTTTACAGAAACAGGAAGTCAAGGTTGTTCAGTAATTCAGATTGTGAATCAAGTTGAAGAACAATTTATTAAATTGGTACCCAGAGTATCAACACAAGAAGATCTTGCAGTCCAAGTGCAGATCTAAGAAGTTGGAGAGAGAGGGCTCCTTCCAAGAAATCAGCCTCTGGAACTAGGCTGAGAAGAAGGATTCAGATTCAATTCTGGATCTTAAGTAGCAGAGGTCAAGGAACTACTGCAGGAGGATTCAGTCTTATTCAGTTTTACTCAAGAAGCTTTGAAGAAAGCTAAGTCAGAGTGAATCCAGCTGAGTTCTTCCAAGAACTCATAAAGAAACTCTCAACTCCCCTCTTATTTCTGAGTTGTAGAGTTATTATTTGTAATACATCTTAACTTGTAGGATCCTTTGGATCTGAGTGAATTGTAAGCCTGTATTTATAAAGGCTGAGGGTAGGGCTTGTGAGCCTGAGTGTAGGAGATTTAGATCTCTGAGTGTAGGCCTTGGTTGGCTGAGTGTAGGCCTTGATTGGCTGAGTGTAGGCCTTGATTAGCTGAGTGTAGGCTTTGGGATAAAGCTGAGTTGTAAGGCTTTGGGCCTGAGGTGTAGGAACCAATTTGGGTTCTGAGACAGTGGAGGAGTTTGGCCGAATCTAGTATACTGCTAGATAGGTGAAGGGGGAAAGTAGATGTACCCATATCTTGGGGAACCACTATAAATCACTGTGTTGTGCTGTGATTGTGCTGTGTATGCTGTGAATGCTTTGTGATTGCTGTGCAAAAGTTAGAAATCTATTATAATAAACTGTTTGCTGCCATTAAAGTTAAATAAGGATTAGGTCACCTATTCACCCCCCCCCCCCTGTAGGTGTTTAGGTACCATATCTTTCAAGTGGTATCAGAGGGAGGTTACTCAAAAAGGACTAACAGTCTGAGGAGATCCTGTTTGGCAGATTCAGTGTAAGACAAAACACAGTTTCAAGAAATTCAAGAAAATCAAGAAACATGGGTTCTTATGAGAATCACAAGGAATTGGGTTCCATGAAATTACCCATATGCAGGAAAGAGATCTTTGGGATCTGGAAAGAAAGGGTAAGGCTATTTATGGAAGCCTCTGACCCTAGAATCTACATCACAGTAAAGGAAGGGCCTTATGTGCCAATGAAGATTTCAGTTTTGGATGCAAATCAGAGAACTCCAAAGGATTTCTCTGAGATGACTAAGGATGAGATTGTCCTAGCCACCATGGATAAGAGGGCACAGAACATAATAGTGAGTGCCATTGATGATGCAACTTTTCAGAATCTTATACACTACAAGACAGCTAGAGAGATGTGGGACACTCTTATAGTGTATATGGAAGGATCTGAAGAAGTTAGACAAGATAGAAAATCCTTGCTAAATCAGGAGTATGAGAGGTTTAGACAAGGTAAAGGTGATAGCATAACTGAGTGCTACAAGAAGTTCTACAGAATAGTTAATGAACTCATATCTTATGGAAGAGAGTTCAGTAACTATGAACTAAATGACAAGTTTCTAAGGTCCCTAACCAAAGATTGGGACACAAAGATCTGTGCCATTAGAGAAATGGCTAAGTTGGGGGAAATTCCTCCTCCTACACTGTTTGGCAAGTTATTGTCATATGAGATGCAGTTGACAGTGAGGAAAGAGGAGGAGAAATCAACAAGGACTGAACACAAGGAAAGATTAGTTGCTTTCAAGACAGAAGTTCCCAAAAAGTGCAGGAATAAGTCATCAACTCCACCTCCAGAGGTAGTTGATTCAGAGTCTGATGAGTTAGTCAGCACAAAGAGTGAGAGTAGTGAAAGTGATGAAGACTTTGCTGCCTTCACTAGGCACTTTCAGAAATTCTTGAAGAAGAAACAGTGGAGGTCAAGACCTTCTTCTTCAAAGGGAAAGAAAGTCTTTTATCAGGAGAAAAAGCCTTCAAAGAAAGACAGGAAGGGGACAAAGTCAAGCAGGGCAACTGGATCAATGATAGTGTGCTATTGCTGCAATAGACAGGGCCATGTTATTGCAGATTGTCTAGAGAAGAGAAAGGAATCTGGTGACAGGAAAAAGACTCACTTCAAAGGAAAGAAAGAGAAGTCTTTTGTAGCCAAGAAAGAGAAGACTCTATCAGATATCTCCTCTTCAGAAACTGAGTCTGAGGCTGAAGCCTACATAGGGCTGTTTGCTGAAGAAGAAGAGGATGAATTCATGCAGATCATGGAGTCTATTTATGAACAAGAAGATAGTCAATGCCAAGGGCTAATGGCTTTGACAGAGAGTGGCAAAATCCTGGAGCAGCCAGGACCCAGTCAGGTACAAGGTTCATGTTCAAGTTCAGTTTCTTGTTCTAGTTCAGATTCAGATTCTTCTTCATCAAGTGATGAGAATGTATCTGAGTCTGAGGATGATATTCATCAGCTTATAGCTGAATATAAGGTGCTGTTGCAAGCTTACAAGAAAAGCAAATCCCTAGCCAAAAGTCAGGCAAAGGAAATTGCTGATCTTAAAGCTGGTGCAACAGATTTTGAGAAGCAATTTGATCAAAAGTTGAATGAGATAGCTAGGTTGAAACACATAACAGTGATTCAGATGGGTACTATATCATTTAAGAATGATCAAATTAAGAGTCTGGAGATCAATCTTCAGAAGGAGAAGGACTTAGTTGCTAAGTTTTCTAAACCTAAGTCAGTGTTACCTTTAATTGATGATTTTGTTCATCATAAAGGCAAGGCTGGGCTGGGCTTTATTAGACCTGCAAGGACTGAGCAGTCCAAGTCCAAGTCCAAGGGCAAAGCCCCAACATTCAACAAGTCTGCTGTAGATAAGGCAGCAAAGGATGTACCTAAGCAAAGGTACAACAAGTTTGAATGCTAGTGCTGTGGCAAGGTTGGCCACTTTGCAGTGGACTGTTGGCACAATGCCAGTGCCAAGGGGTGTAGCAAGCTACATGGTGGAAAGCCAGTAGGTAGTTTTGTCAAGTTACAGACTAACAAGTACCAAGGACCCAAGAATTCTTTGGGTTCTAAGGTTCATTAATCTGTTTTGCAGGTGAGTCCAAGTGGCCATACCCCTACATGGTACTTGGACAGTGGATGTTCCAGACATATGACTGGAATAAGAAGATTACTAAAGGACTATATTCCAGTAAAAGATGGTCCAAAAGTAACCTTTGGTGGTTCTGAAAAAGGAATCATCAAAGGATTTGGTAACATTTCTGCAAACTTAGTTACCATTACTCAAGTGGCTTATGTTAAAGGGTTGAAACACAACCTAATAAGTATAAGTCAATTAAGTGATGTAGGGTATGACATCTCATTTATTAAAAATAGTTGTCATATCAAGAGGTCAAGTGATCAAGAGATCATTTTGACTGGTTATAGGAAGAGGAATGTCTACTGCCTAGACATTATGGTTGAGAACAATGGTTCTCCAGTTTGTCTTGTAGCTGATGAGACAGTCTCTCATTGTGTCAAATGGCACAAGAGGCTTGCCCATCTTAACTACAAGACTATTAGCAAACTCTTTAGCAAAGAGTTGGTGAGGAATGGTCCTCAAGTTAAGTATGTTAAAGATGGTATTTGCTCAGCTTGTCAAAAGGGCAAGCAGACTAAATCCACCTTTAGATGCATTGGAAACAAAGATGTTGTGAGGTGTCTATACCTCTTGCATATGGATCTCTTTGGTCCAATGCCAGTTCACAACTTAGGTAGGAAGGTCTATACCTTTGTAGTTGTAGATGACTACTCAAGGTTTTCCTGGGTGTTCTTCTTAAGATAGAAATCTGAAACACCTAGTGTCTTCTATAGCTTTGTCAAGCAAATTCAGAATGAACTAAATAGTACAGTGGTCAAAATTAGAAGTGATCATGGTACTGAATTTCAGTCTGATAGCATGACAAAACTGTGTGAAGACTTTGGGATATTTCAAGAATTCTCTTCACCTAGAACACCTCAGCAAAATGGCATTGCTGAGAGGAAGAATAGAACCTTGATAGAGGCTAGTAGGACCCTACTTAGTGATACTTCTCTGCCAGAGTATTTCTGGGCTGAAGCAGTTAACACTGCATACCATATTATAAATAGGGCTACCATCACTAAAAGGCTTAACAAGACCCCCTATGAAGTTGTGAAAGGCAGGAAACCAAACCTATCCTATTTTAGGATCTTTGGTTGCAAATGCTTCATACTTAACAATGGGAAGTCTTACTTAACTAAGTTTGCTGCCAAGTCGCAAGAGGGAATTTTTGTTGGGTACAGCAACAATAGTAAGGCTTATAGAGTCTACAACTTGACTACACAAGTTATAGAAGAAACTGTGCATGTAGTTTTTGATGAGACAAAACTTATTAATAATGAGTTGTCTAGTAGTATATGCAGCCCCACAGGTCTGACAAAGACAATGGACAAGCTTACTATAGAAGAGGTGCCTGCTGCAAGACAGCAAGTAGAAGACAGTAGCTATTGTCCAGGGGGAGAACTACATGTGCCAATTGCTGAAGAAATACAAGGAGTACAGAATGATGCAGATGCTGAAGTGGTTCAACCAGAAGTAAGATTGCCTCCAGCCAACAGGCATCTAAGAGATCATCCAGTAGAGCTGATTATTGGAGATCCAAGACAAGGAGTTCAAACTAGGAGCAGAAATCAGAATGCTGCAATCTATTCCAGTTTTCTGTCACAAGTTGAACCTAAGAAGTTTGAAGAAGCAATACAAGATCCACAATGGACTGAAGCAATGCAAGAAGAGCTTAATCAGTTCAAGAGGTGCAAGGTCTGGGAATTAGTTCCTAAACCTAAAGACCACAATGTAATTGGAACTAAGTGGATCTACAGGAATAAGATGGATGAACAAGGGTCATCATTAAGAATAAGGCTAGACTGGTTGCTAAAGGATATAGGCAAGAAGAAGGTATTGACTTTGATCAAACCTTTGCTCCAGTAGCCAGACTGGAAGCCATAAGAATGTTCTTGGCCTATGCAACCTATCAAGGATTCAAGGTATACTAAATGGATGTCAAGTCAGCATTCCTAAATGGTAATTTGAAAGAAGAAGTCTATGTGGAGCAGCCTTCAGGTTTTGTTGATCCAACTCTACCTCATCATGTCTATAGACTTAGGAAAGCTTTATATGGGTTAAAGCAAGCCCCTAGGGCTTGGTATGAAACCCTATCTAGTTTCCTCATTGAGAACAAGTTCTCAAGGGGGAAAATAGATAAGACTCTATTCCTTAGGGAATCTAGAGGCAAAGTTATACTAGTCCAAATATATGTAGATGACATTATATTTGGGTCTACTGAAAGCAGCCTTTGCAAAAAGTTTGCAAAACTTATGCAAGGTCAGTTTGAGATGAGTAGTATGGGAGAGCTGAAGTTTTTCTTGGGTCTCCAAGTTAAACAGACTGAAAATGGTTTATCCATATGTCAGTCCAAGTTCACCCTAGAACTCATAAGGAAGTATGGTATGGATTCATCCAGTACCATGAAGACTCCTATGGGTTCAAGTATGTCTCTTAGCAAGGATGATGCAGGGAAACCTGTAGATGAAACCTTGTATAGAGGGATAGTTGGCTCCCTATTATACTTGACTGCTAGTAGACCTGACATCATGTATGCTACATGTGTTTGTGCCAGGTATCAAGCCTGCCCTAAAGAGTCTCATTTGACAGCAGTCAAAAGAATATTGAGATATCTAAAGGGCACTCCCTATCTAGGCCTCTGGTACCCTAGGAATGGAGATTTTGATCTAACAGGTTATTCTGATGCAGACTTTATAGGATACAAAGAGGATAGAAAAAGTACTACTGGAACCTGTCAATTCCTAGGTGGGAGACTACTTTCATGGAGTAGCAAGAAGCAAACCAGTGTGGCTATCTCCACAACAGAGTCAGAATATGTGGCTGCAGGAAGTTGCTGTGCTCAACTTCTGTGGATTCAACATCAGCTAGAGGACTATCTATTTCAGGTAAGTAGAACTCCACTTTCTGTGATTCTACAAGTGCTATTTCAATAGCTAATAACCCTGTATCTCATAGTAGAACTAAACATATTGAAATTAAATATCATTTTCTTAGGGAGCATGTAGAAAGAGAAGATATTTTACTTGAATATGTTAATACAGATAATCAGATAGCTGATATATTTACTAAGCCCCTAGAAGAAGCTAAGTTCAATAGATTCAAAATTGAACTAGGAATGATAAACTTAGAATAAGTTTACAGAATTAAAATTGACTCAGTAAAAAGGTGTCGACACATAGACAAGTCTATGTCGACACAAAATAGTGGTGTCGACACTTCAGGAGAAAGGTGTCGACACATCCAGGACGTTGGTGTCGATACTTCAGAATGTTAGTGTCGACACATGATAAGTAGGTGTCGACACATCCAATATGGTGTCGACACTTATGTTTTACTCAGTATTTACTAAGTAAAGTCTCGACAATGTGTCGAGTTATGTTGTGTCGACACATAACCAAGTGTCGACACATAAAATCTGTTGACTAAACTTGTGTCGACACATGTGTGTCGAGACATTATACGTCTGTGTCGACACTTATTGCCAGTGTCGACACATCCTAAGATAGCTGTCCCGCCTGTTCATCTTCAAAATTAGACAGGTATAAATAGGGTTCTGTCTTTGTTTGTCGACACGCTTTCAAAGTTTCGAGACCAAAACTACTGTGTCGACACCTCTCTTTTCTAAAGACAAATTCTACAAACCCTAATGGCTCATAAGCTTGAGGAGAATGTTAACGAGGGCTATGAGCTAGTGCGCGGCGCGTTCGACGATGCAGATGCAGAAATTCAGGCTGTAGTAACCCTAGTCGCCGATTCTGGACTAGAATATCTCTTGTCTGAACCTACAAAGATTTGGAAGAAGGAAGTGCTCGAATTCCTTAATGGAGCTACAGTAGATGAATCTGGATTCAGAATCAAATCCAGAGTTCATGGAACTAAGGTCAAGGTTTCACCCAAAAATCTGAGGAAGGTGCTTCAGCTACCAAAAATTCAAGATGAAGAAGAGGTTACTGCATCCAAGACCAGGGAAGCTCTAACCTGGTGTGGTCTTGATCCTAAGATGAAGATAGGATTTGTATTCAACAGAAAAGGCATGAATAATCAAGGGAAGTTCATGTCTGAGATTGTGGGCAAAGTCTTACTCAGCAAGACTAGACGGTATGACAGAGTGTCTGCCCATATGTTTGGCCTCATGACAAGAATTATCTTCACTCTGAAAACAGACTGGTCTCAAGTGATTTATGAAAAGATTAAGGATAGCTTGAAGCAGCCCAATCTGGGCAGGATCATTAGTCTCTACCTAGCTGGTACCATACCAGAGGTAATGAATACTGCTGCAGGCAGCAAGATCAACCATTTGAGGAAGATGGATCTAAGGATCTTTTCTAGATGGGACAGGGTGTTCTCCAAGGAAATGCCAACTCCAGAGAAGACAGTTACTAAGAAAGATTCTCCTCAAAAGAAGAAATGGAAGACAGCTCCTGTGGCACAGGAGTCCTCCAGCAGTTCAGGGAGTGAAGAACAAGTTATTTTCACTCCTAATGATCATGAGGAAGTGGCTGCAGAGAAGACCCCTGCTGCTCAAGATATTGCTGAGATCCAGGGGGAGCTACCACAGGCTAGCCCCATCCACAGGGATCAAAGCCAGGGGGAGCCTCCAGTTGTAGAAGAACCATCTACACAGGACAGTGAGCAAGCCACCATCATCATGCAAGAGGTACTCACTGACCTAAATACTTTAGAATATCTTATAAAAGATGCTGATTTGTCTGATGTTCCTCAGCAAACTCAGCTGCCTAGTCAAGAACCAGATGTTGTTATCAAAGACACATCTGTTGTTCCAATAGTTGAAGAGCAAAGAATGTCTCCAGCTCAATCACCTCAAGAGTTCACCATGGAAGATCTATTTCTTAATCTAGATCAAGTTGATTTTGACATGGACAAAGAAGCTGCTGGAAGAGATACTGCTGCTGCTGAGGGGGAGCAAGTACAAGATCTGGAAGAGCCTATTAGGCCACGAAATGAGAAGGCACCTGATGTGCAAGTTGAAAAACCTCAAAGCCCTAAGGATAGGGTTGAGATAGCCAGCACTTCTGCCTCTGAAGATGAGGAGAGTGCTAGGACAAAGAAGAAGAAATTATATGTTTTTAAAAGGAGAAGTCAGAGTTACAAGAAAGCTCTGCAATCTATAGCCCCACAACCTATAATTCAACAAGCCCCAACTGTTGATTATAGTGCCTTAATGATTGCCATGCAGATAAAACTTGATGAACAAAGAAAGGCTATAGAGGCTTATGTGGATGAAGGGCAGAAGATATTACAATTTGATCTGGCCCAAGATATAAAATCCATAAGGTTTAAGATGAACCTTAACAAGAAGGAAATGACTGACTGCTTTCACAAGGGTGGAAATGCAGTGGTGTATCTGGCAACACACCAAGAGAAGATCAAGGCACAGGTAGATGATATAGTATTAAAGCAAGGATATGTGCTGGAAAATCAAATCAGATTGAATGACAATTTGACTGATTCCCATAATGCTATAATCACTGAGTTGAAGAACAAGGCTGATGAACCTTCTACATCTACTGCTGCTGCTAAAACAGAATTTGACAAAGCCTTTCAACAAGAAATTTCTGCTGTCAAGACTGCCATCCAAGCCTCTCAGAAAGCTATATCTGATCAACTGCAAAAGCTCAAACCATTCTTTAAAGAGGGAATCAGATACTTGGATAGTCAGATCAGGTTTCAAAAGGATGATGTCAGAGACCATATGGCTAGAGAAGTCATAAAGGGGGAGAGAGTTTTAGTCAAAGCTAGCTCTGACCATGCTAAATGGATATCTAATTCCATCAGAGCTACACTGGGCTATCCTCCGCTCTGTGATGATGATAATGTTGCAGAATCTGGGATTCAAACTGTATATCTTGGAGGAGAGCAACCAGAGGTAGCTCAAGTGATATTTCCTCCACCAGATTTTGACATGGTGCAAGCTGATATTCATCATATGTATAGCCCACCTGAGGGCAAGGACCATGTTCATATTGAAAAGGTTGTTCAACCTATGTCTGAAGCCATGCAAGAGGCATTGCAGAAGGAGGAAGAGACAAGGCTGTCTAAAAAGAGGTTTAGGGAACAAGCAGAACAAAAGCCAGATTTTGAACAGTGGAGCCCTACCTCTAGGAATATAATTTTAACTGCCTGGAAAGCTGCCAAGGACAATACACATGACAGGAACAAATGGTTCTTTGAAGCTGAATGGAGAAAACATGAGATCAGGTAGGAAGCAATAGTTCAATTCAGAAGGAAGGCTAAGATGGGAAAGCTACCTCCTACTGCAGTGGAGCCTACCAAGTACTTTCCCAAGCCATATCATTATTTTGAGAGGCAGAAGATCAAGGCAGAAGAACTCAAAAAGAAAGATCTAAAAGACAAGAAGCCTGCTGTTGCTGAAACTGCTGAAGCCCCTGTCAAAGCTCAAGTCCAACCTGGCAAAGGCATAGTTATCAAAGAACCAGACCAGAAATAGATTAAGAATTGACTTGAAGATTGTTGTAATCATTTGAATGTAAAACATTTTTGTAAACCATTGAAGATGTATTAGAAAAATGTTAGAACAATATATGATAAATATATTTCATGATTGTTTTGAGAATGTGTATATTTCTTGTTTGTTCTGAAATGATGAATGTGTATACATGTGTGAATTATTACATGTTTATGTTTACCCTGCTGTATATAATCTGCTTTACATCATTTTGTAATTTTTAATTATGAATGGTGTATATCATTGACTAAGGGTTATGACTTCTCCAAATAGGGGGAGATTGTTGGGTACATTGGTCTAATGTACCTGATTTGAAGAAGCCTCACCCAACTCAATGATATACATCATAATGTATTTGATGTATGTTGAGTTTACTTGTGCAGGTTAAGAAATCACTGGACTGAAGCAAAAAGTTTCTAAGTCCATGTGTCGACACCCAGAGGGAAAGTATCGACACTTAAGAATGCTTGTGTCGACACCCAGACAAGCAGTGTTGACACTTGGAGTCATTGTGTCGACACCTGGGATGCAGAGTCGACACCAGACAGAAAGTGTCGACACTTGGAGCTGTATCGACACTCAGTGTAGAAATGTGCAGACAGAATGTGTCGACACAAGGAGCTGGGTCGACACCCAGTGAAGCTGTGTCTACACCAGAAAGTGTCGACACTTGGAGCTGTATCGACACTCAGCAAAAGTCTGCAGAGACTAATTTAAAGTGTCGACACTCAGAACAATATGTCGACACTCAACAGGAAGAGTCAGCACTTGAAGTATGTGTCGACACCCAGTACAATGTGTCGACACACAACCAGAAGAGTCTACATGTGAAGTAAGTGTCGACACCCAGCACAAAGTGTCGACACTCAGCTGAAGACTCTACACTTGAAGAAAGTGTCGACAGAAGGAGCTGTGTCGACACTTAGCAAAGATCAGAAAGATCAACAGAATTATTCTAAGTACAAGTGTCAACACTAAGGGAATGTGTCGACACTCAGCTGAAATCTCAACAAGAAGAAGGTGTGTCGACATAAGGAGCTGTGTCGACACTCAGCAAGTATCGACATTGAAGACTATGTGTCGACACCAAGAAGCAGTGTCGACACTTGACAGATTCAACACAAGAAGATGTGTCGACACAAAGGAGATGTGTCGACACTTAGAAGAATTCAGCAAAAGCTAGAAGAACAAGTACTTGTGTCGACACTTAATTTCAGTATCGACACATGCAGAAGAATCTATGTCGAGACATACAAGGAGTTGTCTCGACACCTTGTAGACTTGTGTCGACACTTACACAACATGTGTCGACACTTAAAGACAGAAAGTCTGGACACTTACAGACAGTTAGAGATTTTCAAGAAATGACTGGATGACTTGACAGCTGTCGTTCCAGCCGGTCTACAGCAACTGTCAGAGATGTCAGAAGTCAGTTATGAACCGGGCCAGACGGTTACCATGAAGAAGGCCTATAAATAGGAACATACAGTTTACAGAAACAGGAAGTCAAGGTTGTTCAGTAATTCAGATAGTGAATCAAGTTGAAGAACAATTTATTAAAGTGGTACCCAGAGTATCAACACAAGAAGATCTTGCAGTCCAAGTGTAGATCTAAGAAGTTGGAGAGAGAGGGCTCCTTCCAAGAAATCAGCCTCTGGAACTAGGCTGAGAAGAAGGATTCAGATTCAATTCTGGATCTTAAGTAGCAGAGGTCAAGGAACTACTGCAGGAGGATTCAGTATTATTCAGTTCTACTCAAGAAGCTTTGAAGAAAGCTAAGTCAGAGTGAATCCAGCTGAGTTCTTCCAAGAACTCATCAAGAAACTCTCAACTCCCCTCTTATTTCTGAGTTATAGAGTTATTATTTGTAATACATATTAACTTGTAGGATCCTTTGGATCTGAGTGAATTGTAAGCCTGTATTTATAAAAGGCTGAGGGTAATGCTTGTGAGCCTGAGTGTAGGAGATTGAGATCTCTGATTGTAGGCCTTGGTTGACTGAGTGTAGGCCTTGATTGGCTGAGTGTAGGCCTTGAATGACTGAGTGTAGGCCTTGATTGGCTGAGTGTAGGCTTTGGGATAAAGCTTAGTTGTAAGGCTTTGGGCCTGAGGTGTAGGAACCAATTTGGGTTCTGAGACAGTGGAGAAGTTTGGCCGAATCTAGTACACTGCTAGATAGGTGAAGGGGGAAAGTGGATGTACCCATATCTTGGGGAACCACTATAAATCACTGTGTTGTGCTGTGATTGTGATGTGTATGCTGTGAATGCTTTGTGATTGCTGTGCAAAAGTTAGAAATCTGTGATAATAAACTGTTCACTGCCATTAAAGTTAAATAAGGATTAGGTCACCTATTCACCCCCCCCCCCTCTAGGTGTTTAGGTACCATATCTTTCAACAGGGTAAAGAGGGATGGCCTCATGCTGAAGGTCACACGAGCAATGTTACCAGCAGACGGCTTTCGGCAGAATGCGGAAACGAAACGTCTAAGCCCATGGATCTTTTTACAGGTTCCCTCCTATCCATCACTAAGGAAGACTACCCTAGGGAGGCCAAGGGCCTCGGCGGGAGCATTCTTAAGAAGCACTCGGCCACAACAATTGTTTCAAACGCATTTGCAATAAAAAGAAAATGGCATGAATACAAAATATTTACAATTTATTTTATATAGTTATAAGTCCGAGAGCGTTCTCGCTCAGTACAACAAAAAGAAAAGAAAAGAGGGGCCCCTCAGGGAGACACGTTGTACCCCTCTGAGCTCACGCTTGAGCTACCGCTGGAGCTCTCGCCTGAGCTCTCCCCGGATGTCTCGCCACTCGCGGCAGGGGATTTCGGGACATCTAAAGGCGGGAATCAGGCGCGCCTGGGGGCTTCGGGACGGGCTCTAAGAGCCATAGGACGAGCTGGCGAGCAGTGATGGTCTTGCCTCTCCCGTCCAAGCAACTGACATCTCGCATCATCTCCAGGGTCAGCTTGACTGTGGCTTGCGCGTTGTCCTGGAGGAGATTGTCGATGTCGTACACAGAATAGTAGCGGCTCTCCAACCTTTCATCCAGTGGAGGAGGGGGCGCAGTCGCCTCCAATCGCCAGAGCTGGTCCCTCAGTAGGACATTCTTGTATCGCGCCTGGGCTAGCTCTGCGCGAAGCGCCACGGCTTGAGCGGAATCTTGTATAGAGAGAGGTTAGCATGAAAGGAAAATAATGAAGTTTTAATCTGCAGTCGCGAGAGTGAGCGCCGCGAAAGTTCTCGCTTACCTCTTCCGCCTGGCGCAAGGACAGTAGTTACGTGGCATCTGCTAGCTCTTTCTTCAAGGCAGTCGCCAGAGCCACCGCCTCCTCCCTGGCTCTGAACATATCCTGGAAGTTGCCTTCGATGGTGATACTCCGCCGAGCGATCATATGCGCAAGCTCAATCTAGTGCATCAAGGCCCGGGTGGATTCATAGGCCAGGAGCTTGGTGGACATCCTGTCGTAGACGCTGGCGTTCTCCCGGCTGTAGAGGTCGTAGCCCAAGGAGAAGGCCTCGCTGGTGTCCTCATCGCGCTCGGCCCAACTGGGTAGAAAAGATGATATTGAGACCCTGTTGGTGTCAGGGTCCCACTGAAGCAGCGGCTTGTTTTCGCATCCAGGCACTTCATGCCGAGACCAAAATTACGGTGACCCCGCGGCACCTTTCCAGGCGGAGACTGAGCGGCGGTCTCGGTGGCAGCTCCCTCGCCATCTACTATGCCGGGGGCCGGGGGTTCTCGGCATGTGCCTCGGCGCCACCCCTGGTGACCGCGAGCTCGCTGGCGGCCTGCAGGATCTCTTCGAAGAAGCGGCAAGCAGCGGAAGGTTGGGATGGCGGCACCGCAACGGCTTTACCCTTCTCGGCAGAAGTTATTTTGGGCCTCTTGAGCGGTGGGGGCAGAGGGGCGCTGGGCTTTCGCTTCCTGGCATTGATCGAAGGAAGCGGGGCCGACTCGTCCCGACAAGCTTGAGCCGCGGCATTCGCGAGAGCCAACTGGTCTCTCGCAGATTTGCTCTCGGTAGCGTGAGACTCGTTGAAGGCTTGGTGATGGGGGATCTCGCGCTCTCCTGCGGAAGCGACAACACTCAGTTATAATCTTAAAAAGAAGGGGAATAACAAGACAAAGGCGAGACCATACCTTCTCCTGGAGGCACGGGGAGGAGTGAATCGACGCCCCGCCGGAGGAATTGGACGTCGAAATCCTTGGTTTCAAAGAACTCAAGGCGGGCGCTCTCGCACGAGCCCAAGGTGGGCGGCTTGTAAGCGGCGTCCTCGTATTGAATGGGCGCGAGAGGCACGTTCCCGAAATCGCCGGAAATGAAGATGAACCTCTCGCCCTAGTGGTGGTGCTTGTTGGCGAGACTGGTGGTCTTGAGTAGCTGCCATGAAAAGAAGACCACCCCTCCCTTGGCGCGGAAGGTGAACAACTTCTGGAAGATAGGGAGGCTAAACTCGATCGTCTCAGATCGCATGTAGCAGATGAAGGCCACCAGGATCGCGATCGAGTTTGGATTCAAATGCGCGGGAACCACTCCATAGTACCAGAGGGCCTGGCACATCTGGCGCCAGAGGGGGAGGCGGAAGCCAACCTCAAAGTGCTCAAGGGGGGGGGGGGGGGGGGGTATGGCGAGCTCCCCCTCCCCCGCGGTGTTTACCTTGTCGTGGTTGCCGGGGTTTCACACAGAGAAGTCGGCGGGAACATAACGAGTCTGGGTCAGTTGGAACTCCTCCATGGTCAGGCTGCAGGAGGGGAACAGATGATTCTTGAAGGCTTCCGCGCAATTCGAATGTCCCTCGCTTCCGCACGGCATCGTGCTTGAGAGGTTGTAGGCGAGGTCTTCATAAGAGAAGCGAGAGCGAGAACAGCGAGAATATCGAGAACAGGAGGAGGAAGTGGAAGCAAGCGGGAGCTTTCGGCAAACCGCGAGAGCAACAAGAGAAAAGATACAGGAATCAGATCGGAGAAATAAATATGGTAGGTGGACTTCTCTATTTATAGAAAGTCGTGATCATCATGACAATTCCCAAAAAGGCGGCGGGGGTACAGCCGTCACTCCCTAAGTCAGCGGCGCCTCGGTTTCCCGCCCAGGATTGACAGCGACTGACAAATCTGATTAGAGCAAACATTTTGAGATGACGCGCGATAAGTCAAACGAGCGGAAACAGGGTTACTCTCGCCGAGCGAGAGCTGAATAAAAAATAATAATAATGACAAAGGCAGTCAGGAGTTACTCTCGCCGAGCGAGATCTGAATAAAAGGTAATAGTAATAATAGCAAAGTTATTAGTTACAAACTGATGAAAATAAATATGGGTACATTAGGGAAGGGGAAGGCCGGGGGCAAGAAAGGGCGAGATCTCGCGAATCAGTAGGGTTCCCACCGCCATCGTCCTCGTTCCCGCTGCCTAGTCCTCGGTGGCAACTGTGGGTTGAAGAAGGACGACAAGACGGTGCATCCTAGGTTGATCCGGCGAGACTGGTCTCGGATCCGCACGATGCACCTTTCGGGAGAGGACCCGGCGGTAGGCCCACCTGACCGATCCGTCTCGCCTGTGAAGTAGTCCCGCTCTAGGGCCTCAAACCTCTTCTCCACCGATTGGAGGAACTCTCTCGCCACGGAGTCATGGGCCCGCTCCCGCCAGATAAGCTTTGATAGGAAGGCAGCAACCTTCTTCCCCCTCCTTTTAGCGCTCCCGGCACTGGTCAAGATTTCCTCCATCTCGTCAAATGAAGGAAAGGGGGAGCTCTCGCCGTCCTCCCCCTCTCTATCTTCGTCGCCTTCTTCATCTTCTTCATCCTCTACGTCAGCTCCCGACCGTGAGCCCGGATCCCCTGATAAAAGAATTCCAGTCATGGTGAGAGCTAAGCAACAATGGTGATAAGCATACCGCATACTTACAGTATGGCGATAACCACCGGTCGACGACAGGCGAGAAGGCCCAGCCCCCTCCCCCCTCCCCCAGTTCCAAAGAGTAGGTGGATCGACTTCCCTTTTCTCGGGGGGAAGATTTAACAAGTGGTGATCCCGGCTTGGCCGGAAGGGGGGAGGTCACCTCTCCCGCGGGATGGCTGGCATCCTGTGGAGCTGCAAAATATTCGACAGCCATTCCTCCCGCCGGTAGGGAGGAATCAACCGCAAGGGCATGCCGATTAACGACACTTACTTCGTTATAACGGGTAGCGAGACCCGGCTGGGCGGAAGTTGGTGCTGCGGGAAGACAATTCAGTATTCTGAGACTTAATTTAAGAGCAAGAGTGGAAAAGATACCTGCAGTTATCGAGGAGTCAGGAGGAGGAGCGACCTCCGAGACCCGCGGTTGGTTCTCAGGAGGACGAGATGATGAGTCCAAGGGCTCCCGCGGGGACCTGACGTCGCCAGGGACCGTTTCCTGTGAGAAGTATCACGTCAGCTATAAATTCTCCTACATAAGCAACTAATGGTTTCAATGATTAGCTATTCAGACATACCTTCTGCGGAGAGGGATCACCCGCGCGACTTGGGGTCGGGCTAGGCGGGCTCTTGTTCTCGCGAGGCAGGTCCCGCTGGACCACCTTCGCCTCCTTTTTCTTCTTTGGCTGAGAAGGCTCAGCGGCTGACGACTTTCTCGCTAGCTGATAATACGATTTGCAGTCAATTTTATTAGGATATTTTCGGGGTTTTAAAGCAAATCATGTCCTGTAAAGTACTTATTTTGATTGCCCTTTGTATATATTTTTGTCTCTAATGCGTTATTTTCTGCTTTTTGCAGGTTTTCATGGCTTTCAGCCGAATTTTGCTGTGATACGCCCTAAGGTCACGCCCTACCAGGGCGTGTACCTAGGGCATGTGACCCAGAGGAATGAAGCAATTGGTCCGAAACTGCATTCCGTGGAAACTTCGTGAACACACCCTCTGTCACGCCCGTGTCACATCCGACACGGGCATGTTCTAGAGGCGTGTCCCCAGGTTCCGAGGAATCGCCGCAACGCGCTCGTTTTTCTCGCTCCACCGTCGCACCAAAAGTGTCACGCCTGACCCGGGCGTGACATATGGGCGTGTACTTCAGCAATTCTGCCCGTCACCTCCAGCATTCAATTTCAGCTCAACAAAGTCAAGCCGCAAAGAACACGGCCCAGGTACACGCCCTACCAGGGCGTGACCTGTGGGCGTGTACCTCAGCTACTTCGCCAGAATTAAATTCCAGCCCGAAAAAGTCGCACCGAATGTGTCACGCCCCAGGGTCAC
This sequence comes from Platanthera guangdongensis, assembly GCA_039583875.1. Taxonomy (NCBI): domain Eukaryota; kingdom Viridiplantae; phylum Streptophyta; class Magnoliopsida; order Asparagales; family Orchidaceae; genus Platanthera; species Platanthera guangdongensis. The sequence continues at coordinate 78,635,192 of CM077156.1, read as the reverse complement.
GCCCGACCCGGGCGTGACAGGGGGGCGTGACCCGACCCGAAAAAATCTATAAATAGAGCCCAACTCTAAGGGTTCAGGGACACCTTTTGCATTGAGAGGGGAGGTTCTGTCCTTTGTATTTTTGAACTTTTTTCAAGCATGTCTCTTAAATTTTAGTTCTTAGCTCTAGCTTTATGCTTTCCCTGTATTAGTTCCTAACTTCGTTCTGTAGTATAATGTTAATGATAGTGTAGTTTACCTTCCATGCACTTGTAATCTCTAGTTTTCAAGTTGTAAGATCCCTCTGTTTCCATTAATAAAAAGTGTTGTTTTCTTTTTCCTTTCTGCTCTGTTTTCATTATTTTTCTTCTACTCATCCCCCCTCTTCCACCTCACCATGATTAACTAATCCTCCATGTACTCGATCTTGATGATCCGAGGTTTGAGTGATTAGGTTATGATGCTTTGAAATCTTACCTTTTCTTTTTAGGGTTTAACCTTGAATTACTCTTGATTTATCACGGGTTGGAGGTATATCATTGATATATACTCTCCACCTTTGCTTTCATTCTGGGCTAGCCGAGAGGCCGAAAGTTTGAAATGAGCACTCAAGAGTAAAGGGAGTTGTTCGCACCCCTCGAGAGAGGCAGACGTTCAAATCTCCCGGATTGGAGTAAAATCCAATAGTGGGGTTCACCGCGTAAAGCGAGTTTTAGGCGTCCTATTTAGGCGAGAGTCGGTCGGACCTTCCTACACTCAGTTTGGCACGGCCTTCGAGAGAAGCGTGTCAATATTCATGGAACCTCCACGGTCAAGGACCTTTACCCTAATTAGCTTAGGTTTATTTATCGTATTTTTTTAACCACTCTTGCCGAGGTGATTTCTGATCAAGTGCATTTTCCCCTCATCGTTCCTAAGCTTTAGTTTAATCGCTCTTTTAGCTCTCTTTATCTTTTCATGCAAGTAGCTCTCTTTCATTACAAGTAGTTATCTTCCTTTAGTACGTTTAGCTTTCTTCTAAAACCTAATTTTTCCGTCGATAAAATAATAGATTTCATGTGAGTAAGCATACTCAACTGTTCCCGGATTTTAATACGACAACTGTGTCCCCTAGCTGCATTTCGATAGGTATACTTGCCTTGTTGGATTGATAGTTTGGTTATTTTCTCCTTGCAAATATCTAAGAGACAATCAAGTTTTTGGCGCCGTTGCCGGGGAAGCAACGCTCGTTGATAAATTGAAAACACGAATATATTAATTTTATCACTTCTCTTTCTCACCCTCTTTCTTAAAATTTTTCCGCCTACTCACTTGAGTTAAATGGTTAGATTTTGTTCAAGCAAGTGTGCGTATTTTTAATTTTTCCGCCTACTCACTTGAGTTAAATGGCTGGATTTTGTTCAAGCAAGTGTGCGTATTTTTATTTTTCCGCCTACTCACTTGAGTTAAATGGAAAGATTTTATTTCAGTAAAGTGTGTTTACTTTCTGTAGAGTGCGTGAGTGTTAGCTTTTATTTTCCGCCTACTCGCTCGGAGTTAAATAGCTGGATTTTAATTACCGCCTACTTAATAGAAACCCACATCACAAATTTTTCTACACCACCCAACTCTCTCGAAAAGGGCAAAGTGGCTCTAAATGCCACTATCTTGTCTAGTACCTTGCGAACCCTTCACTGGGTAGCCCTTGGGAAGTTCGGGAGTTAAAACATAAAAAACTCTATTTCAAAAAAAAACAAACTTCATTAGCTCTTTTATTTTCTAGTCTTTCTTCTCCTCTTTTCTTCTAGTGTATGACCCGCGGAAGTCCGTCGGTTACTTTGGACCTGGACCACGAAATTGAGCGTACTCTTCGGAGAAGATCGCGATTTCAAGGCCCTATTACCCAAGTGCCGGTTGAGGATTCCGAGTCATTTTATACCTTAAGAATGGAAGAACCCAACGTGGAGGAAGCCGTGCAAAAGCCTATGTCCTATTATGCACGACCGAATCTCGAGGGTACAGAATCTAGTATAGTTCGCCCTGCAATAGCAAATAATAATTTCGAACTAAAGCCTAGCATAATTCAAATGGTGCAGCAGTATGTGCAATTTGACGGGCTTCAAGATGAAGATCTGAACGCACACATAGCCAGCTTTCTTGAGATTTGTGACACCTTCAAGATAAATGGTGTCACAAATGATGCTATTAGGCTAAGATTATTTCCTTTCTCTCTTAGAATTAAGGCTAAGCAGTGGCTGAACACCCTTCCTAAAAATAGCATAACTACTTGGACGCAATTAACTGAAAAATTTTTGGCGAAGTATTTTCCGCCTGCTAAAACTGCAAAACTTAGGAATGACATTTCTGCGTGTGGACAAATAGACTCTGAGACCCTTTACGAAACCTGGGAAAGATTTAAAGAATTATTAAGATGATGCCCACATCACGCTCTGCATGTATGGTTGCAGGTGCAGACGTTCTATAATGGGCTAAATCAAAGCACAAAGCAAATGATAGACGCAGCTTCTGGCGGTACTTTAAACCATAAGACCCCGGAAGCATCTCTTGAGCTGTTTGAGGACATGGCCATGAACACTTACCAGTGGAATGTGCCTAGGACCCGCCCAAAAGAACCTGTAGGTCTCTTTGAAGTGGACAACGTCTCCCAACTCGCACTGCAAGTTGAAATAATAAGCAAAAAAATTACGGAGATGACGCTGCCTCTGCCCCTCAGGTATGGGAATCTGCAACTCCTCCCGCCAAACATTTGGATTATGTAAATAATATGCCTAGAACTGCTTTTAATAATTTTTCTGCTGTAAATTTTCATCCTCCTGGTTTTAATTTTTCGAATAGTTATTATCTTGCGTTAAGAAATCATCCGAATTTTTCGTGAAGCAATCCATCGAATGATGTGCGCCCGCCACCGCAAAGTGATTTTTCTGCACCACCACCACCTCCTCAAAGTTTTCCAAAACCTCCAAATGTGGAGGAAATGTTTTCAAAATACATGAATGCTAATGACGCTACGATTAGAACCTTAACTGGAAGTGTTAAAAATTTAGAAAACCAGGTAGGACAGCTCGCTAAAATGATTTCTGAGCGACCCGTAGGGTCTCTTCCTTCCAATACCGAACCCAACCCGAGAGATCAAGCGAAAGCTATAACTCTTCGGAGTGGGAAGAAAGTTCCCGGTACGATAAGTGAAGAGCCCGAGGCAATCTCCGCTCCCGCTTTAAAAAATCAAAGCTCCGTTCCCGTTTTAAAAATTCCACCCTCTGCCGAAGAAATTATCACCCCTATTTTAGAAAAAGAACTCACTCCACCACCCACCTTTAAAAATAATCCATCCCCACCAAACACTTCCGAACTTAATAAACAACGACAGGATGATCTATACACCCATTTTTTTAGAAATGTTTAAACAAATCCACATAAATCTGCCTTTCCACGAAGCCATATCCCAGATGCCGAAGTACGCAAAATACCTTAAGGACCTCCTGACCAACAAGAAGAAGTTAGAGAACCTTTCGCATGTCACGTTAAATGCCGAGTGCTCGACGGTTTTGACAAACGGATTACCGAAGAAAATCAGTGACCCGGGTAGTTTCTCTATCCCGTGTGTCTTTGGTGATCTCTTTATCAAACACGCTTTAGCCGACCTAGGTGCGAGTATTAATCTTATGTCCCTCTCGTTGTTTAAAAAGTTAGGAATTGGTAGTCTCAAACCCACACGCATGAGTATCCAGCTCGCCGACAGATCAGTCAAATACCCGTTAGGAATAGTGGAGGACGTCCTAGTCAAAATTGACAAGTTCATCTTCCCGGTGGACTTTGTCATTTTGGACATCGAAGAAGACGTCGAGGTTCCCCTGATCCTTGGCCGACCCTTCCTTGCCACCTCCCGAGCTATCATTGACGTAAGCAATGGTAAGCTCTTCCTTCGAGTAGGCGACAATGAAGTAACTTTCTCTATCACCCCCTCGATGAAGAACACACTAGCTAATGATGACTCCTGTTTTTTCATAGATACCGTAAGTGAAGAATCCTCCTCTCACACCTCTGATTTTGAAGAAGAATTTTCCAATTTTTGTTCCTCTCCTACTCCTCCAACTGAATCTCTACACCTAAGTGAAGAATCCTCCACCCGCCTTTCTGATTTTGAAAAAGAATTTTTTGATTTCTGTTCCTCTTCTACTTTTCCAACTGAATCGCTGCACGAAGCCGCCATGGCCGCTAGTAACACCCCTTTTAATTTTACATATAATAAAGTGTACGAGGACATAGTTTTTGAAAAAGAACGAATTTCTAAAAGCTCATATGAAAACCCCCCTACCTTGGAACTGAAAGAACTACTAGAGCACCTTCGATACGCTTTCTTAGAAAAGGACTCCAAGCTGCCTGTCATAGTTTCGGCCTACCTCATGGATGCACAACAGGATGAACTTCTTTCAATTTTACGAAAGCATCGCCAAGATATTGTTTGGCAGATATCTGATATTAAGGGCATAAGCCCATCTTTCTGCACTCATAAAATCTTAATGGAAGATAATTCACGTAACTCTATACAACCTCAGCGCCGTATAAACCCAAACATGAAAGATGTAGTTAAGGGTGAGGTTATGAAATTGTTAGACGCAGGAATTATCTATCCTATATCCGACAGTAAGTGGGTTAGCCCAGTATAGGTAGTACCAAAGAAGGGAGGGATAACGGTAGTTAGTAATGAAAATAATGACTTAATCCCGACTCGGACGGTGACCGGATGGCGAATGTGTATAGATTACCATAAGTTGAATGATGCCACCCGCAAGGATCACTTCCCCTTGCCGTTCATTGATCCGATTTTAGAACTACTTTCCGGACATAGCTTTTATTGTTTTCTCGATGGCCTCTCGGGGTATCTTCAAATCCCCATCTCCCCCGAGGACCAGGAGAAAACTACGTTTACTTGTCCCTTCGGCACCTTCGCCCACCGAAGAATGCCATTTGGATTGTACAATTCGCCAGCTACATTCCAACGATGTATGCTCACCATCTTTGACAAGTACGTAGAAAGCATTATGGAAGTTTTCATGGATGATTTCTCCGTGTTCGGGAATTCCTTCGATAGTTGCTTAGAGAACCTTGAAAAAGTCTTAGAGTGATGCGAAGAAACTAACCTCGCCTTAAATTGGGAAAAATGTCATTTTATGGTGAGGGAAGGGTTAGTTTTGGGACATAAAATTTCTGAAAGGGGTATTGAAGTAGACGTTGCGAAAATAGAAGTTATCGAGAAGTTGCCGCCACCTACGAACATAAAAGCTATAAGAAGTTTCCTGGGTCATGCGGGTTTCTACCTCCGCTTCATTAAGGACTTTTCCAAAATCACCAAGCCCCTTACCCATCTCTTAGAAAAAGATGCCCCATTCATCTTTGATGACCTCTGTCTAGCTGCCTTCAATTTTAAAAAAGAAAAATTAGTTAATGCCCCAATCATGATATCTCCGGTGTGGGATCTTCCATTTGAGATAATGTGTGATGCGAGTAGTTATGCGGTGGGAGCCGTACTAGGTCAACGTATTTCCAAAAACTTCCACCCCATTTATTACGCTAGTAAAACACTCACATCTGCACAGGAAAATTACACCACAACCGAGAAGGAGCTATTAGCTGTAGTATTCGCTTTTGACAAATTTCGCCCTTATATTACTCTTTCGAAAATTATTTTTTTTACGGACCACTCGGCCCTCAAATATCTTCTCTCTAAAACGTATGCCAAGACTCGCTTGATTCGCTGGGTCTTACTCCTCCAGGAGTTTGACTTAGAGATCCGTGATAAGCGAGGTACCGAGAACTTGGCCGCCGACCACCTTTTGCGCCTAGACAACCCGTTTATAGAAAAATTAGACGAAAATTCTTTTAATGACTATTTCCCTGATGAGAAGCTGTTCATAATTAACATATCTACTTCTCCTTGGTTTGCCCGCATCGCCAAATATCTAGTGGCTCGTGTGATCCCAAAGGAGTTCTCATCTCAGCAAAAGAAGAAATTCTTTTCTGAGTTGAACTACTTTTGGGAGGACCCGCATCTTTTTAAAGTCTGTGCAGACCAAGTGATTAGGAGGTGTGTTTCTTTTGATGAAGGATTAGATATTATTAAACATTTGCATGAAGGACCGACAGGTGGGCACTATCAAGCTGCTCGCACCGCTCACAAAGTATTAAGCGCGGGTTTTTACTGGCCTACCCTGTTTAAAAACGCGCATGCCTTTGTGAGTAGGTGTGATAGTTGCCAACGGTCGGGGAATATTTCGAATAAAAATGAAATGCCACAAAATTATTTCCTAGAGTGCGAAGTTTTCGAACTCTATGGGATTGATTTTGTCAGCCCTTTTCCTTCTAGCTTCGGGAATAAGTACATTTTAGTTGCTGTTGATTATGTTTCGCGTTGGGCCGAAGCCCAGGCGCTTCCTACAAATGACGCCCGAGTCGTAGTTAATTTCCTAAAAAAATTATTTTCTCGCTTCGGTACGCCACGCGCTATCGTTAGTGATAGGGGTTCCCATTTTTGTAACTCTCAATTTTCAAAAATCCTAACTAAATATGGCGTTACTCATAAGCTTTCCACGGCCTACCACCCCCAAACTAACGGACAAGTCGAATTAGTGAATAGAGAAATAAAAAGAATTTTAGAAAAGACTATTTCCACATCTCGAAAAGACTAGTCAGCCAAATTAGACGATGCTCTGTGGGTCTACCGAATAGCGTACAAAACCGCCCTCGGTTGTACGCCATATCGGTTGGTTTATGGAAAATCGTGTCATTTACCCGTAGAATTAGAACACCGCGCCTTTTGGGCCTTACGATTTTTAAACTTCGATCCCCACTCTGTCGACGATTTTAGAAAAATTCAACTTAACGTACTCGACGAGTGGCGCTCTTACGCGTATGAAAATAACAGACTTTATAAAGAGCGGACGAAGCGTTTACACGATCGATATCTTAGGCACCCAAAAATCATTAAGCCGGGCGACCAAGTTCTTCTTTATAATTCTCGTTTACATTTATTCCCGGGTAAATTAAAATCATGTTGGTCGGGGCCTTTTACTGTTTTAGAAGTCTTTTCTTATGGTACTGTATTAATTACCCACCCTGATTAGGGTACTTTAAAAGTGAATGGTCAGCATCTTAAATTGTATTTCTGTGATAATGTCAGTCCTAACCCTGTTAACTCTATCTTTCCTCTCCTGACATTTGATTAATCTGAACATTATTTTTCTTAAAAACTTTGAACTTTATTCGAACTTTATTTTTAAACAATATTTGGGACAATCTTCTTTTGATGCGTCGAGCTCAAACGACGCTTTAAACAAAGGGCGCTCTTGGGAGACAACCCAAGTTATCTTTTTCTGTTTCTTTATTTCAAACTATTTGCCCCGAATGGCTCCGGCAAGCTGAAACTTCTGCGATCACCTGCTCCAACGGTTCTGATTCCATGACAAAGTCCACCAGTCGACGTTTCATGAAGACCCAAAGCACAAGCATGGAAGAGCGGCATCACTCAGCTTTCCCTGCAAAATAACACCGGGGAAGTACCTGTTTTCAATTCTGTCTTTCATTTCTGTCCTTTAATTTTCTCTCGTTCTCCAACCTCCTTCTCCATTGAGGACAATGTAGATTTTAAGCTTGGGGGAGGACTTCCTCCTTCTTTTTGCTTTTTGTAAATATCCAAAAAATCCAAAGAATCCAAAAAATATATATATAGCTGCATTTTGGTATTTCAACAAGTACCCAATGTTTATGTTTTGTTTTTCTCAAACTTCTTTATAAACAACGTAGTTAATTATAATTTTTCTAGTCATTTTTTTATCATATTTCACAAGTAAAATGTTGGTCATGCTGTGTTTCTAATTCACGATAGCATGTTAAGGTGAAATATTTCTCTAAAACGTGCATTTCTATTATGGTTTTTCGTTCTTTATTTTCTTTACTTTCTCTAAAATTTATCATCCACTATTTTACTTTTCGTCTTTAGATAATTTTTGTTAGAACAAATTTTGAATAACGTAGTAGATATGAACGATCCAAGTCACATATTATTTTTATTTTCAAGATAATTTCATCAATATTCTTTTATTATCTCGAACTTGCTTTTTGAAATTTATCAACTCTATATTTTAAATAAATTTTAAAAAAAGCGTGAAAATGATTTAGGCCATTTTTGTTTACGTTTGAGCTTTCCTGCCAACCTAAAATCTTTTACCACTAGTTAGCCGCTTTTGAGTCTTTTTTCCAAATTCATTTGATAACTCCACATAACATTTCTTTTTCACCAAAGCCCAAATTCCTACCTATGTAATCACGCTAATTTTTTTTGAGTTTCACTCTAAAATTTTCATGATAGGAAATTTTGTGTTATCTTTGGCGAAATTGTTGAAAAAAGTGTACTCAAAAGCAATGTTTTGAAAAAAGAGAAAAAAATGAATGATGAAAAAATAAAAAAATAAATAATAATAAAGAAACAAAGGAAGAAAAAAACATTATATATATATACATATTTTGTTTAAAATAATTTTTTTTTGAAACTCGTTGTTTTGGTTTACTGTGATTTTTAACCCTCCATGTTTATATTTGAATTCCACTCCTATTCATAATCATAAACCAAACGTTTCGGTCCCATTAAGTTCTTTTGATTCACGCCTTTTTAATTTTATTTAACAACTAAGAAAAGAAGAAAAGTAAATCAGTTTTAGTTTTGGATTTAAACTTAGATTTTTGTTATTTAATTGATATAATTATAATGCGTTACTTGGATCTAGTAATAACTCAATACGTTTTTTTCATTTTCATTGCCTTGCTTAAATCTATTTAAAGAATTTCGTCAAAATTCTGGATGATTTATTTTTATTAAGTAAAGTTTATAACATTTAAACCATAAAAAAATAATTGTTTTAGATTTACGTTTTACATTCTCCCTACCTATAATTTCGCATAGTACTTGTGTAAGTATGATTAAAACTTTTTGAATTAGTCACTTTTTATGATTATCTAGTCTTTATTTCTTTGCTTGGGGACAAGCAAAACTTAAGCTTGGGGGAATTTGATAATACGGTTTGCAGTCAATTTTGTTAGGATATTTTTGGGGTTTTAAAGCAAATCATGTCTTGTAAAGTACTTATTTTGATTCCCCTTTGTATATATTTTTGTCGCTAATGCATATTTTTTCTGCTTTTTGCAGGTTTTCACGGCTTTCAGCCGAATTTTGCAGTGACACGCCCCAAGGTCACGCCCTACCCCGGCGTCTACCTAGGGCGTGTAACCCAGAGGAATGAAGCAATTGGTCCGAAACTGCATTCCCTGGAAACTTAGTGAACACGCCCTCTGTCATGCCCGTGTCACATCCGATACAGGCGTGTTCTAGAGGCGTGTCCCCAGGTTCCGAGGAATCACCGCAACGCGCTCGTTTTTCCCGCTCCACCGTCGCACTGAAAGTGTCACGCCCCTGGGTCACGCATGACCCGGGCGTGACATATGGGCGTGTACTTTAGCAATTCCGCCCTTCACCTCCAGCATTCAATTTCAGCTCAACAAAGTCACGTCGCCGCAAAGAACACGCCCCAGGTACACACCCTACCAGGGCGTGACCTGTGGGCGTGTACCTCAGCTACTTCGCCAGAATTAAATTCCAGCCCGAAAAAGTCGCACCGAATGTGTCACGCCTCAGGGTCACGCCCGACCCGGGCGTGATAGGAGGGTGTGACCCGACACGAAAAAATCTATAAATAGAGCCCAACTCTAAGGGTTCATGGACACCTTTTGCATTGAGAGGGGAGGTTCTGTCCTTTGTATTTTTGAACTTTTTTCAAGCATGTCTGTTCATTTTTAGTTCTTAGCTCTAGCTTTATGCTTTCCCTGTATTAGTTCCTAGCTTCGTTCTGTAGTATAATGTTAATGATAGTGTAGTTTACCTTCCATGCACTTGTAATCTCTAGTTTTCAAGTTGTAAGATCCCTGTTTCCATTAATAAAAAGTGTTGTTTTCTTTTTCGTTTCTGCTCTGTTTTCATTATTTTTCTTCTACTCATCCCCCCTCTTCCACCTCATCATGATTAACTAATCCTCCATGTGCTCGATCTTGATGATCCGAGGTTCGAGTGATTAGGTTATGATGCTTTGAAATCTTACCTTTTCTTTTTAGGGTTTAACCTTGAATTACTTTTGATTTATCACGGGTTGGAGGTATATCATCGATATATACTCTCCACCTTTGCTTTCATTCTGGGCTAGCCGAGAGGCCGAAAGTTTGAAATGAGCACTCAAGAGTAAAGGGAGTAGTTTGCACCCCTCGAGAGAGGCAAACGTTCAAATCTCCCGGATTGGAGTAAAATCCAATAGTGGGGTTCACCGCGTAAAGCGAGTTTTAGGCCTCCGATTTAGGCGAGAGTCGGTCGGACCTTCCTAAACTCAGTTAGGCACGGCCTTCGAGAGAAGTGTGTCAATATTCATGGAACCTCCACGATCAAGGACCTTTACCGTAATTAGCTTAGGTTTATTTATCGTATTTTTCTAACCACTCTTGCCGAGGTGATTTCTGATCGAGTGCATTTTCCCCTCATCGTTCCTAAGCTTTAGTTTAATCGCTCTTTTAGCTCTCTTTATATTTTCATGCAAGTAGTTCTCTTTCATTGCAAGTAGTTCTCTTCCTTTAGTACGTTTAGCTTTCTTCTAAAACCTAATTTTTCCGTCGATAAAATAATAGATTTCGTGTGAGTAGGCTTACTCAACTGTTCCCGGATTTTAATACGACACTTGTGTCCCCTAGCTGCATTTCGATAGTTTGGTTATACTTGTCTTGTTGGATTGATAGTTTGGTTATTTTCTCCTTGCAAATATCTAAGAGACAATCATAGCCAGGGGGCATCCAAGGTGCTGTTAGCCTTGGCTCGCGCATGTGCCGCATCAATGTGGTCTTGAAGATCCTGCAGAAGCAGTTTGTCATCGCGCTTGGAATGCATCGCGAGAGGAAGCGAGAGCTCGGGTGAAGAACGATGATTCGAGGGCAGATTTATGGCCGTCTATCGGCACATATATATAGCCACGGTACGGGCCACCAAAAGATTCCCTGATGTTGACATGTGCTCAGTGAATATTTACGGCTGTGTCTTTTCGAGCGCAGAACTAGCTCAAAAAGAGCGGTGATTGTGTACAACCCCATATTCGCTGAGTCAGACCTTGAGGCACCATCAGTCAAATGGCTAGCCAGAGGAGTTCCCGCCTAAAGGAGTTCCCGCCTAGAGAAGTTCTCGCACATAAGTAGGCGGGAACGCTTGCGCTTGGGCCAAGCTCCTGTCTTGGAGGAGCTCTCGCCTGTAAGCAGGCGAGACCGCTTGTGCCGGTCTCTGGACAGAAGGCTCCCGGCTCAGAGTTCTCGCCGAGTGGGGGCCAGGGCCTGGGGTAACATGACCTAATTACCCTCGGGTAGAATTACCCCTATACCCTCAGGATAAACAGCGGGATTTGGCTATTGGCAGATCAGCTAAGGGTATTTCTATAATCTCATGCGAGCAAAAGGCTATAAATAGACTTATAAGGGCTCCTTAGAAGGCAAGCTTTCATGATCTTCCAATTTCTAGTGCTTTCTGAGGAGCTCCTACCCCAGCTTTTAGCTTTGGAGGGGAAGCTCTCAGAGATCTTCCGGGTGTGAGGTGTGACCTCGCTACTGAGGCTTTGGGGTCAGTCTTAGGTCCTTTGAATCTAGTCGAGGGTTGAGGCTTGAGAGAAGTAGGTGTCGGCTGCACCCTTGTTTTGAACTCCCGCTGAGGTCATTTTTGGCTTCAACAAGAATGTTTTGAGTTGGGGTACGAGTAGATTTTGATTTCCACACATAATTCCACCACTTGTTTGTGACATATGACGTGGGTCCCCGACTGGACCCACCGTTATATGCCATGTGACTAGTGGGGGCGTTACAAAGTGGTATCAGAGCTAGGTTTCGATTATTTGGGAGGAAGAACATAATTGAACTCACGAATGTCCACTAGGAATGTATGTCATGAACGTGAAGTGTGTGAGGGTGTAGTCAATGTATAATTATGGTGTTTTGTACATTGCTAGGTGGCGAGGAGTGGTGCTGGGTAGTCTGAGCCCCAGCGGTCCGATGAGAGTGCAGCACCCGTTGAAGCGCCTACGCCTCCCTCGGCAAAAACCATACGGGTGGTGATGAAGACGGTGCTTGAAGTGTTACACGTACAGCCCACTGGGCAGGCAGGACCTGCAGGGGTGCCAGTAGGCCTGGTACAAGGCAAGAGCGCGCTGCAGTTGTGGTGGAGGAGCAAGCAACAAATGAGTCATTGAAAAGCGTTATGGAGTTTCATCCACCTACGTTTGGTGGGGTTACTTCCCCAATGCAGGCAGAAGATTGACTGGCTAGAGTGAAGCGGATCCTGACGGCAATCAGGACTACAGAGGAGCAGAAAGTGACATTAGCCACTTTTCTGCTGGAAGGAGATGCGAGATAGTGGTGGGATGATATGGAAGTGCATCACTTAGCAGGTCGAGGATTAGAGGAAGTCTCAATTGATGAATTATCCAAATTGTTTTTATCCAAGTATTTGCCATTGTCGCAACGGAATGCGATGGAGAATGAGTTTCAATGTCTGGTGCAGGGTGAGACTGATATTGATACGTACCTGCATGAGTTTACCAGACTAGGACGTTATGCAGGGTCTACCTTCGCGGAGGAAGCGCGAAAGACGAATTGATTTTATGAGGGACTGCGGGATGAGTTGAGGTTAGTACTCCCGAGTTCTATAAACCAAGTCTTCCAAGCATTGGTAGAGACGTCCCAGGCATTGGAGAAGGACTTGAAGCGGGTACAAGAGAAGAAAAGGTTTAGGCCTGTTGACTCAGCTCCGTTGACTGTTTCTTCGGGGGTGACCTATGGGCATGGACGTGTTGATACACTTATATGTTATAATTGCGGGAAGCAAGGACATATAGCTAAATTTTGTTAGAATGCCCCGACAGGGAGTGAAAAGAAGACGGGTGCGTCTTATGAAGAAAAGGGTAAAGCAGTGGCTAAGTCATCTGCATCCCGGGCGCAACCTCAATTACATAATTTGGATGTGCAAGAGTCGCAAAGCACAATTGGTGAAATACAGCCTCGAGTGTTTACAATGACGCCCCGAGTATTTAATCAGGCGGCTGAGCGAAAGGAGTGATTTGTATCATTTGCATGATGTGACGACTGTAAATACAAGTGTATATATAGGTGGTATGTTCTGTTAACCGTTGCAATATTGGTGCACAGTTGGTGTTATGTAAATGCTCGATCAATCGTAATATAATGTTGTTTTGAATATAACGCACTTAAGGAATTTTGTGGATGAATGCGCACATAAAGAAGGTGTGTATGTGTATATATGTTGCATGTGTTGGTTAGTTTGTACAATGCCTTGGGGTGAGACATGTTGCGGCCTCTGAGCTCTCACCAAGCTCGTTTTATTTGAGTGCGCGGTTGTGTATGGTGCAATGTGAGTGGTTATGTTGCTGGTTGGAGTTGAGCCAAATTTCGGGGTCGAAATTCTTTAAAGGAGGGGAGGATTGTAACACCCCAGGGCGTGTCGTGGTTGGGTTGAGTCGTTGGTCGATTTGTTGACGAAATTCGGTCGACAAAGTTTTTGGAGGGAACATGCCTGGCGACACGGGCGTGTCAGAGGGCGTGTCCCCCCTCCTCGGTTGACGAAATGTGCTCGACGATCGTCGAGTATCGAGCAAAGGGAGTACACGGCCTGTGATACGGGTGTGTCACAGGGTGTTCCCTTATGGGTTTCAGGCAGGATGGCGTGTGATGCGGGACACGGGTGTGTCCTAGGGTATACGGCATGACACGAGCGTGTCCCATGGCCGTGTCCTTCTTGGGTGTGATGAGCTTGCGCTGTGTGAAGTACACAGGTGGACGACACGGGCGTGTCAGGTAGGACACGGGCGTGTCACACAGCCATGTATTGGTTTGATATGAGTTGATTGCCTGCCGCTTAAGTGACACGGGATGTGACACGAGCGTGTCACAGGGCGTATCAGGCCGTGTTCAGAGTATTTTTGGGTATATCCGAGCCATTTGTTTCCCTTATCCTGGATCCAATGTTTTAGTCTCCTTCCATATGGATCAATGCCGAGAATGGGATAAATTCACTTCATTCTCATCTCCTTCTTCTTCTACTCGTTCCAAGAGAGAGAAAGAGAATGGGAGAGGCCAAGGGAAGGAAAGGAGGAATATAACCAGCTACTGGAGAAGCTGCGGAGGGCAGAGTGAAGATTCGAGAATGGATTCATGAAGGAAAAGCCGAGGCGGTGACTTCCATCCGGCTACTTTATGGCACCGAAGCGATCTTCAAGGGTAATGATCTCCTTCTTGGACATTGAAGTCCTTTCTTTATGCATGTGCATGGAATCCTCCACAAGAGAGGTGGATCGCGGAAGTGATTCCTTAGTTGAGTCTGCATCTATAGATGGAAGTGTGGAGTCCGGCATATGCATGCAGTATGAAGCCTATCTGGACGGGAGTCTGGATTGGTGATGGTTATGGGTAAACCAGAGAAGTCTCCCTGGCTTTGATGATATGAAAGGTTTATGCTTTATGGTATGGCTGTGTGATTGTATGGATGTTGATGAATGAATGTATAGAGGCTTTGAATAAGCTCCTGGTTGTGATGAGAGATCAATTGGTAGCACTCCTGGGGAGCGCGGATAAACCTGGCCTGTTACACCACTAGGGTGGGTTGATCTGGATAGATGAGGGATCGATTGGTGTCAATGCTTGGGGAGTAGAGTTAAACTCAGCTTGCTGCACCACAACGGTGGGTTGATCAGGAATAGGTGAGGGTTCGATGGGTGATAATTCCTGGGGAGCACTAATAAACCCGGCTTGCCACACCACATGGTGTGGGTCGATCTGCTCTGTTTGTGTTTGTGGATGCTGTGAGGTAGTACCTCTGAGTGGTATGGATGGGATGTTGCCAGCGTGGGACTGGTGGAATAGGATTGAACCACCCAACCAACAAGTGAAGAACCTCTGATCGGCGTTGTACGAATGGTATATCCGGTACACCAATAAGGTGCCCTGTGTGCACGAAGCGTATGTTGGATACCGGCATTTATGACATGTTTGTGACTGGTAGATTGATAGATATGATGATGACAATGCATATAGGGAAGGAACCACTGCCCCGGGTGAGGGGTAGGGTCGTTATAAGTGGTCATCTAAAGCTGACAATTACTTTGTTTGCCGCTTTTGGGTGGATATGTGTTTGAAGGTGCTGTTGCTTGAAATGAAATGAGCGGAATGGATGGACTGCTGCTAAAGGCCCAAGAAGTCCGTGCTAAGCGTATTTGGATTTCATGTGTGGCCGGCCTACATGGCGACGTACGAAAATGTATTTGTGTAAAGAGGATTCTGTAAGGCCTTAAGGCCACGTGTGTGTGAGTTGTATACATTCCTGGTTTTGATATATAAATGTGGAGTTTATATAGTCATGGACATTCTTTGAGCTGAGTTCATTTAACTTAAAAATATTGCGCTAGAATGCTTTGAGTTAGTGTACGTGTAGATTTTGATTTCCACATGTAATTCCACCGCTTGTCTGTGACATATGGCGTGGGGCCCCGGCCGGACCCACCGTTATATGTCATGTGACAAGTGGGGGAGTTACATATTTGGTCCACCTTAAGGACGGTAAAGAAAAGGGCTTATGGGAGACAACCCAATTTTGCCGCTTTTAATTTGCTCAATTATGCTGCTGTTATTATATGCTTATAGTATGCGTGGTTGGAGATATTCTCTAATACAGATGGAGTACGTTTGGTCCGTGGACTGTCTGCTGAAATTATTGCCAATCTTCTGGTACGCTCATTTGCTGAGCATGGGGTATCCTCTTCCCTCAACTTTTATTTTTCTGTTTTAATGCAAACCATAGATAGTTTGTTTAGTATAAGTCTGGTGGGGGAAAGTTTCGCGAGTTACCTTTACACATGCACTTGCATACCACAAGAGTATTTTCATTTTTAGTTTTTATTTTATCATGACTGCATTGTGCACATACACCGCATGAGCGCTCACTTAAGCACGCGCTCGACCCTAGTTTAATTTATTTCTTTTGTGTTAACTTTAAGATAGTGGTGCTGGCTTAGGATTTTTAGAAAGGGTAGTGTGAAACTCGTACAGTTCTCTTAATCGAGGACTCATGGTGTGTAAAAATAGTATAGATTTAATTTTTCTTTATGCTCGTAGATTTATGCTTTTCTGCATTTGTAAATAATGTTTGTACTACTTAAAACAGTGGAATATGGAGCATTCGAACGGTAGTGTAGGAATGTGTGTAGCCGCCACTAGCCTCGTATTGCTCGAGTCGGGAGGAAGGATCATCTTTCTCAGTGGCTAAGAACTTGCCCTAATGCTACACAAGAAGCATTGAAGCATGGTTAGTCTAGCATGAGTGTGATGTAGGCTATCATTTTGGCCAGTTTGAGCTTTGTACCGTTCCTAACATCTTATCCTCGCTAGCCCCGTTGTGCCCTACCCCTTCTGTTGATTCAGCTCCACTAATAATTCACCAAAGCGCTAAATCCTATCCTAGTCGCACACCCAAGTTGAGCTTTAATGTTTTTCATCTTCATTTTGTGATGTGGATATGGAGATATTCATTGTGAATATGTGGATGAACTTCCAAGTTTGTATTTGCTGAAAATGATAAAAGTAAAAAGAAAAAGTAAAAAAAGAAAAATGAAAAGGAAATATGCAATAGAAAATTCTATTTGAGATTTTGTGGTGGTATGCGGTGCACGCCCGTGTTTTCATGTTTTAGTCTGGCAGCTTGGTGCTACTGCTTGTATTGTTGACAAGAGGATATCTTTTAGTAGTGCTCATTTGGGTTTTGTGCATAGACTTCTCTTTTATCTTTGTTTACCTCACTGAAACCCAAGCCCCACTTCTACCCTATAGTCCTACGGATTCACGCTCGAGTCAAACTAGCGCCGTGGAGAGAGTGTGAATGGGCAAACCTATGGTCCCGGACATTGGTGGAATCCTTTGGAGGTGATCCCGATCCCCGGTCTTTAGCAATGCTCAACTGAGTGGCTTTCCTACTTTCTTTCTACGCATGACCAAACGATTCTCCAGGATTCTATTTTTGAGTTGTTACAATACATATTTACGTTTGTCGAAATTTATAAACTTCGTAGCATAATTACAAATTGTATCTATTATATTTTCTATGCCTATATAGTTTTGGATTTCTCGCTTTACTTTATTTGGAAATTTCTATGTCAGCAAGCTATTTTTTAGTTCACAGAGAGATGATTTGCTCAGGATGAGCAAGTGTTTAAGTCTGGTGGTGTGATGAGTCCAATATTTATAGAGTTTTTCGGACTCATCTGGACTGGTTTTCTCACTCGTGCATTGCATTTCAACCGGATATCAGTTATATTTGATCGTTCGGTCATGGACCATTTCGTGCACGGTTTTGGCCCGAGGGTGTGCAATTGCGCATTCTGCTATTGGGGGTATGCACATGGTGCTCCCCATGGCTCTTTCTATTTGATTTTCTTTGCTATATGTTTGGTGCTCGGAGCTTGTGCTCCAGCTTGGTTTCATTGCTATGCAGGTGGTGCATCTTCCCCAAGGTAGGAATTCTGATTTGTGGAAAATGCACGATCATGCGTTTCTTGCACGCACGGTTTGTGCCAAATCATGCATTTTGTTCTGCTGGAAGAACGTTGAATTGAGCTCGATGAATTTCATCGAGATGAGTTCGACGATCCTCACGCACAGTTTCATCGTAACCGTGCACGAAGGAAACACACGGTTTTCCTGTAGCTTTCTAGTTTGTTCCCTTCTGTGGTTAATAATGTGCTTTATTCAAAAGCGCCCATGCGCGAGTAAAATGCACGGTTCCCCTGTAGTGTCCTGAATTCCTGCTCTCTGTCTCTACCCATGCGATTTCCTTCTCGCATGGGCGGAAACATTCGTGCGCGAGTAAAACGCACAGGAAAACGCTTCTCCTTCCGCAGGCTTTTTGGGAAAGTTAATATCGCACGGTTTGCGCACAATCGTGCACCAAACCGTGCGTGCCTATTCTGACCTGCTTCTATTTAGAACACAGATTTCTTTTTCTTGAGGGGGAATTCCGATCCAGTCCGACTGGCCTCCCTTTTCTGCTCTTTTGAGAGGGGAAATCTTCCCTCTAGCCACCATTTTCTCTCTCCTCCTTGGAGAGTTGATCCGACCTCCATTTATACTCCAAGATCTTGCAAACTTTTCATCTTCGGCAACCATTGTCATCTCCAATCTCCAAGCTCCATGTCAAGCTCAAAGGTTGCTGCATCCATGAAGATCTCCAGTTAGAACCAACCAACGATTATTCACGAAGAAGACGTGATATTCAAAGGAAGTGACATCCCTTTTTGGTTCCCGAACGTCAACCGAAGATCGAGTTCGAACAAGGCCCAACAACCCTTGAATCGGGCCGCGAATCTCGGAGAGACTTTGTGCATTTGGTTGATTCTCTCACCCTTCACTAGTAGCGTTTCCTTTTTCTGAATATTTGAAGAGTTTGAATGATATGTATGAATATTATTAGCTTGGATATTTCAGCATGTCTAGGTGTTGATTTGTTTCAGTTCTTGATAGCTTGTTGATCTCCATTTTATCTTGTGCTAGTTGTGATTGTGCCATTCTAGTGATTGCTAGAAGCGTGCATTGCGAAGAGGTGATTGCGACCCTCATTAGCTCTTCCATCTTCCCTATTACTCTCTTGAGTAGTCCTCCTAAGAGACGCGGTGGCGGCGACCCGCAATAGGATTTTTAGCAATAGATTAAGGAAAACACCAAATCAAAACTCCCTTTGGTTACTTTACCGCTTGCAATCCCTTTTTCAAATAGTGAAATCACACTCCCTACTTGCACTCCTCGAGAGATCGATATCCGGGGATTCAAATCCACACATTATTACTTGACTACGTTCGGTACACTTGCCGATGCATCAGAAACCGTTGCTGGGTCCTGAAGCATTAGAAGAAATGGACGTTTCTGTGAAGATTATTAATGAAAAGCTTCAGATAGCACATGAATGATATGAGAAGAACGCCAATCAGCGTAGGACTGATTTAGAGTTTGCTGTAGGGGACATGGTGTTTCTCAAAGTTTCCCCGATGTCTGCATTTAAAAGGTTTGGAAAGAATCATAAGTTGGACCCAAGGTATGTGGGACCTTTTAAGGTTGTCGAGCGTATTGGTGTATAAGCCTATAGGCTTGATTTGGCAGCAAATTTTCCTGGTCTGCACGACGTGTTTCATGTGAGCCAGGTGCGAAAATGTGTGCTCAGCGACCGACATATTATTGATGTTGTGCCCCAGTTGGAGCCCAATCTTTCCTATGTTGAGATGCCCGTACGTATTTTGGATTCTCAAGATCGAGTGTTGTGGAGAAAAACCATACCAATGGTTAAAGTTTTATGACGAAATCAAGACGTCGAGAGCGCGACGTGGGAATTGTAGTCGGTGATGAGAGAATATCATCCGCATCGTTTCCCTTAGTTCAAGTATGTCTTCAGATTTTTGGTAATAATTGGGTTTTGGTTTGGGTTTGATTTCTAGGTTATGTTAATATGTGGGTTTTCGTGTTGAGATGGTTTTAAGGTTGTGATAAGTTTCGGGATGAAAACACTTTTTAGGGGGTTTGACTGTAACGCCCCCGATTTTCCGATGTTATTTTTTGGATTGTCGACGTCATGATTACGATGTCAGGAAGTTACTTTCTTTTTCATTTTGTTGACGGCGCTGCACCATTTGTGCATTTTTGCGTCCGTCGGGCCTATTTATCCAGATTTTTAGGATCCTGTTGGGTTGGAATGTCTTCCCTATTATAAAGGTTAAGGTTTTGAGGACTTGGACTTGTCCGATTTTATTGCGTTCCGAGCATTATGGATTCTCGAAGCATGTTTGGATCCTTGTGAGGATTTTCTTTGCTTGTGTAAGCTTTTGATGATAGTGTCTCAAGAATGGTACGTCAGATTCTAAGGTTATCTTTGCTGTTTAATTCAACGCATTTGGGCATCTGATTTGAACTCATATTTCCCTAGTTCAACCATTTGATTATGATAATTGTTATATCAAAGCTTTAGGCTTGTTTTGATTCCCGGGAAACCCTCTTAAAGGGGTGGGTTTTGTCGAACTCTTTTTAGTTTCATACTTTTTCTGGGCACTGTGTGGAGGTCGATGATCATCGAGCAGAGCTCGATGACATCGTGCTGAGCTCGACGAACGTGGAGCGGTTCTGGGTTCTGGGTTTGGTGATTTTCGTGCGCAGTTCGTCGAACGGATTTTTTGGTTCCTTTGTGTTCGACGAATTATGACCTGATTTCGTCGAACGGGTTTTGCGTTCGACGATCTTCAAACTGATTTCGTCGAACTGGTTTTGTGTTCGACGATCTTCGAACTGATTTCATTGAACGGGTTTTGCATTCGATGATCTTCGAACTGACTTCGTCGAGCGGGTTTCTCCATTCGTGTTCAACGATGTTCGACCTTACTCGTCGAACAGTCTTTGCGTTCAACGAATTTCGAACTGACTTCGACGATCGAGATTGTTCTTCTTCCTTTTTTAAAGATCGACTTTGTTCTCCAGAAAGCTCCTTGTTCTCGAGAAATTTTTCTTATACTCGAGAATAGTCCTCCTAGTTCCCGAAAAGTCCTTCTTCTATACTCGAGAACAGCCCTTCCGGTTCTCAAGAAGTATCTTGTTTCTCGAGAAGGTAAGCTGTTCTCGAGAGTCATCCTCCTGTATTCGAGTAATACTTCTTGCACTCGGGAAATATGTTCTTCCACACGGGAAATCCAATCTTAGTTCTCGGGAAATGCTTCTCGGTTCTCGGGAATTTATTCATTCTTGATCTCGAGAATTGCCCGCTTGTTCTCAAGTACCCTTCTTTCTTCTCAGGAAGCCCGGTTCAGCCGACCCCAATTCTTTTTCTTAAGTACAGATTATCCTAATTTTACCCCTAATATATATATATATACCTACTTCTCCTTCCTCCTTCATTTTAGACCAAACTTCCTATTCATCTCCCGAACCAGAGCGGCATGAGAGAGAGAAAGTTTTTTCGCTATCCTTCCGGTGGCCACCGACGGTGCTTCTGTGCTCGAAATCTTCAACCGAATATAAATCCGGAAATCTCTCAACGAGAGCTATGCCATTGTGGGAAACATTCCCCATTTCTTGAGTTTTCTCGTTAGAGTTTTTGGCCCTAACATATATTTCGGTCATTTTTTTTCAGATTTCGACCCTTCTCGTTTTCTTTAGTCCCAATCTACGACAAGGAGTGATTTGGAGAGTTTTTCCGGCAAAACCGAGGCTAGTGGTGATTTTTCCTCTTTCCCCCATTTTTCTTGATCTTGACGGTAATTGTTTAACTTATGTTCTTTAACCCTTCTGCACTTTTGTCATTCCAACTGTAGATATGTTTAATACCCCTTGGAATTTAACTGAATTTTTAAGTTCTTGTCATGATTGTTCAACTTCGTAGCATTGTAGTAATTTGATGAAATATTATATTATTAGCTTTAATCGCCCTTAACTATTATTGTAGAATGTGTTAGAGTTTATTTAGGGTTGGAAATTATTCCTAAAGGTTCATCAGCCGTTTCATTCTAGAATTGTCTAGTAGAATCTGATGTGCCATTGTTGCATGAGGTTTTTATCATGGTTTTTCTACGTGGCGATGCCGTTGGGCCAGACAAGCTGCATGTTACTGTGGGCCTCTGAGATCTAATCCCGGGTCGTCACGAGGTTTTTTCCTCCCGGGTTTCCTTTGTTACAGATGTTATTAGTGGTTGAAACCACCACCATAATGTTAGTTCTCCCTATTAGTACCTTATGGGGCACTACCGGCTGTTTGGGCCATTTGCAGTGAATGAGGGAGTGTTTAGTCTCCCCCGTATTTAGACGGATAATTGTCTTTGGGGTTGTGTCTAGCTGAGTTGACCACCTTGCCCATTTTGGATTGTATAGGGAGTTGACCACAGGAGGCTAGTAGGGGTTTGTTTCTTTTTTGGATGATTTAATTGTACAACCCAGTAGCCGGGCGAGTGGGATACTCCCCAAATATCAGCCTAGGGGCGTGTTTTAGGTGACGTTTTGGTGCCGTCCTATTCGAGGACGTACGGGTCCTCGTGCGTGCGTGCGAAGGTCTTATGCGCATAGGTTTATGATATATATATATATTATATATATAATATATATATTATATATATATATATATATTATGAGAGGGGATAAGATAAGAAAGAGGCAGGAGGGGATTTGAGCAGGGAGATGGGCGTACAACAAGGGAAAGAGGGAATAAAAAATAAAAGAAGAAGAAGAGAAAAAAAGGGGGGCTCGGGAGAAGGGTTCAGGAAGAAAAAGAGAAGCAGGGGAAAAACCTACCCTAGCCATCTGGAGCCCAACCGCCGCCGCCACTTTCCCCCACTCTCTCGTCGCCGGCAAAGCAGCAGCCCCGCAGCCCCTTTCCGCCACTCTCCCGTCGCCGGCAAAGCTAGGGCACGGCCGCCATTCTCCCATCTCTCCCGTCGCTGGTAAAGCTAGGGCACGACCGCCATTCTCCCCTCTCTCCCATCGCCGGCAAAGCAGGACACGGCCGCCCTTTCTCCCTCTCTCTCGTCGTCGGCAAAGCAGCAACCCGGCTGCCTTCACCATCTCTCTCCCGTCGCCGGCGAAGCTAGGGCATGACCGCCCCTTCCTCTCTCTCTCCCTCCCGTCGCCAGCGAAGCAGCAGCCTGGCCGCCCCATTCCCGCTCTCTTCTTGTCGCCGGCAAGGCAGCAGCTCGGCCGCCCCTCTCCTTCTTTTTCCCGTCCTGAACTAACCCCACCCCGGCCGGCCCTCTCTTCTTCCCGACCTGGAGTAGCAACCACCCCCCGACCGATCCTCTCTTTCTCCCGGCCTGGAGCGAGGCTCGACCTGGAGCGAGGCTCGGCCTGGAGCGAGGCTCGGCCTGGAGCGAGGCTCGGCCTGGAGCGAGGCTCGGCCTGGAGCGAGGCTCGGCCTGGAGCAAGGCTCGGCCTGGAGTGGAGATCGACCACAGATGCGGCCGCACGCAGCAGAATCGACCCGGAGCTCCTCTCCCGCCCCCGCCGCCAAGCACGCGACAACGGTAACGATGTTTCAACTTGGGCAGGTGAAGCCTTCAGTTTACATATTTGCATGGAAGCCCCTCTCCACCAACGGGTGGGGGGAATGGAGCTTTCTGATGGGTTGACATGTACGTCCCCGCAGTTAATTGTATTAGCACCCGGAAGCGTGAGTACGGGTTTAGGCATGCGGTGTGAAGCCCATTCGGATGTGTGAGCCGGATTGGTGATGTTCTGGGGTTCCCGGAGAAGACTCCGAGGAAGTTGTTTATTAGCCGCTTGTAGGGAATGCGCGCCACAAGCCCCAAAAGAAGGGGTGTGCGCAATATGTTTGGCCCGCTTATATTAGCCGACCGATGACTAGTTGGCCGCCGCTCGTCGAGACGTTGGTGTACAGGTGTTGCAGTACCAGGCGTGGAGTAGCGGGCTTAAGCCCAAGCTTGTGCTGGCCCTCGAGGGCCTTTTTGTTTATATTTCCGGCCGGCGTGGTGAGTATGGAATTTATATTCCTGTAATATTTTTTCATATCTGTGATGCTCTGTGAATATAGTTTACTCCTCCTGTCTTGGGCGAGCGATGTGTTCGTGAAACGCTCCCCCCGTGTGGGCCCCAAGGTATAGATGTCGGGAAGCCCCTGATGGCCCGTTGTCATCCTTTCAGAGTAGCGGAGTTCCGCTATTAGCGGCCCAATTGGTGCTGCATAGAGTAGGGCTGCTGGGCGGTTTTGCGCCAATAGTAAGGCGGGCGGGGAACATTTTACATAGACCCGAGGTGGCACCTCTAGTTTGGGAATGGATCTGGAGATCCTCCTTAGATGTTCTGGTCGGCCATGAGAGCCCTCCGAAGGTGCTTTAGCTCAGCCCTTGGCTTGGGAGGGGAAGAGTTTGTTAGTCTTCCGGGTATGCGGCGGGTCCTCCACGCTGAGACCTTGGGTCTGTCCCTTTTGTTCCTAGTCTTGTGCCTAGATCGTTTGCTTGAGGGTAGTAGGTGCGCGGTCACCCCTTCCCCAAGGGTCGAACTCCACAGGAGACCGGATTCCGGTTTCAACATTTTGGTGCGGTGAGCATGGAGAGTACCAGCACAGAAGAACTCAGGAGAACATCATGGCTATAGAAGTGGAACCAGGTGATGACCACGGTCATGCGTTGAAACTTTGTGTGTAAGGTCCTCATACTCAGAGTTGTCCCCTCCCGTAGTATTTGGAGTAGGATTTGCACCTATTTTAAGCGCTTATACCTATAAAAACCCATGTATCCCCACTTATTACGTCAACGAGAGACCTGAAGGTTATTATCTTCAAGATCAAGTAAGAGAGCGGCTGAGAGGCATTAGGAGCCGAGGTGACCTGAAAGGTTTCCCTCCCTAGCGGTAATATGTTATCTCTTCCTTGTAATTCAGTAGCAGTCAAGTTTTCTCTTTATTACCAATTCGCCTCGAGCTTCTGAGGGCTTCAAGGGTTAGCCTTGCGATCGACTCCGGAAGCCAAGCGTCCAACCCGTTCCTTTTAAATAGCCTAGCTCGGACGATGGGACGGTGCCGTGGGACTTTAAGCGTTATTGTAAGACCGAGCCTCTGTACTGACGGCCGAGATCAGCTCCCCCCTTGCACGCCGGCCTATGTCCTCCCAATCGCACCTCTCCTCCGACTAGAGGAATTATCAGGAACGAGCCTAGACGCTAACCTCCCAGATTTGATAAAGGGCCAATCTCTCCAAGCAATCGCAAATGATGTGGCGAAAAGCGATCTTTGTCATTAGATCAGGATACGAGCCGTCGACCTGTTCCTTCTAAATAGCCCAGTTCGGATGATGGGACGATGCCTCGGGACTCTAAGCGCTATTGTAAGACCGAGCCTCTGCACTGACGGCCGAGATCAGCTCCCCCCTTGCACGTCGGCCTATGTCCCCCCGATTGCATCTCTCTTCCGATTGGAGGAATTATTAGGAACAGACTCGGACGCCAACTTCCCGATTTGACGACTTCCAGATCGTCTCTCTTACGAAAAGAATGCGTCCTCCATTTGTAAAAGCATCGGTACAATTAGCTCTCCGACGCCTCTTAAGTAAATAAGATGTCTCCATCTCGACAAAGTCAAGTAGGGTAGTTTTGGACCCCGAGTAGATCCCGCTGCCAGGCTCTCACCTAGCTGGCAGGGCTGGAAGTCACTCGGTGTCATCCTTGGGCCTCGAGCAGATCCCGCTGTCAGGCTCTCACCTAGCTGGCAGGGCTGGAAGTCACTCGATGGTGGTAGTAGTGGACCCCGAGCAGATCCCGCTGTCAGGCTCTCACCTAGCTGGCAGGGCTGGAAGTCACTCGGTGTCATCCTTGGGCCTCGAGCAGATCTCGCTGTTAGGCTATCACCTAGCTGCCATGGCTGGAAGTCACTCGATGGTGGTAGTAGTGGAACCCGAGCAGATCCCGCTGTCAGGCTCTCACCTAGCTGGCAGGGCTGTAAGTCACTCGGTGTCATCCATGGGCCTTGTGAAGATCCCGCTGTCAGGCTCTCACCTAGCTTGCAGGGCTGGAAGTCACTCGATGGTGGTAGTAGTGGACCCCGAGCAGATCCCGCTGCCAGGCTCTCACCTAGCTGGCAGGGCTGGAAGTCACTCGGTGTCATCCTTAGGCCTCGAGCAGATCCCGCTGTCAGGTTCTCACCTAGCTGGCAGGGCTGGAAGTCACTCGATGGTGGTAGTAGTGGACCCCGAGCAGATCCCGCTGTCAGGCTCTCACCGAGCTGGCAGGGCTGGAAGTCACTCGGTGTCATTCGTGGGCCTCGAGCAGATCCCGCTGTCAGGCTCTCACCTAGCTGGCAGGGCTAGAAGTCACTCGATGGTGGTAGTAGTGGACCCCGAGCAGATCTCGCTGTCAGGCTCTCATTAGCTGGCAGGGCTGTAGGCACACCTGGGGGGTAAGGGACCCCGAGTGCTGCTCGGCCCCGGGTAGACTCGCTGTCAGGCTCCCACTAGCTGGCGGGGCTGAAGGCACACCTAGGGGGTAAGGGAACCCGAGTGCTGCTCGGCCCCGGGTAGACTCGCTGTCAGGCTCTCATTAGCTGGCAGGGCTGTAGGCACACTTGGGGGGAAATGATTAGCTTAGCGTGTACAAGAGGATACGGCTTTGTTGTTTCGCGATATCACGAGAAATTGTATACTCATTGTAAATAATGGTATAAGAGCAATTCAATAGCAGTGAGCCAAAGGGCATCGAGTGATTCAAAAGGTTCAGAAAGGTCATGGAGAGATTGATGCTCCAAGCGCAGATTTCAGTTTCCCTCAAAATGTTTTTTGGGTCGGCTACCACTCACCGGATACGTTGGGTTGGATGATTCTTTCCGAGCTTGTGCCAAGCTCGAAAAGAGCGGGGATTGTGTACAACCCCGTAGCCGGGCGAGTGGGACCCTCCCCAAATATCATTCTAGGGGCGTGTTTTGGGCGACGTTTTGGTGTCGTCCTGTTCGAGGATATACGGGTCCTCGTGCGTGCGTGCGGAGGTCTTATACACATAGGTTTATGATATATATTATATATATATATATTATGAGAGGGGATAAGTTAAGAAAGAGGCAGAAGGGGATTTGAGCAGGGAGACGGGGGTACACCAAGGGAAAGAGGGAATAAAAAATAAAAGAAGAAGAAGAAGAGAAAAAAAGTGGGGCTCGGGAGAACGGTTCAGGAAGAAAAAGAGAAGCAGGGGAAAAACCTAGCCTAGCCGATCTGGAGCCCAGCCGCCGCCGCCACTTTCCCCCACTCTCCCGTCGCCGGCAAAGCAGCAGCCCCGCATCCCCTTTCCCCCTCTCTCCCGTCGCCGGCAAAGCTAGGGCACGGCCGCCATTCTCCCCTCTCTCTCGTCGCCGGCAAAGCTAGGGCACGGCCACCATTCTCCCCTCTCTCCCATCGCCGGCAAAGCAGGACACGGCCGCCCTTTCTCCCTCTCTCTCATCACCGGTAAAGCAGCAGCCCGGCCGCCTTCCCCCTCTCTCTCCCGTCACCGGCGAAGCTATGGCATGGCCGCCCCTTCCTCTATCTCTCTCTCCCATCGCCGGCGAAGCAGCAGCCCGGCCGCCCCATTCCCGCTCTCTTCTCGTCGCCGGCAAGGCAGCAGCTCGGCCGCCCCTCTACTTCTTTTTGCCGGCCTGAAGCAACCCCAACCCGGCCGGCCCTCTCTTCTTCCCGACCTGGAGCAGCAACCACCCCCCCAGAAGATCCTCCCTTTCTCCCGGCCTGGAGCGAGGCTCGGCTTGGAGCGATGCTCGGCCTGGAGCGAGGCTCGGCCTGGCGCGAGGCTCGGCCTGGAGCAAGGCTCGGCCTGGAGCAAGGCTCGGCTTGGAGTGGAGATCCACCACAGACGCGGCTGCACGCAGCAGAATCGAACCGGAGCTCCTCTCCCGCCCCCGCCGCCAAGCACGCGACAAGGGTAACGATCTTTCAACTTAGGCAGGTGAAGACTTCAGTTTACATATTTGCATGGAAGCCTCTTTCCACCAACGGGTGCGGGAAGGGAGCTTTTTGACGGTTGACGTGCACGTCCCCGCAGTTAATTGCATTAGCACCCGAAAGCGAGAATACGAGTTTAGGCATGCTGTGTGAAGCCCATCCGGAAGTGTGAGCCGGATTGGTGATGTTCTGGGGTTCCCGGAGAAGACTCCGAGGAAGTTGTTTATTAGCCGCTTGTATGGAATGCGCGCCACAAGCCCCAAAAGAAGGGGTGTGCACAATATGTTTGGCTTGCTTATATTAGCCGACCGATGACTAGTTGGCTGCCGCTCGTCGAGACGTTGGCGTACAGGTGTTGTAGTACCAGGGGGGAGTAGCGGGCTTAAGCCCAAGCTTGTGCTGGCCCTCGAGGGCCTTTTTGTTTATATTTCTGGCCTGCATGCCGAGTGTGGAATTTATATTCCTCTAATATTTTTTCATATCTGTGATGCTCTGTGAATATAGTTTACTCCTCCTGTCTTGGGTGAGCGGTGTGTTCGTGAACCGCTCCCCCCTTGTGGGCCCCGAGGTATAGATGCCGGGAAGCCCCTAATGGCTCGTTGTCATCCTTTCAGAGTAGCGGAGTTCCGCTATTAGCGGCCCAATTGGGGCTGCATAGAGTAGGGCTGTTGGGCGGTTATGCGCCAATAGTAAGGAGGGAGGGAAACATTTTACATAGACCCGAGGTGGCACCTCTAGTTTGGGAATGGATATGGAGATCCTCCTTAGATGTTCTGGTCGGCTAAGAGAGCCCTCCGAAGGTGCCTTAGCTCAGCCCTTGGCTTGGGAGAGGAAGAGTTTGTTAGTCTTCCGGGTATGTGGCGGGTCCTCCACGCTGATACCTTGGGTCTGTCCCTTGTGTTCCTAGTCTTGTGCCTAGATCGTTTGCTTGAGGTAGTAGGTGCGCGGTCACCCCTTCCCCAAGGGTCGAACTCCACAGGAGACCGGATTCCAGTTTCAACATTAATCATGACATTTTCCCCATATAGTCTTATGCATTTGTGGTGCATTTGTTGTACGTGATGCTTCACGTAATTGTTTTCTTTTGACTTTTGTACATTTCTACTGTAATTTAATTAATTATTTTCCTTTGGTCTTGTGTTGGTACCCCTCGACTTCGTTTACTTTTGGCTTACTTTCTGTCATTACTTGTACATTCTTGTTGAGATGTTATTATTGGGTATTTCATCCACATGAACCCAGATTTGATGAAGTCACCCTGGAACTAAGATAAATTAAGTTGTATTTGATGCTTGGTTTGAGGTATATGTTTGCAGGAGTTTCACTGGGAAGTGTAGACCAATGTCAGCCCACAGTGGGTCACCAAACACAGGAAATGTGCATTGTAATCCCTCATTGCATATTCTAAGGTGTTGACTCATGTGTGGTCTCTCTATTGGGATACACTTCATATTCAAGCTATTGGACTATGGGAAAGGCATTGGAAGTTGGCTACTCTAGAAGAATCTGTTTTTCCAACCTCAGAAAAATTCTAAGTGTTTTACTCGAGTAGTGCTTTCACCTACTCGAGTAGTATGGGTATAAGTTACTCGAGTAAAGGAATCATGTACTCGAGTAGACATAGTCATATACTCGAGTAGCTAAGTCATTTACTCGAGTAGACCAAGTCATATACTCGAGTAAGTATACTCACCTACTCGAGTATATAGAAATATACTCGAGTAGTTCATTTTACCTACTCGAGTAGTTCATGCGTCACCCGTGTACCTCGCCATTTCCTTATTCCAGAATTTTTCTAAGTCTTTTACTCGAGTAGAATTTTCACCTACTCGAGTAGGTTACTTCCTCTCGAGTAGTTTAGTTCATGTACTCGAGTAGTTGCCAGCAGACCTCCTCAGAATTTTTCTAAGTATTCCACTCGAGTAGTACTTCTTGTACTCGAGTAGGTTATGTAATATACTCGAGTAGCTCTTCATGTACTCGAGTAGATCTTCTATATACTCGAGTAGGTCTCTTAGTATACTTGAGTAGTTCTGTCCATATACTCGAGTAGTTAATCTCTATATACTCGAGTAGTCTGTTTATACTTACCCGAGTATGTTTCCCATCATATACTCGAGTAGCTATTCAACTACTTGAGTAGTTATTGACTTACTCGTGTAGTTGGCCAAATATTTCCGAAAATTTTATAAGTCATTTTTCTGACGGGATTTTTCAAATCACGCGACATGATTGGTCCACATGTACATCATTATGACCGATTATGACCGTTAGTCTCTCCTATAAAAGGTCCTATCAGAAAATGACAAACCCTAAGTTTTCTTAAAGCTTTCTTGTAATCTCTTTTTCGAGAAATATTCTTCAGCCGCCTCTCTCTGACTTTCGCGAAATGGAAGCCGCCACCGCTGCCTTCTTCTCCGGCAAAAGCTTCTACTTTCAGAGGATTATTTTGAAGAAAAGTTACAGATCGAGATCGACTTCACTGATCATATTTTCTCTCGATTTCTGTAAAAGGAAGTAGATCCAGATCGAGGCCGAGACCTTCTTCACCGATTTCTGAAAAGGCTATAAAGTTGAAAAGAAGAAGATCCTGGCCATTTCCTTCAGATCTGAGTGATTTACTGTTTGTTTTCTTGTAAACTTTTTATTAATCTTGTAGGAGAAATCTTCTCCGATTGTAGGAGTTTTTCACTCCGAGTTTGTAGGAAGTGTTATCTTCCGAGGTGTAGATTTGTTTTGTTGGATCGAGTTTGTAGGAACTCTGTTCCGAGGGTAGGATCGATTTGTGATCCAAGATAGTGGAGTAGACGAGTCTAGTTGATTTCTAGATCGGTGAGGGAAAGTGGATGTACCTAAGGTTGGGGAACCACTATACATCTTGTGTCGTTTGTGATATTGGTAGATATTTCTGTGCTGTGCTCTAATTATTTTTTTTATTCCGCAAAAGACGCACAAACCACCTATTCCCCCCCGTCTAGGTGATTTAGGTCGACAACAGTTTTCTTTCAATTGGTTTCAGAGCCAGGTTAATCGTTAAAAGGTTAACACCTTGATCAGATCCAGATCTGTTGTCTGAAAAACTCTACCATAAAATGGACAAGGGAAAAGATTTCGCCAAGCTTCCTCTGTGCAACAAAAACAACTTTCCTATGTGGAAAGAAAGGATAAAATTTTTCATGGAAGCTGTGGATCCAAGGATCTTCATGATCGTTGAAGAAGGTCCTTACGTTCCCATGACTATGTCCACTATCGACCCTACCAAGAGAGTTCCGAGAAAGCTAATGGATCTCGAGAAAGACGAGATTGCACTTGTCTCTCTCGACAAGAAAGCTAAGAACATCATAGCAAGTGCAGTCGATGACTCGATGCTGCAGAATTTGATTCACTGTCAATCAGCTAAGGAGATGTGGCACTCCTTAGTCACTTTGATGGAAGGGACTGAAGAAGTAAGAGATGATCGGAGATCCCTTCTCAATCAAAAATATGAAGCGTTCTGACAAGGGAACAAGGAAACAATTGCCGACACCTTTGAGAACTTCTTCAAGATTGTAAATGGCCTAAGGGTGTATGGCCGTGTCTTCACAAACGAAGAACTGAACGACAAATTCTTGAGATCCCTAACCAAGGAATGGGATAACAAGGTATGTGTCATCAGGGAGTTCGGGACGCTAGCTGAAACGGACCCGCAAAATCTCTTTGTAAATCTTATGTCCTATGAACTCCAAATCAACACAAGAAAAGATGAAGAAGAGAAGGGCAGGTCTGCTCTAAAGGAGAAATCTGTCGCTCTGAAGGCAGACACCTCCAGAAAGACTAAGGCTACCTCCCCCGCTCCAGCTCCAGAAGTTGATGAAGAAGAAGAAACATCAGAGCCCAGCACCTCGGGCTCTGAACTATCTGAAGGAGAGTTCTCCTTGCTCTCAAGGCAATTCAAGAAGTTTCTTAATAAAAAGAAACAATGGAAAGGCAAGGATGCCTCACACAAAAGATCGCGACGCGATGACGATCGACAAAAAAAGGCTCAAGCAGCCACGACAGGTATAACACTAAACAGAACAAATACGTTTCAACTGACATCATTTGCTAATGTTGCAATAAGCCAGGTCACGTCATTGCTGACTGCCCTCACAAGAAGAAGGAGGGTGGCATAAGGGAAAACAAGAAATCCTCACACAACAGGAAGAGGAAAGAGAAGAGCCTCATAGCCAAAAGGAGCAAGACTCTTAGCGACTCCGACTCCTCAGAGTCAAGCGAATAAGAAGAAGCTTACTTTGGGCTAATGGCTCAAACAGATGATGAACAAGAGCCCCAGTTCACTGTGAAGGTAAACTCTCACACCCCTCTCTCAGAGTATGAAGTCTCTGAACATGAATGCGAGAGTAGCTCCTCTGACGATGAGTCAGAATTGATGGCCCAGTATAAGGAGTTAATCATGGCTTACAACAAATGTCGTCGAGTCGTGAAGACTCAGGCTAAAGAGATCAAATCTCTAAAAGCCGAAGAGAGCAACTTGAGAGAGAAAGTCGCAAAGACTGACTCCCTCGAAGAAAACTTCAATAATGCTATTGAAGAATACAACAAGGCTCTCGAGCACCTTGACCTGAAGGAGAAGATCATCAAAGGTATGGAAGCCGAACTTGCGGCTGAAAGGAAACTTGTTGAGAGTTTCTCTAAGCCCAAGACGGTTCTTCCATTCATTGCCGAATTCTCAGCAAAGGCTAAGGGAGCTGGACTAGGCCATGAAGAAGCTCCTAGTAAATCATCTAGGAGAAACAAGAATCAACGGAAAAATAAGGCCACCAAAAAGGCCTCAGTCGAAGAAAAGGGAAAAGCCCCTCAAAATCAAACCACATTCAGAAAGGTCATCTTTCCAACAAATGAGTTTGATTTTGACTCATCATACGGGCACTTTGCTAGGCCTACTCATGTAGAGCCAAAGTCCCGCTATCAAGGATGGGCTCGACCCCGAAACTTTGGCGAAAGTGTCTTTAAGGCACCCTATGAAGAAGTTGTTCTTCAGAGCTATGTCCCTTTCAATCATGGGCATAACTTCAAGAACGCACCAAAGACAAAGCCTGCTGTAGAAAAGCCTATAAAGGAGAAGAAGCCATGTGATTGCCATCACCATGAGGCATCTTCCTCCAAGATTGTTACCCCTGCTAGACCAAAGTTCCAAAAGGTCAAGCAGGAGATCTTGAGGCAAAGGTACAACAGATTTGACTGTTGGTGCTCTGGCAAGGTTGATCACTTCGCCATAGATTGCTGGTTAAATTCCAGAAACGCTGCAACCCCTCATGTCATCAATATGAGAAAGACCGCTCATAATGCCAACACTCGCAGGGGGAGCACTCTAACCCGAGACTAAGGACCCAAACGTGTTTGCGTTCCTAAGGTGAATTGATTGTGATTGCATGGATGTCCAAAGGCCAACAAAATGCCTATCTGGTACTTGGACAGCGGATGCTCTCGGCATATGACCGGGGCGAGAAGCCTCATTCAGAACTTTACTCCAGTCGTGAACGGACCAAAGGTCATCTTTGGAGGTTCAGACCGTGGAATTACTAGAGGCTATGGTATGATTACTAATGGCAATGTATCCTTCTCGGATGTGGCCTATGTTGAAGGATTGGAACACAATCTCATTAGCATAAGCCAACTCTGCGACAAAGGATACATAGTTGAGTTCCATGCTGATAAGTGCTTGATAAAATCCGTTGACAATATGGAAATGATTCTATCCGGCACTCGAAGCAAGAATATTTTCTGTTTAAATTTCATCTGTATAGATTCCTCCACACCAGTGTGTCATTTGGCAAAAGATAGTGCATCTCTTGGTGACCAATGGCACAAGAGTCTAGCACATATTAATTTCAAAACAATTCATAAATTATTTTCAATGGACTTGGTACGTGATGCCCCAAATGTCAAATGCGTCAAAGACAGACCTTGTCATGCATGCGTAAATTGCAAGCAAACAAGGGCTACTTTTAAAATCACTGTTGGCAAACACTGTAACAGATGTCTCCATCTATTGCACATGGACTTGTTTGGTCCACTGCAGATTAGAAGTTTGGGAGGCAAGGAATATACATTGGTAATTGTTGATGACTACTCGCGCTTTGCGTGGGTGTTCTTTCTTAAACACAAGTCAGATACCTTTGATATCTTTACCAATTTTGTCAGGCAAGTCCAGAGTGAATACAACTACTCCATAGTCAAAATCAGAAGTGACAACGAAACAGAGTTCAAATCTGGGGCCATGACAGAATTCTGTGAAAGCTTAGGTATCTTTCATGAGTTTTCCTCTCCTCGTACTCCACAACAAAATGGAGTGGCTGAGAGAAGGAACAGAACACTCATAGAGGCATGCAGGACCATGTTGAGTGATGCTTCACTACCGGAGTACTTCTGGGCCGAGGCCGTCAACACTGCATGCCACATGAAAAATCGAGCACTCATAAACAAAGACCACAATAAGACTCCTTACGAACTTCTGAAAGGCAGAAAACCAACAGTCTCTTACTTTAGAATCTTTGGCTGCAAATGCTTCGTACTTAACAATGGCAAGTATCATACCACCAAGTTCAGCGAAAAGAGCCTTGAATGTATTTTTGTAGGATACAGTAGCCATAGTAAGGCATATAGGATTTTCAATAGAAAAACCTAGTGCTGGAAGAATCAATACATGTTGTATTTAATGAGACGAGCTTGCTGCAAAGCAATCCGTCTAGTGTGCTCATTGAAGATGCAGGTGAAAAGCTGAAAGAAACCAGCCTGGATGATCCGTCCGAAGAAGAAGGCGAGAAGTTCATTAAGATCACCACTCCCACTCCTATAGGAGAGACTGATGATCAAAATGAAGAAGTCATCCAGGATGAAGAAATCACACCGGTGCTTGAAGATAATCTAGATGCAAGGACTCTAGAGCTCAGACATCTGAAGGATTACCCCATGGACTAGATCATAGGAGATCCCCGGGATGGTGTCAGAACTCGGAGAGGTTCAACTAATGAGAATCTTCATTTGAGTTTTCTCTCACAGGTTGAACCAAAAAAATTTGAGGAAGCAAACTCAGACGCATCGTGGATAATGGCAATGGAAGAAGAGCTAAATCAGTTCAAGCACTGCAATGTGTGGGTGCTGGTTCCAAGACCCAAGGGAAAGAACATCATTAGAACAAAATGGGTCTTCAGGAACAAGATGGATGAAGACGAGACTATCATAAAGAACAAGGCCAGACTCATCGCTAAAGGCTATCGTCAAGAAGAAGGAATCGACTTCGACCAGACATATACTTCAGTGGCCAGACTGGAGGCAATAAGGTTGTTCTTAGCATATGCTGCCTTCAAAGGCTTCACCGTCTATCAGATGGACGTGAAGTCGGCCTTCCTGAATGGTGACTTAAAGGAGGAAGTGTATGTTGAACAACCTCCATGTTTCGTTGATCCTAACTTTCCCGATGATGACTATTTTCTGCATAAGGCCTTATATGGTCTGAAACAAACTCCTCGAGCTTGGTATGAAATGATGTCTACCTTTCTACTTGAGAACAAGTTCACAAGGGGAAAGATAGACAAGACATTATTTCTTAGGGAAATAAAAGGAAAGATTTTGCTATTGCAAATCTATGTCGATGACATTATCTTTGGCTCTACAGATAACAACCTCTGCAAAAAGTTCTCAAAACTTATGCAAGGGAAGTTTGAAATGAGCAGTATGGGCGAGCTGAAGTATTTCTTAGGGCTTCACGTGAAACAATCTGAAGATGGAATTTTCATCTCATAGACCAAATTCACCAAAGAGCTAATTAAGAAATTCAGAATGGAGAACGCAACCTCTATGAGGACTCCAATGGGTTCAACTATGTCTCTAGACAAGGATGAAAAAGGGAAACCTTTTGATGAAACCAAGTACAGAAGCATAATTGGATCCTTGCTCTACCTTACTGCCAGTAGGCCTGACATAATGTTCTCAACATGTGTCTGTGCTAGATTTCAGGTGAACTCTAAGGAATCTCATTATGCTGCTACCAAGTGGATCCTGAGAAACCTTAAAGGCGCACCAAATCTTGGCTTATGGTACCCAAGAAGTAATGACAGCGAACTAATTGGATTTTCAGATGCAGATTTTGCAGGTAGCAAAGACGACCAGAAAAGCACCTCAGGGACTTGCCAATTCTTCGGAAGAAGGCTAATTTCCTGGAGTAGCAAGAAGCAGAACTGTGTCGCAATCTCAACGGCCGAGTCAGAGTATATCTCTGCAGGCAGTTGTTGCGCACAGTTGCTATGGATAAAGAATCAGTTCGAGGACTACAACCTGCAGTTCAAGGATATACCCTTGTACTCTGACTCCTCCAGCGCAATTGCAATAGCCAACAATCCAGTCTCACACAGCCGGACCAAGTATATTGAGCTAAGGTACCACTTCATTCGGGAACATGTGGAGCATGGAGACATAGATCTCCAATATGTACCTACAGACAGGCAAGTTGCAGATATCTTCACCAAGCCGCTGGACGAGACCAAGTTCTCATTCTTCAAGACAGAGGTTGGGATGCTCAACAAAGAGGACTAAAGAAGGCTGAATGACTAAGAAGCAAGTAATTGCAAAGGGTTAGTCAAAAATCCATTCTTTCTCAACTTTATCAAAATTCCACTCGAGAAGCATTAGACATACTCGAGTATCTAAAGATCTAGTCGACTATATGAATGAACCTACTCGAGTACGTGCAATGACCTACTCAAGTACCTACAGATCTACTCGAGTAAGTTTCTGACCTACTCGAGTAAGTCAATACCTACTCGAGTAAGTCTCTCACCTACTCGAGTAAGTCTTTTTCTACTCGAGTAGCTTTTCTTACATACTCGAGTAGCTCCAGTTAACCTACTCGAGTAGCTCCTTTATCTACTCGAGTAGCCTCTCTCTCTCGTGTCCTGATTTCCAGTTTTTCAAAATTTGTTCTATTCGCCACCCAAGGCTATATGCCGCCTCTTTCTTTAAATTAATTAGTGGAAATTTAAGAATTATATATATATATACGAAATTCTGAATCATCAAACCTACTCGATATCATTTCTATCTCTCGAGTACCCTGTCTCTTCGCCTACCCTGCGACTCGCCTCCGCCACTGTTGCAGAGCTTTCACCCTCAACTCCTCCAGTCAATAGCATCCATGGCGACTTCTCACAAGATCGGCGTCGGCTCCAAACTCGTCACCGACGGTATTGCAGAGCTCTCCGACGATTTCCACAACCTCCTCATTCTTCTCGACACCGCCGGCCTATCCTTTATACTCCAAGAACCCTGTCGCATTCTCTTCCCCAACGTTGCAGAATTCTTCTCAAATCTCAAGGTTCGACGCAATGGCAAAGTCCTAAAATCAACTGTTAAGGGTCTGAAACTACAGTTCACCAAGACCTCTGTCTCTTAACTTCTCCATTTACCTATTGTTGATGAAGAAGATGATCTGGATGCTGAAGATTCTGACTGAACCACACTATTCTGTGGTCTTTCCCCTGAAGCTCAGTACATTAAAAGGTCAGATATGAATGCAAAAGGCAAATTCTTGGTTGATGTTATTGGAAATATTCTTCTCTGCAAGACACACTCCATCCGAGACATTCCCTCATACTTCTTTGATATAATGCAAGCAATTGTTTGCCGCAAGAAATTTAAATTTGGTATGCTGATTTTGGACAAGATAAAGGACAACATGAAATCCCCCAACTACGCAAGAATTATATCTCTGCTCCTTCATGAAACCAATCCTGAAGTATTCAACTTCTCAAAAGGGACTCCACTTCACCACATGAAGAAGGTCTCCATCTCTTCAATTCAGAGATGGGATCTCAAGCTCCAGAACTCTGCCCAAGCTGCAAAGGTCTCAGAAATCCCAGTAGTTCCTGCTGTAGAGGACAGGACTCCATCTCCCTCTCCTTATCATGTGGCCAGCTCCTCTAGTGCACCAAGTGAGGGGGAGCCTGCTCCATCTAGCCCAGTCAGGCCACCCTCTCCTCAGCCAGAGATTTCATCCCTACCTCATACTCCAAAGAGTCCAGCCACTTCCTCAGAGCAAATACCTCATGACACTCTTCTGTCCACAGCTGCTGCCATAGATGCCATGATTGCAGAGCTCACTGAAGATGTGCTTCCCCCTCCTCCTCTATCTCCTCTAGCTCCAACCATTGAACATCACAAAGACTTGTCTCCAGAACAGTCTCCTGCCCATTCTCCATCCAGAACTCCAACTCCTTCTCCTCCTCCTCCAGCAGAAAAGCTAGACACCATTTTCATTTCTGATGAGCCTTCTCCTGAGCCAGCTGAGGCTCCTCTCAGAAACCTTGATTTCTCCATTCCCCATGCTACAGAAGAATTGGATGCTGTCATTCATACCACCAGAGCTCCCAACTCAGTGCTTATTGAAGAAATAGCTCCTTGGGGACCTCCTCCTATCCCTACTGCTGCTCCCTCTGCTGCTGCTGCTATAGATTCCTCCTCCTCAGATCTGCTGCAAAGTATTGCCATTCTTCTTCAAGAACAAAGACATCACTTTGACACCTCTCTAAAGGTGGTCATTGATAAGGTCACTGCTCTTGAGACTGAGATGAGCAGAGGTTTTGCTGAAATTCAGCGTAACACTGACAAGCTAAAGTACATGTTCCAACTTGGTGGTAAAGCTCTTGACCATACTATCACAAGTATTGGCAATGTCATGGAACAAGGTGTAACCTTGGCAAACAATCAAATTGAGCTAGATAAGAGGACTGAAGCCAACAAGATGAAGATATGTGAAGAGGTTGGCATCTTCAAAGATGACACCATAGGGACAGTATCTGTTGAAGTCAGAAAGGGGGAGGGCTTGATAAAAGAACTTAAAGAACAGGTAGAAAAATCTACTGCTCAAAAGACAGTTGAATGGGAAGCTTATATAAAGACCATTCATGACGATGTGCTTGCCCAGATACAGAGTGTCAAATTTCACACCTATGACACTGCTGTCTGGATGCACAACCAGATCTTGCCAGATCTTGCAGTTGACCCAAACCTCATTTCCCATCATCTCAACCCACTGGCCACAGATGTCACTGCCCCAGCTGTTCCTCAACAACCTACCTTCTCTCCCAGGCCTGGAGACTCAGTTGCTCCACCAGATACTTATGTTCCAGGCTGGGAAGACGATCCTGCAGATATATTCCTTCAAGCTCCTCCAGAGATCAGAACCAAGAAGAAAATGAAATAT
Source organism: Platanthera guangdongensis (assembly GCA_039583875.1). Lineage (NCBI taxonomy): Eukaryota > Viridiplantae > Streptophyta > Magnoliopsida > Asparagales > Orchidaceae > Platanthera > Platanthera guangdongensis. The sequence goes on along the minus strand of CM077156.1, from coordinate 78,596,400 downwards.
GGTGAAGGCCCATCTGCCATCAGATCTGCTCCTTCCAAAGCACCTGAACATGCTGAAGCCTGGTCTCCAACTTCAAAGTCTCTCATCTTGGACACACTCAGGTTGGTCATAGATCACAGTGAGAACAGAAGCCTTCACTACAATTCCTAGGAATGAGAGTTATATGAGAAGTCCATGCTCAAAAGAAGGATCCATGACAGAGAGTTTGGGAGAAATAACCCTGCTGCTCCTCCAAGGCCTCCTAGTACTTCCCAAAGCCATTCAGCTACCTAAGGAGACAACAAGAGAAGATGGATAAGCAGCAATCCCAAGCCCAAACCTAAAAGATGATGAGAAATTGAAATGACTAATTGTAGACTTGATGTTTTTGGAAACTTATATATATATATATATACAATTCTTCATTCTGTCTAATTATCTTTTTCAATATCCTTTGCTTACCTGCTTATATTTTTCTACTTAGTTTCTTTTATATCCATAATTCACCTTAGTGTAAAGGGTTCTGACTTCAACAAATAGGGGGAGATTGTTGGGTATTTCATCCACATGAACCCAGATTTGATGAAGTCACCCTGGAACTAAGATGAATTAAGTTGTATTTGATGCTTGGTTTGAGCTATATGTTTGCAGGAGTTTCACTGGGAAGTGTAGACCAATGTCAGCCCACAGTGGGTCACCAAACACAGGAAATGTGCATTATAATCCCTCATTGCATATTCCAAGGTGTTGACTCATGTGTGGTCTCTCTATTGGGATACACTTCATATTCAAGCTATTGGACTATGGGAAAGGCATTGGAAGTTGGCTACTCTAGAAGAATCAGTTTTTCCAACCTCAGAAAAATTCTAAGTGTTTTACTCGAGTAGTGCTTTCACCTACTCGAGTAGTCTGGGTATAAGTTACTCGAGTAAAGGAATCCTGTACTCGAGTAGACATAGTCATATACTCGAGTAGCTAAGTCATCTACTCGAGTAGACCAAGTCATATACTCGAGTAAGTATACTCACCTACTCGAGTAGTTCATTTTACCTACTCGAGTAGTTCATGCGTCACCCGTGTACCTCGCCATTTCATTATTCCAGAATTTTTCTAAGTCTTTTACTCGAGTAGAATTTTCACCTACTCGAGTAGGTTACTTCCTCTCGAGTAGTTTAGTTCATCTACTCGAGTAGTTGTCAGCAGACCTCCTCAGAATTTTTCTAAGTATTCCACTCGAGTAGTACTTCTTGTACTCGAGTAGGTTATGTAATATACTCGAGTAGCTCTTCATGTACTCGAGTAGATCTTCTATATACTCGAGTAGGTCTCTTAGTATACTCGAGTAGTTCTGTCTATATACTCGAGTAGTTGATCTCTATATACTCGAGTAGTCTGTTTATACTTACCCGAGTATGTTTCCCATCATATACTCGAGTAGCTATTCAACTACTCGAGTAGTTATTGACTTACTCGTGTAGTTGGCCAAATATTTTCGAAAATTTTCTAAGTCATTTTTCTGACGGAATTTTTCAAATCACGTGACATGATTGGTCCACGTGTACATCATTATGACCGATTATGACCGTTAGTCTCTCCTATAAAAGGTCCTATCAGAAAATGACAAACCGTAAGTTTTCTTAAAGCTTTCTTGTAATCCCTTTTTCGAGAAATATTCTTCAGCCGCCTCTCTCTGACTTTCGCGAAACGGAAGCCGCCGCCGCTGCCTTCTTCTCCGATAAAAGCTTCTACTTTCAGAGGATTATTTTGAAGAAAAGTTACAGATCGAGATCGACTTCACTGATCATATTTTCTCTCGATTTCTATAAAAGGAAGTAGATCCAGATCGAGGACGAGACCTTCTTCACCGATTTCTGAAAAGGCTACAAAGTTAAAAAGAAGAAGATCCTGGCCATTTCCTTCAGATCTGAGTGATTTACTGTTTGTTTTCTTGTAAACTCTTTATTAATCTTGTAGGAGAAATCTTTTCCAAGTGTAAGAGTTTTTCACTCCGAGTTTATAGGAAGTGCTATCTTCCGAGGTGTAGATCCGTTTTGTTGGATCGAGTTTGTAGGAACTCTATTCCAAGGGTAGGATCGATTTGTGATCCGAGATAGTGGAGTAGCCGAGTCTAGTTGATTGCTAGATCGGTGAGGGAAAGTGGATGTACCCAAGGTTGGGGAACCATTATACATCTTGTGTCGTCTGTTATATTGGTAGATATTTCTGTGCAGTGCTCTAATTAATTTTTATTCCGCAAAAGATGCACAAACCACCTATTCACCCCCCTCTAGGTGATTTAGGTCGACAACAGTTTTCTTTCAGTTATGTCTTTGAAATGCCTCAGGTTCAGAGCTGTAGCTAATAGCCGTGCTGGTTTTGGATTTCCTGAGCAGCAGTTTTGGCTGTGTTCTTTGCCTCGTCGTAGTGAGGTAGTTTGTGTTTTTGTTTATTAACTAGTTCATACATACTTTACTTTTGTGGGTTCGTGTAAGTTTGTTGACGCTCACAGGATTGTTATGTTATTTTTTGATAATTGCTAGCTTCTTAGCTTTCTTTCCGTGTTTGTGATACTTGCTCTCTGTGATGTTTTATGCTAGGAATGCATATTAGGTATTTTCAAGTATAAAATAAAACTACTATTATTACCTCATTGATTGCACGCTTTTAGAATGTTAAGTCATTATATTGAATGACCGTACAAATCTACTTTTATTTATATTATAAACTTAGAACTTGCATAACATGAGGTGTCCTTTGGGAACCTCTAAACTCTTGTAGAATGCCTATTGCGATAAAAGAAGTATTTTTCCGCAGCATTTAACTACTTTTCTTGTGCACTAGATGAGCCACTAAGCCGAGGGATACGGCTATCTGCTATAATTAAATTGATTTTACTCTAAATAACTTAAAGAACCTTTCTTCATGGTTAAGTAGGAGTTTTGCTTGAGCATCCGGAGTTATCCCCCGCTGACGTGGCATCATGACGTGCATTTTTTCGTTACTCAGATATACTTATTTGTCGATGAAAAATGAGGGTTGTGGCAGACAGTTAGCTGTTAAAGAATATATTCTTTGAAGAATCAAATCATCTTCAACAGCATGTTTTGAAAGTCCTCTTTCTGAGTAAAAAGAAGAAGCTAAGTCATCTCATGTCAGCAATCTGCAAGACAGGACAAAGTTTATCTCACGTTGAGATGTTAAGGGAAAAGCCCCAGCAGCAGTTACTTAATAGATCAAGGAGAACATTTCCTAAAGATAAATTTCTACAGTTGTATAGGAGATAGTGCTGAGCCTCTGGTTTAGTTCAGCAAGGTGCAGAGCAGGAGATATGCAAAGTTGCTTGCAGCTTAAGACACCTGTTGTTGAGAAGACGTTTGGGCTGAGGATATCTTAGCTCAGGAAGAAAAGAAGGCTTAGAGAAATTTCTCTGTTATTCACCCCGCCCCCCCTCTAGGTAATTTATCTATCCTTGAAACAAAAGACTTTCAATAGTCCCTATCTCCTACAACAGCAGTTGCAAACATCCCAATGTAGGCTCCATCCTCTTCTTCAGAATTAGAAGATGTTGATTCAGTTTGACTCTAGCTTTTCTTATTCTTGACAAGGAAGATCTTTTCCTTCTTGACCTTAGGTGGTGGTGCTTCTTCTCTCCTTTCTTCTAACCTGTTTTTTTTTCTCTTGACTGGGCTGTCAACAATGACATGCCCAGGCTTACTATAACAATAATATATTACATTAGTAAAAATATGTTTACAAAGTTTAGAATCATACATGTCTCCTTTGGAGAACTTCCCAGATTTTCTTTGATCTATCTTATAGTATGAAGAGGAGGAAGGTTTGCTCCTCCATTGATTCCTCTTCATCATCTTCTAGAATTTCCATGAGAAGGCAGCAAACTCTCCATCTGACATGTTGCTGTCAGATGTGCCGATCGAGAATCACCTTGAGGTGTCCTTTGGGAACCTCTAAACTCTTGTAGAATGCCTATTGCGATAAAAGAAGTATTTTTCCGCAGCATTTAACTACTTTTCTTGTGCACTAGATGAGCCACTAAGCCGAGGGATACGGCTATCTGCTATAATTAAATTGATTTTAATCTAAATAACTTAAAGAACCTTTCTTCATGGTTAAGTAGGAGTTCTGCTTGAACATCCGGAGTTATCCCCCGCTGACGTGGCATCATGACGTGCATTTTTTCGTTACTCTGATATACTTATTTGTCGGTGAAAAATGAGGGTTGTGGCAGACAGTTAGCTATTAAAGAATATATTCTTCGAAGAATCAAATCATATTCAACAACATGTTTTGAAAGTCCACTTTCTGAGTAAAAAGAAGAAGCTAAGTCATCTCATGTCAGCAATCTGCAAGACAGGACAAAGTTTATCTCACGTAGAGATGTTAAGGGAAAAGCCCCAGCAGCAGTTACTTAATAGATCAAGGAGAACATTTCCTAAAGATAAATTTCTACAGTTGTATAGGAGATAGTGCTGAGCCTCTGGTTTAGTTCAGCAAGGTGCAGATCAGGAGATATGCAAAGTTTCTTGCAGCTTAAGACACTTATTGTTGAGAAGAAGTTTGGGCTGAGTATATCTTAGCTCAGGAAGAAAAGAAGGCTTAGATAAATTTCTCTGTTATCATAGTCAAACCACCCACACTCACACCCTATAGGATCTTAATAGATCTGAGTTATAAGCCCATGTTATAATGGTTGAGTATTGATTCAAGTTTGAATCTGAGCAGTCAGATCCAGTTTGGATCTGAAGTAGGTGATCAGTTGATCACTGAGCTGTAGGGATTTTGAGCCTAAGGTTGGAGAGTCATTCTCTTTGAGTGGTAGGGCACTTGTGCCTGTGTTGTAGAATCCCTTTGGATCTGAGATAGGGCATTTGTGCCTGAGCTGTAGGAGAGTCATTCTCTCTGAAGTATGATCTTTTAACGATATGAGGTAGGGATATACTCCCATCCTGAGTTGTAGGTCCTTTGGCTTGAGGTAGGTGATCTTTGGATAACTGAGTTGTAGGGCATTGTTCTTGAACTGTAGGTCTTGGAGGAGACTTTGAGATCCCAAGGGATCTAAGTTGTAAGCTCTTAGGAGCTAAGATTGGAGGAGTGTCTTATCTAACAATTAGTTAGAAAGGTGGGAAGGAAAGTGGATTTACCCATAATTTGGGGAACCATTATAAATTTACAATGTTATCTATGTGATTGCTTTGAAAGCACAATTAAACTAATCACATCACTCACATAGGTAATTATGTTTTAAAATATAGCACTAGGAACTAATAACCTATTCACCCCCCCCCCCCCCTCTAGGTAATTTATCTATCCTTGAAACAAAAGACTTTCAATAGTCCATATCTCCTACAACAGCAGTAGCAAACATCCCAATGTAGGCTCCATCCTCTTCTTCAGAATTAGAAGATGTTGATTCAGTTTGACTCTAGCTTTTCTTATTCTTGACAAGGAAGATCTTTTCCTTCTTGACCTTAGGTGGTGGTGCTTCTTCTCTCCTTTCTTCTCACCTATTTTTTTTCGCTTGACTGGGCTGTCAACAATGACATGCCCAGGCTTACTATAACAATAACATATTACATTAGTAGAAATATGTTTACAAAGTTTAGAATCATACATGTCTCCTTTGGAGAACTTCCCAGATTTGCTTTGATCTGTCTTATAGTATGAAGAGGAGGAAGGTTTGCTCCTCCACTGATTCCTCTTCATCATCTTCTAGAATTTCCATGAGAAGGCAGCAAACTCTCCATCTGACATGTTGCTGTCAGATGTGCCGATCGAGAATCACCTCTGCAAAAGTTGATTAAAAATGCGATAATAAACCCTAACTTAATAAGGTAAAGGACCATGACCGTGGAGGTTCCTAAAGCATGAACACAGATCTCTCGAAGCCATGCCTAACTGAGTTTAGGAAGGTCCGACCGAACTCTCGTCCAAATCGGAGACCTAAAGCTCGCTTTACGCGGTGAACCACACTATTGGATTTCACTCCAATATGGGAGATTTAACGTCAGCCTCTCTCAAGGGGTGCATGCAACTCTCTTTACTCTTGAGTGTTCACATCAAACTATGAGCCTCCCAGCTAGCTAAGAGTGAAAACAAATATGGAAAATATATATCGATGATATAACTCCAAACAAGATTAATGAATAATAAATCAAGGTCAAAACCCTAAAAAGAAAAATAAACTTAAAGCATTAAAACTTAAACAACTCGAACCTCGGATCATCAAGATCAAATACAAGGAGGATTAGTTACTCATGGTGAACTAGAGGAAGAGAGATGAGTAGAAGTGCATGAAATACAAAAATAGAGACAAGAAAAATTATGCACACTTTATATTAAAATCAAACAACGAGCTTACATCTTGAAATAAAAGATTACAAGTGCTGGAAATGAAAGAAAACCCATGCTAGCATTTACATTAATGTACTAAAGTAATTACAAAAACTATTACAAAAGGACCAAAATAAGCTAGGATTAAAAAGCTTAAAATGTGAAAGAGGGAGAGGAGAAACATGAAAAACTACAAGAAAGAAAAAGACAGCACCTCCCCTCTCAAACTAAAACTGCTTCTAGAAATAAGGGGGGTGCTGAATTTATTGAAGATTTTCAGGTCGGTCATGCCCCCCTGTCATACTCGGGGAGGGCGTATCAGGGTGCGTGTCATGTACGTTGTTAAGGTCAGGAGCTAAATTCTGACGGAAATGATGATTTGATTTGTACGTCGGTGGACATGCCCAAGGACATGCCCGTGTAGGGTGGGCGTGTAACACACGTCAAGCTTCAATCATTGGTCGGAAATCAGTCAAACCCCGGAAAATGTGTAACACGTCTGGTGACACGCTGATAAGTCATTATTTATATTTATTTATATATATATTATTTAATAAATAATAATATTTTATTTAGTTTATTTTAATATTTGTATTAAAATGCTTTGTTTTCTTATTTCAGGTCAATCTGGGCTGCAAATAGCAAATTGGAGCATATAGGACAGATCATGAGATGAAACTGAAGATTGCTGGAAAAATCAACTTTACACGCCCCAGTTACGGGCGTGACCTTCAGGTCACGGGCGTTACATGTGGATGTGACCCATAAAGGAGCTCCGGAGGATTTGCCATGTCGAATTTAAGTTACACGCCCCGGCCACGGCCGTGACCTATGGTTCATGGTCGTGACCAGTAGGCGTGACTTAATGAGGGGGCTGCAATTTCGACTCCATGCTATTTCCAAGCTACATTCCCCAGGTTATGAGCACGACCTATTGGTCACGGGTGTGAACCATAGGCGTGACGTCCAGGCGTGCAGCGCTTAAAGTTGCCAGTTTCATATCCTAACGGTTTTCAGGTTACACGCCCTAGGTCACCTGCGTGACCTAGGGGCGTGACTTCCCGCAACAACCAGAATTTACTTCCCTCCATTTCTCCTTCCCACCGTTTCTACTAACAAACTTGACATGCCCTAGGTCACAACATGACCTAGGGGTGTGACCCGCAGAAGGACGACTTTTGGTGGTTTTTCTCCAACGTTCTTGGGCTTTAAAGAAAGCAATTTCCAAGCCTTACATGCCCTAGGTCACGGGCATGACCTAGGGCGTGACCTTTCAAAAAGTTTGCTATAAAATACAGACAAGGCCAAGAGATGAGGAGAATCTAGGGAGGATTCTTCTAAGAGTAGTTTAGTAGCTTAGTTTCTATTTTTATGCATTTCTTTCATGTAATTTTCAATTACATAGTGTAGTTTCACTCTTGTTAGCCTTAAATTTTAGTTCTATATTATTTCAAGCATCATGTCTTCATTTATCTTTCTATGTATTTTACTTTTCATGTCAAGTAGCTAATTTCTTTAGCACTTGATCATGATAATCTTTGAATAAAATTATTTTCCTTTTGTCAAACACTATTTTTCCTACTTCGATTTATCTTTGATTATTTTTGTCTGAAATTCATATTTCGCGGATATGCTCTTCAATTTTAGATCCGTATCTTAAATGATCGAGAGGTTGCGGATACGAGTAGATCGCTCAAAGTTAAAAGGAGTCGCGTGCACTCCTCGATAGACGATGACATGGATTATTCGGATTGGAGTCAAATCCAATCGAGGGGTTCACCGCCTACAACAAGCTTAGGGGTTTCAATTGGCCGAGAGATCTTAATCGATCAACCTAAGGTTAGTCAAAAGCATGAGCTCGAGAGAGACGCGTTCGTAATTTAGGAACCTCCACGGTCGAAGTAGATAATTTAAAGTTTGAATAGAAGTTTTATTGATTTCAAAGGGAGTCTTGATCAAGTGTCTGTTTTATTTTCATTTTTCTTTATTTAGTCTTAATTTACCTTCAACTTATCATTAGATAAAATAATATTAATTTGCGTGAGTAGAAGTACTCAACAGGCCCCGAGTCGAATATGACATTTCCTATACTATATTTCGATAGATATGTTTGCCTATTTCGGGATTATAGTTTGGATATATTTTTAAAACTATTTAAATTTTTCTCATCAAGTTTTTGACATCGTTGCCGGGGACTTATTTTGTTGAAATTTTGAAAGCGCGAATTTTATTACTTTTATCATTCTTCTTCTCTATCTTAAATCTCTTTTCTTTTGTTCTTAAATTCATTTCTTTTAGGTAAATGTTGTTTTTATTTTCAAAAAAAATGCTATCTTCATTGGCCGCTAAGATTGCCGAGCTTACACACAAAGTTAATCTTTTGGAAGCCGCAAAAAAGCGCCAAAGATTTTGTTATTATTGTGGTGCTCCACATCGAAGTGAAAATTATTATTATTATTATTATTATCAAAAATATTGTTATGAAAATAATTTTGCAATTGATAATTATTCTCACTTTGATGCTAATTCTTTTTCATATTTTCATGAAAATAAATTTTCAAATTTAACTAATATTCATGAAGATACTTTTTCAAGTCTTCACGAGAACACATTTTCTGATTTGAATAATTATTCTTTACATTCGGATGCCACTTCTTCTTATTGGCAATATCGACCGGAAAAATCCCCGAGTAACGAGAATAATTATTTAGATTTGACTTCTTGTTCATCTTTTTCCGCAACTCAAATTGAGTCTTCTAATTTTGGGGAATTTCTTCATACTCAATTTTCACCTCCCCAAAAATCTAGCTCCGATTAATACTTGTTTTAATAATTCTTCTCCATCTTCGAATATTTCATCTATGGCGGAACATGAATCCTCATGTGTCTCCTTAGTGTCTTATTTCGAAGAAGAAGAAAGTCTTTTATTTCAGGAGTTTATTTGGTGTTTGGATGCGCTGGGAGAAGTGGAAGAAGAACATGTTTATCCTCCTACTACTCCCAATTTTTCTCCTATTAGTGAATCTCCATGCACAATTTATGAGTTTTTAGGAGCCAAAATTTACGAACATGATGCGTACGATGATTTTATTTTAAATACAATTTAGAAAGAAAATTAATTTTAGAAAATAAACAACCTATACTTAATCATATAACTTCGCAAGAACCTCCTCCTTGCGAAGATTTTTCTTGCCTGCTTCTTTTTGATTTCTCTTTAACTAACAATTTTCAGGAAGAAGATGAGGCGTTGCAATCAAATGTTCTGCCTGATCCATTTGCCTCTCATCTACAAAGATTCAAATCAACTCAGGTATGGATATGTGATTTGAATCTACATTCTCAAGTCAAGTATTCAAAGAAGAAAAATCAAGAAGCAAGCTGATGAGTAGCTGAGCGAGCGTCTTCGGCGTATTCACCCAAGCGTGAATTAAGCGAGTTGCCCCTTCATTTAGATTTTTATTTTTTGTTTTCCTAACTTAAACCGTCTTTCTTAAAGATGAGAAAAAAAAAGCGCTCTTGGGAGACACCCCTTGCTTATCTTTTAATTTTTATGATTTTGTTTTCTCAATTTTCACATATTGTTTTTCTTTCCCCCCTCCTACTTGACTTATAAACATTATGGACAATGTTTATTTTTAAGTATTAGTGTGGATTCTTATTTATTGTTTTTATTTAAAAATGCAAAAAATGAAGAATCTTTAAAAATTTAAAAAATTATAAAATCTTTAAAAATTAAATATTTTTGTTTTCTTTTCATTATAAAAAATACAAATAAAAGAAAAAAAAGAAAAATCAAGAAAAAAAATAATATAAACCCCGACTTAAATTTTTGTGATCTTTAGAAATTTATTTTGAGTTTATTTATAAGACTTTATATAGTTTTTAATTTACAAATCTTTAATTTCATCATAGTTAGTTAGAATTATTTTTTGGTGATTTGATTTTAAGAAATAAATTTATGAAGTAAATTTATTTGTTCCTTTTCTCTCAAATTCTAATTAATTTCAATTTCATAGTGCTTAGATTAACAATCATTAGATTTTAATTATATTCACTTAAGTTTTAAGATTCGTAGGAAATTTTAATTTACTATAGTTGCTCTCCAATAATTTTAATTTAATCTAAATTTTTGCTAGCCTTTCCATTGTTCTTTTTATTTTCTTGTTAGCTCATATGTCATGGGGATAGAGGATAAAATTCATTATCCCCTATTACACATATGCAATTTTTTTATTTTTGGTTAGATCATATGTCATGGGAATCGAGTATTCCTTGGTACACATATGCAACCCCCCCCCAAAAAAAGGAGTAAGAGGATAAAATTCATTACTCCTAACCAATTTGGTTTTTATTTGAAGAGAAAAAAAACATCAAAAAGAAAAACAAATTATGTGGGGTGAGAGGATTAAATTCATCACCCCAAATCTAAGATCTCTTCAATTTCCTTTTTCGAAACCAAATAGCCAATATAATTGCTTTAGAATTAAATTAAAATTATAAGAGAGCATAAGTAGTAGTTTGAATTTTCCTTGAAGTTTCTTTTTAGTGAAAAACGTGTTTATAATTTTTAATCTAACTTTGTTTACTAAATACCTAATTTTGAGTTCTAATTATTTTATTAGAAAAAATTTTACTAAATATTCAGCTCTTCACATTTACTTTCATATTTTAGTACTTAAAAATTTGAATCCCTAAAGTTTATTTTTAACTTTATTTTGATTTGATAGATTTTTAGTTTGATTAAAAAATTATTTTAATTTCTTATAAGTACTCTCATAGTTTTGCTCTGGAATAACAAAAGCTTAAGTATGGGGGTATTTGATAAGTCATTATTTATGGTTATTTATATATTTTTTATCTAATAAATAATAATATTTTATTTAGTTTATTTTAATATTTGTATTAAAATGCTTTGTTTTCTTATTTCGGGTCAATCTGGGCTGCTAATAGCAAATTGGAGCTTACAGGACTGATCAGGAGATAAAACTCCAAATTGCTGGAAAAATCAACTTTACACGCCCTGGCCACAGGCGTGACCTATGGGTCACGAGCGTGACCAGTAGGCGTGACCAGTAGGCATGACTTGCTGACGGGGCTGTAGTTTCGACTCCATGCTATTTTCAAGCTACACACCCCAGGTCACGGGCATGACCTATTGGTCATGGGCGTGAACCATAGGCGTGACGTCCAGGCATGCCTCACTTAAAGTCGCTGGTTTCAGATCCTGACGATTTTAAGGTTACACGCTGTAGGTCACATGCGTGACCTAGGGGCGTGACATCTCGTAACAACCAGTATTTACATCCCGTCGTTTCTCCTTCCTGCCAATTCTGGGAACAGACTTGACACACCCTAAGTCACGCGCGTGACCTAGGGGCGTGACCCGCAGAACCACGACTTTTTGCTATTTTTCTCCAACATTCCTGGGCTTTCAAGACAGTAGTTTCCGAGCCTTACACGCCCTAGGTCACGGGCGTGACCTTTCAGAAATTTTATAATAAAATCCAGACAAAGAGGAGCTCAGGATCATCTAGGGCGGATTTTTCTAGGAGTAGTTCAGTTGCTTAGTTTCTATTTTTATGCATTTCTTTCATGTAATTTTCAAATACATAGTGTAGTTTCACTCTTGTTAGCCTTCAATTTCATTTCTATTTTATATCAAGCCTCATGTCTTCATTTATCTTTCTATGTATCTTACTTTTCATTTCAAGTAGCTAATTTCTTTAGCACTTGATCATGAAAATCTTTGAATAAAATAATCTTCTTTTTGTCAAACTCTATTTTTACTACTTCGATATATCTTTGATTATTTTTGTGTCGAATTTATATTTTGTGGAAATGCTCTTTGATTTTAGATCCGTATCTTAAATCACCGAGAGGTTGTGGATATGAGTATATCGCTCAAAGATAAAAGGAGCCGCATGCACTCCTCGAGAGAGGATGACATGGATCTTCCGAATTGGAGTCAAATCCAATAGAGGGTTTCACCGCCTAAAGCAAGCTTAGGGGTTTCGACTGGCCGAGAGGTCTTAATCGATCAACCTAAGGTTAGTGAAAAGCATTAGCTCGAGTGAGACGCTTTCATAATTTAGGAACCTCCACGGTGTAAGTAGATAATTAAAAGTTTGAATAGATGTTTATTTGATTTCAAAGGGAGTCTTGATCAAGTGTTTATTTTATTTTCAGTATTCTTTATTATTTCTTAATTTACCTTCAACTTATCATTAGATAACATAATATTAATTTGCGTGAGTAGAAGTACTCAACAGGTCCCGAGTCTAATACGACATTTCGTATACTATATTTTGATAGGTACGCTTGCATATTTCGGGATTTTATTTTGTCGATATTTTGAAAGCGCGAATTTTTTTACTTTATCATTCTTCTTCTATATCTTAATTCTCTTTTCTTTTTCTTCTTAAATTCATTTCTATTAGGTAAAGATTGTTTTTATTTTTTAAAAAATGTTATCTTCATTGGCCGCTAAGAATGCCAAGCTTACACACAAAGTTAATCTTTTGGAAGCCGCAAAAAAGAGCCAAAATTTTTGTTTTTATCATGGTGCTCCACATCGACGTGAACATTGTTATTATTTTTATTATCAAAAATTTTGTTATGAAAATAATTATTATTACCATGAGAACACTTTTTATGATTTGAATAATTGTTCTTTACATTCGGATGCTACTTCTTCTTGTTTGCAAGATCGACCGGAAAAATCCCCGAGTAACGAGAATAATTATTTAGATTTTAGTTCTTGTTCTTCTTTTTCCTCACCTTAAATCGGGTCTTCTAATTTTGGGGAACTTCTTCATACTCAATTTTCTCCTCCCCAAAATCTAGCTCCGATTAATACTTGTTCTAATGATTCTTCTCCATCTTTGAATATTTCACCTATGGCAGAACATGAATCCTCATTTGTCTCCTTAGTGTCTTTTTCCGAAGAAGAAGAAAAACTTTTATTTCAAGAGTTTGTTAGGTGTATGGATGCGCTGGGAGGAGTGGAAGACGAACATGTTTCTCCCATAGTACTCCCAATTTTTCTCCTATTAATGAATCTCCATGCACAATTTATGACTTTTTAGGAGCGAAAATTTACGAACATGATGCGTCTGATGATTTTATTTTAAATACAATTTCGGAAGAAAATTAATTTTAGAAAATAAACAACCTATACCTAATCATATAACTTCGCAAGAACCTCCTCCTTGCGAAGATTTTTCTGACGCGCTTCTTTTTTATTTCTCTTTAACTAACAAATTTCAGGAAGAAGATGAGACATTGCAATCAAATGTTGTCCCCAATCCATATGTCGCTCATCTACAAAGATTCAAATCACCTCAGGTATGGATAGGTGATTTGAATCTACATTCTCAAGTCAAACAGTCAAAGAAGAAAAATCAAGAAGCAAGCAGAGGAGTAGCTGGACAAGCGTCTTTGGCGTATTCAGCCGAGTGCGAATTAAGGGAGTTGCCCCTTCATTTACATTTTTATTTTCCATTTTCTTAACCAAAACCGTCTAGCTTAAAGACAGGAAAATGAAAAGGGCTCTTGGGAGACACCCCTTGCTTATCTTTTAATTTTTGTGAATTTGTTTTCTCAATTTTCACAAAATTTTTTTTCTGCAACCCCCCCCCCCCCCGCCCACCCCTCCTACTTGACCTATAAACACTGGGGACAATGTTTATTTTTATGTATGGGGGTGGATTTTTATTTACTATTTTTATTTAAAAATAAAAAAAATGAAGAATCTTTAAAAACTTTAAAAAAATTAAAAAATCTTAAAAAATTAAATATTTTTGTTTTCTTTTCATTATAAAAAATAGAAAAAAAATCAAGAAAAAAAATAATAAACCCCTGCTTAATTTTTGTGATTTTTAGAAATTTATTTTGTTTTTATTTATAAGTCTTTATATAATTTTTGATTTTCTAATCTTTTATTTCATCATAGTTAGTTAAATTGAATTTTTAGATGGTTTGACTTGAAGAAATAAATTTCTGAAGTAAATTTTTTTAAAGAAATTTATTTATTCTTTTTCTCTCAAATTCTAATTAGTTTCAATTTCATAGTTCTAAGTTTAACAATCCTTAGACTTTATTTTTATTTACTTAAGCTTTAAGATTCTTATGAAATTTTAATTTCCTATAGTTGCTCTCCAACAATTTTAATTCAATGTAAATTTTTTCTAGCCTTTTCTTTGTTCTTTTTATTTTCTTATTAACTTATATGTCACGTGGATAAGAGGTTAAAATTCATTATCCCCTGGTACATATATGCAATTTTTTATTTTTGGTTAGATCATATGTCATGGGAATGAAATTTTCCTTCGTACACATATGCAACCCCCCCGCCCCCAAAAAAGGAGTAAGACGATAAAATTCATTACTTCTAAGCAATATGGTTTTTATTTAAAGAGAAAAGAAAATAAAAAAAAGAAAAAAATTTGTGTGGGGTGAGATGATAAAATTTATCATCCCCAATGTAGGATCTCTTCAATTTTCTTTTTCCAAACCCAATAGCCAATATAATTGCTTTATAATTAAATTAAAATTGTAAGAGAGTATAAGTAGTAGTTTGAATTTTCCTCGAAGTTTCTTTTTTGTGAAAAAGTGTTTATAATTTTTAATCTAACTTTATTTACTAAATACTTAATTTTGAGTTCTAATTATTTTATTAGAGAAAACTTTGCTAAATATTTAGCTCTTTACATTTTACTTTTATATTTTAGGACTTAAAATTTGAATCCCTAAAGTTAATTTTGAACATTCTTTTGATTTGATAAATTTTTAGTTTGATTAAAAATTATATTAATTTCTTATAAGTACTCTTATAGTTTTGTTATGGAATAACAAAAGCTTAAGTATGGGGGTATTTGATAAGTCATTATTTATAGTTATTTATATATATATATTTTTAATAAATAATAATATTTTGTTTAGTTTATTTTAATATTTGTATGAAAATGATTTGTTTTCTTATTTCAGGTCAATATGGGCTCCTAATAGCAAATTGGTGCTTACAGGACTCATCAGGAGATGAACCTGAAGATTGCTGGAAAAATCAACTTTACACGCCCCGGCCATAGGCGTGACCTATGGGTCACGGGCATGACCAGTAGGCATGACTTGCCGACGGGGTTGTAGTTTCGACTCCATGCTATTTTCAAGCTACGTGTCCCAGGTCACGGGCATAACCTTTTGGTCACGGGTGTGAACCATAGACATACCATCCAAGCATGCTGCGCTTAAAGTCGCCAGTTTTAGATCCTAACGGTTTTCAGGTTACACGCCCTAGGTCACGGGCGTGACCTAGTGGAGTGACTTCCGTCAACAGCCAGAATTTACTTCTCGCCATTTCTCCTTCCCGCCTTTTCTAATAACAGACTTGACACGCCCTAGGTCATGGGCGTGACCTAGGGGCGAGACCCACAGAACGGCGACTTTTGGTTGTTTTTCTCCAACGTTCCCGGGCTTTCAAGACAGCAGTTTCCAAGCCTTACACACCCTAGGTCACGGTGGTGACCTAGGGCGTGACCTTTCAGAAATTTTACTATAAAATCCAGACAAAGCCAGGAGCTGAGGAGCATCTAGGGAGGATTCTTCTAGGAGTAGTCAGTGGCTTAGATTCTATTTTTATGCATTTCTTTCATGTAATTTTCAATTACATAGAATAGTTTCACTCTTGTTAGCCTTCAATTTCTATTCTATTTCATTTCAAGCATCATATCTTCATTTATCTTTCTATGTATCTTACTTTTCATGTAAAGTAGCTATTTTTTTTAGCACTTGATCATGATAATATTTGAATAAAATAATCTTCTTTTTGTCAAACTCTATTTTTACTACTTCGATTTATCTTTGATTATTTTTTGTGTCTAATTCATATTTCATGGATATGCTCTTCGATTTTAAATCTGAATCTTAAATGACCGAGAGATTGCAGATACGAGTAGATCGCTCAAAGATAAAAGGAGCCGCATGCACTCCTCGAGAAAGGATGACTTGGATCTTCTGGATTGGAGTCAAATTCAATAGAGGGGTTCGCCGCCTAAGGCAAGCTTGGGGGTTTTGACTGGCCGAGAAATCTTAATCGATCAACCTAAGGTTAGTCAAAGGCATGAGCTCGAGAGAGACGCTTTCATAATTTAGGAACCTCCACGGTCGAAGTAGATATTTAAAAGTTTGCATATAAGTTTATTTGATTTCAAAGGGAGAATTGATCAAGTGTTTGTTTTATTTTCATTTTTCTTTATTTAGTGTTAATTTACCCTCAACTTATCATTAGATAAAATAATATTAATTTGCGTGAGTAGATGTACTCAACAGGCCCCCAGTCTAATACGACATTCCCTATACTATAATTCGATAGGTACACTTGCCTATTTTGGGATTATAGTTTGGATATATTTTTTAAACTATTTAAATTTTCCTCATCATGTTTTTGGCGTTGTTGCCGGGCACTTATTTTGTTGATATTTTGAAAGCGTGAATTTTATTACTTTTATCATTCTTCTTCTCTATTTTAATTCTCTTTTCTTTTTCTTTTTAAACTCATTTCTATTAGGTAAAGGTTGTTTTTATTTTTAAAAAAAATGTTATCTTCATTGGCCGCTAAGATTGTTGAGCTTACACACAAAGTTTTATTTTGAAAGCCACAAAAAAGCACAAAAGTTTTTGTTATTATTGTGGTGCTTGACATCGAAGTGAAAATTATGATTATTATTATTATCAAAAAAAAATTATGACAATAATTTTGCAATTAATAATTATTCTCACTTTGAGGCTAATTCTTCTTCTTATTTTCATGAAAATAATTTTTCCAATTTAACTAATATTCATGAAAATACTTTTTCAAGACTTCACGAGAACACTTTTTCTGATTTGAATAATTGTTCTTTACATTCGTATGCTACTTCTTCTTGTTTGCAAGATCGACCGAAAAAATCCCCGAGTAACGAGAATAATTATTTAGATTTTACATCAAATTGAGTCTTCTAATTTTGGTAAACTTCTTCATACTCAATTTTCTGCTCCCCAAATCTAGCTCTGACTAATACTTGTTCTAATGATTCTTCTCCATTTTTGAATATTTCACCTATGGCGGAACATGAATCCTCATGTGTCTCCTTAGTGTCTTATTACAAAGAAGAAGAAAAACTTTTATTTCAAGAGTTTGTTAGATGTATGGATGCACTGGGAGGAGTGGAAGAAGAACATGTTTCGCCTCCTACTACTCCCAATTTTTCTCTTATTACTGAATCTTCATGCACAATTTATGACTTTTTAGGTGCAAAAATTTATGAACATGATGTGTCCTATGATTTTATTTTAAATACAATTTCGGAAGAAAAATTAATTTTAAAAAATAAATAACCTATACCTAATCATGTAACTTGCGGAGATTTTTCTGACGTGCTTCTTTTTTATTTCTCTTTAACAAACAAATTTCAGGAAGAAGATGAGCCGTTGCAATCAAATGTTGTCCCAGATCCATTTGTCGTTCATCTACAAATATTCAAATCACCTCAGGTATGAATAGGTGATTTGAATCTACATTCTCAAATCAACCATTCAAAGAAGAAAAATCAAGAAGCAAGCGGAGGAGTAGCTGGGCGAGCGTCTTCGGCGTATTCACCCAAGCGCAAATTAAGTGAGTTAGCACTTCATTAACATTTTTATTTTCCGTTTTCTTAATCAAAATCGTCTAGCTTAAAGACGGGAAAAATAAAAGCGCTCTTGGGAGACACTCCTTGCTTATCTTTTAATTTTTATGATTTTTTCTTCTCAATTTTCACAAATTATTTTTCTTTCTCCCCTCCTACTTGACTTATAAGCATTGTGGACAATGTTTATTTTCAAGTATAGGGGTGGATTCTTTTTAATTGTTTTTATTTAAAAATCCGAAAAAATGAAGACTCTTTAAAAATTAAAAATTTTTAATATCTTTAAAAATAAATATTTTTGTTTTCTTTTCATTACAAAGAAAATATAAAAAAATAGAAAAAAAAATCAAGAAAAAAATTTAATAAACCCATGTTTAAATTTTTGTGATTTTTAGAATTTATTTTGAGTTTGTTTATAAGAATTTATATAATTTTTGATTTTCTAATCTTTTATTTCATCATAGTTAGTTAGATTTAATTTTTAGGTGATTTGATTTTAAGAAATAAATTTATGAAGTAAATTTTTTTAGAGAAATTATTTTTAGTCTTTTTCTCTGAAATTCTAATTAGTTTCAATTTCATAGTGCTAGTTTAATAATGCTTAGATTTTAATTATATTCACTTAAGCTTTAATATTCTTAAGAAATTTTAATTTACTATAGTTACTCTCCAATAATTTAAATTTAATCTAAATTTTTGCTAGTCTTTCCCTTATTCTTTTTATTTTCTTGTTAGCTCATATGTCATATGGATAAGAGGATAAAATTCATTATCCCCTGGTACACATGCAATTTTTTTTTGGTTAGATCATATGTCATGAGAATCAAGTATTCCTTGGTACACATATGCAACACTCCCCCCCCCCCCTCAAAAAAGGAGTAAGAGGATAAAATTCATTACTACTAAGCAATTTGGTTTTTATTTGAAGAGAAAAAACATCAAAAAGATAAAAATTGTGTGGGCTGAGAGGATAAAATTCATCACCCCGAATCTAAGATCTCTTCAATTTCCTTTTTCCAAACCTTATAGCCAATATAATTGCTTTAGAATTAAATTAAAATTGTAAGAGAGAATAAGTAGTATTTTGAATTTTCCTTGAAGTTTATTTTTAGTGAAAAAAGTATTTATAATTTTTAATCTAACTTTGTTTACTAAATACTTAATTTTGAGTTCTAATTATTTTATTAGAGAAAACTTTGCTAAATATTTAGCTCTTTACATTTTACTTTCATATTTTAGGACATAAAAATTTGAATCCCTAAAGTTAATTTTTAACTTTCTTTTCATTTGATATATTTTAAGTTTGATTGAAAATTTATATTAATTTCTTATAAGTACTCTGATAGTTTTGCTCTGGAATAGCAAAAGCTTAAGTATGGGGGTATTTGATAAGTCATTATTTATAATTATATATATATATATATATAAGTGACAGGAACGGGCCTTCGGCCCCGTGGGCATTTGGTGGGGTGCAACATTTGTCGTTGGTGCGACATTTGTCGTGGGTGCGACATTTATCGTGGGTGCGACATTTGTCATGGGTGCGACATTTATCGTGAGGCGACATTTGTCGTGGGCGACATTTGCCATGGGGGACATTTGTCGTGGGGGGGGGGGGGATATATGTAGTGGGGGCGACATATATCGTGGGGGGCGACATTTATCGTGGGGGCGACATTTGTCGTCAGGGCGACATTTTTCGTGGGAGCGACATTTGTCGTGTAAGGGATATATGCCGTGGGGGGAGACATTTGTTGTGGTTTCAACATTTATTGTGCGTACAACATTAATCGTTTTGATGGGGTGACATTTATCTTGGTGAGGGGGCGACATTTGTCATAGGGGGTGACATTCTTTATGTGCGGCATTTGTAGTGGGGGTGGAATTTGTCATGGGGGCATCATTGGACGTGGGGATGGCATTGGTCGTGGGGGACATTGGTCATGGGGGCGCATTGGTACTGGTGGTGGAATTTGACGTGAACGGCAACATTTTTCTAGGGCGGTGTCATTCGTCGGTGGCAGCATCATTTGTCGGGGGCAGCATCAATCGTCGGGGGCAACGGGGTGACATCATTCGTCCTAGGCAGTATCATTCGTCATGTGTGGGTGTGTGTGAACAGATATAGAAAACGTTATCATCCAGCCAATTATATTGAAAGCTAATGAAGAAATATTGCAAGATCTGAATGTGCCAGAACCTATTCTGTGATGCTTCAGAAACATTTTACATTTTCTAAAGAGAGCTTATTACCTCTTAGTTGTCAAAGAAAGCTCAGTTTGAAACTTTTAGTAGAAGCTTAAGTTAGAGTAAAGTACATTTCTATACTAGAACATGTTTTGGGGATGCAAGTTCTGACTGTTTTTTTGAGCTAGGTTGCGTTTATGAAATAAAACACCTATTCTTGTCCTGTAGGTGATTTCTTGCAAGAATGATGTTGCAGTATGCAATGAAGGATATACAAATTTCAAGACTATTCAGAAATTATAAATTTGTAGTGACAAACATAATATAAATGAAATAAATGAAAGTTCAACAACTTTCCAACACAAAATTCCTCCCAGAGTCCTTCAGTCCTAATTAATCTACATTGTGTATAACATAATATAAATGAAATAAATTTTACGTGCATAATGAAATATCTTGTTTAAAAAGTTATTTTAGTTGTACTCTTTTTTTCATCATAATGGAATGACTCTTGCGGTTTAAATTTATCAAGACAGGACACTCAACAACCCAACAATCTCCATCAAAACCAAAAGTGCATCGAAAAATTATTTGATAATCATGTTATATTGAGAAATAGGAATGACATGTAAATAAGATTCATAAAATCACATGACATTTAAGAAACATAAAAAAACTATGGTTTAGTCGTACAAAACTGACCACTTATTCACTGCTTGCCGCCTGACAATCCATCCCATGTGTACCGCTCACCTGAATGATTTGTATTTCAAAAAAGAAAGATAGATGAGATTAGCTAAAGTTATGGTGGTGGTTGTGAGGAAATTTGCTAAGTATTAATTTCATGTTAACAAAAAAACAACTAAGAATACGATCGCATAAATATTCTCCAGTATTCTATATAAATTTGCATACGACACACGCGAGGTACCAAATTAACTAATTCATTCGACGTGGGCGGCCACATTTTTTGTGGGCGGCGACATTTGACATGGGCAGCGACATTTGTCGTGGGGTGATATTTGACGTGGGCGGCGACATTTTTCGTGGGCGGCAACATATTTCGTGGTCGACAACATTTTTCGTGGGCAACCGTGAGAGCAATGGCACGGTCCTCCGGGCCTATGTGAGTGCAATTACATGGGCCTCCGACCCTGCGTAGTTGCAAAAACACGGGCCTCTAACCCTACGATCCAATCCAAAGTCCATATCCAATCCAAACCCAAAACACAAAATGTTTGGATAGAATTTTATTACGCAAAAAATTCAATACCTGGAAGAAGATTGTGCTCAGCCTACTGCTATATTATTTGTGAGAATAATAATTGAAAATCTGTGAAATGATAACAACTTGGGATATAAGAAATATCAATAGATAGCAAGAAAATTAGGAGCAAGAAATTAGAAGGATATTTTTTTCATTAGGAAAAATAGATAGTTTACATGCAATATTTGTCAGGACGGCCGGTCGGGAAAGCTACGCGAACAGGTCGCGGATTCCGGGCTTATCACACCTGCTCCAAATCGACACAACATTAATGATATGTTCACAGATAACGAACATGTAGCAAACAATATCATCCCACCTATTATATTGAACATCATTGCGTGCAATAGAGATCACAATTAATCATGTTTAAAATAATCAAAAGAAAACAACGCAATTAATCATGTTGTAACTTTTGAAATCAAGTTATTAAAAAAATGAGTTCAGCTATCATTTAGGAAGTCCAAAATAGCAAAGAATCATAGAAATTAAGTTGAACTGAAAGTCAGGAACTATGAAAGTGTAAGCTCTATAGAGATATCAAAACCATAAAGAACAATAAATAAATCTCTCAAAACCCATTTTAATAAAAAAAATTGGAAAAAGAGATCCTGATTTAAGTTGTGATGCAGAAAAAATTAGATAAGGTGATGAAAATCCCTAACTCAAGTATAAACAGTCATAATTTAAATCACTGAAAGGTATCGAATCATCAAGGCTCGCGAGAAATCTGCTTCCTGGACCCTCACCTGTTGGAGTAGTCTAGTGTTATGTAGTTTACTCATTTGTGAACCGATGTTAGTGCAGTCCATAGAATTGTTGTTAGGGAAGATTTGTGAACTGCAATTAGATCAATCCACGGAACTGCTCTAATGGTATTCAGTGAACAGTGTCAGCACTAATGCAGTTCATCCATTCATGAATTACTATTCTATTCGTACAATTAACTGCTATTAGAACTGCCCACGAATACCTATCATTTATGTTCTTCCTCTAGATCTGAATCAGTAAAAATATATTTTGGCTAACCTTCTTCATATGCATGTTTATGAATTGTCTCTTTTATCAAACTACCTTGGAGCAACATAAGATATCAATAAATATTCCCATCAATCATAATTGCATATATTTATTTCTCCATTTGAATATTTGATAAAATAATGATGTTAGAACGAAGGTAACATTGATAAATCAAATAGAGCGGGGATGGAAGTCACATATTTTCAAATTTTACAGGAGATAGATTTTAAGATTCAGGCGAACTAAAGCGAGAATAGTGAATAAAATCACACAATTTAGTCGAGTTCGAGTTAGGTCGTGCAGTAGCCATTGGAACTAATCATCGTGGATTTTCTAAATCCGATTCCAAATTGAAATCTTCCCATAATTCCAAGTAGAACTTAGTGAAGTAGAAGAGATGGAGATAGAGAGAGATGAGTTCTTGATTTCAGGTTGTCATACCCATATTCATTTCCATTTTCAGAAAATTGAAAAGAAAAGGAGAAGCTCATGACATGTTTGTAAATCTGTTTCTCTCTTGTCAAAACACCATTCTAAACCCCAAGGTTAAGCTATAAAATTAGATAATTACCAAAATCTGAGCAGGAGATGAAGCATGAGAGGCAGGGGATTCACAAGTAGATTTGGGGAGATACCGGCGGGAGGTGACGTAAGCTGCGGTTGTGGCAGAAAATAAAAGTGTAGGCAGTGGATTACCTGTTTATCGGATGGATTATTATGCCCTAGTACTCAACGTCCTTTCTGATTGCAATACCCCTGAAAGTAGGGATGATGCGGATCCAAGATCTGTTGGGGGCTTGAAGCAGCAAGATGATTAGAGGGTCGTCGATGCCAAGAAGCAGCCAGGTGATGTCGCACCGTAGAAATTGCTGAAGTACAATGGGAAGGAAGAGATGCGACGTAGAGATTGTTCGAGGAAGTATTTAAAATGCAGAGAGCGTCGAGCATGGATATCAGTCGGCGAGCGAGTGAGGAAGATGAGCAGTTCGGGGAGTCTAGAGTTATGGCACAAGATGAGATGCGAGTAGGGGAGGAAAGCCTAGGGTTGAAATGTCAGGGAGGGATACCACGTTAAAGGAGTTGGAGCATATACTATTTGATGTGCCTGCTTGATCGATTTTTAAATGGGCGGTCAGGATTTTCCTAATGTCTCATTTACTTTACAATGGAATCTAAAAATATATTTCTTTTTAATATAGTATATATATATATATATTATTTAATAAATAATAATATTTTATTTAGTTTATTTTAATATTTGTATTAAAATTCTTTGTTTTCTTATTTCAGTCAATCTAGGCTGCTAATAGCAAATTGAAGCATACAAGACTGATCATGAGATAAAATTGAAGATTGTTGGAAAAATAAACTTTACACGCCACGGCCACGGGCGTTACCTATAGGTCATGGACGTGACTAGTAGACATGACTTGCTGACGGGGATGCAGTATCTACTCCATGCTGTTTTCAAGTTACACGCCCCAGGTCATGGGCGTGACCTATTGGTCACGGGCGTGAACCATAGGCGTGATGTCCAGGCGTGCCGCGCTTAAAGTCATTAGTTTCAGATCCTGGCGATTTTCAGGTTACACGCCCCAGGTCACGGGCGTGGCCTAGGGGCGTGACATCCCGCAACAGCCCGAATTTACTTCCCGCCGTTTCTCCTTCCCGCCATTTCTAGTAATAGACATGAGATGCCCTAGGTCACGGGCGTGACCTACGGGGGTGACCTGCTGTACAATGACTTTTGGCATTTTTTATCCAATGTTCCTTGGCTTTCAAGACTGCAGTTTCCGAGCCTTACACGCCCAGAAATTTTACTAGGGCGTGAACTTTCAAAAATTTTACTATTAAATCCAGACAAAGCTAGGAGCTGAGGAGCATCTAGGGAGGATTCTTTTAGGAGTAGTTTAGTAGCTTAGTTTCTATTTTTATGTTTTTCTTTCATGTAATTTTCAATTACATAGTGTAGTTTCATTCGTGTTAGCCTTCAATTTCAGTTCTATTTATTTCAAGCATCATGTCTTCATTTATCTTTTTATGTATCTTACTTTTCATGTCAAGTAACTAATTTATTTAACACTTGATCATGAGAATCTTTGAATAAAATAATATTCTTTTTGTCAAACTCTATTTTTAGTACTTCGATTTATCTTTGAATATTTTGGTGTCGAATTCATATTTCGCGGATATGCTCTTCGATTTTAGATTTATATCTTAAATCACTGAGAGGTTGCAGATACGAGTAGATCGCTCAATGATAAAAGGAGCTGCATGCACTCCTCGAGAGAGGATGACATGGATCTTCCGCAATGGAGTCAAATCCAATAGAGGGGTTCTCCGCCTAAAGAGAGCTTAGGGGTTTCGACTGGCCAAGATTCTTAATCGATCAACCTAAGGTTAGTCAAAAGCATGAGCTCCACAGAGACATTTTCGTAATTTAGGAACCTCCACGGTCGAAGTAGATAATTAAAAGTTTGCATAGAAGTTTATTTGATTTCAAAGGATCGGAAGTCTTGATCAAGTGTTTGTTTTATTTTCATTTTTCTTTATTTAGTCTTAATTTACCTTCAACTTATCATTATAAAAAATAATATTAATTTGCGTTAGTGGATGTACTTAATAGGCCTCGAGTCTAATACGACATTTCCTATACTATATTTCGATAAGTACGCTTGCCTATTTCGGGATTATAATTTGGATATATTTGAAAACTATTTAAATTTTCCTCATCATGTTTTTGGCGCCGTTGTCGGGGACTAATTTTGTTGATATTTTGAAAGGTTGAATTTTATTCCTTTTATCATTCTTCTTCTCTTTCTTAATTCACTTTTTTATTTCTTCTTAAATTCATTTCTATTAGGTAAACGTTGTTTTTATTTTTAAAAAAATTCTACCTTCACTGCACGCTAAGATTGCCGAGCTTGCACAAAAAGTTATTCTTTTGTAAGCTGCAAAAAAGCACCAAAGTTTTTGTTATTATTGTGGTGCTACACATCGAAGTGAAAATTATTATTATTATTATCAAAAAATTTGTTATGAAAATAATTTTGTAATTAATAATTATTCTCACTTTGATGCTAATTTTTCTTCATATTTTCATGAAAATAATTTTTCCAATTTAACTAATATTCATGAAAATACTTTTTCAAGTCTTCACGAGAACACATTTTCTGATTTGAATAATTGTTCTATACATTTGGATGCTACTTCTTTTTGGCAAGATCGACCAGAAAAATCCCTGAGTAACGAGAATAATTATTTAGATTTGACTTCTTGTTCTTCTTTTTCGGCACCTCAAATTGAGTCGACTAATTTTGGGGAATTTCTTCATTCTCAATTTTCTCCTCCCCAAAATCTAGCTCCGATTAATACTTGTTTTAATAATTCTTCTCCATCTTCGAATATTTCACCTATGGCAGAACATGAATCCTCATGTGTCTCCTTAGTGTCTTATTCCGAAGAAGAAGAAAGTCTTTTATTTCAATATTTTGTTAGGTGTTTGGATGCACTAGGAGAAGTGGAAGAAGAACATGTTTCTCCTCCTACTACTCCCAATTTTTCTCCTATTAATGAATCTCCATGCACAATATATGACTTTTTAGGAGCGAAAATTTACGAACATGATGCATCCGATGATTTTATTTTAAATACAATTTCTAAAGAAAATTAATTTTAGAAAATAAACAACCTATACCTAATCATATAACTTCGCAAGAACCACCTCCTTGCGAAGATTTTTCTGGCGCGCTTCTTTTTGATTTCTCTTTAACTAACAAATTTCAGGAAGAAGATGAGCCGTTGTAATCAAATGTTGTCCCCGATCCATTTGCCCCTCATCTACAAAGATTCAAATCAACTCAGGTATGGATAGGTGATTTGAATCAACATTCTCAAGTCAACCATTCAAAGAAGAAAAATCAAGAAGCAAACGGAGGAGTTGTTTGTAGAGTGTCTTCGACGTATTCACCTAAGCGCGAATTAAGTTTGTTGCACCTTCATTTACATTTTTATTTTCTATTTTCTTAACCAAAACTATTTAGCTTAAAGATGAGAAAAAGAAAAGCACTCTTGGGAGACACCCCTTGCTTATATTTTGTTTTTATGATTTATTTGTCAATTTTCACAAATTGTTTTTCTTCCCCCCCCCCCCCCCCCCCCCCGCCCTCCTACTTGACTTATAATCATTGAGGACAATGTTTATTTTTAAGTATGAGGGTGGATTCTTATTTATTATTTTTATTTAAAAATCCAAAAAATGAAGAATCTTTTAAAATTAAAAAAATTATAAAATCTTTAAAATTTTAATATTTTTTTTTCTTTTCATTATAAAAAAAATACAGAAATAGAAAAATCAAGAAAAAAATAGTAAACCCCTGCTTAAATTTTTGTGATCTTTAGAAATTTATTTTGAGTTTATTTATAAGACTTTATATAATTTTTGATTTTCTAATCTTTTATTTCATCATAGTTAGTTAGATTTAATATTTAGGTGATTTGATTTTAAGAAATAAATTTATGAAGTAAATTTGTTTAGAGAAATTTATTTAGTCTTTTTCTCCCAAATTCTAATTAGTTTCAATTTCATAGTGCTTAGTTGAACAATCCTTGAAATTTTAATTATATTCACTTAAGCTTTAAGATTCTTAGGAAATTTTAATTTACTATAGTTGCTCTCCAACAATTTTAATTTAAAATAAATTTTTGCCAACCTTTCCCTTGTACTTTTTATTTTCTTGTTAGCTCATATGTCACGGGGATAAGAGAATAAAATTAATTATCCCCTGATACACATATGTAATTTTTTATTTTTGGTTAAATCATATGTCATGGGAATCAAATATTCCTTAGTACACATATGGACCTCCCCCCCCACCCAAAAAAAGGAGTAAGAGGATAAAAATCATTACTCCTAAGCAATTTGGTTTTTTTGAAGACAAAAAAACATAAAAAAGAAAAACTTTGTGTTCGGTGTGAGGATAAAATTCATCACCCCCAATCTAAGATCTCTTCAATTTCCTTTTTCCAAACCCAATAGACAATATAATTGATTTAGAATTAAATTAAAATTGTAAGAGAGCATAAGTAGTAGTTTGAATTTCCTTTGAAGTTTCTTTTTAGTGAAAAAAGTGTTTATAATTTATAATCTAAATTTGATTACTAAATACTTAATTATGAGTTCCAATTATTTTATTAAAGAAAACTTTGCTAAATATTTAGCTTTTCTCATTTTACTTAAATATTTTAGGACTTCAAAATTTGAATCCCTAAAGTTAATTTTTAACTTTCTTTTGGTTTGATAAATTTTTAGTTTGATTAAAAAATTATATTAATTTCCTATAAGTACTCTCATAGTTTTGCTCTGAAATAGGAAAAGCTTAAGTATAGGGGTATTTGATAAGTCATTATTTATTTTATCTAGTTAATTTTAATATTTGTTTTAAAATGATTTGTCTTCTTATTTCAGGTCGATCTGGGCTGCTAATAGCAAATTAGAGCTTACATGACTGATCAGGAGATGAAACTGAAGATTGCTCGAAAAATCAACTTTACACGCCCCGATCATGGGCGTGATATGTGGATGTGACCAATAATGGAGCTCCAGAGGACTTGCCACGCCAGATTAAACTTACACTCCCTGGCCACGGGCGTGACCTATGGTTCACGGGCATGACCGGTAGGCGTGACTTGCTGTCGAGGTTGAAGTTCCCACTCCATGCTGTTTTCTAGCTACACGCCCCAGGTCACGGGCGTGACCTATTGGTCACGGGCGTTAACCATAGGCGTGACGTCCAGGCCCGTACTTAAAGTTGCCAGTTTCAGATCCTGATGGTTTTCAGGTTACATGCGCTAGATCACGGTCGTGACTTAGGGGCGTGACTTCCCGCAACAACCATAATTTACTTCCCACCATTTCTCCTTCCCGCCATTTCTAGTAAGAGACTTGACACGCCCTAGGTCACGAGCGTGACCTAGGGCATAGCCCACAGAACAAAGACATTTGGCGGTTTTTCTCCAACGGTCCCAGGCTTTCAAGATAACAGTTTCTAAGCCTTACACACCCTAGGTCACGGGTGTGACCTAGGGCGTGACCTTTTAGAAATTTATCTAAAAATGCAGACAAAGCCGGGAGCTGAGGAGCAACTTGGGAGGATTACTCTTGGAAGAAACTGATGGCAGAGAACAACCACTCTTATCTTTCTTCAAAGCTTCTTGAATCTGAATTCAGTAGGGTTGAACTGCTTTGAAGTTGATCTTCAATCAGCTCCTTTCTTGAAATTCAAATCTCAATCTGAATCCTTCTTTGCAGATTGGTTCAGGATCTGCACTTGAGGGACTTGATGATGAAAGCCCCTTTCATCTTTGGAGCTCTCTCTCTCTCTCTCTCCAAATTCTTCTATTTCTCTTTCTTTAGTATTCTGTATAGATTGGTCGTCAACAACTCTTCTGTATTATTTCTTTTTCTGTTGAAGGATAAAGCCTTTATATAGTCTTCCTCCATGTTAACTGGCTGATCCGGTTTCTAAACATCTTCTGACAGCTTTGACAGTTGTAGTAGACCTGTTAGAAATGGAAGCTGTCAAGTCATCCAGTCACTTCGTGAACTCTTGTCTCTGTCAGCAAAATGTCGAGACTGAACTTCATCATGTGTCGACACAAGTAGACTAAGTGTCGAAACAAGTGAACTAAGTGTCGACACAAGCCTTATTGGTGTCGACACATCTCCTTTGTTGTTGTTAATGCTTCTCGACACAGCCTTCTGTAGAATGTGTCGACACTGATTCTGTGTGTCGACATAAACACTTCTCTTTATCTTTGTTGAATCTCTGCTGTGTGTGTCGATACAAGTACTGTGTGTCGACACAGTTGATGTCGACAAAGTCTTCAGTGTGTCGACACTACCTCTTTGTGTCGACACAATTGATGTCGACTAAGTATTTTTGTGTGTCGACACTGCCACTTGGTGTCGACAGAGTTGATGTCGACTATGCTTCTCTATTTGTCTACACTGCCTCTATATGTCGACACAGTTTCTTATGGTGTCGACACAACCTTTCCAAGTGTCGACAAAATTAACTCCAAGTGTCGACACAACTTTTCTCCAGTGTCGACATAGGCCTTCATAAGTGACGACACAGCTTCTCCTGGTGTCGACACATGGACTTAGAAATTTTTCTGCATTCCTGCATTTTCTTAACCTGCACATATAAACTCAAAACAACATCAAATACACCTTGATGCATATCATTGAGTAAGGTGAGGCTTCTTCAAATTTGGTACACATTTTGCAATGTACCCAACAATCTCCCCTT
Organism: Platanthera guangdongensis; assembly: GCA_039583875.1. Classification (NCBI taxonomy): domain Eukaryota; kingdom Viridiplantae; phylum Streptophyta; class Magnoliopsida; order Asparagales; family Orchidaceae; genus Platanthera; species Platanthera guangdongensis. Next base: position 78,566,623 of record CM077156.1, on the reverse strand, counting down.
ATTTGGAGAAGTCATAACCCTTACTTAATGATATACACCAATCATAACAAATACACATTATGATGTATAACAACATTATATGACAGGGTAATTTCTAAACAAAATATATATAATGTATCATCACAGAATAATAATGCTAACACAATGAGCATTCATCATAGTTTTGTTTAAACATACAAAATTTTCTTAATCAAAAGTGTACATAGATTTCAACACTAAAGATTACAAAGTTGTAAACTCATGTAAATCTAATCTAAAGATGATCTGGCTTCTTGATAACAATGACTTTGCCTGATTGGATCTTGGCTTGTACTGGAGCATCAGTATACTCAGCTGGCTTCTTGCCCTTAGGATCTTTCTTCTTTTGCTCTTCAGCCCTTATTCTTTGCCTTTCAAAGTAGTGAAAGGGCTTTGGGAAATATTTGCTAGGCTCCTGAGCATTAGCAGGTAGCTTCCCAGTTTTTGCCTTTCTTTTATATTGAACAATGGCTTCTTATCTGGCTTCATGCTTTTGCCATTCTTGCTCAGAGTACCATTTGCCCCTATCATGTGACTTATCCTTTAGAGCTTTCCAAGCAGTTAGTATAATGTTCCTGGAGGTTGGACTCCACTGCTCAAAATCAGGCTTCAACTCTGCCTGTTCTCTGAATCATTTCTTATATAATAGAGTTTCTTGCTCTTTGTTCAAGACTGCCTCTGGCATGTCTACTTTCTCAATGATAATATTTTGAGCACCTTCTGGAGGGCTGTACATAGACTGTACTTCTTGGTGAATCATCTCAAAATCTGCTGGAGGATTGATGACCTGTGCAACTTCAGCTTGATCACCTCCAAAATAAGCAGGGTGTATACCAGACTCAGCCACATTGTCATCATCACAGAGGGGTGGATATCCAAGGGTGGCTCTGATGCTGTTAGATATCCATTTAGCATGATCAGAGCCAGCTTTGAATAATACTCTCTCCCCCTTTATGACTTCTCTTGCAACATGATCCCTGAGGTCATCTTTTTGAAATCTGATTTGCTCATCAAGAAAATTAACACCATCTTTATAGAATAACTTTAACTTCAGGAGCTGTCCAGAAATGGCCTTTTGAGATTGCTCAATAGCTATTTTTACAGCAGCTAGGCCTTCCTGTAATTGCTTATCAAAATCTGTCTTGGCATTAGTCTTTACTTCAGGCTGAGCAGTTTCAACATTCTTCAGTTCTGTAACAATCACATTATGTGATTCTGTCAGATTATCATTCATTCTAAGTTGATTCTCTAGGACATAGCCTTGCTTGACAGCTATATCATCAACTTGAGTCTTGATTTTCTCTTGATGTGTTGCTAGGAAAACCACAACATTTCCTCCTTTGTGAAATCAATCAGTCATTTCCTTCTTATGCTGATTTACTTCAAATCTTATAGATTTAATATCTGTAGCCAAGGAGAGTTGTAGATTTTTGTGGGTCTCATCCATATATTTCTCCATGGTAATCCTTTGTTCATCTAGCTTTACTTATAAAGATACTAATAAGGAACTATAATATGTAGTTTGGGCAGATTGTGGAGCATTTTGTAAAGCCCTCTTATAACTCGGGCTTCTTATTTTAAATACCATTAGCTTCCTCTTTTTGTATTGAATTGCTGCTTCATCTTCAGAAGCTGAGGTACTGGCTATCCCAACTCTATCTTTAGGACTAGGAGGCAATTCCTGTGCAGTCCTAGGTAGCTTCCCCTGAGTCCCTTGCTCCTCCCCCACAGTACTTACTTGCTCCTTCTCCACAGTACTCACTTGCTCATTTTCAATGTTAACTTGCTCCCCCTCAAAATCTACTTTCTCCCCCTCAAACTCAGTCTGCCCTAAATCAGGGAACAACTCTTCAAGAGTGAAATCTTGTTGAGTAGGGACTGGAGATACTCTTATCTCTGGAGCATGATGAGTAGCAGATGTATCCTCCATGATAACATCTTGAGCTTCACTGTGTAGTTGAGTTGGCTGATCAACATCAATCAAAGAATCAATTAGAATGTCATCCTTATCATTAAGAATTGATTGATTAACCTCATGTATTACCTCAAGTATAGTTTGTGTAGTAATATCACTTTCCAAGTGTATTGGCTCTTCCTCAACATGAGGCTCCCCCTGCACCTGAGCTCTATCTGCAATACCTTGTGCATGAATATTTTGTGTTGTATATTTTTCAGGAATTTCGTTCCTTTCTTCCTTAGGCATATCCTTAGTTAGGACTCTATCCCATCTAGAGATGATCCTTATCCCCATTCTCCTCATGTGATTTATCTTAGTCCCAGCTGACTGTTCCATCACTTCAGGTATTGTTCCAGCTAAATACAAGCTCACAATTCTTCCCAGATTTGGCTTTTTCATACTTTCCTTAATCTTTTCAAAAATGACTTCTGACCAATCTGTGTTTAGTCTATAGATGATTTTGGTCATAAGGCTGAACATATACGCAGAAATCCTATCATGCCCCCTAGATTACAGAGAATTACTTTTTCTACAACTTCAGACAAGAACTTCCCTTGCATATTCATGCCTTTCCTATTCAAAGCTGAGCCAATCTTTCATGTTGTAATCCAATCCACACCATTGAAGTGCTTCCCTTAGCTTAGATGCAGGTACATCTTCTTCTTCTTGTGTTCTTGGCAGGTGAAGAACTTTCCTTAAACTCTTCTGGGTGATTTTCACCTTTACTCCATGGACTGTGGATCTAATTTTGAGTCCAGTTTGATCTAGGGTAGCAGCACCAAAGAATTCTAGTGTTTCTTTCTTCCAAATCTTAGTTGGTTCAGAAACTAAGAATTTCAGATCGTTTTCAGCTATTAGGGTTATTAATCCTGTAATTTCTGATTCCGCTCCATCAAATGCATTCCGAACCAGTTCGTATCCTTCATTGACATTGTCCTCGATCTTTGGCGCCATGGTTGTTGAGAGAAATCTGGTGTGAGGGAAAAGAGTTTGTAGACACTAGATTCTGATGTCAAGAATCTGTAGACCGTGTCGACAGGGTTTGTTGTTGACCTATTTATACCTTTTGAACAAAGAAGGTCAAAAGACGCGTCAACAATCACTGAATGTGTTGACACTGTTGAAAAGTGTCGACATAGACTACGTAAGTCTTGACAACGGTGTTGACTTCTATATGTTGACACCAATTATGATGTGTCGACACAAATATCCTTAACTGATGACACAGTGTTTGAGTGTCGACACAGACATTTGCATGTGTTGATACCACTTTCCTGAAGTGTCGACAACACTTCTCGGTGTCGACACCGTTTTGCTGGATATGTCGATACAGTTTTACTAAGCCAATTTTGTTAAACTAATCTATGTTCAACATTCCTAATTCAATTTTAAACTTATTGAATTTAGTTTCATCTAGAGGCTTTGTAAACATATCTGCAATTTGATAATCTGTTTTGATAAATTCTAGTGAGATGTCCTCTTTCTCTACATGTTCTCTAAGAAAATGGTATCTAATTTTTATATGCTTAGTCCTACTATGTGAAACATGATTATTAGCAATAGAAATAACACTTGTAGAATCACAAAGCAAAGGTGTTCTACTTACCTGAATACCATAGACTTCTAGCTGGTGCTGAATCCACAATAGCTGTGCACAGCAACTTCCTGCTGCCACATATTCAGACTCAGCTGTGGAAATTGCCACACTAGTCTGCTTCATCCTGCTCCAAGACACCAATCTTCCTCCTAGAAATTGACAGGTGCCTGTAGTGCTTTTTCTATCTTCTTTGCAACCTGTAAAGTCTGCATCTGAATAGCCTGTCAGTAGAAAATCTCCATTCCTAGGGTACCAAAGGGCTATATTAGGTGTGCCCTTAAGATATCTCAAAATACTTTTGACAGCAGTAAGACGAGATTTTTTAGGGCAGGATTGGTACCTAGCACAGACACATGTAGTGTACATGATATCAGGTCTACTAGCAGTCAGATATAGGAGGGAGCTAACTATCCCTCTATACAAAGTTTCATCTACAGGTTTCCCTGCATCATCTTTGCTTAGAGACACACTTGTCCCCATTGGAGTTCTCATGGTAGTGGATGATTATATACCATACTTCTTAATTAACTCCTGGGTGAACTTAGACTTAGATATGGACATGCCATCTTCAGTCTGTATTACTTGGAGACCCAAGAAGAACTTAAGTCTCCCATACTGCTCATTTCAAATTTTCCTTGCATAAGTTTCACAAACTTTCTATAAAGGTTACTTTCAGTAGAACCAAATATTATGTCATCAACATATATTTGGACTAGGATTATCTTTCCTTTGGATTCCCTAAGGAATAGAGTCTTATCTATTTCCCCCCTTGAGAATTTGTTCTCAATGAGGAAAGTAGACATGATTTCATACCAGGCCCTTGGAGCTTGCTTTAACCCATATAAAGCTTTCTGAAGTCTATAAACATAATCAGGTTTGAGAGAATCAACAAAACCTGAGGGCTTCTCTAGATAGACTTCTTCCAGTCTTTCTACTGGGGCAAAGGTTTGATCAAAGTCAATACCCTCCTCCTGTTTGTATCCTTTTGCAACAAGTCTTGCTTTGTTCTTCACAATGATCCCACTCTCATCCAGTTTGTTCCTAAAGATCAACTTTGTTCCAATGATATTGTGGTCTTTTGGTTTAGGAACTAACTTCCAGACCTTGTACCTTCTGAACTAATTTAGCTCCTCTTGCATGGCATTAATCCAATGTGGGTCTAAAACAACTTCTTCAAATTTCTTGGGTTCCACTTGAGATAAGAAGCTAGAGCAAAGAACTGTGTTCAGATTTCTGCTCCTTGTTTGTACTCTTTGTCTTGGATCACCAATTATCTGATTTACTGGATGATCCTTTAAGTGTCTAATAGCTGGAGGTATTCTATTTTCAGGTTGAACACCTCCAGTCTCTTCATTATACTGCACCTCTTGGTTTTCATCAGCATCTGGAGAGTCTTGTACTCCCTTTGGACAACAGCCACCATTTTCCACTTCCTGATTTGTAGTTGAATCTTCTGTAATAGTAAGCTTGTCCATTCTCTCATTTATACCTGTAGAACTGCAAGAACTACTTGTCAACCCACTGTTAATAAGTCTTGTTTCATCAAAGACAACATGTATAGACTCTTCTACAACTTGAGTAATCAAGTTGTAGACCATATAAGCCATACTATTATTGTTGTACCCAACAAATATCCCATCTTGGGATTTGGCAACAAACTTAGTTAGATTAGACTTGCCATTGTTAAGGACATAACACTTGCAACCAAAGATCCTAAAATAGGATAAGTTTGGTTTTCTGCCTTTCATAATCTCATAGGGAGTCTTTTTGTGGCTTTTGGTGATAGAAGCCCTATTGATCACATGACATGCAGTGTTTACTGCCTTAGCCCAGAAATATTCTTGGAGAGAAGTGTCAGTCAATCGAGTTCTACCAGCCTCAATTAGTGTTCTATTTTGCTGTGGTGTTCTAGGTGAGGAGAATTCTTGAAAAATCCCAAATTCTTTACACAGTCTTGTCATACTCTCAGATTGAAATTCACTACCATGGTCACTTCTGATTTTGACCACTGTACTGTCCAGCTCATTCTGAATTTGTTTGACAAAACTTTATAAAATACTTGGGGTTTCAGATTTTTGTCTCAGAAAGAACACCCATGAATATCTAGAATAGTCGTCTACCACCACAAAAGTGTAGACCTTCCTACCTAGATTATGAACTAGCATAGGACCAAATAGATCCATATGCAAGAGGTATAGACACCTCACTGAATCCTTGTTTTCAAGGCTATGAAAGGAGGATTTGGTCTGCTTGCCTTTGATAAACTGACCATATCCCATCCTTTATACACTTAACTTGAGGACCATTCCTCACTAACTCTTTGCTAAAGAGTTGGCCAATAGTCTTGTAGTTAAGATGGGCCAGCCTCTTGTGCCATTTAACACAATGAGAGGTTCTCTCATCAGCTACAAGACAAATAGGAGAAACATTGATCTCACACTCAAAGTTAAGACAATACACATTTCTTTTTCTATATCCTGTCAATATGACCTTTTGATCACTTGACCTTTTGAAATGACAACCATTCATCACAAATGAAATGTCATAACCGAAATCACTCAGCTTACTTATGCTAATTAGATTGTGTTTCAAACCATTTATATAGGCCACTTGAGTGATTGTAACTGAGTTATTGGAAATGTTACCAAAACCTTTGATGACTACCTTTTCAGAACCACCAAAGATTTCTTTAGGTCCATTCAGCATAGGTGAGTAGTCCTTCAACAATCCCCTTGTTCCAGTCATGTGCCTAGAACATCCACTGTCCAAGTAGCATATAGGGGCATGGCAACTTGGACTCTCCTGCAATAAAGATTACTTAACCTTAGAACCCAAATAACTTTTGGGACCTTGGTGCAAGTTAGTCTGAACTTTAACAAATCTGCCTGAAGCTTTTCTAACAGGCAGACTGCTACTCTCCTTGACACTGATATTGTGCCAACAGTCTAAGGCAAAGTGACCTATCTTGCTACATCACCAGCACTCAAACTTATTATACTTTTGTTTAGGTACAACTTTAGCTGAATTATTAGCAACAGATCTATTATTCTGTGCTGGGGCATTGCCTTTTTTATTGGACTTAGCTCTCCATGTAGTTCTCTTAAACCCTAATCCTACCTTACCCTTTTGAGACACAAACTCATCAATCAACGGTAATAGAGATTTTGGCTTAGAAAAACTAGTCACAATCTCCTTCTCTTTCTAAAGTCTGTTTTCCAAACTTTTAATCTGATCATTTTTAAATGTGATTGTTCCCATTTGAATAACAGTTATGTTTTTCAATCTGCCAATCTCATTCAGCTTTTGATCCAGCATCTTCTCTGAATCAGATTCAGCCATCTTAAGATCTGCAATTTCGTTAGCCTGAGTTTTGGCTAGGTTTTTTGCTTTTCTTTAGTGCCTGCAACAAGTCCCCATATTCATCTATCAGCTGATGAATATCGCCTTCAGACTCAGACCCATGCACATCACTTGAAGCAGATGTTGATGACTTTGACCCAGTACTACAATCTGAATTTCTAGAAAAATATTGTACCTTACTAGGACCAGGCTGATCCTGGCACTTGACTTCTTATGACACAGCCATCAGTCCCTTGTATTGATGGTCTTCTTGTTCATAGATAGAGTTCAGCACTTGCAGAAACTCATCTTCTTCATCTGCTATATATAGACCAATATATGCCTCAGCTTCAGATTCTAACTCTGAAGATGATTGGTCTGTCAAGCTCTTCTCCTTCTTAGCAACAAAGGATTTCTCCTTCTTGCTCTGGTGTTGAATCTTATTTTTATCATCAGAGCCTTTTCTTTTGTCTGGACACTCAGCTACAACATATCCAGGACTATTACAGCAGTAGCAAACTATCTTTGATGTAGTAGATTTGTTTGGCTTAGACCTGCTCCTGTCCTTCCTGGATGACTTCCTCTTTTGATAATAGTCATCCTTAGGCTGAGATATGAAGGGCTTAGACTTCCACTACTTCTTCTTCAGGAATCTCTAAAACTGCCTTATGAAGGCAGCAAAGTCTTTATTTGAGTCACTGATGTCTGAACTTTGGTTGTCTGAATTATCTAAAGCAATTTCAGCAACTATCTTAGGAGGTGATGGAGACATCCTCCTATTCTTCCTAGTGGCTTCAACCTTGAATGTCACAGACGTTTATCTGTGCTCCCCTTTTGCACTTTTCTCTTCCTCTTTCCTAGCCATCAGCTATATCTCATATGACAACAATTTTCCAAACAAAGTTGAGAGATATCTGCAAGTTTGGCCACTTACCTAATGGCACAAATGTTAGTGTCCCAATCCTTTGTCAAGGATCTTAGAAATTTATCATTCAGTTCATATGTACTGAAGATTCTTCCATATGACATCAGCTCATTTAATATTCTATAGAACTTTTTATAACACTCAGTTATACTGTCAGACTTTCCTTATCTGAAACTCTCATATTCCTGGTTCAGCATAGACTTTTTATCTTGTCTGACTTCTTCAGAACCCTCCATGTAGAGTATCAAAGTATCCCACATTTCCTTTGAGGTCTTGCAGTGAATCAAATTTTGAAAGGTTGAATCATCTATGACACTTACTATGATATTCTGGGCTCTTTTATCCATAGTTGCCAGGATGATCTCATCCTCAGTCATCTCTGAAAAATCCTTGGGAATTCTTTGGTTTGCATCTAGAACTGACAACTTCATTGGAATATAAGGACCTTACTTTACTGTAATGTAGATCCTTGGATCAGAAGCCTTCATAAACAGTCTGACCCTTTCTTTCCATATTCCAAATATCTCCTTCCTGCATATGGGTAATTTCATAGAACCTAGTTCCTTATGATTTTCTCCTGAACTCATTTTCTTGATCTTGAATCTGCCTGATGGATCTAACTCAGACTGTTAAGTCCTTCTTTGAGTAACCTGGCTCTGATACCACTTGAAAGAATTAGTTTTTAGATAACCTAATACATCTAGAGCGCGGGGGGGGGGGGGGTGTGAATAGGTTCAAATATTTTTATTCTAAGGCAGATAATAAACTCTAGTTTTCTGCTGGTTATACTATTAACACAGCAAACACATCACAAAAATATATCCAATCACAGAGTGCACATGATTTATAGTGGTCCCCAAATATTGGGTACATCCACTTTCCCCCTTTGCCTATCTAGCAGTGTGCTAGATTCGGCCTAACTTCTTCTCTTCACCTCAGATCCGCAGATCTTACAGCTCAGAACCCAATCAAGGTTCCTACAACTCAAAGTTAGTCCACACTCCAATAGCTCAGGCACACAGCCCTACCTTAACCTTCAACAAGGCCTACACCTCATAGATAACAATCTCCTACAACTCAGGCTCACAGCCCTACCTCAGCCTTCAACAAGGCCTACCACTCATAGACCTAAATCTCCTATAACTCAGCCTTTATAAATTAGGCTTACATCTCAGATCTTAAAAAGATCCTACAAAAAATAGATTTAAGTTTGTAATTAAACACCACCCAGATAGAAAGAGAAGGGATGGATGGTTTCTTGATCAGTTCTTGGAAGAAACTGATGGCAGAGAACAACCACTCTTAGCTTTCTTCAAATTTCTTGAATCTGAAATCAGTAGGGTTGAACTCCTGTGAAGTTGATCTTCAATCAGCTCCTTTCTTGAAATTCAGATCTCAATCTGAATCCTTCTTAGCAGATTGGTTCAGGATCTGCACTTGAGGGACTTGATGATGAAAGCCCCTTTCTTCTTTGGATCTCTCTCTCTCCAAATTATCCCGTTACTCTTTCTTTAGTATTCTGTATAGATTGGTCGTCAACAACTCTTCTGTATTATTTATTTTTCTGTTGAAGGAGAAAGCCTTTATATTGTCTTCCTCCATGGTAACCGGCTGATCCGATTTCTGACAAACTTCTGACAGCTTTGACAGTTGCAGTAGAACGGTTAGAAATGGCAGCTGTTAAGTCATCCAGTCACTTCTTGAATTCTGTCTCTATCAGCAAAATGTCGAGACTGAACTTCATCATGTGTCGACACAAGTAGACTAAGTGTCGACACAAGTGAACTAAGTGTCGACACAAGCCTTGGTGGTGTCGACATATCTCCTTTGTTGTTGTTAATGCTTCTCGACACAGCCTTCTATAGAATGTGTCGACACTGAATCTGTGTGTCGACATAAACACTTCTCTTTAACTTTGTTGAATCTCTGCAGTGTGTGTCGACACAAGTACTGTATGTCGACACAGTTGATGTCGACAAAGTCTTCAGTGTCTCGACACTGCCTCTTGGTGTCGACATAATTGATGTCGACTAAGTATTCCTGTGTGTCGACACAGTTGATGTCGACTATGCTTCTCTGTGTGTCGACACTGCCTCTATATGTCGACACAGTTTCTTCTAGTGTCAACACAGCCTTTCCAAGTGTCGACACAATTAAATCCAAGTGTCGACACAGCTTTTCTCCAGTGTCGACACAGGCCTTCATAAATGTCGACACAACTTCTCCTGGTGTCGACACATGGACTTAGAAATTTTTCTGCGTTCCTGCATTTTCTTAACCTGAACCTATAAACTCAAAACAACATCAAATACACCTTGATGCATATCATTGAGTAAGGTGAGGCTTCTTCAAATCTGGTACACATTTTCCAATGTACCCAACAGTTTGCATAGAAGTTTATTTGATTTCAAAGGAAGTCTTGATCAAGTGTTTGTTTTATTTTGATTTTTCTTTATTTAGTCTTAATTTACCTTCAACTTATCATTAGGTAAAATAATATTAATTTTCGTGAGTAGAAGTACTCAACAGGTCCGGAGTGTAATACGACATTTCCTATACTATATTTTGATAGGTACACTTGTCTATTTCAGGATTATAGTTTTGATATATTTTTAAAACTATTTAAATTTTCCTCATCACATGCCTATGTAGGTGGGGCGTGTCTGTACTGTTGACATGTAGCGACAAGAAATATTTAAATGCTGCATCAAGCTTCGGGAAGAGTGTGACATGCCCAGTGATACGCCCATGGAGGGCGCGTAAGGGAGGCATATTAGATGTTTTGATCAGGATTTGGGTTCAGGCAGCAAGCTTCCTCGGGATCGGGTTACACGCCCGTGACAAGCCCAGGGAGGGCGTGTAAGGGGAGTGTGTCTAGTCATTTCTACCGAAAGCTGAGAAAACCTCCAAAAAGAAGACAAAGCATTAATGACATTAAAATATATCAAAGGATGTCAATATATAAGCTTACAAGATACGATTCATGTATTTAAAACCTAAAAATACTATAATAGTTTAGACTACAAATTGCACTATAATTTTCGCCCAGCTTAATCTTTGCTTGTCCCCAAGCAAAGATATAAAAACTAGCTAACATAAAAGTGAATAATCAGGAAAATTCTAATTATGCTAACACAAGTACCATGTGTAATTCTAAGTAGGTGAAATGCAATCGTAAAATAATTATTTAAACATGGTTTCATTATTTATATACTTTACTAATGAAAATAGATCATCCAAAATTTTAACAAAAATCATTAAATAAATTTAAGCAAAACAATAAAATTAAAAAATGCATTGAGTTGTTACTAGATCCAAGGGACGCATTATAACTATATCATTTAAATAATAAAAATCTTAATTTAAATCCAAAACTATACTATTTTACTTTTCTTCTTTACATAGCTAATAAATAAAAATAAAAAACTTGAATCAAAATAATTTATTAGGTCTGAAACGTTTGGTTCATATAATTAGGAATGGAATTCAAAGATAAACATGAACGCTTAAAATCACACTAAATCAAAATAAAAAGTTTCAAAAAATTTCATCATAAATACACTATTTTTCTTTCTTTTTCTTTTTCATTTTCTTTTCCTTTTTTTCTTTTTCTTTCTTTCTTCTTTTTTATTCAAAACAAAATAAAGGTATAAATAATTTTCTTTTCATTTTGTAATTGGCCAAACAAGAGTAAATACTTATTTTGAGCATACTTTTTTTTTAAAAAAAATTCTCCAAATATAAATCAAAACAACCTTATCATAATCATGATTTTTTTTAATGAAACTCAAAAGGTTAGTGTGATTAGATAGGTTGGAAAGTTTTAGCTTTGGTGAAAATGAAATGATAAGTGGAGCTAACAATTGGAATAGGAAAAAGGCTCAAAAGCGGCTAACTAGGGAAAAAAAATTTTAGGTTGACAAGAATGCTCAAAAGAAAATAAAAACGGCCTAAATCATTTTCATGCTTCTAAAATTTATCTAAATCATAGTTTTGAAAAATATCAAATTGCAAGTCCTAGATAATAAAAGAAAACTAATGAAATTATTTTGAAAATAGAAATAATAGGGGTCTTAGATCATTCACATCTACTACGCTAATCAAAAGTTGACATTACAAAAATTATCCAAAAACCAAAAGGAAAATAGTGGACGAAATATTTTCGAGAAAGTAAAAAAAATAAAAAACAAAAAACAATAATAAAAATGTGAGTTTTAGAAAAACGTTTCACATTAACATGCTACCGTGAATTAGTAACACAACTTGGCCAACATTTTACTTGTGAAATATAATTAGAAAGATCGATTAGAATAATTATAATTGGCTAAGTTTTTTATTTGGAATTTTGAGAAAAACAAAACAAAAGCAAGGGGTACTATTTAAATACCAAAATTCGTTAAAACTATTAAAGTAAAAACAAATAGTATATAAATATACTTTTTTTTAATTTTGAAATATTTTCTATTTTTTATTTTATTTTAAGATATTCTCTTTTTTTGTATTTTTAAGATATATATACTTTTTTATTTTGATTTTTTTTGAAAAGGCAACAAAACAAAGACAAGAGAAGGATGAAATCTTCCCTCAAGCTTAAAATGGACATTGTCCTCAATGGAGAAAGGAGCGGAAGGATAGAGAGAAATTAAAATGGGAATGAAAGTATAGAATTGAAAAATAGGTACTTCCCCGGATTTATGCACCGCAAATGTTGATTGATGCCGCTCCCCATGCTTGCATTTTGGATCTTCATGAAATGTCTTCTTTGGACTTCGTGATGGTTTCAGCAGAGTTGGAGCAGGCGATCGCAGAAGCTTCAGCTTGTTGGAGCCGTCCGGGGCAAAAAGTGTAAAATAAAGAAAACAGAAAAATAACTTTGGTTGCCTCCCAAGAGCTCCCTTTGTTTAAAAATGTCGTTTGAGCTCGACACAACAAAATAATATTGTCCAAAAGATTATTTTCCAAAATAATATTTAAAGTTTTTAAGAAAAATAAAAAAACTTCTTAAGCTAGTTAAAGTTCGGATCATTCAGAATAAAATTAATACAGTTTGAACTGATATCACCACAGAAATAAAGTTTAAGATGCTGAACATTCTCTTTGAACTCACCCTTATCAGGGTATGAAATTAAAATCTTGACATACAAAAAACTTCTTTAACAGTAAACAGCCCAGACCATCGTGACTTTAACTTGGTCTGAAATAAATGTAAATGTGAATTATATGAAAGAACTTGGTCGCCCGGCTTGAAGGTTTTTGGGTGCATTAAGTGTTTGTAGTGAAAACGTTTCGTCCGCTCTTTATAAAATTTGTTATTTTCGTAAGCATAAGAGCGCCACTCGTCAAGCTGGTTAAGTTGATATTTTCTAAGGTCACCGACAGAGTGGGGATAGAAATATAAAAACCTTAAGGCACAAAAAGCATGGTGTTCTAATTCTATGGGTAAATGACACGATTTTCCATAGACCAACCAATATGGCATACAACTGGTGGCGGTTTTGTACACTGTTCGGTAGGCCCATAAATCATCGTATAATTTGGTTGACCAGTCTTCTCTAGAGGTGGATACAGTCTTTTCTAAAATTGTTTTAAGCTTTTTGTTCACTACTTCTACTTGTCTGTTAGTTTGGGGGTGGTAGACAGTCGAAAGCTTATGCTTAATGACATATTTAATAAGAATTTTTGAAAACTATGCGTTACAAAAATCTGAACCCCTATCGCTAACGATGGTTCATGCCATATCGAATCGAGGAAATAATTTTTTAAAAAAACATAATTAACGTAACACTAGTAAGAGCTTATCATTTTGCACTTCAGTTAGGTAGGCCGATACTATTACTGGTAGCTTAGAATCTTTTTCTTAGAAGGCATACCTAAGATGTTCGGGTAGTTCCTTTAATTCCAGGGTGGGGGTTTCTTCATACGACGTTTCAGAAATTCTATCTTTTTAAAAAAACAATGTTTTCGTAGACTTTTTCTTTATATGGAAAATTCAAAGGAGTGGAGTTAATGGCCCTAGCCGCTTCTTGCAGAGATTCATTTGGAAGAGTAGAGGAAGAACAAAAATTAGAAAAAAAAATTTCACTTACAGAAAGGGAGAGGAAGATTCTTCACCTAAGACATTTAATAAAAAACAGGAGTCGTCATTTTCTAGTGTGTTCTTCATTGAGGGGGTTATATAGAAAATAACTTCATCATCACCTACTCGTAGGAAGAGCTTGCCATTGCTTACTGATGCATTTGACAGCAAGTGTACCGGTCCCACAAGTAATATAAAATGGGTGGCTTTCCCAAGTATCGATCTCTTCAAGGAACACAGTAAGGGGGGAGTTAATTTCGAGGAGGACTTGAGATTGAAGTCCTCAGGTCGGAGTTAACTATAGGGGTTTTGATGGTTGCGGAAATAGAAAATAAAACAATAACAACTACTCCTATGCAATGTCGCTATGCAATGCTTCGCCAGGAGGGATGGAAGACTACACGGGCCGCTATGCACCAAATCGCTGGCAGATGGGCGATTAGGCAAGCGTAAGAACCAGGATTTGAGGGTCATAAGCACCTCTTTGCTGCGCACGCTTCTAGCAATCGCTAGTGTGGCAAAAACAGATTGATGTGGTGGCGATGGAGACAAGGTACTTCTCAAGCAACTAAAGAAGTAAAGCAATACAGAATCACCTAGACATGAATCTAATAAAACATACAACTAAAGAGCAACAAGATCTACAAAAGAAGTTTTAACACACATAAACAACAAGAAAGCAAGAACAAGTGAAGAGATAGACCGAATACGAAGTCTTGCTGAGGGTTCACAGAAGAGATCGTCGTGTTGTCAATCCACGTCCTAGCTCGGTCCTCAACTGTGTCCGGGGTAGAGAAGGTTGCCACTACCCTCCAATGGATATGTCTTCTTCGTGTCACGATCCGGATTAAAGTTGAAAGCTTCCCTTTTCTTGTTGTCTATAGCATCAAGCTTGAAATACGGCTTAAAAGATGAAGGAGAAGGCCGAGAGTAAGCGCCGACAAGATGTAGGTTTCGCGAGCAAGGCTGGAGCTTCTCTCCTTGGAGGAATAAGGGGAAGGTGGAACGGCAGAACTTTGCCCTAAAATGCGGAGAATGACTGAAATCCGGCCCCTCAAAATGGCAGAAATCTGCGCTTAAATAGAAAAAGTCAGAAAATTGGTCACGCACGGTCTGGCGCACGACCGTGTGTGAACCGGGTGATATTCACGCACAGATAATTCTGGAAGAAGAAGAATCGTTGACCCGTGCGTTTTAATCGCTCACGGGCGATTCCGCCCGTGCATGAAGGAAATCGCACGGTTAAACACAGAGCGCAGGAATGCAGGAGAAAATAGTGGAACCGTGCGTTTTACTCGCGCACGGGTGTTGTTGCCCGTGCGTGAAGGAAATGCATGATTAACCACAGATCACTGGAAAGCTCGGCAAAGGGTGCAGGCCGTGCGATTCCTTCTCGCACGGTTTGGCCGAAAATGTGTGGGAACAAATCGCACGGGTAGAAACAGATGCTCGAGGAAAGCTGTGTAAAACACAGGATTGGACTGGAACCGTGCGCGAAGAAATGCGCACGACCGTGCGTTTTACACAGAAACTGTAAATGGAATTTGGGACATCCCGACTACCTGCACAACAATAAAAAACACAGCTGGAGCACAAGCTTCTAGCACCACAAAAATGCAAACAAACTAAACAGAAAAAATATAAATGAAGAGCACCATGTGCATACCGTCGAAAAAAGAATGTGTAATTGCACACCCACTGGCCCAAAACAATGCACTATTTGGTGAAGAACTATATAAATGAAATATGAACGATAACATACTAAAAGTGAAGTGCAAGTGCGTGAAAACTAGCCTAGATGAGTCTGAAAAACCCTATAAATATCGGACTCATCACTTATGTCAATGATAGCTCGGGAGGTGGCAAGGAAGAGTCGGCCAAGGATCAAGGGAACCTTGACGTCTTCTTCGATTTCAAAAATGATGAAATCCACCGGGAAGGTGAAATTGTCGACTTTAACTTGGACATCCTCCACGATTCCTAATGGGTATTTCACGGATCTATCAGCGAGCTAGATACTCATGCGTGTGGGGTTGAGGCTATCAATTCCTAACTTCTTAAATAACGAGAGGGGCGTCAGGTTGATACTCGCACCTAAGTCGGCCAATGTGTGCTTGACAAAAAGATCACCAAAGAAACACGGAATAGAAAAACTACCTGGATCACAGATCTTCTTTGGTAAACCGTTTGTCAAGACCGCAGAGCTATCGACATTTAGTGTGACATGCTATAATTTTCTAAATCCTTTTTATTAGTCAAGAGGTCCTTAAGATACTTAGCGTACTTCGACATTTGGGAGACTGCTTCATGGAAGGGTGTATTTATGTGGATTTGCTTAAATATTTCTAGGAAGCGAGTATATTGATCATCCTGATGTTGCTTAAGTTTGGAAGGGTATGGTGGAATTAGAATAATTTTAAAGATGGGTGATTGAGTGAGATCTTTTTCTTCAACATGGAGAGGGGTAATAACTTCTTCTTCTATAGAGGGTGAAATGATAAAATTTTTCTCAACAGAAGGTTGATTTTTTAGAATGGGGGAGGAGCTTTGATTTTTTAAAATGGAGGCGGAGCTTGCCTCGGGCTCTTAGCTAACCACAGCAGAAACTTGCTTCCCACTCAGAATAGTTATAGCCTTCATTTTCTCTCTCGGCTTGGGCTCGGTGTTGGCAGGAAGACACCCGGCGGGTTGCTCAGAAATAATTTTTGCGAGTTGTCCTACTTGATTACCTAAACTTTTAACGGTCTCGGTTAGGGTTCTTATAGTAGCGTCATTAACGTTCATATATTTTGAAAACATCTCCAAGAAACTTGGAGCTTTCGGAAAATTTTGAGGAGGTGGTGGTGGCGCAGAAAAATCATTTTGTGGTGGCGGGCACATTGCGTTTGAGGGATTAATCCACGAAATGTTTGGGTGGTTCCGTAATGCGGGATTATAACTATTCGGAAAAGCGAAACCCGGAGCAGGAAAATTAGCAGCAGAAAAATTATGAAAAGTATTTCTATGCATATTATTAATATAATCTAATTGTTCAGGGGTCGAAGTTTCAGATTCCCATACCTGAGGTGCGGAGGCAGCAGTCATCTTTGTTATCTTTTTTACTTAAAATTTCCACTTGCAGAGCTAGCTGGGAGACGTTGTCCACTTCAAATATACCTGCAGGTTTGTTTGGGCGGGACCTAGGCACATTCCACTGATATATGTTCATGGCCATGTCCTCAACATTCTCAAGAGTTGCTTCCGGGATTTTCTGGTTTAAGGTACCCCCGGAAGCTGCGTCTCTCAATTTCTTTGTGCTTTCATTTAGCCCGTTATAAAACGTCTGCACTTGTAACCATACAGGCAGCGCGTGATTGGGGCATCATCTTAAGAGTTCTTTAAATCTTTCCTAGGTTTCATACAAAGTTTGAGAATCTATTTGTCCAAAGGAAGAAATATTGTTTCTAAGTTTTGCGGTTGTAGCTGGCGGAAAATACTTCGCTAGAAATTTTTCGGATAGTTGAACCCAGGTGGTGATGCTATTTTTTGGTAGAGTGCTCAACCATTATTTAGCCTTGGTTCTTAGGGAGAAAGGGAAGTGACTTATCCTAATAGCATCATTTGTAACACCATTGATTTTAAAGGTATCAGAAATCTCAAGAAAGCTTGATATATGTGCTTTCAGATCTTCATCTTGAAGTCTGTCATATTGCACATGCTGCTGCACCATTTGAATTATGTTAGGCTTAAGTTCAAAATTATTATTAGTTATAACAGGGCAAACTATGCTTGATTCTGTACCCTCTAGATTCGGTTGTGCATAATAGGACATAGGCCTATGCACGGCTTCCACTACGTGGGGTTCTTCCACTATTAGGGTAGAAAATGACTCGGAATCCTCAACCCCATATTTGGAGAGTAGGGACTTGAACTCGCGATCTTCTCTGAAGAGTACGCACAATTTTGTGGTCCAAGTCCAAAATAACTGACGGATTCCCGCTGGTCATGCACTTTTAGAAGAGAAAATGAAGAAAGAGAGACAAATAAACTAGAACAAGAGTTAATAAAGTTTTTGAAATAGATTTTTTTTATGTTTTAACTCTCGAACTTCCCAAGGCTACCCGATGAAGGATACACAGGATACTATATAAGATAGTGGCATTTATAGCCATATTTCCCTTTTCGAGAGAGTTAGGTGGTGTATAAAAATTGTGATGTGGGTTTATATTAAGAGAGGTAATATATTTTTTGAATTTTTCTTTTTGAAAGAGGATGAGAAAGAGAAGTGATAAAAGTAATAGGTTCGTGCTTTCAAATTATCACCAAAAGTTGCTCCCGGGCAACAACACCAAAAACTTGGTGTGAAAATATTCTCAAAGAGAATAAAAACAGAAATAGCAATCCAACGAGTCAAGTATACCTATAGAAATGTAGCTATGGGACACAAGTGTCATATTAAAATCCGGGTACTGCTGAGTAATCTTACTCACACGAAAATTATTATCTAACCGAGAGATTGTTTTTGCTTTTAAGAGAAAGCTGATTACGATTAAGAAAAGAAATTTAGCGGTAAAAAGAGAACTACTTGCAATTAAATAGAGAGCTACTAAAAGCAATTACAATGAGGGGTTGAGACGATGAATTAAAAAAGCACTCGATCAAGAATCACCTCAGTAGAAGTTGATTAAAATGAGATAATAAACCCTAACTTAATAAGGTAAAGGACCTCGACCGTTGAAGTTCCTAAAGCATGAACACGCTTCTCTCGAAGCCGTGCCCAACTGAGTTTAGGAAGGTCCGACCGAACTCTCATCCAAATCGGAGACCTAAAGCTCGCTTTACGAGGTGAACTCCACTATTGGAATTCACTCCAATACGGGAGATTAAATGTAACATCCCATTTCCAACTATACCCCCAAGAGTGGTTTTGGCCATGACTAGGTCATGACAAAACCCTAGTAAGCCAAGAAGACCAAGAAAACCTAAGAATGTGGGTGAGACCACTATGTCTGCAAATAGTAAATTCTGAACTCTTGTTTAAGATGATCATGGGGCTTCACCAAGACTCCAAGACCCACCATGGTCTCATCAAACCCATTGTAGGTTCCATTAGAGCCTAAGGGTCCCTTGAATCTGTAACATCCCATGTTACTTCTGGACCCCTCAACTTAGATTGGGTTAGGCATGGTGAGACTTAGGTGATCAACTAAGTTTGACCCTAGGAAGTGGGTGGTAGCCATGTGGGCCCACTATAAGACCAAGTCAAACTAGGTCAAACTAGCCTAAGTAAGGACCCTAGCCACACCATGACCCCACCACATTGCCCTAACCCTAAAAACAATCTAAGTGGACCCTAGGGTATGTCACTGGGTCAACATTTTGACCCCAGTTGACCAAGGTCAACCTTGGGCTTAATTTGGTCAAACCCACACTCATAGGCCTAATTAACCTAAGTGGGGCACCCCCTTGACCCAAACCAAGTTGGGTGGTGCCACTAGACCCATTTCCACCAAGTGGGGTCAGTCCACCCACCATAGTTGACCAGTCAACCCTAAAAGTCAATTTGGTCAACAAATTGACCTAAAGAATGAAATGAAGGCCAAGTCAAGTTCCCTTGGACCAAGCCCACAAATTGGCCCAAAGTCAGCCCAAGTGAACAAGACCAACCCTACCCCCTAAATCAGGAGAGAGAGTACATGCAAGGGGTAAAATTGAGATTTTTAGGAAAAGAGGAGAGAGAAAGAGGAATGAAGGGAATAATGGCCACATGGCCACCCCACCAGCTGTTTTGGCTGCCCAAAACCAGGTGGCTGACTTCCCCTCCTCATTTCCAGCAGAATTCCTGAGTTGAGAGCCACATGGCACCATGGGTGAAGCCTCCAAAGCTCAAACCGAGCTCACCTTGGAGTTAACTCCACTTATAGCCCACCTCAGTCAAACAGACCCCTCCATTAGCTTCAGAAGGTCCAGAGGAGTGGAATTCGACTACTTACACATGGAGAACGGTGGAGAATGCAACTTTCGGGGAGGAGCTCGCCGGCGCACCACCACCACGGCAAACCGCCGCCTGACCCGCAGCCAAGCCCCGATTATGGTGCGTTTCACTTCACCTCTACCCGCACTAGCTTCTTAGATCAATAGGCGAGAGATCGGGCTCAATTGAGCCCGATGCCATGTGAGAAATCTAGAAATTCTAAGTTTTTGAAACCGCTCGGGATCGCCGTCGCCGCCGTCTCCCGCCGCCCCATCGCCGGGAAATGATAGCCACCACCACCGTGAAGGTGATGGCACCATTGGCCGGAGGTGGCGACGCCTCAGCTGGCCGGAAACCGCCGGCAAAGTCGCTCCAGGTCGGCTCAATCTCAGCCGTTGGCTGGAGGTAGACGATGAACGGATCCCGTCGATTCATGCTTTAAGATTCGTGCGCCGTTTATTATTATAAATCAGATTAATAAATGAATAGTAACATTTCTGTCACACATATTCAGTATTGTTGCATGTTAAATTTAGGCCTCTTAGAGGCATTTCCAGAGCTTAGGCCCTTAATGAAAATAGTAGCCTAGGGTCTTACCTTTAAAATGCCACCCTAAACATACATTTTGGTGTAGGGTACAGCCCTGTAGGACCTTTCTCCTAGGACTGGTCCTAGACTAGGTCAAAATTATATTGAGTGCCCTAGTCTCAATGTTAGTCACCATGATCCCCAAATTTTGGGCACATGCATTATTAGGGCTTACTTACCTCCTGCCAAAATTTAGGAATTTTTAGAAAACATTTCCTATAGTTTTTGGTAAAATGTTAAAATTTAAATTAATGGTATATATGGAGTTCTACTCCTTCCCATGGCCCCAAATTTTGGTGGTGGGTCAGTGGGGTCACCCTGGTGCATGATAAAATTTTCAGCACCTTGGGATCACTGCATGTGGGAGAATCCACTTGCATGTGCTAGCCTATGTTAAGGCTTGGTGTGCAAATAGCAAAAATGCAAATTTGTGTATTTAGCCCAATGGTGACATGCAAGTGTCATGAAATTATTTCCAGTGGTTCATTAGGGTAAATTTCACCCTTCAAATTAATATTGTAATTTTTGGAATCAAAATTCCATTTATTGGAATTTACTTTATAAATAGCTATTTTGGAATTTAAAATTGGAAAATAGGATTTATTCAAGAACAAATCCAAACAACATTACCAAGGCATAGATTACATCACACTTGACCTAGGAAAATTATGATTTCTCTGTTTTGAAGAACCTTGGAGTAGATACCCTAAAATTTCCCATTTTACCCTTATCTTGATAATTCTTGAAATGATATATATATACCTCTGAAAAATTTGGGATTTATTCTACTGTCATAAAATATTGTTATTAGTTTATCATGAATTTCTCAGAATTTATTGGATACATTACTTGTGTTAAACTAGTACAATGGCATTTTGGTAAATACCTTAAAATGGAATCCCATAGGCCATCTTACATTCAATTTGGATGAATCTCTGCCAATAGCCATAATTTAGTGTCTTAAAGGCTCTGTAAATTTTCTGGAATTTTTGAATATGTAATGCTTATACTTCATGTGTAAAATGGAATTTATGTGGGATTGTAATTAAATAGAAAATGACAATAAATAATTTAAGGAAAATTGTGAAATTTTGAAGACAGCAATATTTGGACAATATACATCTCAGGAAAAATTCCCTAAGTCAGTGGATGCTTAATTAAATCACTTCATGTGTAAAGTGGCCGAGCATTTAAATTAAGAGAATTAATTAAATGACCATTTGACCAGGAAAAATTATGAGAATCCTTAGGGTAGTTCCCTTAGTCCATAATACCTTAGGATAAATATTTAGAGGCAAGATGCCTTAAGTTTTGGAAGATCACATTTCTAGGGTAGACATAGGTCATGGTCTGCATATAACACAAATAGGTCTTGCCTTAGGGAATTACCAGGGGATTGATTATCGGCAGAAATAAAAGAGAGTTCAACATGAGTGGCCCTGGTGGGTAGAGTTGTCTTAGTGAGGGATCAAAAGTGCAAGTCTTGGTCATCAACTGGAGTGGGGGATCGGCGGAAGACCGTCGGTACCCGGTAACACCTTAAGTCACTAGGGTTATACTTAAGCAATAAGGAGAGCTGGGGAGATACATGGGTAGTCATCAACTAAAATAAGTATCCTTGCGAAAGGGAACGCTGGGCGTAATCCCAACACAGTTCCTAGTGCCCTTGAGAGCCCTTCACAGGGAATACCGGGGGCAGTCCTGGGATTAACCTTAAATCTCTAAGTATAATAAACCGTAGACAAGAGTAGCTTAATAGGTTAGGACATGGTTGTACCTTCTCGCCCGTGTTTGGGTTGGAGAGTTTCATGATATATGCTCACCCGTTTAGGGTTGGAGGGAATTGACATAAAGGCACTAATGTGCGTTCTCACCCGGGTTTGGGTTTGAGGGATTCAGGACGGGTTTTGGTCCTGCGAGCGGAAGGCTCGGTGTGAATTACTTGCATGTGCATAAATATCGTGGCGGGGCATGCGGTACTGGCCGTTCGTCACACCGATGGCAGTACGGTGCACCAGGCGGTTGTGGGAGTTAGAGGGGCCAGTGGGTTGTTTTACACTGCGGTCTGGAGGACGACCCCCGATAACACACATCCGACCCAACAAGACTGACGGGTTTGTCAGCAAAGTACGTACGCGGGACTCTAGAGTGCACCTTGGACGTGTACAGAGGCGTATGAGAGGGGTCTAAGGCTTGGTAGTGTGCATACCGGTCTAGAAGCGGAGACGCCCGCTCCGCTGCTGCCGTAGCCACAGCGGTGGTACCCGAGAGTGATGCTAGCTCTCAAAAAGTGGGAACTAAAGGTCTGTGATCACAGAGTCGTTGTGTGTGAGTTGCACTTGCATGCGCATAAAATTGCATCATATCATTCATTCATATTAGGTCATACGCTTCATAGATCCTTATCATATAAATTAGTATGGGCTCTTTTATATGATAAGTTAAATTTCCTGGAAATCCTAACTTATATATTTGTATGGGCACTTATATAAGTTAGGGTACGTTTGTGATGATAGCTTAGTGGTAGCTTAGTTTATTTACTTGTTTATACTGCTGTTTCTTATACTCTCTTTACTGCACCGTACTTACTTACTTACTACTTGTACTGTACTTAGCATTGCTAGTGTAGAATTTCATTACTTAGTACCACTTTAGATAGATATTGTCACCTGCTTCCATTTTGCTACCCCTTGTTGTCCTCCGCTTCGTCCTCCCGCCCGGTGCCTAGGAGCTGCGGGGCGAGGTGCGGAGGAAACGACTTAGTCTTTTTGACTAATGGTCGGTGACCAACTATTTTTAGGAGCCCGTGGAGATGGAGCACCAGCACGTCGAGGAGGCAGGACATGAGGAGCAGATACCGCTTCAGCAGGCTACCACTACTACTGTGCGTCCTCAGGTGGGACGAGACTTGATGTTCTAGTTTAGCTTCCGCACTTATGATTTTGTGAGAGAGAGAGATTTTGATGTACTGGGCATAAGCCCTTTTTACTCTTTCTTCTGTACTATTCTGTGGACTGTTGATGTACTATTCATCTCTTTTATATGATTGCACTGTGACTTGTGGACTGATGGTATTTTATACTCATTTTTACTTCTTATTTCTCATATTGGCCTACAGGTTTATGATCGTACTAGCCGGCAGAATCGGCGTGTTGCGGTGTCGACTAACCCGTGAGTTAGTGCCACCGTAAGACGGCGGTTCTGGGCATAAGATCCGGTAGCCCTCCTTGGTAAGGGGGAGGGGGGTCTTACAAACTGGTATCACTTGAACAACGATCATATGAGAAAGAAGTCCACAACATGGGACCACCCCCGCCCCAGCATTAGTTTGCGGACAAACTATGCAGCGGAAGCAGTGGTGTGCCCATGTACAAAAGTCACAGAAATGGTCCACAAAGTACAATTTGATAGGCCAATTTTGCCTTAACCTTACCTTTATGCAACCTCCACAGGTCGCAGCGCCGCAAAATGTGGCTCCTCCCCCTCCAGCTGCCACTCCATTCCTACATACGGAGATGGGGCAGACCCTGACGGCGATTTTGGATGCCTTTAGAGCCCAGCAAGTCCCGGCTCCACAGCCAAATCCGGGGTCGAGCTGGCTGAGTGCATTCAAGAGCCTGTCCCCACCGACGTACCGTGGGACAGAGGATGCAGTGAAGACAGAAGAATGGCTGGAGGCCATACACGAGATCTTAGCGGGCATCAGCTGCCCAGTCGGCCAGGCAGTACCTCTAGCCACCTCCGTGCTAGAGGCCCACGCGAAGAGATGGTGGAAGTCAGTCCGGGAGACTACTTATGCGGACTTTGAGTTGTCAGAGATTTCTTGGGAGGAGTTTGGCGATGTGTTCCTGGAGCACTTCGTCTCTACTACGGACAGGGATGCTTTGGAGGAGAGGTTCTTGAACCTCAAGCAGGGGACCAGATCTGTGATAGAGTACCAGAGGGAGTTCTCCCACTTGGCCAGGTTCGCGGGGATTCAGGACACCGACGATAGGAGGTATGCGAAGAGGTTCTACCGGGGCCTCAGGGATGATCTGAGGCAGGCTCTGTTATTCATTTCACATGGCACATCCAGACAGATCATCGAGATGGCGAAGAAGCTGGAGGCTGACCAGCTGATGGTGCGAGCCGGAGGGAAGAGACCATTTGATGGATCGACATCAGGTGAGAGCAGTAGGGGCTCTCAGAGAGGCAGGACCATCGGATACAGGAGGGGTGGGGGACGTCGTCGTCCCAACTTCAGGCAGGAGCAGGGGCCTCCTCCAGCTTTGGCTCCCCCACCTCTACAGATACATGATCCGAGGAGACAGGATGACCGAGGCCACCGACAAGTGGTTTGTTATGGATGCCGCCAGCCTGGGCACATCAGGTCGGAGTGCCCGCACCGATTCCATCCCCCTCCTCCTCCTCCACCTCCAGTGGCCCCAGTACAGCAGGGCCGAGGACGAGGCCGAGGACGAGGCCGAGGCCGGGGATACCATGGCAGGAGGCGCGAGCAGGAGCAGATATACGCCTTGGACCTCACAGAGCCGAGGAATCCTGAGGAGGTCATTACAGGTACTTAAAGTTAATTTTGAGTTTTCTTAAATTTTCAATGATATATATATAGTACCTGGAACCTTAGGGTAACAATTAACCTTCACGTAAACAAACCTCAGGCATAGTCATGATCAGCGGCAAGCCTGCCCATACTCTTTTCGACACGGGTGCGTCACACTCGTTCGTATCCGAGGCCTTCATCGACGGACTCGAAGGCGTGGAGAGGTTCCCTGGACTAGAGATGAGGGTACGCCTACCCGATGGATCGGAGCTGCGGACCACTGCACATTGTGATATGGAGGCCGAGATCGGCGGCAAGGCATTTGAGGCGCCGGCGACTATCTTGAAGCTGCAGGACTTTGATTTGATCTTGGGCATGGCCTGGTTGCATCGGAACCATGCCCAGATAGATTGCCCGTCCAGGAGGATCACGCTGAGACATGGCGACTCCATGTTATCGTTGAAGGTATCCAGCCTATCTGCCACCTACTATTATCTTCTATACAGGCTGTGAAGGCCCATGAGCAGGGTGAAGAAGTCTATATTGTCTGCTTCGAGATGGTGGGGACAGAGGCGACTATCTCAGATATTCCGGTGGTTCGGGATTTCTCCGACGTATTCCCGGAGAAATTGCCCGGGCTACCGCCTGCTAGAGACTTGGATTTCAGGATTCAGCTAGTGCCGGGAGCGAAGCCGGTGTCCCGGGCACCCTACAGGATGGCTCCTAGAGAGTTAGCAGAGTTCAGAACTCAACTGCAGGAGCTAGTCGAGTCAGGATTTGTGCGACCCAGTTCATCGCCATGGGGAGCACCAGTTCTATTTGTGAAGAAGAAGGACGGATCACTGCGATTATGTATAGATTACCGGGAGCTGAACCGGTTGACGGTCCGCAACACCTATCCTCTGCCCGGATAGATGAGTTATTTGACCAGCTACAGGGAGCATTCTGGTTCTCCAAGTTAGATCTGCGATCCGGCTACTATCAGCTCCGTATCAGGGAAGAAGACATACCGAAGACGGCTTTCAGTTCGCGCTATGGACTATACGAATTCACGGTGATGCCTTTTGGGCTCACGAATGCTCCTGCCGCATTCATGAGTCTGATGAACCGTGTCTTCGAGCCTTTCTTGGATCGCTTCGTGATAGTATTCATCGACGACATCCTTATTTATTCTCGGACTCGGGAGGAGCATACTGAGCACTTGGCACAGGTTCTGCAGAGGTTGAGGGAGGCACAGATGTACGCAAAATTTTCGAAGTGCCAGTTCTGGTTGCAGGAGGTGGCATTCCTGGGGCACACGATCAGTGGGGCTGGGTTAGCTGTGGACCCAGCCAAGATAGAGACGGTGAGGGATTGGCCACGGCCGAAGACCGCATCTGACATCCGCAGTTTCTTGGGACTAGCAGGCTATTACCGCAAGTTCGTGGAAGGGGTTCTCAAGGATAGCACTCCCCCTCACGTCCTTGACGAAGAAGGATGCTGATTTTGTTTGGTCAGAGCGGTGTGAGATGGCTTTTCAGGAGCTGAAGAACCGGCTCATCTCATCCCCTATTCTTGCGCTTCCATCCGGGAGCGAAGGATTCCAGATTTACACGGACGCCTCTTATCAGGGGATGGGTGCAGTCTTGATGCAGCATGGACACGTTATCGCTTATGCTTCGAGACAGTTGAAGAAGCATGAGCATAACTATCCAGTACATGATCTAGAGCTCGGGGCTGTGGTTTTCGCCCTGAAGATATGGAGGCATTACTTATATGGGATTCATTGTGACATCTTCTCAGATCACAAGAATCTCAAGTATATCGATACTCAGAAGGACCTAAACCTGAGACAGAGGAGGTGGCTGGAGTTTCTCTGTGATTATGATTACAAGATCCACTATCATCCGGGAAAAGCGAACACGGTTGCGGATGCTTTGAGCAGGAGGGCCGGCACTTCTGGACCGGAGCCCCGATTGATGTCCATAGAGCTGCTTCAGATGATGGAGGACATGCACATTACCGTGGTGTCCGAGACCGAGCCAGTGGTATATAGAGAGTATTTGAGCTCAGTGATCAGCTGCGATGATATACAGGAGCGCATCCGAGCACATCAGAGGCTGGATGCTGCGTTACAGCCGATTTTCAGTGCCCTAGAGAGGGGCAAGGTCGAGGACTACACACTACAGGATGATCTTCTTCGGTTCCGGGGGCGCATCTACATACCAGCAGGGGGCAGTATTCGAGATGACATACTCCGAGAGGCACATTGCTCGAGATATTCAGTGCACCCCGGCATCACCAAGATGTGGGCAGATTTGCGGAGATCTATGTATTGGCCCGGGATGAAGAGGGAGATCACGGATTTTGTGACCCATTGCGAGACCTGCCAGCGTGTGAAGGCGGAATGCAAGAGCCCGGGGGGTTTATTACAGCCACTGCCAGTTCCAGAGTGGAAGTTCGAGGACATTGCTATGGACTTTGTACACGGATTGCCTCGCTCCCACTCCGGACATGATTCTATATGGGTTATAGTGGACAGATTGACCAAAGTCGCGCGGTTTATTCCAGTTCGGAAGGATGCCCCAGTTGCAGTTCTGGTGAGACTATTTGTGGAGCAGTACATCAGATATCATGGTATCCCCAGGACTATTCGTTTCGGACCGTGATGGTCGGTTCACTTCGAGCGAGTGGAGGGCCGTGCATGCTCACTTGGGATCTCGGCTTACCTTTAGTACCGCCTTCCACCCGCAGACCGACGGACAGACCGAGCGGACCATCCGGACCATGGAGGACCTGCTCAGATTATGCATATTGGATACGGGGAGGCCTTGGGAGAGGCTGCTACCATTGATCGAGTTCTCGTATAATAACAGCCACCAGGCTAGCATCAGGATGGCTCCGTACGAGGCGCTTTATGGGAGGAGATGCCGGACTCCGCTATCATGGGTACAGGATGTGGACACCAGGGCTCTGGGATCCTGATTATATAGAGGACACTGAGGCTCAGATTCGATTGATCAGGGATCGGCTACTGGAGGCCCAGAGCAGGCAGGCAAAGTATTATGATGCTCGGCACCGGAAGGTGGAGTTCCAGGTTGGAGACAGGGTATTCTTGAAGATACGTCCAGTACACGGTGTTTCTCGAGTGCGGAGGCACAAGAAGCTCAGTCCACGATACATGGGGCCATACCTGATCCTGGAGCGGATCGGCCCCTTGGCTTACCGACTGCAGCTGCCACCGGAGTTGGGTGCATTACATGACGTCTTTCATGTCTCTTCCTTACGGAGGGCTCTCCTTCGGCCGGAGCAGCACATTACTACTACAGCCGGACCAGTAGAGCCTGACAGATCAGTGAGATTGGAGCCGATCCGGATTGACGATACAGCCATCCGAGTGTTGCGGAAGAAGAAGGTCCCCTTGTGAAGGTGCTGTGGTCCAACCATGGACGGGAGGAGCACACTTGGGAGCCGAGGGATCTGATGCTGGAGCAACACCCGGAGCTATTCGCACCAGGTACATTTAAGTTATGTCTTTAAATTTCTTGATGATTCTTGCAAATAAAACCCCGTAGACCCGAACTTAAATTTCGGGGACGAAATTATTTTCTTGTTTATTGGAATTTGTAACATCCCATGTTACTTCTGGACCCCTCAACTTAGATTGGGTTAGGCATGAGTGAGACTTAAGGTGATCAACTAGTTTGACCCTAGGAAGTGGGTGGTAGCCATGTGGGGCCCACTATAAGACCATAGTCAAACTAGGTCAAACTAGCCTAAGTAAGGACCCTAGCCACACCATGACCCCACCACATTGCCCTAACCCTAAAAACAATCTAAGTGGACCCTAGGGTATGTCACTGGGTCAACATTTTGACCCCAGTTGACCAAGGTCAACCTTGGGCTTAATTTGGTCAAACCCACACTCATAAGCCTAATTAACCTAAGTGGGGCACCCCCTTGACCCAAACCAAGTTGGGTGGTGCCACTAGACCCATTTCCACCAAGTGGGGTCAGTCCACCCACCATAGTTGACCAGTCAACCCTAAAAGTCAATTTGGTCAACAAATTGACCTAAAGAATGAAATGAAGGCCAAGTCAAGTTCCCTTGGACCAAGCCCACAAAAATTGGCCCAAAGTCAGCCCAAGTGAACAAGACCAACCCTACCCCCCTAAATCAGGAGAGAGAGTACATGCAAGGGGGTAAAATTGAGATTTTTAGGAAAAGAGGAGAGAGAAAGAGGAATGAAGGGAATAATGGCCACATGGCCACCCCACCAGCTGGTTTTGGCTGCCCAAAACCAGGTGGCTGACTTCCCCTCCTCATTTCCAGCAGAATTCCTGAGTTGAGAGCCACATGGCACCATGGGTGAAGCCTCCAAAGCTCAAACCGAGCTCACCTTGGAGTTAACTCCACTTATAGCCCACCTCAGTCCAAACAGACCCCTCCATTAGCTTCAGAAGGTCCAGAGGAGTGGAATTCGACTACTTACACATGGAGAACGGTGGAGAATGCAACTTTCGGGGAGGAGCTCGCCGGCGCACCACCACCACGGCAAACCGCCGCCTGACCCGCAGCCAAGCCCCGATTATGGTGCGTTTCACTTCACCTCTACCCGCACTAGCTTCTTAGATCAAATAGGCGAGAGATCGGGCTCAATTGAGCCCGATGCCATGTGAGAAAATCTAGAAATTTCTAAGTTTTGAAACCGCTCGGGATCGCCGTCGCCGCCGTCTCCCGCCGCCCCATCGCCGGGAAATGATAGCCACCACCACCGTGAAGGTGATGGCACCATTGGCCGGAGGTGGCGACGCCTCAGCTGGCCGGAAACCGCCGGCAAAGTCGCTCCAGGTCGGCTCAATCTCAGCCGTTGGCTGGAGGTAGACGATGAACGGATCCCGTCGATTCATGCTTTAAGATTCGTGCGCCGTTTATTATTATAAATCAGATTAATAAATGAATAGTAACATTTCTGTCACACATATTCAGTATTGTTGCATGTTAAATTTAGGCCTCTTAGAGGCATTTCCAGAGCTTAGGCCCTTAATGAAAATTGTAGCCTAGGGTCTTACCTTTAAAATGCCACCCTAAACATACATTTTGGTGTAGGTTACAGCCCTGTAGGACCTTTCTCCTAGGACTGGTCCTAGACTAGGTCAAAAATTATATTGAGTGCCCTAGTCTCAATGTTAGTCACCATGATCCCAAATTTTGGGCACATGCATTATTAGG
Organism: Platanthera guangdongensis; assembly: GCA_039583875.1. NCBI lineage: Eukaryota > Viridiplantae > Streptophyta > Magnoliopsida > Asparagales > Orchidaceae > Platanthera > Platanthera guangdongensis. The sequence continues at coordinate 78,536,418 of CM077156.1, read as the reverse complement.
GCTTACTTACCTCCTGCCAAAATTTAGGAATTTTTAGAAAACATTTTCCTATAGTTTTTGGTAAAATGTTAAAATTTAAATTAATGGTATATATGGAGTTCTACTCCTTCCCATGGCCCCAAATTTTGGTGGTGGGTCAGTGGGGTCACCCTTGGTGCATGATAAAATTTTCAGCACCTTGGGATCACTGCATGTGGGAGAATCCACTTGCATGTGCTAGCCTATGTTAAGGCTTGGTGTGCAAATAGCAAAAATGCAAATTTGTGTATTTAGCCCAATGGTGACATGCAAGTGTCATGAAATTATTTCCAGTGGTTCATTAGGGTAAATTTCACCCTTCAAATTAATATTGTAATTTTTGGAATCAAAATTCCATTTATTGGAATTTACTTTATAAATAGCTATTTTGGAATTAAAATTGGAAAATAGGATTTATTCAAGAACAAATCCAAACAACATTACCAAGGCATAGATTACATCACACTTGACCTAGGAAAATTATGATTTCTCTGTTTTGAAGAACCTTGGAGTAGATACCCTAAAATTTCCCATTTTACCCTTATCTTGATAATTCTTGAAATGATATATATATACCTCTGAAAAATTTGGGATTTATTCTACTGTCATAAAATATTGTTATTAGTTTATCATGAATTTCTCAGAATTTATTGGATACATTACTTGTGTTAAACTAGTACAATGGCATTTTGGTAAATACCTTAAAATGGAATCCCATAGGCCATCTTACATTCAATTTGGATGAATCTCTGCCAATAGCCATAATTTAGTGTCTTAAAGGCTCTGTAAATTTTCTGGAATTTTTGAATATGTAATGCTTATACTTCATGTGTAAAATGGAATTTATGTGGGATTGTAATTAAATAGAAAATGACAATAAATAATTTAAGGAAAATTGTGAAATTTTGAAGACAGCAATATTTGGACAATATACATCTCAGGAAAATTCCCTAAGTCAGTGGATGCTTAATTAAATCACTTCATGTGTAAAGTGGCCGAGCATTTAAATTAAGAGAATTAATTAAATGACCATTTGACCAGGAAAAATTATGAGAATCCTTAGGGTAGATCTTAGTCCATAATACCTTAGGATAAATATTTAGAGGCAAGATGCCTTAAGTTTTGGAAGATCACATTTCTAGGGTAGACATAGGTCATGGTCTGCATATAACACAAATAGGTCTTGCCTTAGGGAATTACCAGGGGATTGATTATCGGCAGAAATAAAAGAGAGTTCAACATGAGTGGCCCTGGTGGGTAGAGTTGTCTTAGTGAGGGATCAAAAGTGCAAGTCTTGGTCATCAACTGGAGTGGGGGATCGGCGGAAGACCGTCGGTACCCGGTAACACCTTAAGTCACTAGGGTTATACTTAAGCAATAAGGAGAGCTGGGGAGATACATGGGTAGTCATCAACTAAAATAAGTATCCTTGCGAAAGGGAATGCTGGGCGTAATCCCAACACAGTTCCTAGTGCCCCTTGAGAGCCCTTCACAGGGAATACCGGGGCAGTCCTGGGATTAACCATAAATCTCTAAGTATAATAAACCGTAGACAAGAGTAGCTTAATAGGTTAGGACATGGTTGTACCTTCTCGCCCGTGTTTTGGGTTGGAGAGTTTCATGATATATGCTCACCCGTTTAGGGTTGGAGGGAATTGACATAAAGGCACTAATGTGCGTTCTCACCCGGGTTTGGGTTTGAGGGATTCAGGACGGGTTTTGGTCCTGCGAGCGGAAGGCTCGGTGTGAATTACTTGCATGTGCATAAATATCGTGGCGGGGCATGCGGTATTGGCCGTTCGTCACACCGATGGCAGTACGGTGCACCAGGCGGTTGTGGGAGTTAGAGGGGCCAGTGGGTTGTTTTACACTGCGGTCTGGAGGACGACCCCCGATAACACACATCCGACCCAACAAGACTGACGGGTTTGTCAGCAAAGTACGTACGCGGGACTCTAGAGTGCACCTTGGACGTGTACAGAGGCGTATGAGAGGGGTCTAAGGCTTGGTAGTGTGCATACCGGTCTAGAAGCGGAGACGCCCGCTCCGCTGCTGCCGTAGCCACAGCGGTGGTACCCGAGAGTGATGCTAGCTCTCAAAAAGTGGGAACTAAAGGTCTGTGATCACAGAGTCGTTGTGTGTGAGTTGCACTTGCATGCGCATAAAATTGCATCATATCATTCATTCATATTAGGTCATACGCTTCATAGATCCTTATCATATAAATTAGTATGGGCTCTTTTATATGATAAGTTAAATTTCCTGGAAATCCTAACTTATATATTTGTATGGGCACTTATATAAGTTAGGGTACGTTTGTGATGATAGCTTAGTGGTAGCTTAGTTTATTTACTTGTTTATACTGCTGTTTCTATACTCTCTTTACTGCACCGTACTTACTTACTTACTACTTGTACTGTACTTAGCATTGCTAGTGTAGAATTTCATTGCTTAGTACCACTTTAGATAGATATTGTCACCTGCTTCCATTTTGCTACCCCTTGTTGTCCTCCGCTTCGTCCTCCCGCCCGGTGCCTAGGAGCTGCGGGGCGAGGTGCGGAGGAAACGACTTAGTCTTTTTGACTAATGGTCGGTGACCAACTATTTTTAGGAGCCCGTGGAGATGGAGCACCAGCACGTCGAGGAGGCAGGACATGAGGAGCAGATACCGCTTCAGCAGGCTACCACTACTACTGTGCGTCCTCAGGTGGGACGAGACTTGATGTTCTAGTTTAGCTTCCGCACTTATGATTTTGTGAGAGAGAGAGATTTTGATGTACTGGGCATAAGCCCTTTTTACTCTTTCTTCTGTACTATTCTGTGGACTGTTGATGTACTATTCATCTCTTTTATATGATTGCACTGTGACTTGTGGACTGATGGTATTTTATACTCATTTTTACTTCTTATTTCTCATATTGGCCTACAGGTTTATGATCGTACTAGCCGGCAGAATCGGCGTGTTGCGGTGTCGACTAACCCGTGAGTTAGTGCCACCGTAAGACGGCGGTTCTGGGCATAAGATCCGGTAGCCCTCCTTGGTAAGGGGGAGGGGGGTCTTACAGAATCAACCAAGGGTGCCCAAGTTAACCTAGAACCGCTATAGGACTAAATTGGGCAAGGTGCCCTTACTAAGGGTAGTGTGCCCAGGTAAAGCCCAACTAACCCTATCAGGGACTTCCTAGACGTAACGTAGGGTGAATGGGTCACTAAGGACCCATGGAGGGCAGTCAAAGTGGTTAAGTTGACCAAAGTCAACTATAACCCTATATAGGTCAACCTAACCTACATTGGGTCAAACTGACCTACACAAGGACCAATTGAGTTCCCTTAGCCAAGTGGGCCCCACACATACCTTCCTAACCCTAGTGAGAGGCCAATGGATCACCAAGGACCCATTGGGGCCAAACAAAAAGGTTAAGTTGACCAAAGTCAACTCTAGCCCTAAAGTGGTCAAAGTGCCCTGCCCAAGGGTCAAGTGACCTCCAAAGGGCCAAGACAACCCTACCTAGGTCTTAGGGGAGGCCAATGGGTCACCAAGGACCTATTAGGGGCAACCTCAAAGACCAAATTGACCAAGGTCAACCCTAGTCAATGTTTAGGTCAAGTTAGCCCAAATGGGCTAACTCAAGCTCAAGCCCAACTTACTTGGGCTAACCAAGTTTTGGTGGATGAAATAAACATGTGGGTTGCCATAGGGTTAGGTAGGAGTCAATTCAGCTTGGTATGAAGGAGAGAGAAAAATCCACATAAGGGAAGAGAGAGAAAGTGAAAGAGATAATGGAGGAAGACTTTGGACTCATTCCTTCGCCTTCCCCAACCTCCCATTCATTGCTTTAAGACTAAGAATGCATCCCTAATCCAACCAGCTACTCCTTGATTGCCTGGAGCCAGCATTCCCCCCCCCCCCGACCTACCATGGTCGTCAACCTTGATCAAGAGCCAATAGTGGCAATGCAAGATTTCCCCACGTAACACCCCATTTCTTGTTCTTAAAAGCTTCACTGCACTCCAAGGAGTCAGTTCCACCCTTTACCTGAAGGAGCAAAGGGAGTTCACAGTGCTGTTGCAGAAATCTGACCACCACGACCACCAAAATGGCTTCCCGGCTGTTGATGCGCGGAAACGGCACCGGGGGCACAGCTATGGCGGAAGGGGGTGTTTGGCCTCACAGGCTAGGTGAGGAGGAAGGAGAAGGTTGCGGGGGTAAGGGAGAGGCTTGAGAGAAGAGGCGAGCCTTGATCAACAGAGAGGGTTGATCAAGAGAGGAAGAGGAGGGAGACTAGGAGCGGTCGAGCAGACAGTAACCGCAACAGTTGCGCTTTGTAACGCCCCGAAACTCAAAGGAGCAAAAGGGGGACGTTTTGGGCCAGTTTGGGTTCTGGCTGCAGGCACACGGCCTGGGACACGGGCGTGTCCAAGGGCGTGTCAAGCCTGTGTCGACACTTAGGCGGGAAGTCGACACTTTGGTCTCTACATTGTGCCGAGACTGGGCACACGGCCTGCGACACGGGCGTGCCGCAGGGCGTGTCGACCCGTGTCGACACTTAGCCGCGAAGTCGACACTGTGCTTTGACGAAGTGTCGAGACATGGCACACGGCCTGCGACACGGGCATGTCGCAGGGCGTGTCAACCCGTATCGACACTTAGCCGCGAAGTCGACACTTTGGTCTCGACACTGTGTCGAGACAAGGCACACGGCCTAGGACACAGGCGTGTCCAAGGCCGTGTCAGTAGGTCGACGATCTTCGCTCGACGAAGTGTCGAGTGTCGAGACCGTGAACACGGCCTGGGGTCCAGGTATGTTGAGGTGACACGGGTAGGGACACGGGCGTGTCCTAGAACCCGTGCAGTGCTCGGGTTGTTTTCGGGGGAAAACGATGGGGGTACACGGCCGGCCACACGGCCGTGTCAGGTGGAACACGGGCGTGTCAGCTCGAAAATGGGCATGTTCGATACCTGTGTGAGGTTCCAGGTGATTCAATTTTTACGGCGAATGAGGCACACGGCCCTGGACACGCTCGTGTGCCAGGCCGTGTTCGGTCCATATTGGGCATTTCAGTCCCGAATTAAAGCCGTTCGTTTCCTTATTTTGAGATCCAACGGCTGGGGGTTGTTCCTGAAGGGTTATACCCGGGATTGGACTTAGAAAACCCTTACTTTTCATAACTTGTTATGTTTCTAAAAGTTTAGAGAGAGGGGAGAGCTAAGGAAGGAAGGAGAAGCTAGATCCCGCCATTGGAGGAGCTTCAGAGCTCCAAATCGCGAGCCGACTCCGGATCCACGGAGGCAAAGCTAGTGCGGTGCTTTTCATCCGATTACTCTTCAATGGCGCCAAAGAGGAACGCTAGGGTAACGATCCTCATCTTGAGCATGAGTAGCTCTCTTTCTTTGTATAGGAAGCCCGCTCTCGCGAGTTTGCGGAGAGTTGGAGGCGTTCCTTCGGGTAGATATGTGAAGTCCCCGTTGTTTAGAGTCCGTAAGCGAGAATGGACATAGGCATGATGTGTGAAGCCTACCCTGACATGTTGGTCTGGATCGGTGATGTTGCATTGCATAATGCCGGAGAAGACTCCGTGCTATGGTTTGTTTTTCGGGTTTTCTACGCGGTAGATTGCAGCAGGGAGCCTTGGGGACTAACCCAAAGGTGCACCCGGAAAACCTGGCGGATACGAGATCTTGCCAACTTGGTGGCCTGAGAGCCAACTTGAACATAACCGGGTTATGTGAATTGTGATGGAAGTGGGACTCGGTGGAAGTTTGACCCGCGCAAATGGCTTAAATTGTCGTTGCGATGTGAGCACGGGTTAGATGGAACCGTACCCGTTCTATGTCGTTCGGTTAAAGAGACCTAAAGGCACGTGGCACTTACCGTTGGCATAGATTATGGTCTTCGGCGGTCAATGGCTTAAATTATCGTGACCCAGGCCAAGAAGACAGATTGCTCATAGGTTTGGCCGTCTAAGTGGCGGTGGTGAGTCCGGAATGTCTATGGCTTTAATTGACGTGACATCGACCGGTTCACCGAAAATGTGCCCTGAGAGCACGGGGCGTGTGCCCGTGCGAGCCAACGTCTGTGATGAAATGGCTATATATATATATTGCTCTCTTATGCTAATGAAATGCAGGGAAGGAGTATCGCCGCCCCGAGTTGGGGGCGGGATCGTTATAATTTGGTCAGCATTGCTGACCGTTGCCTTGTTTTGCCACCGTGCGGTGGTTTGTTGCTTGCAGGTGCAGCTGGACCAAGCGGTCAATAGCGGGCTAAAGCCCTTTTTGCGAAGCCGGCCCTCGAAGGCCCAAATGGAAGTGTTTACTGTTTTATTCATGTATGACCGGCCTGCATGCCGTGGTTTGTGAAACATGTAATATCAAGTGAAACATTTTGTAAAGCCTTAAGGCTTATTTTGGGTATTTTGTATAACATTCCTAATTTGTATTAGTGGACTTTCGTGCTTGTATGCTGGGTTCTTTGTCACATCTTTTATATACTGCTTCCACTAGAATGCTCTGTGTAGGACGTTGAGATTGGTTGGATGGTTTCCATAAGTAACCACCCGGTCTGTCTGTAGTATATGACGTCGGGCACCGGCCGGACCTACTGCTATATGCTATGCGACGGATAGGGGGTGTTACAATTTGGTATCAGACTACTGGTTTTGGTTGGGCTTAAGATGAATTCATGGGCAAATTCTTTTTAAGGGGTGGTGAGCAAATTGTGTGCGTCATCGTTATAATGGTAAAAGAACCCATGAATGTCCACTTAGGAATGAAAATACTCGTGTTTGAGGAACCTGCGTGTGCCTATAATTGCTGTTTGCAATTTATTTGGTCGCTTAACGGTGTTTTGTACCACTATAGGTGACCAGAAGTGGTGTTGGGCCGTCAGAACGCCGAGTTTCTGAGGCTAGTAGTGCACCGGAAGTTGCACCCGCAACACCTCTATCGGCTGAGAATATTCGATTGGTGGGTGAAGCGGTGTTGGCCGTGATAAATGCGCCGCGTGCAAGGCAAACGCAGCAGCCCGCTCCTGCGATGGAGCAATAACCTCTGCAAGAGGCTGAGCCGAGGAGAGTGGAGCAAGTGGTTGTGGAACCGGTGGTGCCAAGGAGGGCAACTGAGAGGCAGCTTAAGCATGTAATGAGCTTTAACCCTCCGTTATTCTCGGGGTTGGGAACCCCATCTCAGGCTGAAGACTGGCTCTCCAGGGTGAAGAGAGTCATGACAGCGACGGAGACGGAGGAGTGGCAAATGACCACCATCGCTACGTTCCTTCTGGACGGTGAAGCGAGGATGTGGTGGGAAGGATTGGAGCTGCATCATTTGAGGAGTAGACAACTGATAGACGTTCCGATGGAAGAGTTCTCGGGATTGTTCTTAGCAAGATACCCCCTTCTACTCAGAGGATTTCGATGGAGAACGAATTTCTGAAGTTGGTTCAGGGTGAGAAGAGCGTGGACGAATATCTCCATGAGTTCACTCGTTTGAGTCGTTATGCTAGCTCCACCATCATGGATGAGGAGCGCAAGACTAATCGCTTTTATGAAGGCTTGAGGGATGAGTTGAGACTACTACTTTCGGGGCCGATGACGCAGGGTTTCTTAACCTTGGTCAATACTGCTCGGTCCTTGGAGAAGGACATGAAAAATGTACAAGCAAAGAAAAGCTTAGGTGAGAAGAAATATGAATTCAAAGTGCCGACTGCTTCAAAGTCCGCTTATCGGAGGGCTTTCAAGAAGCATAGGACTTTGGGTCCAGCTCCTTCTGGTGCTTCTGGGGCGACTACGAGTTGGACCCTGGGCGCGTGTTTTACATGCGGAAAGACGGGGCATTTCGCCCGTGATTGTTGGAGCGGACGTCCTAAGTCCGAGAGTAGGCCGGGAGCTACTTATGAAGAGAAGGGAAAGGCGGTGGAGTCGACCGCATCCCACTATGCTCCGGCCCAACCAAGGGTGTACAATCTTGGCCAACAGGGGGCCATCAAACAAGCTGATGTGGTGACAGGTACGGTTTAATATATAGCAAGTCAATTTCTTTAAATACTTGTTATGCACATGTTACCTTACCACTGCTTGTTTAGGATTTGTATTAATTTGTGAAAATCCGGCACGAGCACTCTTTGATACGGGAGCGTCACACTCCTACTTGTCTGAAGGATTTATATCATGCATCGGAGTCCCTTCTTCGATGGCGAAGGATAAGTTGGAAGTGTTGTTGCCCAATGGGTGTTCGATGCGAGCGGATAGGATCTGCGATGTTAAGATTCGTATTGGGGAGAAGGAGTTTGACCTGCGGGCGTCTTTACTTCCGTTGGTGGAGTTCGACGTCATATTTGGCATGGACTGGCTCTTGGAGCAGCAGGCCCATATAGATTGCGGTGGCAAGGAAGTCAAGCTGGGAGCAAGTCATGAGACTACTTTTACGGGCTTAAAGGGGTCGAGCAAGACGTTGATGTCTGCTCTTCAGGTGGTGAAGGCGGTTCGTGCCGGAGCAGAACTGTTCTTTACACTAGTGGAGGTTGCAAAGCCGAAGCCCGCATTGGATTGTATTTCAGTGGTATCGGAATACCCTGATGTGTTCCTCGCAGATCTTCCTGGAGCCCCGCCTCAGCGGGAGATCGATTTTACGATCGAGCTAGTGTCAGGTGCAAAGCCTGTGTCACGATCTCCGTATCGGCTAGCGCCTAAGGAAATGGCGGAGCTGAAAGTTCAACTGCAAGAGTTGTTAGAGCAAGGGTATGTGCGCCCGAGTTCTTCGCCTTGGAGCGCACCGGTCCTCTTTGTTAAGAAGAAGGACGGAAGCTTGAGGCTATGTATTGATTATCGGGAGTTCAACAAGCTGACGGAGAAGAACAAGTACCCGATATCCCGGATTGATGATCTATTTGATCAGTTAGTCGGGTCGACGGTGTACTCAAAGTTCGATCTCAAGGCTGGGTACTATCAGCTGCGAATAAGGGAGAGTGATATCCCGAAGACAGCGTTTAGTACGAGATACGGGCATTATGAGTTTACGGTCATGCCGTTTGGGCTGACAAATGCGCCGTCAGTGTTCATGGATTTGATGAACAGGACTTTCAGGGAGTACTTGGACCATTTCATGATCATCTTCATCGACGATATTTTGGTATACTCGCAAAGTGAGGAAGATCACTTCAAGCATCTTCATTTGGTGTTGGAGACGCTAAGGAGAAATCAGTTGTATGCCAAGTTCTCGAAGTGCGAGTTTTGGCTAACCTCAGTAGCGTTCCTCGGGCATATAGTGAGTGGAGAGGGTATTGATGTGGATCCGGTGAAGATCGTTGCGATACGGGAGTGGCCTAAGCTTGCTATGGTAGCGGAAGTCCGGAGTTTTCTGGTGCTTGCCGGCTATTACAGGCGCTTCGTAGAGAACTTCTCGCGGATAGCTTTGCCTCTCACTACTTTGACGAGGAAGGAGCATAAGTTCGTCTGGACGCCGGAGTGCGCACGAGCTTTTGAGGAGTTGAAGTGTCGGTTGACCACGGCGCCTGTGCTGAGTTCGCCATGTGGAACCGAAGGCTATGAGATTTTTAGTGATGCTTCGGGCAGCGGTTTGGGTTGCGTCCTACTACAACATGGAAGTGTAATAGCTTATGGCTCGAGACAGCTAAAAGTGCATGAGAGGAATTATCCGGTCCATGACTTGGAGTTAGCGGCCATGATTTTTGCCTTGAAGCTGTGGAGACACTATTTGTACGGTATGAAGATTGATATCTACACCGATCACAAGAGCCTGAAGTATCTTATTGATCAGAAGGATCTGAATATGCGGCAGCGTAGATGGATGGAGTTCCTGGGGGACTATACATTCAAGATCCACTACGTGCCTGGCAAAGGAAATGCGGTTGCGGACGCGTTGAGTCGCCGAGCCCCAGCTCAAGCCAATTGGCTATCGGTGCATGATGAGCGGTTGGTGCGAGAGTTGGAGGCGTTGGAGATTGTTTGTGTGGACAGACAATCAAGTACTGAAGCAGTTCTGAATTGGACTGAAGTCCAATATGACCTGGCTGATCGTATTCGGCAGGCTTTGGATATGGATGCTCATATGAAGCAGTTCATGGTAGAGGCTCTGGATGGGCCAAATTCCCAATTCGTCGTGGAGGACGGATTACTTTGGAAAGACGGTCGTCTGTGCGTCCCAAGTGTGGGTAATTTACGGGTGGAGTTGTTGTACGAGGCACACCATACCAAGTACTCGATTCACCCGGGGAGCACGAAGATGTACCATGATGTGAAGAAACTATTTTGGTGGCCGGGTTTGAAGAAGGATGTGGTGCTATACGTAGCAAAGTGCCAAACTTGCGCCTTGGTAAAGGCGGAGTGCCAAAAGTCGGGAGGATTTCTTAAGTCCTTGCCTATTCCGAAGTGGAAATTTGACGACATCTCTATGGACTTTGTGCACGGTTTGCCAAGGTCGCAAAAGGGGAACGACGCCATTTGGGTGGTTGTTGATCGATTAATGAAGGTGTCATATTTTATTCCGCATAGGAAGGATGATCCGGTGGAGAAGCTGGCAAAGCTTTATGTGGATAACATAGTACGGCTTCATGGTGTGCCCCGCATCATCGTGAGTGACCGAGATGGGCGGTTCACGTCCAATGATTGGAGGCTTGTGCAGCAAATGTTGGGAACAATGCTGAAATTCAGCACAGCCTTCCATTCACAAACGGATGGGCAGACCGAGAGGGTCAATAGAACCATGGAAGACATGCTTCGCATGTGTGTCTTGGATTTTGGAAAGCAATGGGAAGACCACCTTTATTTGGTGGAGTTCGCATACAACAATAGGTACCAAGTGAGTATTCAGATGGCGCCTTTCGAGGCCCTTTATGGTAGAAAATATCGCACGCAGTTGTCTTGGTTAGAAACGGGTGAGTCAAAGCTATATAAGTGATCGGAAGTGGAGGATGCTACTTCTTTGGTGAGAACCATTCAGGAGAGGTTGCTTATCGCTCAGGACCGGCAAGCAAAGTACTATAATGCCAAGCACCGGAACGTGGAGTTCGCGGTGGGCGATTATGTATACTTAAAGATCAAGCCGTTCAAGGGTGTCTCGCGGGTGCGGCGATTGAAAAAGCTAAGCCCGAGGTACCTTGGACCATTCGAGGTTCTGGAGCGAGTTGGTGAAGCAGCCTATCGGTTGAAGCTTTCAGTGGAGCTTAGTGGTTTACATGATGTATTCCACATTTTGGTGCTTCGGAAGGCGGTGCAAGAGCCTACGCAAGTGATCGCGGTTGATCAAGTGTCGGTGGATAGTGGGCTAACGACAAAGGTTAAGCCCGTGCGGATTGAGGACTCGGAGGTCAAGCGGCTACGCAATAAAGAGATCAGGATGGTCAAGGTCCGGTGGGATAATTACGGTCGTGAGGAGCTCTCTTGGGAACGAGAGCAGACTATGCTTGACGAGTATCCGGAGTTGTTCCGCTCAGGTACAAATTTTGGTTTTGTACATGTCTTTCCTTTATGTAATTTCATGGACGAAATTCTTTTAAGAGGGGTAGAGTTATAATGCCCCGAAATTCAAAGGAGCAAAAGGGCGACGTTTTGGGCCAGTTTGGGTTCTGGCTGCAGGCACACGGCCTGGGACACGGGCGTGTCCCAGGGCGTGTCAAGCCTGTGTCGACACTAAGGCGGGAAGTCGACACTTTGGTCTCGACGTTGTGCCGAGACTGGGAACACGGCCTGCGACACGGGCGTGTCGCAGGGTGTGTCGACCCGTGTCGACACTTAGCCGCGAAGTCGACACTGTGCTTTGACGAAGTGTTGAGACATGGCACACGGCCTGCGACACGGGCGTGTCGCAGGGCGTGTCAACCCGTGTCGACACTTAGCCGCGAAGTCGACACTTTGGTCTCGACACTGTGTCGAGACAAGGCACACAGCCTAAGACACGGGCGTGTCCAAGGCCGTGTCAGTAGGTCGACGATCTTCGCTCGATGAAGTGTCGAGTGTCGAGACCGTGAACACGGCCTGGGGTCCAGGCATGTTGAGGTGACATGGGTAGGGACACAGGCGTGTCCTAGAACCCGTGCAGTGCTCGGGTTATTTTCGGGGGAAAATGATGGGGGTACACGGCCGGCCACACGGTCGTGTCAGGTGGAACATGGGCGTGTCAGCTCGAACACGGGCGTGTTCGATACCCGTGTGAGGTTCCGGGTGATTCAATTTTGACGGCGAATGAGGCACACGGACCTGGACACGGGCCTGTGCCAGGCCATGTTCGGTCCAGGTTGGGCATTTCAGTCCCGAATCAAAGCCGTTCGTTTCCTTATTTTGAGATCCAACGGCTGGGGGTTGTTCCTGAAGGGATATACCCGGGATTGGACTTAGAAAACCCTCACTTTTCATAACTTGTTATCTTTCTAAAAGTTTAGAGAGAGGGGAGAGCTAAGGAAGGAAGGAGAAGCTAGATCCCGCCATTGGAGGAGCTTCGGAGCTCCAAATCGCGAGCCGACTCCGGATCCACGGAGGCAAAGCTAGTGCGGTGCTTTTCATCCGATTACTTTTCAATGGCGCCAAAGAGGAACGCTAGGGTAACGATCCTCATCTTGAGCATGAGTAGCTCTCTTTCTTTGCATAGGAAGCCCGCTCTCGCGAGTTTGCAGAGAGTTGGAGGCGTTCCTTCGGGTAGATATGTGAAGTCCCCGTTGTTTAGAGTCCGTAACCGAGAACGGACATAGGCATGATGTGTGAAGCCGACCCGGACATGTTGGTCTAGATCGGTGATGTTGCATTGCATAATGCCGGAGAAGACTCCGTGCTATGGTTTGTTTTTCGGGTTTTCTACGCGGTAGATTACAGCAGGGAGCCTTGGGGACTAACCCAAAGGTGCACCCGGAAAACTGGGCGGATACGAGATCTTGCCAACTTGGTGGCCTGAGAGCCAACTTGAACATAACCGGGTTATGTTAATTGTGATGGAAGTGGGATTCGGTGGAAGTTTGACGCACGCAAATGGCTTAAATTGTCGTTGTGATATGAGCACGGGTTAGATGGAACCGTACACGTTCTATGTCGTTCGGTTAAAGAGACCTAAAGGCACGTGGCACTTACCGTTGGCATAGATTAGGGTCTTCGGCGGTCAATGGCTTAAATTGTCGTGACCCAGGCCAAGAAGACAAATTGCTCATAGGTTTGGCCGTCTAAGTGGCGGTGGTGAGTCCGGAATGTCTATGGCTTTAATTGACGTAACATCGACCGGTTCACCGAAAATGTGCCCTGAGAGCACGGGGCGTGTGGCTGTGCGGGCCAACGTCTGTGATGAAATGGCTATATATATATTGCTCTCTTATGCTAATGAAATGCAGGGAAGGAGCATCGCCGCCCCGAGTTGGGGGCGGGATCGTTATAATTTGGTCAGCATTGCTGACCGTTGCCTTGTTTTGCCACCGTGCGGTGGATTGTTGCTTGCAGGTGCAGTTGGACCAAGCGGTCAATAGCGGGCTAAAGCCCTTTTTGCGAAGCCGGCCCTCGAAGGCCCAAATGGAAGTGTTTACTGTTTTATTCATGTATGACCGGCCTGCGTGCCGTGGTTTGTAAAACATGTAATATCAAGTAAAACATTTTGTAAAGCCTTAAGGCTTATTTTGGGTATTTTGTATAACATTCCTAATTTGTATTAGTGGACATTCGTTCTTGTATGATGGGTTCTTTGTCACAACTTCTATATATTGCTTCCGCTAGAATGCTCTGTGTAGGACGTTGAGATTGGTTGGATGGTTTCCATAAGTATCCACCCGGTCTGTCTGTAGTATATGGCGTCGGGCCCCGGCCGGACCTATTGCTTTATGCTATGCGACGGATAGGGGGTGTTACACGCTTGCAGGTTGGTCGCCGAGAAGAGCTGAGCTGAGGGCAAGGCTTGCTGAGCAGAGGAGCAAGGCTTGCTGAGCAGAGGAACAAGGCTTGCCGAGCAGAGGAGCAAGGCTTGCTGAGCCGAGGAGAGGAGAGGGGGCCGCTAGCAGCGGCAACAACACACTTCGCCCGTCGCGGCCTAAATGCCACTCCTGCGACGGGCTTTCCTTTGATTAATAGCTAGAGGTTACAAGCTTACAAGTACACCTTCACAACAAAATCTGCCAACTGCTGGAGTACTGGGAAACTGAGTCTGCAGAGTCTGCTGGCAAGCTGCTGGAGAGCTGTGGAGGACTGCGCGGACAGGAAACTGAGTCCGCAGAGCTTGCTGCAAAGCTGATGACGGACTGTGCGGACTGGAAAATGGAGTCCGCAGGGGCTGCTGGCAAGACTTGTCTCCACCTCCAGGATCCATGAATGAGAGGCTTCAGGGGGTATTTATAGGCCCAGGGATGTTCTTGAAGAAGCGGGGCCCAGTGACATCAGCATGACGACCTGCGCGGACTCCGCGGACTGAGAATTTGTGTCCGCCATTGCTGAGTGAAGCAAGCTGCAGGAGGCCCTGGAGAGAACTGGAGGCCACCCCCTTGCGGGCGGCCTGGGCGGACTCCGGGAGGAGTTCGCCCGGCAGGCCGGAGGCCGCCCCCTAGCGGGCGGCCTGGGCGGACTCCGGGTGGAGTCCGCCCGGCGGGACGGAGGCCGCCCCCTAGCGGCCGGCCTGGGCGGACTCCGGGTGGAGTCCGCCCGGCGGGCCGGAGGCCGCCCCCTAGCGGGCGGCCTATGCGGACTCCGGGTGGAGTCCGCCTGGCGGGCCGGAGGCCGCCCCCTAGCGCGCGGCCTGGGCGGACTCCGGGTGGAGTCCACCCGGCCGGTGCTGGGGCCTCCACCTAGCGGGCAGCCTGGGCGGACTCCGGGTGGAATCCGCCCTGCGGATGCCGGGGCCGCCCCCTAGCGGGCGGCCCGGGCGGACTCCGGGAGGAGTCCGCCCGGCGGATGCCGGGGCCGCCCCCTAGCGGGCGGCCGGGGCAGACTCCGGACTCCGGGTGGAGTCCACCCGGCGGACGTCGGGGCCGCCCCCTAGTGGGCGGCCTGGGCGGACTCCGGGTGGAGTCCGCCCGGCGGTTGCCGGGGCCGCCCCCTAGCGGGCGGCCTGGGCGGACTCTGGGTGGAGTCCGCCCGGCGGATGCCGGGTCCGCCCCCTAGCGGGCGGCTTGGGCGGACTCCGGGTGGAGTCCGCCCGGCTGGCGGCAGAGGCCGCCCCGGGTGGGTGGCCTCGATGTACGGCGGCAGGAGGCCGCCGCCTCTCGGGCAGCAGGGAGGCCGCCCCTGGTGGGCGGCCTCGGCGGACGGTGGCAGGTTACCGCCGCCCCCTTGGGCTGACTAGAAGGTCGCTCCCGGTGGTGCTGTTGGCTGACTCCTGCAAGGAAAAGCACTGCACGATTAGCGGACCTAACTGCATGTCCCGCGAGGGTGAGCTATGGGAATAGCCCGCCGTCCTGCAGGGCATGCGGTTACTAGGAGACCTAGCGGACAGGGAAAACTGTCCGCCTATGCTTTGACTTGTCGCGATCGAAAGGGAGAATCTAAGGGGCGCGACTAGCCAGCTGGCCACCTTCGAAAGGATCGCCGATTTCTGGGTTAACATAATCCCCGCACTTTTTCAAGTTCCGAAGGGAACTTCGAAGAAGTTGGAGACCCACGAAAATCGTGATCCTCCCCAAAGGAAAGAGAAGGGGAGGCAAGGAGAGATAGAACCTGAAGTCTCTCCTTACAAGCTTGATGTTTCCTGTCTATTTTCCTGCAAGAGGAAAATTAATGGTAAGCACGTATGGGTGGTACATCGAGTGTGTACCTGAGTTTGCTTTTGCAAAATGAAGAAGGCGTGTCTTTTGTTAAGTTCTGCAAAACAATAGTGAGGGAAAACAAAAAGGCATAATAACTTGCAAGTACCTGATAGAGGCTTGCAAGTACCTGTTATTTTCTGCAAAAAGAGAAGGGAAAAGAGTATGCAAGGACAGAAAAATGAGTTACAAGTACCTGGAAGGAACTTGATAATCTTTGGTGGTCTCTGCAAGAGAAGAGTTAAGAGTATGCATAGTGCATGAAAGTAACTTTCAAGCACCTGAATGGAGCTTGCAAGTGTCGCTGACCTCTGCAAGAGGAGAGTTAGAGGCAGATATTATATATAAAGATAAGCTGCAAGTGCCTGAATATGACTTGCAGATGTCTGCTAACCACTGCAAAGTGAAGAGTGAGCAGCAGAGATAAAATAATGATTTAAACTGCAAGTACCTGGATGAGGTTTGCACGTGTCTGTTGTTCTCTACAAAGAGAAAAGTTAGAAGCAGACAATATGCACATGAAAGGAGCTTGCAAGTACCTGTGGAGAAGGCTTGCAAGGGTTTGCTAACCTCTGTGAGGAGAGAGGGATTAAAAGCAAACAAGATGCGAGGATAACCGCACCAGAATCATACCAAAACTATTGATATGATTCGATTAATGCTTGACGCCATTAGACTTTGACAAGAATAATGAGTAGCACTGTGGATCTCCATATGATAGAGCTTGAGCAGGCAAAATATATGATATGAGCATAAGCAAAGTGATTGCTGAAAATCTTTTTGAGATAACCCATGAAGGTTGATGAGATAGGGTCGATATGACCAAGTAGCAAGAGAAATGCCCGATGATCATTATCACGAAGTCCAGATTAATGAATCGAGCGCTAGCTGTTGACATGGCTGGGTGGACATGATCAAAATGAATGCCAGAATCCTTTTGGTAGGTTGGATTAACTTGTTCACCTGTGAAAGGAGGGAAGAGAGAAAAGGAGGTCTACACCCGGAATGATTAAAGTGGGTTGAATGCTACCACCGGTGTTCCCCGTGGGCCTTATGCATCACTTGCCCGAAAAATTATCCCGAGTATAGTCCTACTCAAAGCGGGCTGGTCGCGCATCCTCAAGGAGGGGGAAAAAGAAAAGGAGGTCCATATTCGGAATGATTAAAGAGGGTTGAATGCTGCCACAGGTGTTCCCCGTGGGCCTTATGCATCATTGGCCTGAGAAAATCATTCTGAGTATGGTCCTGCTCAAAGCGGGCAGGCCGCGCATCCTTAAGGAGGGCACAAAAGAGAAAAGGAAGGGAAAGGTCCTGAGAAGGACCGCTAGAAGGAATGCTCTCTCGCCTTGGGTACAAGTATCACTGATCAACGAGATGGGTTGCGCCAAGAGGCCTAGCTTGTCTGTATATTGATCAGTGGAGTTGCGAACCCGAGAAGGCACGGATCGAGGATACCGGAGAGTGCTTCGGCCACCACAGTTGAAGGATGATCAAAGATACAAGGCTACGCTTGATCGCCATTGCTTGTCCTGCGAAGATCATCCTAACTGTAATGTATCCTATAGGACGCACAGCAGAGCTAACACATGGGGCTCCCCTAGCACACACTCTATGTCAGATGCTGGCTAGGATCCTAAGTCTGAAGCCCATTCCCGCGATTGAACTGCTCCCACTGCACACATGGGTATACTCACGCCATGTGTGGTCATAGCGGTTGTGCGAGAACAAACTACGGAGGGAACGTTTCAGACTCGGTAAAATTGGTGTAACGATCCTAAGAGAGGGAGAAGAGAGAGGAAGGAGCAACACAAGAAGGGAACTGTGTCAGTACGGGATCCCTGAATAAAAGCTTTGCTAGAAAGCAAGTAAAGAACACTGAGAAGTGTTGTAATGAAAATGTTTGACAAGGAGAGAGTGTAGGGGTTGAGATAACCCCGGAAGGTTGCAAGGAGCGCTGGAGGACTGTTAAGTCCATCGCTTTGGTGGACTGCGAAGTCCATCGCTTTGGAGGACTGTGAGTACTTGCTAGCTTAGAATAGCCTTCCCAGCACACCCTCGTCGTCGGCATCGAAGCATTCGACTTCTTTGTTAACAATGAGGAGAGGAGGCTCTTCGACGTGGTTCACTCCTCTTGAGGAGCAAGGAGCGTCTATAAGTTCTTTGCCCCTTGAAGTTGCTGGATCAGGGCGTTCTTCTTTAGGAAGCAGGTCATGCATCTTGCCCTGCCGGAGCATCCTTTGCACAAGCTGGCAGAATGCTCGGCAGTCTTCTGTTCGATGACCTGATTGTTTGTGAAATTCGCAGTAGGGCTCTGAGTTTCTAGACCTCTGATCGGCTGGCCGATAGGGCTTCTTGAAGCTTGCCCTTTCTTTCATGATTTGGATTACTTCTTGTACGACGTCGTCGAGATCAGACTCATGCAAGTCATTGTCCTGCTGCTGTTGAACAGCTGGTGTTTGCAAAGATGGAGCTAGCGGCAGAAATGGGTCTTGAGCATGCGGATCGGGAAGGAGTATCGTTGGCGATGAAGCCTTCTCTCCTTCCTTGAGTGAGTTGGGACGTGATTGTGAGGAGACCTTGGAGGATGCTTGCGAGAGGGATCCTCCTAGGATAGAAGCTTGGAGATGAAGCCTGGATTGCTCTTTTCACCTCGGATGTATGAGTTGGCTAGAGCAATCAACTCTTCATATGTCCTTGGAGAACGGACGTTTGCTTCAAATTTGAGAGGCCCTTCACGGAGACCGTGGATAAGAGCCACTCGGTACATCTCTTGATCAGAAACTTCGATGTCCAAAATCTCTCTTTGGAATCGATCCACAAACTGAGACCAAGTCTCATTTTTCGAGCTGCTTGATCTTAAAGAGGGCTTCAGGACCGCCCTTTCTCTTGGTTGATGTTGAGAATTTGAGAAGAAAATCCCTTTGAAGATCAAGGAAGGAAGTGATGGAGTGAGGACAGCGGCTATAGAACCAGTCCCTCACTTGCCCATCAAAGGAAGTGACAAGGAGCTTGCACTTGGTTGCATCTGAAAGAGTTTTGAGAGCAACGACTGACTCAAAAGCTTGGAGGTGCTTTACTGGATCTGTCTCTCCAGTGTAGATTGGTAGTCGAGGCTCTCTGAAGTGTATTGGAGTAGTCTCATGGCGAACACTCTCCGCGAATGGTGAAGGTTCTTATTGCTCTCCTACCGCATAGGGAAAGAAAGGAGCATAAGCTATAGCTGCAAAAGGAGCATGAGGATAAAAAGGAAAAGCTGCTTCAGGAGGAGTAGGGGCAGGAGCTGAAGGGTAGGGATGACTTCCCTGAAAATTGAGAACTCTAGCAGGACTTCCCCGGGCTGCTTCCCGGAAGAAGTTATGGCGAGCAGTAAACTCTTCATCTTGAGTTCGCAAAGGAGCTGCAGGCCCTTGCAGAAAGGTTGGAGTGTATGAGGGATAGAACTACGGGCAAGCTTGAGAGTAAGCTTGCTGATGCTCTGATGTTGGGTTGGGTTGATTGGAGCAGCTGGAGCAGCTGCTGGATGAGCATCCAATCGCTGCGTTATAGCAGCAAGAACTTTGTTGATAGCCTGGAACTGTTGAGCATTCTCACGGCGCGACTGCTCAAAGGCTTCCCAGAGAGGATCTTCACTGGTACTTGGATCATGGTTCTCTACTGATTGATGGTCTGACATGGTTAACTATTACTTTCGCTGCCTATTCTGATCTGAAGGTCTGCGCGTAAGCTGGCGATCCACGCTCACTGCACCAAAACTGTTGATGCGTGGAAACGGCACCGGGGGCACAGCTATGGCGGAAGGTGGTGTTTGGCCTCACAGGCTAGGTGAGGAGGAAGGAGAAGGTTATGGGGGTAAGGGAGAGGCTTGAGAGAAGAGGCGAGTCTTGATCAACAGAGAGGGTTGATCAAGAGAGGAAGAGGAGGGAGACTATGAGCGGTCGAGCAGACTGTAACCGCAACGGTTGCGCTTGCAGGTTGGTCGCCTAGAAGAGCTGAGCTGAGCTGAGGGCAAGGCTTGCTGAGCAGAGGAGCAAGGCTTGCTGAGTAGAGGAGCAAGGCTTGCCTAGCAGAGGAGGAAGGCTTGCTGAGCCGAGGAGAGGAGACGGGGCCGCTAGCAGCGGCAACAACACACTTCGCCCGTCGTGGCCTAAATGCCACTCCTGCGATGGGCTTTCCTTTGATTAATAGCTAGAGGTTACAAGCTTACAAGTACACCTTCACAACAAAATCATTAAAGGGGTACAAGGAGAAGCTGGCGGCTAAAGGAGAAGAAAGTGCCAGAAAACAGAGAGGAGAAGCTGCCAGAGACTAAGTAAAAGAGTCTGCCAGCTACTGGAGGACTGGGAAACTGAGTCTGCAGAGTCTGCTGGCAAGCTGCTGGAGAGCTGTGGAGGACTGCGCGGACAGGAAACTGTGTCCGTAGAGCTTGCTGGAAAGATGATGACGGACTGCGCGGACTGGAAAATGGAGTCTGCAGGGGCTGCTGGCAAGACTTGTCTCCACCTCCAGGATCCCTGAATGAGAGGCTTCAGGGGGTATTTATAGGCCCAGGGAAGTTCTTGAAGAAGCGGGGCCCAGTGACATCAGCATGACGACCTGCGCGGACTCCGCAGACTGAGAATTTGTGTCCACCATTGCTGAGCGAAGCAAGCTGCAGGAGGTCCTGGAGAGAACTGGAGGCCACCCCCTTGCGGGCGGCCTGGGCGGACTCCAGGAGGAGTCCGCCCCGCAGGCCGTAGGCCGCCCCCTGGCGGGCGGCCTGGGCGGACTCCGGGTGGAGTCCGCCCGGTAGGCCGGAGGCCGCCCCCTAACGGGCGGCCTGGGCGGACTCCGGGTGGAGTCTGCCCGGCGGGTCGGAGGCCTCCCCCTAGCGGGCGGCCAAGGCGGACTCCGGGTGGAGTCCGCCCGACGGGCCGGAGGCCGCCCCCTAGCGGGCGGCTAGGGCGGACTTCGGGTGGAGTCCACCCGGCGGGCCGAAGGCCGCCCCCTAGCTGGCGGCCTGGCCGGACTCCGGGTGGAGTCCGCCCGGCGGGCCGGAGGCCGCCCCCTAGCGGGCTGCCTGGGCGGACTCCGGGTGGAGTCCGCCCAGCGGGTGGCGGGGTCGCCCCCTAGCGGGCGGCCTGGGCGGACTCCGGGTGGAGTCCGCCCGGCGGATGCCGGGGCCGCCCCCTAGAAGGGGGCCTGGGCGGACTCCGGGAGGAGTCCGCCCGGCGGGTGCCGGGGCCTCCCCCTAGCGGGCGTCCTGGGCGGACTCCGGGAGGACTCCGCCCGGCGGATGCCGGGGCCGCCCCCTAGCGGGCGGCCTAGGCGGACTCCGGGTGGAGTCCGCCCGGCGGATGCCGGGGCCGCCCCCTAGCGGGCGGCCGGGGCGGACTCCGGGTGGAGTCTGCCAGGCGGATGCCGGGGCCTCCCCCTAGTGGGCGGCCTAGGCGAACTCCGGGTGGAGTCCGCCTGGCTGGCGGGCAGAGGCCGCCCCGGGTGGGCGGCCTCAACGAACGGCGGCAGGAGGCCGCCGCCTCTCGGGCAGCAGGGAGGCCGCCCCTAGTGGGCAGCCTCTGCGGACGGTGGCAGGAGACCGCCGCCCCCTTGGGCTTACTAGAAGTCGCTCTCGGTGGTGCTGTTGGCCGACTCCTGCAAGGAAAAGCAATGCACGATTAGCGGACCTAACCGCATGTCCCGTGAGGGTGAGCTATGGGAATAGCCCTCCGTCCCGCAGGGCACGCGGTTGCTAGGACACCTAGCGGACAGGGAAAACTGTCTGCCTACGCTGGGACTTGTCGCGATCGAAAGGGAGAATCTAAGGGTCACGACTAGCCAGCTGGCCACCTTTGGAAGGATCGCCGATTTCTGGGTTAACACCGGCGATCGGCATGGCTACAGCCGCCCAGCAAGGTCCTCCTCCTCTCCTTACTTCATGGGTAGATCATAGCATTCTTTATGGCCAAGGTTCGGGCTCAATTCAGCCCGATCCAATTCAAAACTTTTCTGGTTTTTCCATGATTTTGAACTTGTCGGGTTCGCCGGAAAAGGGGCTTCCGGCGGCCACCACCTCAACGGAGGTGGTGGTGGCGGTGGCTGGCCGGGGGGGTGGCCGGATCGCCGACGGCAGCTGCTGGAAGATGCTCCAGGCGGGATGAATCGAAACCGTCAGCTGGAGGAAGGAGATGAAGGGATGCCATCCAAATTGCTCCAAGATTCGTGCGGGAAATGATTTCAAACTATAGGAAATATAATTCTGATATTTAAATTATGACACACCTTTATGTATTTAATGTTTTTAATTTTTAAAATTATATAGAGGTTATTTCATAAAATGTCATCAACATGAAAAGTGTGGCTTGGAGAGTCTACTTTACAGCAAAATTTAGTTGAACCAATTTTGGTGCATAGTTTGACCAGGGAACCCATTTTGGTGGGACCTACACCTAGGGCTAGGCAGATATTAAACAGAGTTCCCACACTTCATCCTTGGTCCAAATTAATTGAAATTTTGGCAGGGAGTCCCCATGGACCATATCTAGGTGTTGCCCAAAGATTGGAATTTTGGGGGAGAATGTTTCTGTAGTTTTGGAAAATATTTAATTTATCTATGGTTAATTAATTTTAAGGACAAATGACCTCCAAACTCCCACAAAGTTTGGTGAGAGGTGTTTAGGGTGAATATAATTCTCTGGCTAAAATTTTATCACAGTTGGAGGCCGTTTATATAGAAATCATGCAAACCCTACCTTTGCCCTAAAAGGGGTATTTTGGTCAAAAGTTGTATTTTGGGTTTTGAGTGGCCAAATCACCTCAACAGAGGTTGGGATTGGGGCCACTGGCTTGGCATGGCTTCTTTCACCTTATCATGGAAGATGTGATAGATTGGAATTGGTTTGCCCTAAGATCTAAGGCCATACCCTGAGGAAGGGCTTTTGTTCATTATGAAGGGTATGAGGTCAAAACAACTTGAATGATCTTGTAACTTTGTAGGGAGGGTTCTAGGATAGATTAAACCCTCTGGTAAAAATCGTAAGGGATTTTGGAAAGGGTAGGCCCACAAAACCCTAACCCTAGCCTTGGGCACAAATATTTTGGAGCTAGAATTGGTTAGCAAGATTCTTAAAACAGTCATGAAAATTTGGCAGAGGAAGTTTTAGAACATACTAATCATATGTGAATTTTAATGGAATTTTTGGATACATAATTAGGGTACCTACTTCACAACCTCAAATATTTGGGAACTTGTTAAATAATTCTTACAGAGCTCATTACTTGTTAAAATATTATGAAACTTGAGAATTTGTGTTCCTAGTTCAGTATGCTCATACGGGAATTTATTTGGAATTTTTAGATGGATAATTGCTATACTTTGTTCATTAACCTCTTAACTTGGAATATTATGAGAAAATCAAATATAGACTTTATTATTCAATGATAAATTGTGAAACTTGATCTAGAGCACTTATATGCCCTTACAATCATCCATGAATTTCCTCTAAATTTTGGAACTATTAATGCTGTAAATTCTCTTAAAATGAATAATTATGGGATATAATTAAAATTAAGATTAAGGGGTTAAACCTTACTGGCAAATTTTGAGTCTTTGGATTTTGAGTTATATAATCATATTATATCTAACAAAAATTTGGTGGAATATTATCTTATCTGAAATTGGTACTTCATGTTCAAACTTGGGATTTCTGGCTACTAAATTAATTAAATAAACTATCAGATAAATAGGAAAATTGTGAAATTCTGGATTTAGTCCATAAAGCTCATAATGGACCTCCAATAAATATTAAACGAGTACTGGATGATTATTTGTTGTACCTCCCTTTTTACGGGTCATATAGCTAAAGTGGTCGGCATATAGTAAAAATTGCAGAAATTATGTTGGAATATAATTTGATGCATGCCTTGGGATTAGTGGTCTGCTAGTTTGGATAGATAAAAATAAGTTCATTATTGGTGGTAGGATGAGTAGAGGGATGGATTGGCTAGAGTTAGGCGGTGCCCGGGATCGACAAAAGATCGTCTTTCCCGTAGGGAGGAAGTGTCAATTGCTCTAGGGTTATTCCAACACAACATTTAAGGGTAGCTAGTAAGTCCATAGTTTCACTTTCTCACACATCGATGACTCGGGGAGAGGGGTTGGGTCACTCGGGCAATAAGCCCAGTGGTTTGGAAAAAGGGCAGGTTAGCCCGACGAGCTTTGGCTCGGTAATTGTTTGTGATGGGCAGGTTAGCTCGGCGAGCTTTGGCTTGGTAATGGATTGTGATGGGCAGGTTGGCCCGACGAGCTTTTGCTCGGTCGTCGTTTATGACGGACGGGATTGTCCGGGGAGCTTTGACTCAGTAGCTGATACATAAGGTTGCATGTGCATAAAGGAAAAGGTGGTGGGTATTCGGTGTTGGAGGGTCGATACACCGACGCCAACACGTTCACACGGCGAGTGTGGTTTAGCACTTGGCCAAATAAAGTCTGGCGCGCCAGCCGACAAGAGTACGCAGGTGCTCCGCTCTGTGCACCAGCGTTGAGGCGTACGATAGGTCTGACTGGTAGTGCAATTACCGGTTTAGAGGTCGGCGAGGCCCAACCCACCGCTTCCGTTTGCCACTACGGAGGTATCCTGGGAGGTTCGGCTCTAGAAAGGTGGAACTAAAGGTCTGTGTACACAGAGTCGAGTGTGTGAGTTTCACTAGCATGATTGCATCATAACCCACTTGCATGTCATAGCATAATCATAGCATAAATCCCTGTCACCTATTGTATAAGTGGTGTGGGACGCTTTTACAATAAGCCCTGCAAAACGACCCCTTGGTCTATAAGCTTGTGTGGACATGTTTATAAATTAAGGTTAAATTCTATATATATATATATATATATATATATATATATATATATATATATATATATATATATATATATATATATATATATATTACTGTTAATAACCGACACCCCAACATATAAATTGGTATGAGACTCTTTATACGATGGGAGCCCTGTAGAAGATCCCTTGCTTATATGTTTCCATATAACTTAAGGTTACTTTTCATACTTTACCTTACTGTCACATGTAATATAAAATTGCTAGTATAGGTCCGCTGCCATCTGTTTCTTGATTACTCTCCACCTTCAAGTCCTCCCCTCTCTTCCTCTCCGCTCGGTGCCTAGGGGCCACATGGGAAGGGGTGGGGGACCATAGGACTTAGTCTTTTAGACAAACGGTTTTCGAAGCACATAATTTTAGGGGACCGTGGAGCACAGCATAGAGGCGCAGCCCCAGAGGTCGGCACGCATGGAGATGGGCCAGTCTAGTACTGGAGTTCAGATGACAGGGATTGTGAGTCCTGATCATTATTAGTTATAGTATTTCCTTCCGCGTTGAGATATTTGTAGTGAGGACATGATGTACTGGGCATGAGCCCAAGATCTTATATTTCAGTATATCTGTGGACACTCCCTTCGTGGAGATTATTTACAATATATGTGATTCCTGGGGACATGTTTTACTATTAGGCTATAGTTGTGATCGATTTGGCTGGCAGGATCGGCATTTTGTAGTGATGACCTTCCCGAGCGCAAAGGTGTCACCGCAAAGCGGAGGTTCTGGGCCTAAGACCCCGGTGTTTTAAAAAGAAAAAAAGGGGTCTTACATTTAACGTATGCCTCTCTCGAGGGGTGCGTGCAACTCTCTTTACTCCTGAGTGTTCACGTCAAACTATGAGTCTCTCAACTAGCTAAGAGTGAAAAAAAATATGTAAATTATATCGATGATATAACTCCAAACAAGATTAATCAATAGTAAATAAAGGTCTAGACCCTAAAAAGAAAAAAGTAAACTTAAAGCATCATAACTTACAAAACTCGAAACTCGGATTTTCAAGATCGAGTACCCGTAGGATTAGTTACTCATTGTGAAGTGGAGGAAGAGAGAAGAGTAGAAGTGCATGAAAAACAAAAATACAGACAAGAAAAATTAAGCACACTTTATATTAAAATTAAACAACGAGCTTACAACTTGAAATAAAAGATTACAAGTGCTGGAAATTGAAACCTATGCTAGCATTTACATTAATCTACTAAAGAAATTACAAAAACTATTACAAAAGGAGCACACTAAGATAGGATTAAAAATATAAAATGAGAAAGAGGGAGAGGAGAAGCACGAAAAACTACAAGAAACAAAAGGACAACACCTCCACTCTCAACCTAAAACTACTTCTGGACACACGGGGGGGGGGGGGGGGGGTGAATTTATAAAAGATTTTTGGGTCAGTCACGCCCCACTGTCATGCACGGGGAGGGCGTGTCATGTATGGGGTTAACGTCGGGAGCTGAATTCTAACAGAAATGATGATTAGATTTGTATGTCGATGGACGCGCCCAAGGACACACCCGTGTAGGGTGGGATTATAAGGCACGTCAAACTTCAATTAGTGGTCGGAAATCCGTCAAACGCCGGAAAATGTGGAACATGACCAGTGACGCGCCCGTGTATGTGGGGCGTGTCCGTACTATTGACATGTAGCGATGGGAAATCTTTAAATACGACATCAGGCTTCAGGAAGAGTATGACACACCCACTTACACGACCATGGAGGGCGTATAATGGGGGCATGTCTGATGTTTTGCTCAGGATTTCGGTTCAGGCAGCAAGCTTCCTCGGGATCAGGTTACACGCTCGATGACAAGCCTAGGGAGGGCGTGTAAGGGGGTCGTCTGGTCATTTTTGACGAAAGATGAGAAAACCTCTTAAAAAAGAGAAAACATTAGTGGAATTAAAATATATAATAGGAGGTCAATATATAAGCTTATAAGATATGATTCATGTATTAAAAACCTAAAAATACCCTAATAGTTTAGACTACAAAATGTACTATCATTTACCTATTCCTTAGAAGGATTTACACTGTCAATATTCTTCAGGATTTGTCCATGGCTTACCCAAGCATTGATAATGATTGATTCAGAGGCCTCACTTAGCTGTTCATAGTTTGGGTCATCTCTGTTCTCAACTCTCCTCTTTTCCATGAACTCTTCAGCCATTTGAGTTCCATCCCTCTTTCTTTTGGCAGCAAGATGTGCATCCTGTGCAATTCTGGCTTGTGTAGGGAATTCTAGGTCCTCTGGCCTATTTATATCCTAGAGGGGCAGGTGTAGTGCCACCCTGGTCCCTTGAATAACATTCAAGACTTGATCTTCAATGAGTAATGTTGTCTTAGAATGGCTGCTCTTCCCCTTTCTGCCTTCTTCAGATATTGTATTTTGCAGTAATGAGGTGTTGGCTTCAGTTTTGTTTGATAAAGATTGGAGGATTCTCTCATTGTCAGTAAGTAGCTCATTCCTCAAGGGAATTGCCTGCTCCATGGAGTGGAGAGCAACCTTGGTGAGATGTTTATTGACATGGTCTACTACACCCTTGATCACTTCATCAGTTGTACTCACATAATTCTTTACATATCCTATGTCAGCTATAAAGACTTTTTGGCTTGTGTCCAAAGATTCCATGAGGGTGGTCAGCTTGATTCAAGCAGTTCCAGCCTTATTAAACCAGGTGGTGACCTGTTTGTTTAAGTGGGATATTTCTTTTTTAGTTTATTTACTTTGGCAGACATTTCATCCCTCAGTTTGGCAATAGATAGATCAACATACTCCTTGAGGGTTGTGGTCTTATT
The DNA here is from genome assembly GCA_039583875.1 of Platanthera guangdongensis. Taxonomy (NCBI): domain Eukaryota; kingdom Viridiplantae; phylum Streptophyta; class Magnoliopsida; order Asparagales; family Orchidaceae; genus Platanthera; species Platanthera guangdongensis. The sequence goes on along the minus strand of CM077156.1, from coordinate 78,509,023 downwards.
ATTTAAGAGTACTTTAATTTGATTTAAAAATTCCTCTTTGGAGATGATAGTACATGAAGTATGGCCCATAGGAGGAGGTATAACATCCTGAGTAGGGATCTGAGAAGTCTCCCCCTCAACTATATCACCTGTAGTAGGTGCAGACTCAACTATATTATTGATAACTTGATCCAAGTCTGTCAACTCCATATATTCATGATCCCCATCAGACTAAGCATCCTTCTCTTGACCTGAAATATTAAGATAAGTATCTACGGTCTTGTGAGGCTCCCTGTTATCTTCTACAACAACCTCTTATTCCGCATCATTCTGTGACACCTGTCATGATCTTGGGCTGGCAAGGATTTTACCAACATGCACATCAACATCCTGAAGTTGAATGTTGGAAGAGGATTGACTGAGAGATAAGTCAACCTGCAGACTAGCATCAACTATAGAGGATGGTCCAAGCACTAGTTCAGGGATGGAAGTTCTTTCTTCCATAGTTGGATTCTTCCTTGTACCCTTGGAGGATTCCTTTATTCCTTTGGGTTGGCTCATTGGTAGGACTCTAGAGAATCTATTCCTGTGTGAAAATGTCAAGATATGTGTTCACTAAGTATAAGGAAATAATTCTTCCCATATTTGGAGAGGATATACATTCTACTATTCTCTGATAGATGAGATAAGTCCATGAGGTCTTTCTATTCAGTATTATTCTGGTCATGACTTCAAACATGAACCTGGAGATGGTGTAGTGGAATCCAGGTTTGCAGATAAGGGCTTTCCCTACAATGTCTGCCAGCAGTTTTCCTCCCTGATTGAAGAATTTCCTTTTCAGAGACCCAGATTTGGCCTCATTGTATCCACACCATGAGAGAGCACTGTCTCTGTCCGTGTCGGCGAGCTCCTCTTCCTCGCTACGGTTGACAGAGGGGATATGAAGTGCCTTTCCTAACATCTTAGGGTTTACCTTTATTTTGACATGTTCAATTTTAGAATCCATCCCTCACTATTTCGTATCCATCCTGAAGATCCTTGATGACATTTGGCGCCATTGAAACAGAGTGGTAAGACGCTGAGATGGTTTCGGTCTCGATAGCTAGGGTTAAGGCTTTTAGAGAGCGATGTGTCTTTTAGTTTCTTGTCTCCTTTATATATGTAATGAAAAGTTTTAAGTAATTTAATTAAATTTTTCATTTGACTATTAAATTTAGTGTTTTAGACTTTACGACTTACTTAATGATTCATGTTATGATACATGTCACTTAGAGCTTTTACAATATTCCTTAGCTTTTCTTTTATTTGTTCCAAACATGTTTAAGTTAAGGTTTCCCTTACTGATTTGTTGTATATTTTACTTGACTTAGTAAAAGTTTTGTCCAGTTACATAGAAGAGGACCTAACATGTCAATAGGTCAGTTCTATTGGAACCCAATTTGTGCATTTTTTTGCCCTAAAGCTAGATAATAATTTAATTGAGATTTTTGAGTAAAGCCTACAAATGTTAACAGTGAATAATTGAGTCATTGTTTTTCTATTTGATGTGCTAGATTAGATTCATCTTGAGCACAACCAACATATCTTAACAAATGGTTAACTTAATCTCTATATAAGAGAGAGAGACATACGTTGAGGCTTGCTTCCTCTAGCTTTTGAGGATTACTTACTTGACAACCTCACCATTAATTTGTTGCTTTTTCTAGAGTATATTCCAAGAGCAACTATCCTATCCCAGTCATTTCCCTAGAACACCCATTGTCCAAATAACAAGTCTTAAGTGGACAGGTACTTGGACTAATCTGCAAAACATAATTCATTTTCCCTTAGGCACTCAATGATAATTGGGTCCTAAGTTCTTATTATCATCATAAAATATCTGTCAAACTCTCTGCCTGGGCTGAGCACCTTTCTGTCCTTTAGTCACATTCAGGTTATGCCAACAGTTAATGACAAAGTGACCCACTTTTCCACAGCACCAATATTTATGAATATTGTACATTCTCTTTAGGACAGCACATACGTACTGTCCATAAGAGATGTGAGCAACACCAGACTTTGCTGGATGAGCATTGTATGATGCTGCCCCCTTCTTCCTGATTGAAGGTGCTGAGGAACAAAATACAACTGGTCCAAAATGGGCCGGAAGTATTTTTGGAGCCTGCCATCTAGTGGACATTCTCATTTCCTTAGATACAGGATACTTGGATCCAAATCTAAAGAACTTCTCCTGGACTTTGTGGCTAGAGTGGACAGTAACACTCTTTCTTGGATCATGTGCCTTCACCCTACTGGTGGAGCACACATTTGATTGATCCTTCTGGAGTGGTGCAAACTTGATAGTTTTAGAAGGTGTATTTGTCTTCTAAAACACTGTCCTCTTATTAAGGAAATCAAATTTGATGTGGTGATTGATGTGGTCAGTACCCAGCTTCTCAGGGACTTGGCAAGTTACAGCTTTTGGCACCTGACCCTGTAACTGAGAAGGGTTAATCACAATCCCCAACCTCTTTGAGAACTTTTGTTCCAGATATCTGATGTGTTTCTTCTTTTCTTCTAGAAGCATGGTCTGACACTCAAGAATTTTCTTGAGTTCAGACATCTCATGACTGTTCTTCTAAACTGAATAGAATTATTGTTATAGAGAGTTTTATAAGGCTTTCAGACCTCTTTTTCCTTGGCTTGCCTTTTGGCAAGTGTTCTGCTCTCCTTTAGAGCAATTATGAGTAGTCCAAACCTGTTAATCAATTGATTAACATCAGTCATAGATTCATAACAATCATCATCACAGGATGAAGACGTGCCAGTATCTGGACTGGATTCAAAGTCATAGAAAGATGCTGAATTTGAGAGAGATTGTACCTTGACTGATTCTGATTCTTCCTGACAACTTTCATCTATAGACATTGTCATCAACCTATGACATCCATAGTTTTCTTCATCCTCCTCATTGTCACTCTATGAGTGTGATAGAGGGGCCATGATTCCTATCCTGGTAGCAGGTGTTCCTCCTCTTCTCCTGGATTTATAGTAATAGATATCAGTCCTATATAGGCTTCTTCCACTTTATCTTCAAAATCTGAGGATGAAGAATCTGTCCAGCTTCTTTCCTTCTTAGCCACGAGTGACTTCTCATCTTCAGACTCTGAACCACTTTCAGATAGACTGACTTTCTTTATCCCTTCCATATAGCCAGGGTGAGAATGCCATATCTCTTTGGCTGACTTGCAGTGGACCACTCTCATGAGGGTTCAGTCATCCATGACACTCACCATGATGTGTTGTGCCCTCTTATCCATAGAGGCATGGTTGATTTCTGCTTCAAACATCTCTACATAACTCTTTGGAGTCTGGATGCTTGTATCTAATGTTGAGACCTTCATGGGGATGAAAGGTCCTTCTTGAACTATTGCAAGACCCTTGGATCAGAGGCTTCCATGATTTGCTTGACCATTTCTTTCCAAGTCTTAAAGTTCTCCTTGTTCCAGACTTGAAGCTTCATTCCTTGTGATTCTCTTTTAAACCCACAAGTGTAACCCTTTAGCTAACCTTGGAGGTATACTCAGATTGTTAAATCCTTTTTGAGTAACCTCCCTCTGATACAACTTGAAAGTTATTTAACTTTAGGTTATCTAATCACCTAGAGGTGGATGGGTCAATAGGTTTTTGAGCTTTTAATAAATCTTTTGTTATTTTCAACTTATTCTATCTAGAGCATGTCCTTAAATCCTGTAATCACAAAGACAAACAAGCACACACAACAAATAATAGAATTTATAGTGGTTCCCCAATTAGGTACATCCACTTTCCCTCTCCACCTATCCAACTTATTTGTTGGACTTGGCACAAACTCCTCCAAACTTCTCCTAAGAGCTTACACCTCAGATCTCGTAGGATCTTCATGTCTCCTCCAAGACTCACTACTCAGCCACAAGGGCCTATACTCAGTGGTCAGTAGACCACCAATGTCAGGCAGTTAAGCCATACACTCAGGTGGGGAGGACAAACCTACCTCAAATACCAAAGGATCCTAACTCAGTGCTCTACAGAGCTCCTACACTCAGTGACCTGTAAGACACCTACCTCTCCTTATCTACAAGGCCTACAGCTCAGGCTTTTTAGCCCTGCAACTTTAGGCACATGGCCATACTCTCAGAGTGCTGCAATACTCCTACAACTCAGTACCTCTCCAGGTACCTACCTCAATGCCCCTCCAGGAACCTATTGCTCAGTGACAAGCTTGTCACCAACCTCAGTGATGTAGGGTTATCCGGAAATGGAGATCTCCGTGAAGCTAACGCTCTCCCTATGCACAACACGTCGTAGATCTACCGCACCTACACAGCACCTATCGCCCACAATATTTCCTCGTCACAAAACGCAGCACAAACAACAAAGGAGGAATGGTCGACTCGAAAACAACGATCGGAAAGTTGAGTCGGATTATTCCCCAAGAAAACACAAAGGTTGCCACTCCTTTTTGAGAGAAAGACCAAGGCTATAGGCCAAGATCCGCTCAAGCAAATAGGATCCACCCGATCCGGAAATAAAAGCCTTGCAACGGCGATTTCGATTCAAAACTTGCAGCGATTAAATTAAAGATCCGGAGAAAACGATGAGCGAAATCTACCACAACTAAAGAGAAGAAATCATACAAGGGAGGGGAAAGAGATTACCCAACCGGAAAACTTTCACACGAGATAACTGTGGGAGAATCACTCTCTCCACGGATCCACCGGCGTCGCACCAAATGGTTTGCAACCTTCTTCCAAGGAGTCGCACCGAAGGAAGCCACGCCAGAGTCGCACCGAACGGGGATGGAGGAGGCAAGGCTTGGCTTCACACCAAAGGGGAGGAGGCGGCTATGGACTTCTCCATGGTGGCCGAAATTTCCACAAGGGGGGTTTTTTTAGGTTTCTTTTCCAATTGCCTTAACTCTTCATGAAAGCCTCCTTTAAATAAGAGTTACAAATAAGCCTTAGCCCTTCATGATGGAGATTTAATCTCATCCATCCGAATGGCTAATAGGAGTTACAAATAAGCCTTAGCCCTTCATGATGGAGATTTAATCTCATCCATCCGAATGGCTAATTGCACACCAAAACTAAAATAGTTCAAATTGAAAATACAACAACACATGCAATGAATATAAAATTATCACATAAGCATAGGATAATTTTATATTTCAATTATAAAATAGAGTGTACGAAAAGGAAATAAATAAAACTAAGGCGTTGCCGTGGCGGTAGCACAGCGCAGGCGGAGGTTGTAGCGTAGCCGTCCGTTAGCCTCATCGTGCCGCTTCACGTCTTTGATTCGTATGGCCTTAGCAACCGGATCATCAACAACATCATCAGCATCGTCTTCAACTGGTGGAGGAGGGGCCGCACCATCAATCCTCCCCCGCTCAAATGCACGCATCTCCGTTGCGTGGTCCAAGCGATAGCGGTGAAGGAGAGCGGCATCCAAACTCTGCAGCTCCGTCTCGAGTACCCAAGAGTCATCCGAAGGGGGCCGATCGCGCCAACGGATGAGAAAGCGGTGGGTGTCGCCATCAGCAGTGGTAACAGGCTCAGCATCAAGTATCATCTCTGGAGTGGAGAACGTCCATGGAAACTTGGGGAACATATTAGCAGTAGGCAGGAAAGAAGGCAACTTACCATCCGATGATATACCTGTGGGGACCGAAAGAGAGAGATCATCCGTACTACCACTGCCCAACCCATGAGAATATTTAGTGGGATAAGAAGACGACAAAGAAATCAACTCTTGTGGTGGTGACACAAACATCGTTAAATCCGAAACATTAAAAATGGGGGAGATACCCCAATCAGCAGGCAAGTCCAAAACGAAAGCGTTGTCACCTAGCTTTTTAATAATCCGAAAAGGGCCGGCGCGCTTTGGTGCTAACTTTTTAACGGTGCCAGTTGGCAAGCGTTCGGGAACCAAACGGACTAAAACTAGATCGCCAATTTTGAAGTCTGATACTCTCCTATGTAAATTAGCGTGCGCTTGATAAGAGTCGTATTGCGTAGTCAAGGTGTCCCGTATACGTGCGTGTAAATCATGGATGTGCTAGGCGAAGGATTGTGCAAACTGACTTGCCTTGTACGTTGGGGGCAACGGCACCAAGTCAAGCGGCACAGGAGCCTTATACCCATGGACAGTCTCATTTGGGGACAGACCCGTAGACCGATTCTTGGAATTATTGTAGGCTAATTGGGCATGGGGAAGGAGAAGATCCCAAGTGCTGTTGTGATCACTCACGAGGCATCGTAACAAATTTCCTAAGCTCTGATTAACCACTTCCGTCTGCCCATCAGTTTGGGGATGATGGGCAGAGGAAAACAATAATTTCGTTCCCATTAATATACAAAGAGTCTTTCAAAAATATCTAGTGAATTTTACGTCCCTATCCGACACTATGGTCTTGGGCACTCCACGGTGACTAACGACTTCTTTAAAATAAATCTTAGCGACGTGAGACGCATCATTTGTCCTACTGCACGGGATGAAATAAGCTATCTTTGAGAACCTATCCACAACAACAAAAATTGAGTCGTGACGGCGTAGGGTAACGGGGAGGCCTAATACAAAATCCATACTAACGTCGACCCAAGGGATGGAAGGAATAGGCAAGGGTGTATATAATCCTACGTTGGTTTTACTACCCTTAGATACCTGTCATGTGCGGCAGCTACTCACGACCTGTCCCACCATAACCTTCAGTTTTGGCCAATAGAATTTGTCTTCGACTAACGTAATGGTCTTATCTCTACCGAAGTGGTCACTCAACCCTCCGCTATGCAACTCCCATATAATATGTAGTCGTAACGATGACTGCGGAATACATAGCTTTCCGTTCCTAAACAGGTAACCATCCTTGATGACGTATGCAGATATCGTCGTGGGGGAGCTATGCTGGGCAGATAAATAGAAGTCCTGGAAGTCAGGACACGTGGCGTACTGATCCTTAATCCGCTCAAAGCCTATAACATATACTTCCATAGAGGTGAGTAAAAGCGTAAGACGACTAAGGGAGTCTGCGACTCGGTTATCGGCTCCCTTAAGGTGCTTGAGATTAAACGTGTAGCCTTGTAAGAAAGATACCCACTTAGCATGTCGTGGGCTGATCTTATGATGGACGTTGATGAAACGTAGAGCCTCATGATCGGAGAGGATCACAAACCCCTTGGAGAGGAGATAGTGCCTCCAATGGTGTAGACATCGGACTACAACATAAAATTCCCTATCGTAAATGGAATAGTTCAGTTTAGGGCCGGACAACTTCTCGCTAAAATAACTAACGGGATGGCCCTCCTGGCTCAAGACACCCCCAATCCCGACCCCAGACGCATCGCATGTGAGCTCAAAGACTTTAGCAAAGTCAAGTAGACGTAAGATAGGTGCCTCCGTCATAAGCTCTTTGATTCGTTCAAAAGCATGGGTGGCGGACTTCGTCCACGTAAACTCTCCCTTCTTCATACAGTCCGTGATAGGCGCCATAATACTACTGAAGTCTCGTATGAAACGACGATAAAACGTGGCTAACCTATGGAAACTACGCACCTCACGTAGGGTGGTTGGCACGGGCCAGTCCTTAATGACCTGAACCTTGCCCGGATCAACTCGAATACCCTCAGAGCCGACTATATAGCCTAGGAACTCTACCTCCGAGACATAGAAAGTGCATTTCTTAAGGTTAAGAAATAACGTCTCCTTCCGCAGGGTGGAAAGGATCACTCTCAAGTGGGAGATGTGCTCGGTAGTAGAGGTGCTATAAATCAGAATATCGTCAAAGTAGACGACAACGAACTTTCCCATAAATGGCTGAAAGACGTATGTCATCATCCGGGAGAAGGTACTAGGGGCATTGGACAAGCCAAAGGGCATCACAAGCCATTCGTACAGACCATCCTTCGACTTAAACGCTGTCTTCCACTCATCGCCCTCTCGTATCCTAATCTGGTGATAGCCACTCCGAAGATCTAATTTGGATAATACGGTGGCGCCAGACAAGACATCCAACAAATCATCTAGGCGGGGAATTGGGAACTTATACTTGATGGTGATTTTTTTGATAGCCCGGCTATCAACGCACATCCTCCATGTACCATCCTTCTTGGGGGCAAGTAGGGCTGGTATAGCACATGGACTCATACTAGTCCTAATAAAACCTTTCGCTAACAAGCCCTCGATCTGAGACTGCAACTCTAGGTGAGCCGCGGGGTGGAGTCGATAATGAGGCTGGTTTGGCAAGGAAGACCCCGGGATGAGTTCTATCGCATGCTGGATATTCCTAAGCGGGGTAACGTGGGCGGCAACTCATCCGGGTACACGTCCCTATACTCCTCCAACAGTACCCGTAACTCACTAAGTAGCTCATCCAAAATGCTAGAATCGGGCTTCGCACTTAAGAGGACTAGCGCATACATAATTCCATCAAAGAACGGATCTCTCTCAAACTCTTTCCTACCAACGAGATTCAACGTTTTCCGTTCTACCGGGATAGTGGTGTCCTTAGCCAAGACTACAGGCTCCTTTGGGATGGTCGGCTTCAAAGTGATGGTTTTGCCATTGAATTTGAACTCATAAGTGTTGGCTCTACCAAAATGGGTAACATCATGGTTGTATAGCCAAGGGCGGCCTAACAACACATGACAAGCGTCCATCAGAAGGACATCACACCACACCTCATCAATGTAGGATTTGAATGAGAGTGGGACCAGGCATCGCTTGGTAACGGGTACAGAGAGCTTGTTGATCCAAGCGACCTGGTATGGGGTCGGGTGTGGTTCCGTGACCAAGGACATACGTGCTACGACGTTCTCAGATATGACATTCACGCAGCTACCACTATCAATAATCAGCTTGCAAAGCTTCTCGCCACTCTTAAAAATCAGGGAAAATATGCTCGTCCTCTTCCAATCATCTAATGGACGAGGAGTGGTCAAAATACAACGCATCACCATAAGGGGGTGATCGTCCTCTAAGTCACTAGGGACTCCTTCGGGGTCACTCTCTTCTGCGGCCTCGTATACATAATCGTCAGGGTCGGTAGTTGGCTCTAACAAGGCTAGAGTTTTTGTCTTTGTTGGGCATTCGTAGGCATAGTGGCCTTGAATGCTGCAAGAGTAACAAGTGGTGTTAGCCTTGCTAACCTTCCCGATAGGGACACACTCACTCGCAGGGTTCTTGGAGTTCCTAGCGGTGATCACGATTGACTTCGACTCGGTAGATTTAAACTTTCCCTTATCAGGATATGTGCAAGAAGATGCCCCAGTCGTGGACTTGTGCTTCGCATGAGCGTAACGGGAGTGAGCCTTAGAGGCTAGATGTTTTTCAATGTCCAAGGCGGCATTGAAAGTCATGTTCAAGTCCGTATGACCATATCGCAAGAGCTTCCTTTGGATATCGGGGTTAAGGCCCTTTCGAAATCTAGATAAAGTGACTTCGGGAATCTCCCTAAGGTCACATCGCACCATTCGGTCCTTATGTTCACCCATATATTCAGCTACCGAGCTTGAGCCCTGCCGCAGAGTGGCAAGCTCATCGAACATCTGTGTCCGATGGTACGCAGGAACGTACTGATCGGTCAACAGGTTCTTCATTACTGGCCAACCTATAAGGGGGGCTCCGTGTCCGGTTCCTAATCTTCGCTCCTCATTCAGCCAGAACGCCTTTGCACGACCTGTTAACTTCATCCGGGCAACTTGGACCTTTTGGGGATCCGTCAGGTTGTGCCACTCGAAGTAACACTCCATATCCACAGTCCAGTTAAGGAAGATTTGGTGGTGCCATCATACGTGGGGGCATTTATCTTAATGGCCCTAGTAATGTCAAAGTCTCGCTCGGGGCGGTGTCCCCTAGGGGGCACCCGTGGGGAGTCCCCATCAAAATCCGAATCAGAGTTATGTTGGAGCCGGTTGGGCCGGTCAACATTAACGGGTGGCGGGGGTGGCCTAGCTTGGTTTTGTAGGATCTGGGCTAAGACGTTCCTAAGCTCAGCCATTTCGGCATGAAGACCCTCTATAGCCGCGGTGTTGGGATCACCATGCTCGTTCGCAGCCATACTAGACGTAGACGGGGTTGCGTACTCCGTTCCTAGCCTAGTGCGCATTCAGGTTTGGGAGGCCCCGGGCAAGATGAATTTTCCTAGGGCTGTAGCTATATTGAAAATAAGATATTTTTATATATTCCCAAAGTGAATAACACGTAGATCGTTAAAAAAATTGTTTTTGAAATTTTGCTGAAAAATAAAGATTTCAGCCCGCTATTGGCAGACCACAGAAAATAATTTCTTTGATTTTTTTCTAGATCCGATCGACCAACAAGGAATGCAGAGAGGATGTTTTCAACGTGGGAGTTGAAACAACCGCCTCTGATACCAAATTGATGTAGGGTTATCCGGAAACGGAGATCTCCGCGAAGCTAACGCTCTCCCTACGCACAACACGTCGTAGATCTACCGCACCTACACAGCACCTATCGCCCACAATATTTCCTCGTCACAAAACGCAGCACAAACAACAAAGGAGGAATGGTCGACTCGAAAACAACGATCGGAAATTTGAGTCGGATTATTCCCCAAGAAAACACAAAGGTTGCCACTCCTTTTTGAGAGCAAGACCAAGGCTATAGGCCAAGACCCGCTCAAGCAAATAGGATCCACCCGATCCGGAAATAAAAGCCTTGCAACGGTGATTTCGATTCAAAACTTGCAGCGATTAAATTAAAGATCCGGAGAAAACGATGAGCGAAATCCACCACAACTAAAGAGAAGAAATCACAAAAGGGAGGGGAAAGAGATTACCCAACCGGAAAACTTTCACACGAGATAACTGTGGGAGAATCACTCTCTCCACGGATCCACCGGCGTCGCAGCGAATGGTTTGCAACCTTCTTCCAAGGAGTCGCACCGAAGGAAGCCACGCCGGAGTCGCACCGAACGGGGATGGAGGAGGCAAGGCTTGGCTTCACACCAAAGGGGAGGAGGCGGCTATGGACTTCTCCATGGTTGCCGAAATTTCCAAAAGGGGTTTTTTTTAGGTTTCTTTTCCAATTGCCTTAACTCTTCACGAAAGCCTCCTTTAAATAGGAGTTACAAATAAGCCTTAGCCCTTCATGATGGAGATTTAATCTCATCCATCCGAATGGCTAATAGGAGTTACAAATAAGCCTTAGACCTTCATGATGGAGATTTAATCTCATCCATCCCAATGGCTAATTGCACACCAAAACTAAAATAGTTCAAATTGAAAATACAACAACACATGCAATGAATATAAAATTATCACATAAGCATAGGATAATTTTATATTCCAATTATCACTAACTCCCTGATATCGCTCAGGAGGGGCTAATCATCTCTTGCGAATTCCTCATGCGAGACCGCGTCAACACTAGTACTCGGCGTGACCACAATCTCTCGACTCTCGATAGAGCCTGGTGGGGACTTTCTACCTGCAACAAATAAAGTCAACTCCACATTCAAAGACAGTCCGCGACGGACTCAAAGAAAGGATGAAAGATCACATTTGGACATAGTAGCAGCGAGTTGCCGACTATCGAAGATGATAGGCCGCCTTGCCTGCTCCGGGTCAAAGGCGCTCAACCGCTTCTTCCATTCGCGGTGAACTTTAGCTCTTTTCGCAGCAGCAGAACTTTTTGAAACCATGATGTCATCAGTTTCGGTGATGATCTTGATTGATCCTGACATCTGCGGCAGCGACCTGTAAAGCCACTGACGCTTAAAATACTTAGGCATTGGTTGAAGATTACCTGACTGTAATAGCTGTGCAGCAATCCGCAGATCCTCCGTGTTCTTGTCCGCCGCGACCTTCTTCAAGGCCGCCTCCACCACAACTACATGAGAAGCGATTTGTTTCTTCTGCCCCTCTATCTTCTGCTTCAGTCTTTCCCTCTCTTCTTCCTCAGCAGCGGACAAAGATGGGAGTTCGCTACCCTTATCTCCAATGGCTTCCACCTCAGATTGCTGCAGTACAATCAGCAAGGATTCGTTGATTAGATCTACTTCATTGACGTCTATCGAATCTATTATCTCATCCGTGGTTAAATTGACCGTGGAGCGGGAATTGTCCCCCTGGATTTGGGCTTCCGGCATAATCAAGTCGTTGTAGGGAACTTCTTTCTCGTGCGGTCTGTGTTATAAGTACGCATCTCCAGTCCGCTTGGAGATGTTCTTCTCTTTCATCGCGCGCAATTTCTTCTCAACCCGCTCAGCCACGGTCGACCCGTCCCTTTTTCTTTTCCTTCTAGAAGCTCTCTTCTCGGCAGAGTCCGCGGCAGCCTCTCCTAAGTTGGGCTGGCTCTCGCGGACCGTCTCAGGGTTCACAATAATCAATGCCTGCGAAGGCGCATCTTGCCCAACCTCTTCTCCCTCGGTCCGCCTATCTTCATCAAGATTAATGATGGGCACCTGAGAGTTGAGGGAAGTTTTTTCGGCCTCATTGTCTGCGCCAGCGGTGTCTGCCGAATCCACGTTTTTCTGGGAAGGGGCAGTGTCCGACAGAGTCAATAACTTTTCACTTCTCAATGGTTCAGCGTCAAGAACTGCAGCATCCTCGCACACAGATACATCAGCGCGGCGGACTGCTTTCTCAGCAGGCTTCCGGCTATGGGAATTCTCTCCAGTAGAGCGGACAGGATCCCCTCTCGACGTCCTCCTTATTATCTTCTTAGTCTTCATTGGCGTTAGTGCCATCTCGCCTTTTGCAGTGAGACTAGAGAAGAAAGCTCCAAGCCTTGCCATGTCGGACTGCAAAGTGGAGACCGCAAGTGGTGAATAGCGCCCCGTGTCGATCGGAATTTCCAACAGTTCCCGGCCCTCCAGCGATATTTATAGCACTGGCAGCATTAATGAGGCTTGCGGACTCAGTGATTAAGAAAACATTTTTGAAATTTTCTGGAAACTTAAAAATGTGCGGGGATTATGTTAACCCCTCAGTCCGCAACATCCTACAAGATGCCAAGACCCCCTTTCAATATTTGCGGACTCAGTTAGACAGTCCGCCCGGTCCGGCAAAGCGGCGGTAATCGGCCACCAAGGATAATCCCCCAGCGGCAGACTCAACGCTCGGTTCGCCAGTCCGCCATGCCTTGGGATCTCTGGATTCTCTACGACGGCGGATGCAGTGTCTCGTCTGCCCAGGCCGCCGTCCTCCAGCAGGATCGCGCCTAGCAGCAGCAGATGGAAGCTCCAGCCCGCGAGCCCAGTCCGCCCCTTCTGCGCGGACTGGCGTGTTCTATCTTTTTGCTTTCCGTCACCGCTGCCCGATTCTCCTGTACCCCAGGCAGTTGGTTATTTTAGAACTTCCCGTTTGGGCAGGCCCCCCATCCTATAAATAGGGGGGAGGTGGTGCACCCAAGGCACGATGACTGGTGCCCCGGAGCTTACTTGTTAAAGGCCACGCACTCGAATCTTGTGCCTTGCGGACTCCTCCTTGCTCTGCTCTTGTCTTCCTCTTTCCTTCACTTGTAACCGAACGTTTCTTCAATAAAGTAAAAGAGAGACCTTGAAGCCGAAGTTCGTAATTATTGATTACACAACCATGTTTGTGGGATATGGTGAAGCGAATCTTTCCATTTATAACACTAACTCTGCCGAAGGCTAGTTGTATATCGTAGTATCCTCACAATCTCCATTACTGTAACATGTTAGGATAATGAAAAACTATGATTGTTACCTATTGTGTGGGGCGCTTGTATTTATCTTCGTACTGTACGTTACTTTATAGTCCCCACCTGTGCGCATACTTTCCATCATTAGAGAGGGCATTTGGTCACCCATACGAATAAAAACATTAACAATTGGAACATTTTGTGAGTCGGAGGGTTTACAGTTACCAGAATAATGCTTGCCACAAACTCAGAGATGATGGCCAATATTGAATGAATGCGATTACTTGCCAAATAGGCCAAGGAAAGCTCCCTTCCAAACGCTTGACCCTTAATGAATTTCAGGATGCAAAACGAGCCAGACAATCATTAATAATGAGAATGAGTCTTCCCAAACCAAAGTTCATTCGGACAAATAAGAATGGCCGATGATAAATAAGGTGGAATGCTCGGGCATTTACCGCGACGACCAAGGTAGAGTATGTGATTACTCAAGCGTGCACTCACTGAGAAAACTGAGGCAGAGTGTGTGATTAATCAAGCAGACACTCATCAAGAAGACAGAGGAAGCATGTGCGATTACTAAAGCGGACACTCGCCGATAAGGCCGAGGTAGTGTGCGGTTTTGTGATACATGACAACATTTGTGCGCCGCTGAATTAGAAACAAGAAAACCCAAAAGATATATGGATCTAGCTATGAACAATGATCAAGGAGTAACATTGTTGTAAATAAATTATACATTTGCGGGATTGAGTCAGTACTCAACCAAGGTGCTCCGAAGAAGTGCAACGAATGCTAACGACTAGATTTTCGAGCTTAGAAAGTGTCCACACCTCTACGAATATCCACACAAGCATGGAGGATCCTTAAACTCTCGTCACACAAGATCTAGGTTGGAAGAAGGTATGCCCTCTGTAATGTCCCATTTCGTTCTAGACCCCTCGTGCGCATTTTGAGTCAAGAAAGCTGACACAAGCTCAGGTTGCACCGGTAACAGGAGTCGAGTGATACTCGACTAGTAGGGAAAATTTCACTTAGAAGAATTCTGGACTCAACCAGGCATTGAGTGTGTTGAGTGGTCTCAACACCATTCCAGTTTAACTTAGAAATATTATTCTAGATCCACCAAGCGTTGAGTGTGTTGAGTGGTCTTAATGCCATTCTTGTTTAACTTAGGCTGCGTTTGGAGCAGCTTATCACAACTTATTTGCTCCGGTGAGGTTGGGCAAATACGTCATTATCATAGAATGTATATTTGATAACAAAAATATTACAAAAAAGAAACTAGTTTGACGCATAAGATTTTGGTATGACAATGACATTTTTTTCTAACCTCACCGGAGCAAATAAGTCGTGATAAGCAGCGCCAAATGCAACCTCGGAAAAATTGTTCTTTATCCACCAGGCATTAGGCATGTTGAGTGGTCTCAACGCCATTCCAGTTTAACATAGAAAATTTATTCTGGATCCACCAGGAGTTGAGTGCGTTGAGTGGTCTCAACGCCATTCCAATTTAACATAGAAATTGTCCCAGATTTAGAAAGCATTGAGTGCGTTGAGTGGTCTTAGCGCCACTTAATGAAATTTAACTTAGAATATTTATGGACTCAGAAAGCGTCAAGAGCGTTGAGTGGTCTCAACGCCATTTGATGAGGAGTTGACTGATTTGACATAGAATATTTCTGGACTCAGGAAGCGTCGAGAGAATTGAGTGGTCTCAACACCATTCGACAAGTCATTGAGTGATTTGACTTATAATATTTCTGGACTTGGGAAGCATCCATAACATTGAGTGGTCTCAATGCCATTTTAAGAGGCATTGAGTGATTTGACTTAGAATATTTTTTGCACTCAGAAAGCATCGAGAGAATTGAGTGGTCTCAACGCCATTCGATGAGGCGTTGAGTGATTTGACTTAGAATATTTCTGGACTCAGAAAGAGTCGAGAGCATTTAGTGGTCTCAAAGCCATTCGATGAGGCGTCGAGTGTTTAAACTTGGAATTATTCTAGATACTATAAGCATTAAGTGGACTCGATGCTATAGTCATTGAGTAGACTCGACGACATTCGATGCATTATCATGTATACTCAATGATTTTTACAGGTCTTTATAGGCATCGAGTTGTCACAATGAATCTCAACTATTCATCGAGTGAGTGTATGTACACTCGATGATTTGGACATAAAGGATTTTTCCACCCCAGAGTGTTTGTTGGTTCATATATATGGGCTGAACCGAATTTTCGGGAAATCCGCCAATTGAATTATTTTGACCTGGTCTTTTCAACATGACTTATTTAAAGTAGTAATAAGCCGTCCAATGTTAGGCTGACATATAGCAATGCAATCAAACCCTAATTCTTCTGATAAAAGGAGACTTATGAAAAACCTAGCTATCACTACACTTCTTGCCAAATCATTACATGTGTTGCAACTATCGGAAGAGGGAGAGTTGCCAAAGTCAGATTTTCTGGAGGATTGGCTGTTTCTTTCTGTGAAGAACAACGCCAACTACGTGAAGATGCCGCCAAGAAGGATTACAAGATCCATGGAAGGAAATGAGATGACCTTCCTACCCTCTATATTGGTGCTAGAGGAGAGATGTCGACTCAAAGAGGTTTGAATTGTGAGAGATGAAGATCTCCTAGGAAGATACCATGCTAGGACCTTGTCCTAGAGATAGATAGTCTTTAACATCTCCTCTCTTTGATGTGAAGTAGATGGACTTGGTTTCGTGAAAAAGAATAGTCTATTGAGGGTGAATAAGGGTGGAGGAAAGTATGAATATAGTCTTGAACAAATAACTAAATGAAAAAGATGAACCGATGTCATTCATCTTGCTTTAAGATGCGTGCAGAAGTCTATATTTTGTACACAACAAACTTTGAGGCAGATTTTGAGTAGGTTACCGCCAAATCTTGGTTTTTACTAAACAAAAAGCCGTAGTCCTTGGAAAGATGTTTCCAATGGATGGTTACATGTTTCATATGAGACCTGTCGCCTTAGGATTGTCCAGTCGAAGTTACTGTACAGTCATGTCTTAAGTACATATTGTTCTCGGGTTAGTGTAGAACCGGGTTTGGATTTGGTAGAGAGATTGTAGCAACATGATGATGAGGTTTTGGTGAACTTAGTTTAATTGTGATAGTGATAAACAAATGGTTGACAAGATTCGGTTGTTACATCCTTAAGTAAATAAATGGTTTGGTGAAACTTGTTTGTACAAACGGTTTGAAGGAGTTTAATAAACGAATGGTTTGGGAAAATTTGGTCAACAAAAGACTTTATTCGATTTGGGTGTACAAATGATATTCCGGTGAAATTCGATAAGAATGTGCTTGATTAAAATTAGGAGGATGAAACAGGTTTTGAAATAGGGTGTGACGCCCAATAATTGTGTGTATAACCTATATCTTTGTTATCATGTTTGATGGAAATGTGAAGTATCATTATATTATTGTGGTTATCATATAGATTTACACTTGTTGTGAATGCTTGATCATGTGTAAAGGAATTGGATGTGGTTAATGCATGGCCATGTGATATGATGTTTAATAGAATGTGTATATTAGTCCACTGCTTAGAGTTGTATCGCTATGGTTAGCAACGTGGGATTGGTAGGTTGTATGAGGTGGCTTGCCACCTATGTTCTTGTTGAACCCTTAAGTACTTTGGGGCACAAAAGTATGAAGAAGGTGTAAGTGCGTGAGTATTTGACCACACTAGATTGATGTGATTATAAGGGACTCAGTGTGGAGCCCTTAGATGTCAAAATTGAATGCGGTGTGAGTCGACAAGCGGTGTCGTAATCCTGGTTTAAGGATAGTATAGCAGTTCTATGGGCTTGATAGTTGTCACACCGACGAGAGTGGATAGGTCGACTTTGGACAGTTTAGTTGTGTCCTCAGTGCTCATTACCGAGGCCCTTTCCATGCAAAGTGGACGGTTTCGCTATGTCCTCGGTGCCCATTCACGAGGCCCTTTCCTTGCCGCACCTATAGGCTAGTTTGTGCTGTGTTCTTGGTGCACATCTCCTCGAGACCCCTCTGAGCCATAATACGTATGTGAGTTCCGCAATTGTATTCTAAGCTATTGTGATCTAAGCGTTGAGGTGTATGGAGGCCTGGGCTTGGTAGTATGGATGCCCGCCTAGTAGTGGGAAGTCTGTCTCACTATCATCATCTGGCCACAATGGATGATGTCGGAGAGGTTTGCTACCTGCTCGATAAGTGAGAACTACAAGTTAGTGTCGACATAGCAGTGTGCATGTGTGAGCATGGGTGAGTCATCATATTGCATTTATATCATTTCATTGCACCGCATAAGATCCTTATCATATAAGTTTGTATGGGAACTCTAATATGATGAGTTACTTTACTTTTAAGCTGATCCTTAACTTATATGTCTTATGGACATTCATATAAGTTGAGTTACTTTCTTATTGTAAGATCATACTTGAATACTGCTGTTTATAGTAGAACTTCTAGTGTAATTTGATTTACTCACTTGTTGTACAAGTCAGATACTCTGATATTGATTAGTTTTATACCACCTGTATGTTGGAATTGCCACAAGGTGATTGTTCTGGGCATAAGACATCCCTCGGTTGTGTTTTGTGTTCCGAGAGGGAGGTCTTACAAATGTTATCAGCTTGCAACAATCCTCAACTAAAGAAGTCATTGAACAATGGTGCCACCCCCGCTCGATTGATCAGTATGTGGATAAACTGACATAGTAGAAGTAGTGTTGTGCCCATGTGTAAATCACACTAAGTATATCTAGCTGTTACCCTATGTTTAGACAACCTAACCTTAGGTTTGAATCTTTATGTGTCGATTCCGGCACGTGTAGAGCCAGTAACAGGCACTCCCTCCCCTTTCATACCTACCTAGTTCCAAGTGTCTTAGTTAGGAGAGGAACTTATGACAATCTTAGATGCCTTCGGCCCTCAATTGGCCCCTGTGTATCAACAAGCCTCGAGATCCAACTGGTTGAGCACCTTTCGAGCCCTCTCCCCACCTGCTTGTCTTGGGACAAATCCGGATATTCATAATAAAGATTGGCTCGACACTGTGCAAGAGTTAATGGCTTAAATCAGATTTCCAACAAATATGGTTGTGACCTTAGCAGTGTTAGTCTTGGAATTGCATGCGAATAGGTGGTGGAAGTCCCTCATGGGTTCCACTTTCCAAGGCCGAGTGTACACGGAGATTTGTTGGGATGCGTTTTCTGGAGCTTTCTTGGAGAATTTCATTCCCTCGACTGCTCGAGACGAGCTTGAAGAAAGATTCTTGTAGTTGAATCAAGGATCCAGGTCCGTGACGGAATATCAAAAGGAGTCTCAACACCTCGCTTGGTTTGCTGACGCCTATGAGTTGGATGACCGTGGTTATGCAAAGCGGTTTTACAAAGGCTTGCGAGATCCCCTAAGGCAAGGCCTTTTGTTTATAGCGGACTCGAGTTTTGTAGAAATCATTGATATGGAGAAAAGGCTAAAGGCAGATCACTTGGGAAGTAGTAAGAGACCAGTCGAGGGCGTAATAGAAGCAGAACCAAGTTACAAAAGGAGGCAGGACAATAGGGGAAGAGGAAACAATAGAGACGGAGGTCGCTTTCTTCATAATTTTAGAATGGAGCTTCCGGCCCGCACCCAGCACTACACCCACTATAATAACTGTATCTGTAGCCTAGGGTGCAACACAAGTGAGTATGCTACCAGTTCAATCAGCCGAGTGACATAAGGCGGTTTTTCCAACACTAGGTGGATAAGCTCCCCCTTCTCTTCCACCAGTAGCCCCACGAGGACGGGGACATGTGTGTGGTCGAGGACAAGGACCACAAGGAACGAATCATGGAACTCCTCGTGAGCAGATGTTTCCGCTAGATATGGCTAAGGAGCGGAATCCATGTGATTGCTAGTATGTCGTGATTTGGTTAATATGTTATAAGCATTTCTCTTCACTTGCCTAAGTTGTGCTAAGAATCTAGCTTTGAGTCTTTATAATTGATACTTAGGCACAGTGATTGTTAGTGGGAAACTGGCCTACACCGTATTTGTTACCGGTACCACGCATTCATTTGTCTCGACAAACTTCATAAATGATTAAGAGGGCGTGCAATATTTCACTGGTGTCACTCAGAGAGTATTTCTTCCAGATGGTTCCGAGATGACATCGTCCTCCATGTGTGACTTGGAAGCATACATTAAAGGAAAACCTTTTTAAACTCCTGCAACGGTGTTAGGAATCACAGAATTTGATCTAATCCTGGGCATGTCATTATTGGATTGGCACCACGCCAAGATAGATTGTGCGGCGAAGCAAATCACCTTGAGGTATGGAGACTCGGATGTCATTTTCCAAGATATCAAATTTGCACCTTCTATGTTGTTGTCTTCGATTCAGGCCCTTAAGGCCCATATTGGCGGGACAAAGTATATATGATATGTTTTGACATAAAAGTGATGGCACCAAGTATGAAAGATGTGCAGGTAGTCCGGGACATCCCTGAGGTATTTCCTGAGAAGTTGCCAGGATTACCCCTACATAGAGAGGAGGACTTTTAGAATAAATTAGTACCGGGTGACAAGCACGTTTCTCGGACCGCCTACCGAATGGATCAAAGGAACTCGACTAGTTTATGGTTCAATTATAGGAGCTAGTAGAATCATGGTTTGTTCACCCCAGTTCATCACCTTGGGGAGCCCCTATTCTATTTGTCAAGAAGAAGGACAGAACATTAAGATTATGCATAGACTATCGAGAGCTCAATCGACTAACCGTGCGGAACACCTATCCCCTACCCCGGATTGATGAGTAATTCGATCAGCTGGTAGGAGCACATTAGTTTTCCAAACTAGATCTGCGCTTGGGGTATTACTGTAACACCCCCATCTGTCGAATGATTTATAACAAAAGTTCCAACTGAAACCCGACGCCATATACCACGGACAGTCGGAAGGGTTATATAAGAATATCAAAAATCCAACTATAACTACTCACCCTAACACAGAGCATTCTATCGGAAGATTTTAAACAGTTGGAAAGAACCCATAATTGAATAACAACTATCATGAATGTCCACATACTACCATAGGAAGGAAATAACAAATACACTAAAAGTACTTGGCCTTATGGCCTTACAAGAGTTTACTTAACAAATTAATGATTTACATACATCGGCCCGCAGGCCGGCCACACATGACAAAAATAAAAAAACAACAATTCGCTCTGACCTTCGAGGGCCAACTCAGCAACATGGGTGATGAATTGTAAATATACGTATTTTTGTGCACATTAATTTAGTCATTTTCATTTATTTTCGTCATTTTTACTTATTTTTGTTCAATAAAATGCTCCTATTCTTGTAATTTACTTCTAACTTGTTTTATTTTATTTTGCAGAAAAATTTCAAAATCTGCCAAAATTGGGCAGTACACGCCCGTGACAATTTGGTCACGCCCGTGACAGGGCCGTGACATTGCATTACCCGTGAAATCGGACGATTTCTGAAGTACAAGCTTGACACGCCTGGCGACACGCCCGTGTCACCCGACACGGGGCGTGACCCAAGCCCGTGCCCTCTCCTCTCGACACTTTCCTCTCGACGATCGTCGAGTGTCGACACCAACAGTCACGCCCAGCGTCACGCCCATGACCTAGGGCGTGACTCAATCTCAGCTCGACAATTTCAACTCGACACTTTCATCTCGACGATTATGGAGTGTCGACACAAACCAACACGCCCAGCGTCATGCCCGTGACCTGGTGCGTGACCTTTTCAGCTGGCCCGACAAGATGCTGCCGAAGACTTTTGACGCAGCCCGCGCCCGGTTCTACCTCCCCGACACGCCCAGAGTCACGCCCGTGACCTGGGGCGTGACTGCTCCGAACTCAGCCCGAAGTCAACTTTCCTCTCCAATCGCCGGCCGCCATCATGAATAGTACTGTCACGCCCCCCCTACACGCCCGTGACCTAGGGCGTGTACTTAGATTTTTTTTGCCTATAAATTGCCCAGTTCTGTAAGGTCCAAGGGTTCAGATTTTCTGGCCATTTTAGTGTCTTTTTGTGGGCTGCATCCGTGATTTCTAAAGCTATGTAAGGAGATTTCTCCCTCTTTTCTTTCATGTTTGTTTTTGCTTTAGCTTTAGCTCTTGTAATAGCTTGTAATAGTTTCTTTTAATCAATAAAAATGTTAGAATTTTCTCTTCATATTTGGCTTTGGAATGAACACTTGTGCCCACTTTCCTTCTCCTTTTTATCCTTGGTTTCATCCTTGTTCTTCATTTATGAAATGTGTGTGTGTGTGTATGAGTGTAATTTATTTAATTTACATGTTTTTAACTTGTCTTCATGCATAGGTATGATAGGTTTTCCTTTTTTTTCATCATGTTTTCTTCTTGAAAGAATTAGGATTTCATTCTATGAATTTATAAATGAGATTTGAAAAGTGATTTTGTTCTTTTTTTTACTTAGTTTTTCTTTTAGGATTGTAAAACATCTTTTGTTCTTTTCATTTTCTCTTCACCTTTTTTATTACTTTTATAAATTCTTAAGAATGAAAAAGTTATAGTTTTAATTTTTGAGCACCTTTGATTTTGACTTTATTTTGTAAAACTTTTTGTTCATTCTCTTTTTATTTGTTCTTTTTATGTGTTTTGGGTAAGTTTTAGTAGTAGAAATCTTGTTATTTTAATTTATAAGCAACTTTGATTTTTCTTCGTTATTAGTGTGTGTGAGTGTATGAGCATAAATTTTCTTTTGTTCTTATTAATTTTCATGTTGTGTGTGTGAGTGTATGAGTATAACTTTTTATTGCTTTCCTCATTTATGAAGAGTGTGTGAGTGTAGGTGTTAAATTTTAATGCTTTCTTTTAATGCTTTGTTCAAATTTTGTAGAGTGTGTGAGTGTAGGTGTTAGCTTTATTGCTTTCTTGAAATTCATATGGAGTGTGTGTGCTTGTGTGTATTTATTTCCGCCTACTCGTTAAGAGTTAAATGGCGCATCGTTTTCATTTTCAGTCCTACTCGTTTGAGTAGGAGTTGTTATTTTCTTTCTTTATTTTTCCGCCTACTCGCTTGAGTTAAATGGCCGGACTTTATCTCCCGCCTACTCGTTTGAGTAGGACTTGTAATTTTCTTTCTTTATTTTTCCGCCTACTCACTTGAGTTAAATGGACGGATCTTTAAGCCCTGTAATCGCATTTATTTTCTCCTACTCATTTGAGTAGGACTCGCTTTCATTTCAGTCATACTCGTTTGAGTAGCACTTGCAATTTTCAGCTTTTATTTACCGCCCCCACTCGTTTGAGTGGGACTCGCAAATTTTAAATATGCAAATTTCTTTTATGTGTAACTTAGTTTCTGTTTAATTTATAATTTGAAGTGTGCGTGAGTTCTTGTTTTAGCTAACTTTTCTATTTTCTAAACGTTCGTTATTTTTCTTATGTCCCCTTCTTATAATCGTTTAGTGTTTAATTTCGAACTTGCGCCTCACTAAATTATAAGCCGTCCCCATTCTGATGTGTGGCTAATCACTATTAGCCTCGGCATCGAAGAGCATTGAGACATTTAAAATGATTTATAATAATTGAAGCTCTTTATTTTCATTTTAATTTAAACACTTAAGGTTTATCCCGGGTTTACGACGCGTAGGACCACATATCGATGTGTGGGCCCTATTTTCATAGTCCATATGCTAGCTAGCCGAGAGGCCGTGCATATGGACCGATCACCCCTGGGTAAATAGAGTTGCGTGCATACCCTCGAGAGAGGACAAGCGTAATTCTACCGGATTGGGTTCCCCACCCAATAGCGGGGTTCTTAGCATAAATCGGGCGTTAAGAGGAATCCTTCGTCGGACTAACGTTCGGTCGAATAGTCTTAACGTTTAGGTGAGCAATATTCCTAGAGATAAGTGCGCTCACATTTGTGGAACCTCCACGGCCAAGTTGCCTTATTATTAATTTGAAAACTAAGTCCTATAATTATTAAAAATTATTTTAGTCTTAATCCGATTCGATGCCGAGCGTTAACCCTTCATCGAATATTTTCTAAATCATTTTTTCGATCCTTTGCTTTTTTGTCTTTAGTTAATTATAAAAATCCACCTTACTTTCAGTAAAATAATAGTCCTCTCGGAGGAGTAAGAATAGTCAACACGACCCCGAGAACAATACGACCTCGGTATTCCCCCGAATATCGAGTACTACTTCCGATAGGTGCACTTGCCTCCTGTAGCACGCCCGCGGCGATCGACTCACCGAACCAACCACAGTAAGAGTCTGTTCGCGGGCGCACCAAGTTTTTGGCACCGTTGCCGGGGAGTCTACTTTCTTCGAGTTGCTATTTCGAATTCCGGAGTCTATTACTTTTACTTATTTTCTATATAAAAAAAAGTAAAAACTTTATTTAAAAAAAAACAACAAAAAAAAAAGTTTATTTTGTTTTATTTTTGTTTGGGTGTATGACCCGAGGACAACCCTCAGAGTCTGAAGATTTTGACTTCGACCCTGAGATCGAACGCTCTCTTGTGCGTATTCGATCTCAACGCAGAAATCCTTCTTTAGATCCCGAGGAATCTATCGGAGAACCTACTGTTGTACTTATGCCTGCCCTAACCCTCCCCCGATGGCCGAGCGTACTATGTCTTATTATGCCAGGCCTAACCTGGATGATTCTGGGTCGAGTATTGTTCGGCCTGCGGTGGCGAATAATAATTTCGAAATAAAGTCGAGTGTCATTCAAATGGTCAAAAACACCGTGCAGTTCGATGGACTGCCGGATGAGGACCCGAATGTCCACTTGTCCAATTTCTTGGAGATATGCGACACCTTCAAGATTAATGGCGTCACAGATGACGCCATTCGTTTGCGCTTATTTCCTTTTTCCCTTAAGTCCAAAGCCAAGGCGTGGTTGAATGCCCTCCCGCGAGGATGTATCACCACGTGGGCTGAGTTGACGGAACGGTTCCTAACGAAGTACTTTCCGCCCGCAAAAACTGCAAAGTTGCGGGCGGATATTTCTTCGTTTGTACAAAACGATCCTGAGTCTCTATATGAGACTTGGGAACTGTTTAAGGAATTCCTCCGCCGTTCCCCGCACCACGCGCTGCCAACGTGGTTGCAAGTTCAAATTTTTTATAATGGGATGAATTTTCAGACGCGTCAAATGATTGACGCGGATGCCGGGGGTACGCTAAACAACAAAACCCCGGAGGCCGCCCAGGCTTTATTCGAAGAGATGGCTATGAACGCCTATCAATGGAACGTCCCGCGGGGACGCCCAAAGCCGGCGGCTGGTCTTTTTGAAGTGGATTCCACTGCTCTCTTGACCCTTCAAGTTGAAAGGTTAACAAAGCAAGTGGCGGAGATGTCTGCTGCCTCCTCCACTCCGCCTTGTTTTATCCCCCCTAATGTCTGCGTGGCTGAAGAGTTCGTGGACTTCATGGGAAATTCGGGTTGTCCTCCCTTCAACCCCAACAACAACCCTTATAGTAATAACTATAATCCGGGTTGGAGGAATCACCCCAACTTCTCGTGGAGCAACCCGAATAATGCTCAGCGTCCCCCGATTTCTTATGCGCCCGGATTTCTGCCTCCTCCTCCTCTTCCGAAACCCTCCCCGATGGAGGAAAGTTTTCGAAGTATATTGCGTCCAACGAGTCAAATATCCGGAACATCACCGGATCGCTAAAAACTCTCGAACAACAGGTTGGACAGCTAGCGAGGATGATGTCCGAGCGCGCGCTCGGGGCACTGCCGGGAAACACGGAGCCCAATCCGCGGGAGAACGCCAACGCTATAACCCTCCGTAGCGGAAAGGAGGTGGTCGATCCAAAACGTACCGACCCTCAGGTACATATTTCACCTCCGACCCCTCTTCCCCTTTCTTCGCTTACGCCGCCTTTACCAATTATAAAAGAAAAAATTATTTTAAACAAGGCCCTTCCATATCCGCATAAGTTAGATAACGAGCGTAAGGACGCGCAATATGAAAATTTTATTTTATTATTAAAACAAATTCACATTAATGTGCCTTTTTGTGAGGCTATCTCGCAAATGCCCAAATATGCGAAATTTTTAAAAGAACTACTTTCTAATAAACGTAAAGTAGAGGATATTTGGCATGTATCTCTCAACGCTGTCTGCTCGGCGTCCCTTACTAATAAATTGCCCGCAAAACAAAACGACCCGGGACGGTTTTCCATCCCGTGCCTTTTTGGCGATATATTAGTAAAGTACGCCTTAGCTGATTTAGGGGCTAGCATTAATCTAATGCCGTTCTCGCTCTTTTCACGTTTAGGTTTGGGTACTCCTAATCCTACGAATATGCGCATCCAATTAGCGGATCGCTCGGTTAAGTTCCCTATCGGGGTTGTGGAGGACGTCCTTGTCTGAGTCGACAAGTTTACCTTTCCGGTAGACTTCGTCATCTTAGATATCGAGGAGGATGCCGAGGTACCAATAATACTCGGTCGCCCTTTTCTTGCCACCTCCCACGCACTAATAGATGTTAGTAATGGTAGTCTTCTCCTCCGAGTAGGCGATGACCAAGTTACTTTCTCTATTAATCCCTCGATGGACAATTTGTCATCGAGCGACGATTTCTGCTACTCTTTAGATACCTTTTTCGGAGATCGTTCTTCTCCCGTTTTCGAGTCCGTATTTTTAAACGACGATATTTATGCGCTCGAAAATTTTAAATGCGATGAGGATACTTCTTTAGACTTGCCTTTCGAACCAATTGGTAATAAAGACATAGGCATTAAAACCTCCCTAGAAGAACCGCCCATCCTAGACCTCAAACCCTTACCCGCATCGCTCAAGTACGGATTTTTGGGAAAAGGTGATACGCTTCCCGTTATCATTGCTTCGGACTTGAGTGATTCGGAGACTTCCGATTTATTGGAAGTTTTATTTAAACATCGCCACGCAATTGCGTGGCAAATCTCTGACTTAAAGGGGATTAGCCCCTCCTTTTGCACCCATAAGATTTTTCTTAACGATAATTGCCGCAAAACGATTCAGCCGCAGCGTCGTCTTAACCCAAACATGAAAGACGTCGTTAAAGCCAAAATTATTAAGTTATTAGATGCGGGGATTATCTACCCTATTTCGGACAGTGCATGGGTTAGTCCCGTGCATGTCGTGCCCAAGAAGGGCGGTCTTACCGTAGTGGCGAATGAGCATAACGAGCTCGTCCCAACTCGTACTGTTACGGGTTGGCGAGTGTGCATCGATTATAGAAAACTTAATGATGCCACCCGCAAGGACCATTTTCCTCTGCAATTTCTAGACCAGATTTTAGAGCGTTTATCCGGTCACCCGTATTATTGTTTTCTTGATGGTTTATCGGGGTTTTTCCAAATCCCCGTTTCCCCCGATGATCAAGAGAAAACAACTTTTACTTGCCCGTTTGGCACCTTCGCATATCGAAGAATGCCATTTGGACTCTGCAATGCGTCGGCTACATTCCAAAGATGTATGCTAGCGATCTTTGGCGAGCTAGTAGAAGACATTATGGAAGTCTTTATGGATGACTTTTCTGTTTTCGGACGCTCTTTTCCCGATTGCCTTCAAAATTTTGATCGTGTCCTTCAACGGTGCGAGGACATATGCCTTATTTTAAATTGGGAAAAATACAACTTTATGGTTCGAGGAGGTTTGGTCCTCGGCCATATGATTTCGTCTAAGTGGATAGAGGTGGATAAGGCCAAGATAGAAATTATAGAAAAACTTCCGCATCCAACAAACGTAAAATCTATTAGGAGTTTCTTAGGCCATGCGGGCTTTTATCGACGCTTCATTCAAGACTTTTCAAAAATTACAAAGCCGCTAACTCACCTCTTGGAAAAGGAATCACGTTTCATCTTTAGTAGCGAATGCGAGTCCGCCTTTAATTTGATAAAACAAAAACTTATCTCTTCACCAATTTTAGTGGCCCCTAATTGGTCCCTTCCGTTCGAAATAATGTGCGACGCTAGTGATATTGCCTTAGGTGCCGTTCTTGGCCAACGCGTAGAAAAACATTTTCATCCTATTTATTATGCTAGCAAGACGCTCACTTCCGCCCAAGTAAATTACACGACAACGAAAAAGTAACTCTTAGCCGTCGTTTTCGCTTTTGATAAGTTTCGCTCGTATATAACGCTATCTAAAGTTATCATTTTTACCGATCACTCCGCGCTTAAGTATTTATTATCTAAAAATGATGCGAAGCCCCGCCTTCTTCGATGTATTCTCCTCCTACAAGAGTTTGATTTGGAGATCCGAGATAAGCGGGGAGCGGAAAATCTAGCGGCGGACCACCTCTCCCGTTTAGAAAATCCGGGTGCAGAAGCGCTCGTCAAATCTGAAATAAATGACAGATTCCCCGAGGAATGCCTTCTTGCCATTAATAAATCTTCGTCCTCTTCGCCTTGGTTCGCAGACTTTGCAAATTTCTTAGTAGCACGGGTCCTTCCAAAAGAGTTTTCCAGTCATCAAAAGAAGAAATTCTTTTCTGACTTGAAAAATTTCTTTTGGGAGGACCCATTTCTTTTTCGTATCTGCGCGGACCAAGTGGTCCGACGATGCGTTGCGGGTGTGCAGTGCTTGCAAATTCTTAAGCACTGCCACAAGGGTCCAGCTGGGGGGCATTATCAAGCCAACCGGACCGCTCGGAAGGCGCTAGAGGCGGGCTACTTTTGGCCCACTCTCTTCAAAGACGCGCATAATTTTGTGCGGGCATGCGATAACTGTCAGCGGTCGGGTAACATCTCTCGTCGCGACGAGATAACCCAAAACATGTTTTTAGAGTGCGAAGTCTTCGATTTATGGGGCATAGATTTTGTTGGCCCCCTACCTCCATCTTTCAAAAATATATATATTTTAGTGGCGGTCGACTACGTATCGAGGTGGGCGGAAGCGCAAGCTCTCCCCACCAACGATGTGCGAGTCGTCGTTACATTTCTTAAAAAAACTATTTTCTCGCTTCGGCACGCCTCGCGCAATTGTTAGTGATAGGGGAATGCATTTCTGTAACGCTCTTATGGCTAAGACGTTAGTTAAATTCGGAGTCACGCACAAGCTTGCCACCCCCTACCACCCGCAAACAAGTGGCCAAGTCGAGGTAGTAAATCGAGAGATTAAGCGAATTTTAGAAAAAAACGTTTAACTAAATAGGAAAGATTGGTCCGTTAAACTCGACGACGCGTTGTGGGCGTATCGGACGGCATACAAAACCACAATAGGTTGTACGTCGTTCCGGTTAGTCTACGGTAAAGCGTGCCATTTACCCGTAGAATTAGAACATCGCACACTTTGGGCTTTAAAACTCTTAAACCTCGACTCCAACTTAGCCGCTCAGAATAGAAAACTGCAACTAAACGAGCTCGATGAATGGCGTGCGAACGCTTACGAGAGCAATAAATTCTATAAGGAGCGTTCTAAGTTATATCACGATCGAAATTTAAAGTCCCCAAAAATATTTTCTCCGGGCGATCTTGTCCTTCTTTATAATTCACGCCTTAAGCTTTTTCCGGGTAAACTAAAATCTAGATGGTCCGGTCCCTTCTTAGTTGAAGAAGTCTTTCCATATGGGACCGTACTCGTCTCCCACCCGGAAAGAGGTTCGTTTAAAGTAAACGGTCATCGGCTTAAGTTATACATCGCGGGCGACCCAGTGATCGAGCATTACGAAACCATAACCCTACTCGATCTATAACTCTGCCAAAATAGTCAAGCTACACGACTATAAACAAAGCGCTCCTGGGAGGCACCCCTCGCTTATCTTTTTCGCTCTTTCCTTATTATCTTTGCTACTTTTTCTAATAAACGCAGGGTTTCTGATCGGCCTCCCCCTACGCGTTTCAGGGAAGCTTCTACCCCCTTCCGTTTCTTTTCTTTGTACATATTGTTTTTCCTTTCTGTTCCGCATACTTACGATACAACATTGGGGACAATGTTGGACTTAAGTATGGGGGTATTTTCGTGCTTTACTTTCTGCACTTCAATTTTTCTGCATTTCAAAAATACAAAAAAATACATATAACAACAAAACAAAAAAAAATTAAAAAACATCTTAAAATGAAAAAAAATTTAAATGAAAAATCCAAAAAAAATTTTCTTTCTTTCTTTTTTCCAAAAACTCAAAAACAAATTAAAAAAATATATGTAACAAAACAAAAAAACAATAATATTTAGTTTCACTTTGTAAATATTTTTTGTACATACTCTTTTCTCTCTCCCCCTTCCTCATTCTTGTGCAAACCTCTCTTTTTCTCCCATATTTTTGTACATAGTTTGAAAATTCTCTTAAAAAAATACAAAAAAAGATAATAGTTCAAAAAATTTCAAAAAAAATTTAAGAAAAACAAAAATACAAACAAAAAAAGATAATAAATGAAAAACAAAAAATGATGATAAAACTATAAAAATCAAAAAAAAATGTTTTGAAACAAATAAATCAAATATTCTATCCTTAACTTTTCTGCTATCCAAAATTTCCGTTTTGAGTTTATTTATATGCGAATTTGATTAATTCTTTGTTCACTACCCGTTTATTAATTATTGATTGAAAAATTTAAATACCCGGGGTTAAGTTTTAAAGAATTCTTTATGCTTTGTTAAAACTAGCGAACTCGTTTTAGGCACTACTTCTAATTTTTCATTAATAGGAGCATGTATATTATGTTAGGAAATAACGACTATAGAATTCAATTATACTTACTTTTAGCTTTCTGAAAAAATTGGAACGTACAAATTATTAAGATTGCTCTCAAAAATTTTTAGGATTACAATCTAGTTTTCCTTTCTCCCCTAGCTTTTCATGACCTACTTAGCATGAAAAATTTTATCCTTAAAAGATCCTATGTCAATGGGAATAAGATTTCGTTCCGTAAACATAGGCACCCAATAATTTTAAAAGATTTTATATGGAGTAAGAGGATAAAATTCATTACTCCTACAAATATACATTGGGTTAATTCTGATGAAGTTGAAAAACAAAAATCATATTAGGAAAATAAGATTTCATTTTCCTAATAATCCAAAAGAAAAAATGGAGGTTCGAGAAAAAATTACCTCACCTCAAATATCAAAACCCTCTTCATAAACCCACTACCCCCATATCCAATTACACGATTCTAGAATTAATTCAAAAATCTTTTTGAGAGCATAATTAGTAAATTGTATTATTTCCAGTAGCACTCGTATAAGCTAGAGTTCTTATAATTCCAAACTATTTTCGTTAATCTAACCATTACAAATGTTGCCTTCTATTTGATTACATCAAGAAGTCTTTTGGGCAAAACTTTTGCGCTATTTAAATCATCTACATAATTTTAGGACTTAACTCTTACACCCCGTATATTTATTTCGATCTCTCTTATAATTGATTAAGCGATAGCTAAAACTTAGAGTTTTTTTTATTCCTTATAAATTCACCTCAAATTTTTGCTTTGGAATAGCAAAAGTCTAAGTATGGGGGTATTTGATGAATTGTAAATATACGTATTTTTGTGGACATTAATTTAGTCATTTTCATTTATTTTCGTCGTTTTTACTTATTTTTGTTCAATAAAATGCTCCTATTCTTGTAAATTTACTTCTAACTTGTTTTATTTTATTTTGCAGAAAAATTTCAAAATCTGCCAAAATTGGGCAGTACACGCCCGTGAAAATTTGGTCACGCCCGTGACAGGGCCGTGACATTGCATTACCCGTGAAATCGGACGATTTCTGAAGTACAAGCTTGACACGCCTGGCGACACGCCCGTGTCACCCGACACGGGGCGTGAACCAAGCCCGTGTCCTCTCCTCTCGACACTTTCCTCTCGACGATCGTCGAGTGTCGACACCAACAGTCACGCCCAGCGTCACGCCCGTGTCCTAGGGCGTGACTCAATCTCAGCTCGACGATTTCAACTCAACACTTTCAACTCGACGATTGTGGAGTGTCGACACCAACCAACACGCCCATCGTCACGCCCGTAACCTGGGGCGTGACCTTTCCAGCTGGCCCGACAAGATGCTGCCGAAGACTTTTAACGCAGCCTGCGCCCGATTCTACCTCCCCGACACGCCCAGAGTCACGCCCGTGACATGGGGCGTGACTGCTGCGAACTCAGCCCGAAGTCAACTTTCCTGTCTAATCGCCGGCCGCCATCATGAATAGTACTGTCACGCCCCCCCTACATGCCCGTGACCTAGGGCGTGTGCTTAGATTTTTTTTGCCTATAAATTGCCCAGTTCTGTAAGGTCCAAGGGTTCAGATTTTTGGGCAATTTTAGTGTCTTTTTGTGGGCTGCATCCGTGATTTCTAAAGCAATGTAAGGAGATTTCTCCGTCTTTTCTTTCATGTTTGTTTTTGCTTTAGCTTTAGCTCTTGTAATAGCTTGTAATAGTTTCCTTTAATCAATAAAATTGTTAGAATTTTCTCTTCATATTTGGCTTTGGAATGAACACTTGTGCCCACTTTCCTTCTCCTTTTTATCCTTGGTTTCATCCTTGTTCTTCATTTATGAAATGTGTGTGTGTTTGTATGAGTGTAATTTATTTAATTTACATGTTTTTAACTTGTCTTCATGCTTAGGTATGATAGGTTTTCCTTTTTTTCATCATTTCTTCTTCTTGAAAGAATTAGAATTTCATTCTTATGAATTTATAAATGAGATTTGAAAAGTGATTTTGTTCTTTTTTTTACTTAGTTTTTCTTTTAGGATTGTAAAACATCTTTTGTTCTTTTCATTTTCTCTTCACCTTTTTTATCACTTTTATAAATTCTTAAGAATGAAAAAGTTATAGTTTTAATTTTTGAGCACCTTTGATTTTGACTTTATTTTGTAAAACCTTTTGTTCATTCTCTTTTTATTTGTTCTTTTTATGTGTTTTGGGTAGGTTTTAGGAGTAGAAATTTTGTTATTTTAATTTATAAGCAACTTTGATTTTTCTTCGTTATTAGTGTGTGTGAGTGTATGAGCATAAATATTCTTTTGTTCTTATTAATTTTCATGTTGTGTGTGTGAGTGTATGAGTATAACTTTTTATTGCTTTCCTCATTTATGAAGAGTGTGTGAGTGTAGGTGTTAAATTTTAATGCTTTCTTTTAATGCTTTGTTCAAATTTTGTAGAGTGTGTGAGTGTAGGTGTTAGCTTTATTGCTTTATTGAAATTCATATGGAGTGTGTGTGTTTGTTTGTATTTATTTCCGCCTACTCGTTAAGAGTTAAATGGCGCATCGTTTTCATTTTCAGTCCTACTCGTTTGAGTAGGACTTGTTATTTTTTTTCTTTATTTTTCCGCCTACTCGCTTGAGTTAAATGGCCGGACTTTATTTCCCGCCTACTCGTTTGAGTAGGACTTGTAATTTTCTTTCTTTATTTTTCCGCCTACTCACTTGAGTTAAATGGACGGATCTTTAAGCCCTATAATCGCATTTATTTTCTCCTACTCATTTGAGTAGGACTCGCTTTCATTTCAGTCCTACTCGTTTGAGTAGCACTTGCAATTTTCAGCTTTTATTTACCGCCCCCACTCGTTTGAGTGGGACTCGCAAATTTTAAATATGCAAATTTCTTTTATGTGTAACTTAGTTTCTATTTAATTTATAATTTGAAGTGTGCGTGAGTTCTTGTTTTAGCTAACTTTTTTGTTTTCTAAATGTTCGTTATTTTTCTTATGTCCCCTTCTTATAATCGTTTAGTGTTTAATTTCGAACTTGTGCCTCACTAAATTATAAGCCGTCCCCATTCCGATGTGTGGCTAATCACTATTAGCCTCGACATCGAAGAGCATTGGGACATTTAAAATGATTTATAATAATTGAAGCTCTTTATTTTCATTTTAATTTAAGCACTTAAGGTTTACCCCGGGTTTACGACGCGTAGGACCACATATCGATGTGTGAGCCCTATTTCTGTAGTCCATATGCTAGCTAGCCGAGAGGCCGTGCATATGGACCGATCACCCCTGGGTAAATAGAGTTGCGTGCATACCCTCGAGAGAGGACAAGCGTAATTCTACCGGATTGGGTTCCCCACCCAATAGCGGGGTTCTTAGCGTAAAGCGGGCGTTAAGAGGAATCCTTCGTCGGTCTAACATTCGGTCGAATAGTCTTAACGTTCAGGTGAGCAATATTCCTAGAGATAAGTGCGTTCACATTTGTGGAACCTCCACGACCAAGTTGCCTTATTATTAATTTGAAAACTAAGTCCTATAATTATTAAAAATTATTTTAGTCTTAATCCGATTCGATGCCGAGCGTTAACCCTTCATCGAATATTTTCTAAATCGTTTTTTCGATCCTTTGCTTTTTCGTCTTTAGTTAATTATAAAAATCCACCTTACTTTCAGTAAAATAATACTCCTCCCGGAGGAGTAAGAATAGTCAACACGACCCCGAGAACAATACGACCTCGGTATTCCCCTGAATATCGAGTACTACTTGCGATAGGTGCACTTGCCTCCTGTAGCACGCACGCGATGATCGACTCACCGAACCAACCACAGTAAGAGTCTGTTTGCGGGCGCACCAATGGGCTTCAGCCCGCTATTTGGTACTTGGTTCTGAGGCACCTGCAAGCAACATTCCACTGCACGGTGGCAAACAAAGTAATGGTCAGCCAAAGCCGACCAAATTATAACCACCCCTCCCCTTTCTCGGGACGGAGGTGCTCCTTCCCTGCATTTCATTAGCCCAGCTAAACAATAAAGTACAAACATACTTCACCACAGGTGTAGGCTCACACAGCCAAACACCCCATGCACTCAGGGCACAGTATCGGTGAATCCGGTAAATTTCGTGGCTTCACCACCATCCTCGGGATGGTAAAATCGTGAGAATTTTATTATTTTTGACCACAGTCTATGACTCCCGACTATGCCAACGGCCAGTCCCACTTTTGTGTCTCTAGCACCGAACCACATAGCCCAGGTCCGATTCCACTTGCCCGTTGCTCACTTGCATAGTCACTTTAGGTACGCATGGGCCAAGCTTCTCTGGGATCCCAAAACATTTCCAAACATCACATAACCCAGTTATGTTCAAGGCTGGCTCCCCGGCCGTCAAGTTAGCAGAACTACATTTCCGCTCAGTTTTCCGGGTGTGCCTTGGAGTTAATCCCTAAGGATCCCTGCTGCAATCTACTGTGTAGAAACCTGAAAACACAAAGCACAGAGTTTTATCCGGCAAACCATACAATATGCAACATCACCGATCCAGACCAACACGTCTGTGTAAGCTTCACACACAATTCCTATGTTTGTACTTCGGTTTCGGACTCTATATGCAACCAAAGGGGACGACTATTCACGTCAACCCCAAGGAACACCGCACACTCAC
The DNA here is from genome assembly GCA_039583875.1 of Platanthera guangdongensis. Taxonomy (NCBI): domain Eukaryota; kingdom Viridiplantae; phylum Streptophyta; class Magnoliopsida; order Asparagales; family Orchidaceae; genus Platanthera; species Platanthera guangdongensis. Next base: position 78,474,081 of record CM077156.1, on the reverse strand, counting down.
CGCATACTCGCGGAGGTGGGTTTCCTTATGCAAAAGAAAGAGAGCTTCACATGCTCAAGAGAATCGTTACCCTTGCATTTCTCTTTTGCGCCATGGGAATCTATCTAGATGGAAAGCTTCCCAAGGGAATTTCCTCTGCAGATCCGGTCTCGGTTCTCGATTTGGTGCTCTGAGGCTCCGCCGGTGGCCGGAATCGTCCTCTACCATCCTACTTTCTCTCTCCTCTCTCTAACTCCTTAGAAAGAGAAAGCTTAAGAGAAAAAATGAGGAATTAATCCTCAATTCCTGGCCTTAACAAAGCAGGAACATACCTGGGTCGTTAGATTTTATTTAAAGAAAAAGAACGGCTCAGATGCAAACAAAATTCCTCAATCCTGGGCCAAACACGGCCTTGCACACGACCGTGTCCCAGGCCGTGTGCCTCGATCTAAGCACGATCGTCGAGCATAGAAAAGGGGGTCAAGACACGCCTGTGTCTCAACCTGACACGCCCGTGTCGTATCCTGGCACGCCCGTGACCTAGGGGCGTGACACAAATAACCTCCACGCCAACCGTCAGGTCCCTTGGGAACACGGGTGGTGATACGAGTATGCACACGCCCGTGTCACGCTTTACACGCCCGTGTCACTGCCATGTTTCTTGTCGTGTCCTTTTCTTGACACAGTCGACCAACACAGAGGAAGAGACGGCCTTGGACACGCCCGTGTCCCAGGCCGTGTACCCCTATTAAGGCACAAAAAAATTCCTTAGGACGCGACCTGTTCGATTACGATTTTGGGGGTGTTACAAATCCCCCCCCCCCCCCGGTTAAAGAATTTCGTCCTGAAATTATGTAAAGGTACACAAAATTTAAATGTTACCTGATTGTAATAACTCGAGGTATTCTTCCAACATAGTCTGCTCTCGCTCCCATAAAAGCTCCTCACGTCCGCAGTTATCCCAACGGACATCAACCATTCGGATTTCCTTGTTGTGGAGTCGTTTGACATCAAAGTCTTCAATGCGTCTTGGTTTGACCTTTGCCGTCAACATGTAATCAACTGACAGTTGATCGTCCACAATGACCTGCGAAGGCTCTTGCATCGCCTTCCGCAACACCGATATGTGAAACACATCATGTAGCCCACTCAACTCCCCTGACAGCTTCAATCGATATGCAGCTTCGCCAACCCTCTCCAGGATTTCAGACGGTCCAAGGTATCTCGGATTCAACTTCTTCAAGCGTCGAACCCGTGAGACACCCTTGAACAGCTTGATTTTCAAATACACCCAGTCGCCAATGCCGAACTCCACATTCCTATGCTTGGCGTTATAGTATTTTGCCTGCATGTCCTGAGAGATCTTCAACCGTTCCTGAACTGTACGTATCATTGAAGTGGCGTCTTCCACCGCTTGACATTTGAATAACTTCGACTCGCCTGTCTCTAACCAAGACAACGGCGTGCGACACTTTCTCCCATACAAAGCCTCGAAAGGCGCCATTCCAATATTCCCTTGATAGTTGTTGTTATATGCAAACTGCACAATGTACAGGTGATCTTCCCACTGCTTTCTGAAATCCAGGACATACATACGAAGCATGTCCTCCATCATCCTGTTGAGCCTCTCGGTATGACCATCCTTCTATAGATGAAAGGCTGTGCTGAAACTCAACTTAGTTCCCAACAGACTATGCACCAGCCTCCTGTCATTTGACGTGAAGCGCCCATCTCAGTCACTAACAATACTGCGGGGCACACCATGCAATCGAATAATATTATCCACATAGAGTTTGGCTAACTTTTCCACCGGATCTTCCTTCCTATTCGGGATAAAGTGCGACACTTTTGTCAATCTATCTACGACCACCCAGATGGCGTCGTTTCCCCTCTATGACTTTGGCAAACCATGCACAAAATCCATATAAATGTCGTCGAACTTCCACTCCGGGATAGGCAAGGACTTCAAGAAACCTACGGGCTTCTAGCACTCCGCCTTAACCAAGGCACATGTTTGGCACTTGGCCACATAAAGTGCTACATCCTTATTTAATCCTGGCCACCAGAATAACTTCTTCATGTCTTTATACATCTTCGTGCTCCCTGAGTGGATTGAGTACTTGGTATGATGAGCCTTGTACATCAACTCCTCCGGAAGATTATCCGCACTAGGGACGCATAGGAGACTGTTCCTCCATAGCAGTCCATCATCAACAGCAAATTGGGAATTTGACCCATCCAAATATTCATCTAAGATCTGCTTTATGCTGCTATGCTGAACCAAAGCCCGCCAAACCCTATTAGCTAGGTCATACTGCACCTCTGTCCAATATAATTTCGCCTCAGCACTAGTCTGCTTATCGATGTAGGAGATCTCTAATGCCTCCAAATTAGGGACCAAACTCTCATCATGTACCGACAACCAGCTGGCCTGCGCAGGAGCCCTGCGACTCAATGCATATGCCACTACATTACCTTTCCCAGGCACATAATGTATCTCGAAAGTGTAGTCCCCCAGGAACTCCATCCACCTCCGCTGTCTTATGTTCAGGTAGTTCTGATCTAACAAGTACTTCAGGCTCTTTTGATCGGTGTAGATATCGACCTTCACACCATACAAGTAGTGCCTCAACAGCTTTAAAGCAAATATCACGGCCACTAACTCTAAGTCATGAACCAGATAATTTCTCTCGTGAACCTTAAATTGTCGTGAACCATAGGCTATTACGCTCCCATGCTGTAGCAGAATACAACCCAAACCACTAACTGAAGCATCACTATAGATTTCAAACCCTTCGGTCCCACTCGGCGAACATAAAATAGGCACCGTGGTCAACCGCCTCTTCAATTCTTCAAAAGGTTTCTCACACTCCAGTGACCACACAAACTTTTGATCCTTCCTTATCAACATCGAGAGTGGTAGAGCTATCCGTGAGTATTCTCTACGAAGCGCCTGTAGTAGCCGACAAGCCCTAGAAAGCTCCGGACTTCCGCCACTGTAACCAACACAGGCCACTCTCGTATCGCCACTAACTTCGCCGGATCTACCGCTATCCCTTCTCCACTAACAATATGACTAAGGAACGCTACCGAGGATAACCAGAACTCACACATGGAGAACTTAGCATACAACTAATTCCTTCTCAACGTCTCCAACACCATATGCAGATGCTTGTAGTGATCATCCTCACACTACTAGTACACCAAGATATCGTCGATAAATACTATCAGTAAACGGTCCAGGTAATCTCTGAACGTCCTGTTCATTAGATCCATAAACAAGGATGGCGCATTGGTCAACCCAAACGGCATGACCGTGAACTCATAATTCCCAAACCGCGTGCTAAACGCTGTCTTTGGGAAGTCGCTTTCCCTTATCCTTAATTGGTAGTAGCCGGATTTCAGATCTAACTTCGAATATACTGTTGACCCAACCAACTGATCAAATAGATCGTCAATCCTTTGGATCAGATACTTATTCTTTTCTGTAAGCTTGTTAAACTCCCGATAGTCGATACAAAGTCGCAAGCTCCCATCCATCTTCTTAACGAAGAGGACCGGTGCGCTACAAGGCGACAAACTTGGACGCACGTACCCTTGTTAAAACAACTCTTGCAGTTGCACATTCAGCTCCACCATCTCCCTTGGCGCTATCCGAAATGGAGAGCATGACACTAGTTTGGCACCCGGCACCAGCTCAATAGTAAAAGCATTCTCCCTCTGAGGAGGGGCTCCAAGGAGATCATCTGGGAACACATCAGGATACTCGGACACAATTGGAATACTGCCCAGACTTGGCTTAGGCGTTGAAGGCTGCACTAATGTGACAAACAGCTCTGCTCCAGACCGAACTGCCTTGATCACCTGAAGCGCCGACATCAAATTCTTACTCGACCCTTTCATGCCCGCAAACGTAGTCTCCCGATCAGTATTCAGTCCTAACTTAACCTCCTTTCGGTTGCAATCAATGCATGCTCACTGCTCCGAGAGTCAGTCCATACCAAACATTACGTCGAACTCCACTAACGGCAGTAACGACATTCGCAAATCGAACTCCTGGTCCCCAATCTGTATCTTTACCACACAGATTCTATCCGCGCGCATTGAGCACCCATTGGGCACAACACATCCAACTTGTCTTTTGCCATCGATGAAGGGACTCCAATATGCGATTCAAATCTTTCTGACACGAAGGAATGCGAAGCTCTCGTATCAAACAGGACTCTCGCCAGACAATAAAAAATCAACACAAAGCCTATCACCACGTCAGCTTATTTTATGGCCTCTTACAGACCAAGATTATATACTCTAGGCTAGGCTGGAGCATGGTGGGACGTGGTTGACTCCATAGGCTTCCCTTTTTCTTCATATGTTACTCCAAGATTCCTCTCGGACTTTGCACATCTGCTCCAACATTCACGAGCAAAATGCCCCATCTTTCCACAGTTGTAGCAAGCTCCTGGGACTCGACTTTTGGTTGCCCCCATCGCACCAGATGAAGGGACTGAGCTCGAAGTCTCCGGCTTCTTGTTCCATCCGCGGAATCCTGACTTTGTATTTGGCACTTTGAACTCTGACTTCCTTTCCCCTAGGTCATTCTTCTCTTGCACTTTTTTCACGACCTTTTCCAATGACCGGGTCGAATTGACCAATGCTAGGAAGCCCTGCGCCTTAGGCCCAACAAGGAGTAGTTGTAGGTCGCGACGTAGACCCTCATAAAATCGGTTGGTCTTCCGCTCCTCCTTAGTAAACGTATCACCAGCATAACGACCCAACCGTGCAAACTCGTGGAGATACTCATCCACGCTTCTGTCCCCCTGACTCAAACCAAGGTACTAATTCTCCATCTCAAGCTTCTGAGCAGAGGATAGATATTGAGAATTCCTCCATAGGCACATCTGCAAGTTGCCTTCCCACTAAGAGGTGACCTCCAACTCATCCCACCACAGCCTTGCCTCACCGACCAATAGGAAGGTCGCTATGGTGGTCTTCTGCAACTCCTCAGTTAACATGGCGGTCAAGACTCTCTTTATCGTAGAGAGCCAATCCTCAGCTTGATTTGGCGTTCCAATCCCGTCGAACATTGGAGGATTAAAGCTCATTTCATGCTTGAGCTGCTTCTCCGTAGCTCTCCTTGGTGCTACTTGATCAACTGCCACGCATTCTACCACTCCTGGCTCTGCCACCCTAATCGGTTCTTGCTCATTAACAGGTGGTGCGTGGTGTATTTGCCCTGCATGTTGGGCATTTATCATATCAAAGACTACTTCAGCTACCAATCTTATGGTTTCTGCTGAAGGAGGCGTTGAATGCACGTCATTCGGTGCACTACTTTCCACCAATCGCGGACATTCCAATTGCCCAGCACCGCTCCTAGCTGCCTATAATAGCATAAACCCTTGATTAAGTGACAAATACATAGCTAAAAGCAATCATTGGAACACTCAAATTCCTCAAAACAAGTGTATTTTTCATTACTAAGTGGACATTCATGGGTTCTTTTATGTTATAACGATGACGCACATACATGTGGTTACCACCCCTTAAAAGAATTCGCCCACAAATTCAAATAAAGAAGACCGACATTGAAGTCTGATACCAAATTGTAACACCCCATCTGTCGAATGACATATAATAGATGGTTCAGTTGGAACACGATGCCATATACCACTGACAGTCGGAAGGGTTATATAAGAATATCAAAAATCCAACTATAACTACTCGCCCTAACACAGAGCATACTAGCGGAAGTTTTTAAACAGTAGGAAAGAACCCATAATTGAATAACAACTATCATGAATGTCCACATACTACCATAGGAATGAAATAACAAATACACTGAAAGTACTTGGCCTTATGGCCTTACAAGAGTTTACTTAACAAATTAATGATTTACATACATCGGCTCGCAGGCTAGCCACAAATGACACAAATTAAAAAAAAACAAAAATTCGCTTTGGCCTTCGAGGGCCAGCTCAGCAACATGGGCTTTAGCCCGCTATTTGGTACTTGGCTCTGCGGCACCTGCAAGCAACATTCCACCGTACGGTGGCAAACAAAGTAACGGTCAGCCAAAGCCGACCAAATTATAATGACCCCGCCCCTTACTCGGGACGGTGGTGCTCCTTCCCTGCATTTCATTAGCCCAGCTAAACAATAAAGTACAAACATTGTTGATGCACGAAAACAAACAGGGAGTCGGGCACCACCAGCTAACGGTTCGAACACCGGGGAATAAGAAAGGAAAGGAGGAGACTGTCGACTAATCGGTTACTAGCGGTCGCGGCTAAAGGGCAGAAAAGAGGGGGGCCGCTGGCAGCGGCAACAGCAGAGTTCGCCCGCCGCGGCTTAAATGCCACTCTTACGGCGGGCTTTCCTTTAGTTAAAAATGAGAAACAGTTACAAGAAGTAAAAGAGGAAGCCGGCCGGACTACAAGCCGCAAGACACTAGACTTGAGACCGCAGCTCTTAACAGGCGAGCTCCTGGGTACAAGTCAGCGTGTCTTGGGGAGTGCACCCACCCACTATTTATAGGCTCGGGGGCCTGCCCAAACGGGCTGGGCTAAAATTACCGGCTGCCCGGGGTACAGGAGAACCGGGCAGAGGTGAGGGGAAGCAAAAGAGAAAGAAACAAGAAAGGAGGGAAGCCGCGCGGCCTGGCGGATTCCTCCCGGCGAGCTGACGGCTGGGCCCTACGGCCTTGTCGCTGAGCAGGGTCGGCGTTGGCAGCGGCCTGACATGGAGACCGCCCGGCTTGGGAGGCTTGGCGGCTTGAATAAGCAGACCGCCCGGTCTAGAAAACTGCGCGGGCAGGTCGCGGATTCCGGGCTTATCATAATCCCCGCACATTTTTAAGTTTCCAAAAAACTTCGAAAATGTAGAACTAAGCCGGAGACCGCGACTGCCTCATCTTCGTCTATAAAATCCCCTAACCCTTGACATTCCTCAGGATTCCTGCCAAGCCACGGGTCGTTACTCGCCACTTGCGGTCAGAATTTTGCAAGCCGACGCGATTTCTCTAAAGATGGATGTGATGTCATCAATGTTAGCCCACAACAAGAAACCGCCAGAAACGAAGCAGAGCTGGAGCGAGAACTCGAATGATTCTGCCCGTCAGACTGCCAAGAAAATTGGGAAGCCGGAGACATCAGCGGCTTCTAGACCTGAAAAGAGGCCGACAGAGATCGTCGGCGGACCATCGCAGGCCGCAGTAGATCCCAAAGCGGTTTCGAAGGCTGCTCCACTGCAAACCGGAATTGCCAAATCCTTCGACCTGACTTTCTCTCCATCAGGAGAACCACTCCTAAAAATCGGTGGGACGGAGGAGAAGAGTGTTGAATCTGGGAAACCGTCCGAATTGCAGGATAAGGTCGACTTAATCGTTGTGGATGACAACGAGCCGGAGAAGGCGCAGGAACCCGAGCGGACTTTGGTTGAACAGCGCAAGCAGACTGAAAAGGTGTTCGGCTCCCTGAAACGGCAGAAAGAAAGGAGCGAAACCCTTGAAGAAAGGATGAAGAGGAAGATGAGGAAGTTGTAAGCCAGAAACCGGAATATTTCCGAAAAGATCGGCGCGGACAGTCTGCAACACAGGCCGTACGAGAAGGAGGTTCCCGAGAACCCGCCCACACCGGATTACAAGCCGAGCGAACTGGAGGGTACACCTGCGGTTAGCGATTCGCTGAGCGAGCTCCTGAAGGGCATGGAGACTCTCCAGCAGCAAGACGCGCTATTGTCGACACCAGAGGCCTCTGAGGAGGTCGACCGCCCCGACATCCAGGTTATTGGGGAGAAGCCTGGCGAACCGGCTTCCGCGGCTTCTGAAGGAGCCGAGAAACTGAAGCTTCGCGAGAAGATGGAGGAGATGAAGAAACTGATCGCCGATAAGCCGGTGGTGACCGCACTTCCATTGCTGCAAGGTAAACACCGGGACGTTAGGCGAATTATTAAATTCTACAAGTCGCGGTCAAGGAAGAAGGGGGCGAATATAATATTAAATCCGCCGGCCAGCTTTTTCTTGACCGCAGCTCAACTGAAAAGCCGAGCTAAGGAAACCGAGCGGCTATGGAAAGAAAAGCTGAAGAGGATAGATCCTGAGCGGCTCAGGCGGCCAATGATTAAAATCTATACCGCGGCCTCTGGAGGAGATAAACATCAAACCGGCGGTCTTATCCTACCGATTTCCTTACAAGAAGGTCGCAACAATCCGGCTGAACCTGACTGCGGTCTTTCTTCTGCAGATGCACCGGAGACCGCGATGAAACCGGGCGACGTGACCTCATTTATATCTATGCTGCCTCCGCCAAGTGTTCGCTAGAAGGAGATGGCCGACTTCCAGAAGGAGGTCGGCTCGCTGTAGGCGGCTTTGAATGCGGCCACCGAAACCCTGCGGATTAAGGACGAAGAGAAGCTGGTTGCCCAGGTGGCCGCGGAAAAAAGGATCCAAGAGTTGCAAAACACCCTGGAGCAAGAGACCACAAGGTTGCAAACTGCGCTTGAGCTGGAGACTGCGAGATCGAAGACCGCGATGGAACAAGAGACGGCCAGGCTCCAGACCGCGATGGAAGAAGAAACCGCCAGGCTGCAGACCGCGATGAGGGAAGAGACCGCCAGGGTGCAGACCGCGATGAAGGAAGAGACCGCCAGGCTGCAGATCGCGATGGAAGCCGCTGAGGCGAAGATTGCTGAGATGCAGGCTGCCTTGGAGCAGGAGAAGGCGGAGAAGTACTTGCTGATGACCGCGCGGCTGGAAGGAGACAGAGAAGAGATCCCACATGCTGAAGGCGGCGAGAACCAGGACCTGCCGGCGGAGACTGGCGGAGAACATCGGCCTGCACTACCAACTTCTGGAGAGTTGTCGGGAACTAGCCGCCCGGCCTCTGGCGAGACATCGTATCCGCCGGTGGCCGCGGCGCCTAACCAGGTCGCAGCTCCAAGCAGTCTGGGGGTCCAGGCGATCCCCATGATACCATTTGCGAGAGTAGAGCGCGACACCGCGCGAGTTCATCGGTCTCTGCATGCGCTTCACCATCTGGTTAGCCAGGTGTACGTTGCGATTGTGCAGACCGGTGAGCAGGTCGCGCACATAGGAAGAGACAGGCCGGAAGACGACAAACGATCCTGAGCGACTTGAGGCATTAAGCCGCGCAGACATTCGTATATTATGTTGTAATATATATTTTTTTCTCTGGATGTTGGACAATTTGATTGCTGTAAACTGTTGTATTTTATTATGATGCGAACTGAATGCGGCTTATGCGGCTTGAATTTATAATCCACATGTCTGCTGCTTTGTTCTGAGAAATTTAAAGTTTAGGGAAGTAGCCGCACGGTCTGGCGAACAGATCGCCGGCTTGAACACTTCATATCCACATGATTCGCCATAGAATTTTTCTAAGTGCAGGGATATAGCCGTGCGGACTGACGGACTAAACGGCGGCTTGGTCATTAAGCTGATTGTACTTCCAGCGGGCTTAGGCCGCGCGGCGTGATGACTAGCCGCGATTTGACGTTGGGCACTGTAGCTTCACGGATTTTCTATAAATAGAGCAGACCCCGAAGATTTCGTCACAAATCAAGAAGGATGCGGGCTAAGTCCAAGTCGTTGCGGTCTGACAAGGCCACTGCGGTTAGGACAGACGCGGCCTCCGCTTTCCACTCTGCAGATCATAAAGAATGCCGGCTTACAAAAGCCGAGCTGGATGAATTTGTCGAGAAACATATGCAGGGAAGTCCGCCGGTCGCGCGGCTTCCATGACAGGATGAGCGGATTAACTCCTCCAACGCAAACCAGATCGCGGTCCCCATCGACCACTTCGACTGCGGCTTTAGCTTCCCGGTCATGCTAGAGGCCGTAGCGGTCTTCGACCACTACGGAGTTGTGCCCGGACAACTTCCCCCAAACTCGATAGCCGCCATATACAGCTTCATCTCCTATCTGAGGTCGGAAAGAGTCTGCTTCTCTATGAGACTCTTCCGAGAATGCTTCTCAGTGCGGTCTATCGCGGACTCCAGGACAAAGATCTTCCGGGGGCACCTCTACTTCAGCTGCAGAGGGCTGAAGATAGTCAACTTGGCGAACAAGATCGCGAACTGGCCGGAGCGGTTTCTAATCTTCGAGGGAAACCTGGGGTTGCTGCCAGTCGACCCCCAAATCCGAGAAGAGGCCACCTTTGGCAGCAGCGGCTTGGACGGCATGGAGAAGGAGATCTACAACTTCTTCAAATGCGAGCGGCTTGATGTAAACCACTACATCCCGCTGTTGCCGTCTTTAGTTGGAATTGAGGCGGAAGACAGTAAGCTCCAAACCGGCTGAACTGCAATCTTAGCCGCACGGCCTGAAAAACTAACATTGCCTCTATCTTTGCAGCTGCTGTGGCGGTCCCGCTGAACAAGCCGCAGACTCCGGGCGGCTTGACCCTCACTCAAAGAGAGAAGAGATCGAAGCGGGCCAAGCCGGCGCGAGTTGCGGAGGAGGAGGAGTCGGACTCCTCTGGAGAGTTCATGCTGCAAGGAACTGGCAGCAGCCTGAAGGATGTCCACGGCGATCCGGCCTTGCGTTGGAGTCCGGATGGCAAGTCGGGGAAGAAGTCGGCGAGGTGGTGGGAGACGCCGTGGAAGAGGTAGGCCAGGGAAGCCGGAGTGCTCGCACATCGCCTGAGTCCGGCGGCCAAGAATCAGAGACCACGCGGCCAGACTCGACAACTTCTGGCGGTTCAGGGAGCTCCGCAACTAGCAGCGGGTAATCTCTATCATCCGTCGACATTGGCGATGGCAGTGATTTGGACTCTCCTACGACTAAGAAGCTCAAACCGGGCGATTAGAAAATCTATAACTTGTTTGTTTGTATTTTGAACTTTTTTGGAAATCGGCGGTATTGTTTTTTTAACCGCGCGATTAATACTTTGTAGTATTTAATGAAATAGAAATGAAGGCAATTTACCTTTCTCTTTACTATATTTCACTTTTCTTACTTGATTAAGTCCGCGCGGTCTTAGTATAGCTTCCGATTTAAAATATAAGTATGTAAACCGGATGAGTTTGCGCTGCGACTTCAACAAAGTTATCCGCAAGAGAGAGATATTTCCCTGCGGTTTATACCGGAATGCACGTCGACAATAAGCCGAGCGGCTAACAATTTAAACCGCAATTTTCCTTAATGAATTACTCAACGTTATCTGCTGGAAGAGCTGAATTTTCGCGGCTTGCTCATACATAAACCGTGACCTCTAAGTCGCGCGGCCACCTGTCGCAGTCGGCAAATATCCATAACATTGAAGTATTAGATTGCGGCTAGGGAGAACTCTGAAACGAATTGCACATTTGATTAAAGGAACAGGAATAGAGAAACAAGCTTCGGCTTCCGATAATACAGGCCGATATAGGCATATGGAAGCCGAGAATTTTTGTGACGACAGTTCGCTAATTAGCTAATATAATTAATACCATAGAAGTCGGCAGGTCAAAGCCAGGAATTAAGTGCCAGAAGCAGGTCGGCCGACTTCCTTTCCATATGAATAACAAACCGGCAATTGATATATTTAAGCCAAATAAGATACTGAATAGCGGATAGGCGGACGTAAGTCGGCCGAGTTCCCCAATATATTAATAATAATCCGGCGGGTAGGCAATTAACTTAAGCCAGAATATGAAACCGGGCGGCTTGTGTAAATAATTATACAACCTGCACAGGCCGCTTAGTAAAACCGCGAGTTAGCGGATAGGCTCGTGTTGTCCTGCAAAAATTGGTGAAGATATGCACTTATGTGTCAATGTGGGCAGGTGCGCACGGCATTGCTTTCCACACAAAGAACACATAAGCGGGACCAAAATTCTTAAAATCCATGACCGATGTCAAGCGGGACAAGTACGCAACGTCTGTGAATGAAGTCAAGCGGGACAAGTACGCAATGTCTGCGACGATGGTCAAGCGGGACAAGTACGTAATGTCTGCGACTGAAGTCAAGCGGGACGGGTACGCAATGTCTGCGATTGAAGGCCAAGTGGAAAACCCACTACACATCTGCGACTGAAGTCAAGCGGGATGTGGAGGGCTTAAGAATTCGAAAGGGGCTCTTGCCCCTACATGCATGCATATTGGCATAAAAAGTAAAGCTAAAAATAAGCTTCAAATGAAAAAATAACATTTGCATGATGTTAAGGAAGTGGCAAAGGATATATATCTGTAGTTTTAGCATGCCTCATTAATACCGATTGTGAAGGGGACGTTATATACTATTCTGAACATAAGAACTTTTCATTATAGAAAGAAAGAGGAATCACTGCTTGATCCATTGAGCAAGAAATGGAAGATTGCCTTAGAGAGTCACTAAATGACATATTCTTTTAGCTTCCCAGCTCTTACAAGTTGATTAGCCAATTCCCTGAGAGCTATGCAATCTTCTGCTAGATGACCAATATCTTTATGATACTTGCAAAAAAGCTGCTCGTGTCGATACTTGATTTTTGATTTCATACGCCGAGGCTTCTTGAACTCAGGCATTCCCTGAATGAATATCAAAAGATCTTCCATAGGAATTTTGAACTTAACATACTTACCTGAACATTTTTCACATTTTGGAGTTTTGTCCTGGAGAAAATGAGGAGACTTGCAATATTCAACTTGCAAAACATCTTGTGAGGAAATAGATTGCTGTTGACCAGAAGTCCCTTGAGATTGTTTAGCCATTTGATTCAGAAACGAAACATAACCTTTATTTGCCTCTTCGCCTATTATGAATGTATTAACTTTATCAATAAGATCTTCGTAGCTTTTGGGATACTTTGTGGCGAGCTTGAATTTCAATGGGACTTCTTGAAGTGCATTTATGAAAGCATGCAAGTAATAGTCTTGATGGACGCTACAAATATCTAAAACCTCCTTTTGAAACCGATCAACAAAATCTGGATTAGACTCGTCAATTCCTTGCTTGATCCGGAAGAGAGCTCCAACGTCTCTTTTCCGCTTCCTGTAAATAGTGAATCTAGAAATAAATTGACTTCGAAGATCCTTAAAGCTAGTTACTGATCGAGGTGGGAGGCTATAAAACCATTCTCTTGCAACATTGCCAAAAGATATAATGAAGAGTTTGCATTTTACTCCATTTGACACTTTTCTCAGTGAAATAGCTGATTCAAAAGCTTGCAAATGAGAAAACGGATCATCACATCCGGAATACTCCAGGAGACGCGGTACTCTGAAGTCATCGGAGACAGTATCCCACTGAATTCGATTAATGAATGGAGAAGGGGCCTCTTCTTCGTCCTCACAAAGAGGTTCATTTGCAACAGATTCTAATCCACGCTCAACACTGTTTGCAAAAATTTCTTTATGAGTGTCCACAAACTCACTATCCAAATACGAGCAATCCTGCACTTCTGAGAGATCTGTAATAACTGAGATGCGGCTTGATTTATCATGACCCTTTGCAGGATTCATCCTGAAAAGAAAGAATAGCCGAACGTTTTCAAGAGACCGCAGAACAGCGGAGGCTTAACGTGGAGGCTAGACGATTCTACAAACTGATAATAAGAGGACCGGCTTAAAAGAGAACGGATAGAATGCCAGGTTCTACAGTGCGGGAGGCGGGCTAAAAGCCTTAGCCGTCGAAGTCGCGGCTTGCTCGACAGGCCGCCGAACTCTAGAGGATAGAGCGGTCTGGGTACCTAGACCGCTGATTTCATCGATTAGTCGAGATCTGAAGGTCGCGTGTTAACTGTTGATGCACGAAAACGGACAGGGAGTCCGGCACCACCAGCTAACGGTTCGAACACCGGGGAATAAGGAAGGAAAGGAGGAGACTGTGGACTAATCAGTTACTAGCGGTCGCGGCTCAAGGGCAGAAAAGAGGTGGGGCCGCTGGCAGCGGCAACAGCAGAGTTCGCCCGCCGCGGCTTAAATGCCACTCTTGCGGCGGGCTTTCCTTTACTTAAAAATGAGAAACAGTTACAAGAAGTAAAAGAGGATGCCGGCCGGACTACAAGCCACAAGACACTAGACTTGAGACCGCAGCTCTTAACAGGCGAGCTCCTGGGTACAAGTCAGCGTGTCTTGGGGAGTGCACCCACCCCCTATTTATAGGCTCGGGGGCCTGCCCAAACGGGCAGGGCTAAAATTACCGGCTGCCCGGGGTACAGGAGAACCGGGCAGAGGTGAGGGGAAGCAAAAGAGAAAGAAACAAGAAAGGAGGGAAGCCGCGCGGCCTGGTGGATTCCTTCCGGCGAGCTGACGGCTGGGCCCTTGGGCCTTGTCGCTGAGCAGGGTCGGCGTTGGCAGCGGCCTGACATGGAGACCGCCCGGCTTGGGAGGCTTGGCGGCTTGAATAAGCAGACCGCCCGGTCTGGAAAACTGCGCGGGCAGGTCGCGGATTCCGGGCTTATCAAACATAATTCACCACAGGTCTAGGCTCGCACGGCCAAACACCCCGTGCACTCAGGGCACATTATCGGTGAATCCGGTCAATTTCGTGGCTTCACCACCATCCCAGGGATGGAAACATCGTGAGCATTTTAGTCTTTCTGACCACAGTCTAAGACTCCCGACTATGCCAATGGCCAGTCCCACTTTTGAGTCTCTAGCACCGAACCACATAGCCCAGGTCTGATTTCACTTTCCCGTTTCTCACTCCGCATAGTAACTTGAAGACGTACGCACGGGCCAAGCTTCTCTCGGATCCCAAAAAATTTCCAAACATAACATAACCCAGTTATTTCAAGGCTGGCTCCCCGGCCGCCAAGTTAGCAGAACTACGTTTCCCCTCAGTTTTTTGAGTGCGCCTTGGAGTTAATCCCCAAGGATCCCCGCTGCAATCTACCGTGTAGAAACCCGAAAACACAAAGCATGGAGTCTTCTCCAGCAAATCATATAATATGCAACATCACCGATCCAGACCAACACGTCCGTACTTCGGTTCCGGACTCTATATACAACACAAAGGGGACTATTCACGTCATCCTTAAGGAACACCGTACACTCACCGCACACTCGCGGGAGTGGGTTTCCTTATGCAAAAGTACCCTTGCAGTTCACTTTTGCTCCAGGGTAATCTATCCGAATGGAAAGCTTCGCAATGGATTTTCCTCCTCGGACCTGGTCTCGGTTCTCGATTCGGTGCTCTGATGCTCCGCCAGTGGCCGGAATCCTCTTCCTTCCTCCTTGTTCTCTCCTCTCTCTAACTCCTTAGAAAGAGAAAGCTTAAGAGAAAAATGAGGAATTAATCCTCAATTCCCGGCAATAACAAAGCAGGACCACACCTGGGCCGTCATATCTTATTTAAAGAAAACGAACGGCTCAGATCCGCCCAAAATAAGTTAATCATGGGCCAAACACGGCCTTGTGAAAGAGGAAACTAGATCTGATATACTCTAGAGGGGGGGTGAATAGAGTATATGGTGCTTTTTAAAACACAAAGAAAAACTTTTGCAAAGCTTTACAACAATTGTTGTAATGAGTGTAAGCAGGGAAGCAGAAGTAAAACTAATCACAAAACTAAGCTATGCAGAAACTAAGCACAAGGAAATCTAGGCCAGAAACAAAAAGAAAACATGCAGAACCAGATGACACAAGGAAATATAGTGGTTCCCCAACTTGGGTACATCCACTCTTCTACCACCCTAGGTAGGAATCCACTGCAGGATGAGTTGATCAGGTGTCCTGGGCACTGATGAGCTTTTGATAAGGTGCTCAAAAACCAAAACAGATTTTTTGATCAGGTGTCTTGCCACCAATGAGCTTTTGACAAGGTGCTCAAAAACCAGTTTCAAACTTTTGAAGGGAGTTTGAAAAACCCTTACAGAGAGGGGGTTGAGAGAGTTATGGCAGTCTTCTCTTTTCTCAATCAACAGAGAAGACTAAGTGGATTGATATCAAAACTCCCCCTGAGTCCTTGATCTTCAGGAAGATGAGCTTTTCTGAGGGTGATAGGCCTTCAAAGATGGATCTCTAGCAAAAGATGATTTCAGCAAGCTGAAATGTTGAGTGTCTGGAGTCTTGAAATGATGTTGGCCTTGAACACTTGAGAGCTAAAGAGATCTGAAGAATGTTTGAAGGTTTGATCTCTTGATGAGTGTTCTTCTGAATTCTTGTTGACAGAATATTTTTCAGAGTCTCTGTATGTTGAGAGGTGTCCTTATTCTTGTCAATCTCTATTCTCTTTTTTTCTTGTCTATCTTCTATCTGATTCAAAAACATTCTCTCTTTTATTCTCTGAGTCTGAATAGGAAATTGCTCTGTCAAAGATAGCCGTTGGTCTGAATTAATTACAGCCTTAATTGCATAATCATGTTCTGAAGGAAAGTCCACTGAATTGTTCCTTGAAAAATCCCTTGAAACTTGCTCCAGAAGTAAATGAAAACGGCTGGCAGATCTTCTGAATTAAATGCAGAATAACTTCTATCTGATTTGAATTTGAATTCTGAAAGATAACTGAAATCGTCGAACTGAGCTCTGCTATCGTCGAGCTGAGCTCAGCGAACTGGAAAATGCAAGCAGCAAAAAAATCGTCGATCTGAGCTCAAAGATCGTCGAACTGAGCTCAGAGATAAGGATCCAGTGCAGAGTCAAAATCGTCGACCTGAGCTCAGCGATCGTCGAATGGAGTTCGATGATATTGAGAAGTAGAGCTCAGCGATCGTCGAACAGAGCTCGACGATATTATGAGGCTTGAGCTCAGCGATCGTCGAATGGAGCTCGACGATCTGGCAAAGTTGAGCTAGACGATCGTCGACCGGAGTTCGACGAAACGTCGTGCTGAGCTCGACGATTTGGACTTGGTCTCCAGAAAAACTTGGATCTTCAGGGCAGCTTCCAATCCTAGCCTTCTAACCCTTAGACTCAATTCTAATTGACCTATTAAGCTATTCATAAGGTCAAAACACAGATTCCTAGAGACATAGTGATCCTGACCCAAATTAGTAATAGGGTGTTCCAACAATCTCCCCCTATTTGGGTTAGGAAAACTATTTACAGACATAGGAAAAACAAACAACATCATACAGTCACAGAAACATAAAAACAATAGCAGCTATACATCACAGAACCATCACAGAGATTTATAAAAGCATGATATCCAGAAGGCAGTCAGAAAAACCAAGAATTATCACCTTACAGAGTTATTCCTTTTCTTTGCCTTTTACCATTTTAATTTCCCTGTTAGGATTTAATGCTTCCTTGTTTGATCTTGTATCATCAGCTGCTCCCAGATATGGTTGTTTAGAAGTCCTTGGAACCACTGCAGCAGGATGCAACTCCATGTACCTGTCTGCATCAAAAAATTTGCTGGAGGCATATCTCTCTAATTCCTTATGTCTTTGTTCTGACATAGTAGATATGTTGGAAGTGTCTAGACCTTTTTCTTTGGCTTTCTTGATTTGATCTAAAGCAGCCAGCTCTTTCATTCTTGCAGTCCAAGCCATAGGATTTTTCTCAGGATCCTCAAATGGAACAGGTGGCTCATACCTGTTGGAAGTAGTATCTTGAGGAGTCCTGGCAGTCACAGTATCTTTGAGCTTGTAGGGAAAAGGACCAGAAGATGTGTCAGATGGAACATGTCCTCCCCTAGAGTAAGGGTGCTGCCTGGAGTGTCCTTTAGAGTAAACCTGAGTCTCTCTTTGGTTTCCCCTATATCCTCCCCTTATAGAGTAAGAGCCCCTAGAATGGCTTTCCCTTTGATATGTTCTTGCATGAGGTTGGTAGGGAGCCTGGCTTCTAGCAGGGCCTGAACTTGCAGAGCTGCCACCTGCACCTGCATCAGGTGGAGGTGGTGGAGGAGGATAAGGGTGCTTGAACTGAGAGGAACCTTTCTCATATTTCCTCTTCTTCTTCATAGCCTTCAACTGGTTCTTAGAGAACTGCATCCAATGCTCAGTGATTGGGCAGTTATGCAGAATATAGTAGGGAACATCATTGTCATCTCTAACCTTGGCAGGAGGAACTCTTTTCAAAGCCTTGCTTCTTGCTTTCCTTTTTTTTGCAATTGTGGCAGATGAGTCATCAGAAGCAGTGTCATAATCCTCAGATTCAGAACTTTGTGCATCATACAAGGCATCAATCCTTTTCATCAAATTTTCTTTCAGTTGAGCAGCAGCTGATGGGGCAGAAGATACAGAAGCAGGAGGAGCAACAGAAGAAGCAGATATAACTATAGGTACTGGAGCAGCAGAAGAAACAACAGTGATTACTTCAGGAATGAGGGCAGCAGCAGCTTCAGAAACAACAACTTCTACAGCAGGCTCAAAAGCAACAGCCTCTGTCATCAGAAAATCCTGTGAAATGGCCTCAACAGCAGCAGTTGGAACATTGTCTTCAGCAGCAGCAGCAGCAGTAACATCATCAGAAGCAGCAGTTACTGACAGAATAAAATCAGAAATGATTCTGGGGTCACAGCAAGAGAAGGGCACCAGGGCCTTGGACAGATCTTCAGAGGGCTGGACAGCAGAGGGCTCTGGGAGGCAGCAGAAGTATGCAGTATCAAAGGTAGATAGTAGAGACCTTAGGTCTAATTCTAGTACTGGTGTAGCAGCAGCAGCAGAAGCAGACACAGAACCAGCAGCAGTAGCAGCAGAAACAACAGCAGGGGCAGAGGCAGCAGCAACAGCAGCATGAAGGCTGGCTTCATAGGGCATCTCTCCCTGCCTGGATGCAGATACCTGTGCATCAAGGCACACTGCTTGTGGGGCTGCTAGAGGAGGAAGGAAGGAGGAAAGCCTGGCAGAGAGAGCTGCCACTGACTGTTGTAGAGGAGCTAAAGAGGCCTCCATGAGAAGAGAGAGCCTGGGTGCAA
The DNA here is from genome assembly GCA_039583875.1 of Platanthera guangdongensis. Taxonomy (NCBI): domain Eukaryota; kingdom Viridiplantae; phylum Streptophyta; class Magnoliopsida; order Asparagales; family Orchidaceae; genus Platanthera; species Platanthera guangdongensis. The sequence continues at coordinate 78,455,323 of CM077156.1, read as the reverse complement.
GGAGCTCATACAACTGGTCAGCAAGGGCTGGGAGATCTACATGCTCAATGAGAGGAGCAGAGGTAGAGGGTACAGGGATGGCTGATGGAGCTGGAGGAGGAGGGCTGAAGGGTGGAATGAATGGTTCAGGAGAGGGAATGGTAGAGATGGAGGATAGAGGGATGGATATGGAGGGAGTGAAGGTGGGTTGATCAATAATGTGGTGGAGAAGGTCTTGGAAAGATGTGGAGGAGGATGGCAATTCTGGAGGAGAGGAGGGGGAATCATCCATGTAGGATTCATCCAGGAGAGTGAAGGATGGAAGGGATGGGGATGAGGTGACATCTGGTGGGGGATAGGAGAAAAGGGGGTGGAAGTGGTCTGCTGGTGGAGATGAAATGGTTGCTGGAGATGGAATAGAAGTTGGAGATGGGCTGGAGATGGTAATTGTGGATGGAGCTTGAGTGGTGGATGGAATTGGTAGGGTTGGGCTTGGAGGAGGAGAAGCAGCAGCACTAGCAGCAGGCAGGTCCTCTGCAGGGGCAGAGGCCTGGGGTGGAGTGACTCTTAGAGTCCTGGTGCCTGAAGGGGCAGAAGAAGAGGGCCTGCTGGGCTTGGAGATATGCCTGTCCCATTTCCCAAAAAGGGCACAGGTGAGTCTCTTGGAGGCATTGATGTGCACTCCAGAGGAGATTAGCAGAGAAGGGCACTGGGCCTGAAGGAAGACTCCCAGTATTCTTCCATAATTCACAAATGTTTTGTTTATCTTTTTCTTCAACAAATCAAAAAAGACTTCTCCCCAGTTCAAGCTTTTTCTATCCACCAGAGCTCCCATGAGGCAGAGCTAATATCTGGAGATGGTGTCATGAGCAGAATGTTTGGCCAAGAGAACCTTGCCTACTACATCAGCCAGAAACCTGTATTCCACTGACAGGTTCCTCTTAAACAACTTGCTAGGGTTCCCCTCAGGATGACCCATCCTGGCAAGTACATCTGAGAATTCTTCTCCAGAAAGGTCAGCAGAATCTTCACCATTCCTTAAACCAAAAACCTCTGTCAATACTGTTGGGGTCAGAGGTACCTGGGTGCCACCAATAGAACCAACTATGGTATTGTTGTCAAGGTTGTGTGCTGTATATACCCATTCTTTGATTTCATCTGAGGCAAGTTTGATTCTGGTAGTCATAAGGGCAGATAAGTGCTGATCTTTGAACAAACTGAGAATGTCCTGAAAGACTTGATCGGTTGTGTTGAAGGAGTCTAGATCAATATCAAAACCCGCATCAAATTTCATTGCGGCTAGCACAGCAACTGAAACGGCCATTGTACCTGCAAAAAGCAAAAGACAAAACGACCAAGTGTAGAACTGTTTGGAGGGAAGAAAATTCTGCAGAGAAATTGAAAGCGCAGGAGAGAACGGCGGCGAAAAAAGAGTTTTATATTAGGGTTCGACGCAGAAAAGGAAAGATCGTTGAACTCAGTTCGACGATCGAGGCTTCTAAAGGAATCTGAAGAGACTCCAAAATCGTCGATCTCCGTTCGACGATCTGGAAAGGCGTCGAGCTCCGTTCGACGATCGTTCAGTGAACAAAATCGTCGAGCGCCGTTCGACGATCGTTGACCAGAGGGGATAGTCCACACTATCAAAGGAGCGCTGAACTCAGTTTGACGATTCAGGAAATCGTCGAACTCCGTTCGACGATCTTTGGGAAAATCGTCGATCGCAGTTCAGAGATCAGAAAACTCTAGACACTAAGAAAAATCAGAAATTTTGCCTAGTCTTGGTCAATTTTTAGCTTTCAAAATCTTGGATATTATTTAAGACTTCCTCCATCTAACATTCCTAACTGATTTAGGAAGAAAGTATGTTTCTTTTCATCCAAAGGCTTGGTGAAAATATCTCCCCTTTGTAAATCAGTTGGGATATATTGTAGTTCAATTTTATTCTTTTCAACATTGTCCCTTAAGAAGTGATGCCTAATCTCTATGTGTTTTGTCCTACTATGGAGGACTGGATTTTGAGCTATGGAGATAGCACTTGTATTGTCACAAAAGATTTTTGACTGCTCTAAGTTGTAACCATAGTCTAGGAGTTGATTTTGAATCCACAGTATTTGTGAACAACAACTGCCTGCAGCCATATATTCAGCTTCAGCAGTTGAAGTTGACACAGATGTTTGTTTCTTGCAAAACCAAGAGACAAGTCTATCACCAAGGAACTGACAAGTTCCACTGGTGCTTTTCCTGTCAATTCTGCATCCAGCATAATCAGCATCAGAGAATCCAGTTAACTCAAATGCTGAATCTTTTGGATACCAGAGACCTAGATTTGGACAACTTTTAACATACCTAAGAATCCTCTTTACTAATGTGAGGTGTGACTCTCTAGGGCTAACTTGGAATCTAGCACATATGCATGTAGCAAACATTATATCTGGTCTACTAGCTGTAAGATACAGTAAAGAGCCAATCATTGCTCTATATGTTGTCTGATCAACAGGTTTCCCATGTTCATCAGCATCCAATACAGCATTGGTAGGCATGGGTGTTTTCATACAAGATGCCTCAGACATGCCAAATTTCTTAACCAGCTCATTAGCATATTTGGTTTGAGAAATAAAGATGCCCTCAGCATGTTGTTTGACTTGCAATCCTAGGAAGAAGGATAGCTCACCCATGCTACTCATCTCAAATTTAGAATGCATTAAGTTAGAAAACCTTCTGCACAATTTTGAGTCAGTAGAACCAAAAATGATATCGTCTACATAGATTTGTACTAGTAGGGTATGGGACTTATGGGTTCTAATGAAAAGAGTTTGGTCTACTCTACCCCTTATAAAACCATTTTCCAAGAGAAAGCATGCTAGGGTCTCATACCATGCTCTAGGAGCTTGCTTGAGACCATATAATGCTTTATTTAATCTAAAAACAAAATCAGGATGAGTTGGAGAGATAAAACCTGGAGGTTGTCTGACATAGACTTCCTCTTTGATGTCTCCATTTAAAAAGGCACTCTTGACATCCATCTGATAAACCTTGAAGCCTTTGTGAGCTGCATAAGCTAAGAATATCCTGATGGCCTCTAATCTTGCAACAGGTGCAAAGGTCTGGTCGTAGTCAATTCCTTCTTCTTGAGAGTATCCTTGGGCAACTAGTCTTGCCTTGTTCCTTATAATTACTCTTTGATCATCCAGTTTGTTTCTGAATACCCATTTTGTTCCAACAATGGAATGATCCTTAGGCTTGGGCACTAGTTCCCATACTTTGTTCCTCTCAAATTGATGCAACTCCTCTTGCATGGCAATGATCCAGTGTGGATCTTGCTCTGCATCTTGAATGGACTGAGGTTCAATTTGAGAAAGGAAGCAGGTGTGCAACAGGTTTTGGTTGACCTGATTTATGGTTTGCACACCAGCTGAGATTTCTCCAATTATCTGGGAAATTGGATGGTCTCGTGATGTTACTAAATCAACAGGGGTGTTGATTGTTCACCAACCTGTGTTGTTGTTTCCTCGTGTGGTACAACAACTGGCTCTTCAGGTTGTGCTTCAATATGTTGAGCATTGCTTTCATCTTCACTGCTTTCATCCTCTTGAGCAACCTGTAGCTTGTTCATATCTTCAACTAGAGAGTGTTCCTGCAAAGGTTCTATGGTAGAAGGGATCTTCTCCTTGAAAGACATGTTAGTTTCATCAAAAGAAATATGAACAGATTCCTCAATTTTCAATGATGATTTATTGTAAACCCTATAGGCCTTGCTGATCATGGAGTATCCCAGAAACACTCCTTCATCAGCTTTGGCTTGAAATTTTGCTAGATGTTTCTTATCATTATTGTGAATATAGCAAATACAACCAAAAATTTTGAAATAGTCAACTTTAGGTTTCTTCCCTTTGAGTAATTCATAGGGAGTCTTTCCCTTCAGTTTATGTATCAGGCTTCTGTTCAGCACATAGTTGGAGGTGTTCACTGCCTCTGCCCAGAAGGATAGAGGTAGATGAGCATCTGACAACAATGTAGTGGCAGATTCAATAAGGGTTCTATTTTTCCTTTCAGCTACCCCATTTTGTTGAGGAGTTCTAGGAGCTGAGAAAGTATGCCTGATCCCTTCACTCTGACAGAACTCTTGCATAAGAAGAGAATCAAACTCTGTCCCATGATCACTTCTGATCAGGGCAATGTGAGTATTGAACTCAATCTTTATACATTTGAGAAACTCTGTCAGACACTTAAAGTTATCAGACTTCTTCCTTAGAAAGAACACCCAAGTGAATCTAGAGAAGTCATCTACAATCACTAAAGTGTAGGATTTCCCTCCTAGGCTTTGTACTGTGATGGGTCCAAATAGATCCATGAGTAACAGATACAATATCCTAGGTGAATCACTCTTATTAAGTGACTTAAAACTGTTTTTAGTTTGCTTGCCTAATTGACAAGCCTTGCAGAGTCCTTCCTTCTTGTAGGGGCCAGAAGGTAGTTCTCTAACAAGGTTGTCCTTGGAGAGTCTAGCAATAGTTCTAAGGTTTAGATGTCCTAATCTCTTATGCCATAAAACATTTGGTCTACAAACTGAGTTGAATAAACAGATATCTATAGTAGTTGAAAGAAAGTCTACTAGGTAGATGTTACCTTTCCTTTTACCTGTCAACACAGTTGTGTTGTCCTCTGACTTGATTTTGCATGAAGTTTTGCTGAAGGTCACCTGGTAGCCTTCATCACATAGTTGACTGATGCTGATTAGGTTGTGCTTCAGTCCTTCCACATATGCTACCTTCTTGAAGGTTACAGAACCAATCTGGACTGCTCCATATCCTTTAGTTTGTCCAAAGTTGGAATCACCAAAGATAACTTTGGGTCCAAGCTTGGCTCTAAAGGAATTGAGGTTGTCCTTGTTCCCTGTCATGTGCTTGGAGCACCCACTATCCAAATACCATTGCTGGTTAGATGTTGGATAGGTCTTCACCTGCACATAAAGCAATTCACTTGTTTTTGACCCAGTTTACCTTGGGCCTAGGTTGATAACCTTTAAATTCAGAAATGAAAGATATCCCTGGCTGACTCTTATATCCTTCAGGATGATATCTCCTTGGAGGTATAATCCATTCAGTATAAGTTTTAAAGGTTTGGGATGAAGAACCCTTAGGATTCAATTTTAACTTACCTTTGAAAAAATTTCCAGATCTCTGACCTCTGTTCGACGATCGTGGAGCTGCGTTCGACGATCGTGGGTCCGATCGTCGAGCTCCGTTCGACGGTCGACTATGGCTGAGGTCAGGTATATGGGATCGTCGAGCAGCGTTCGACGATCTTGGCTGAGATCGTCGATCTGCGTTCGACGATATTTCCTGAGATCGTCGAGCTGCGTTCGGCGATCGTCGATCTTCATTCGGCGATCGTCGATCTCCGTTCGACGATTTGTACTGGACTTTAGTTTTCTGAGGCAGATCAGAATTTTTCCTGGCAACCTCTACAACTCCCTTTCCCTTGTCAGAAATGAACTTGATAGGGGTTGTTAGAACAATAGGTTGGCTAGATGAGGCACCCAAGCCCAGTGTACTGTTAAATCTTGAGTTCACTGTGCTTGTGATGTCCATCAGCTTGATGCTTCTCCCATTGAGAGATTCTTCAAGCTTCTTGGCCTCAGAGAGCTCACTCTTCAGTGAAGCTATCTGTTCCCTATAGTTCTCCAACTCCTGAGAGAGTTTGAGGTTTTCTGATTTTAAAGCATTTTGTTCAGATAATTGATTTCTGAGAGAGATGATCTCTTTCTCAGACTTTAGCAGGTCTAAACATAGTGCTTTAAATTCAAGTTTAAAATCTTCTGAAGTGAAATCAAAAGAGCTGATTACCTGATCTTCTTCAGGTTGAGTTTCTGAGTCTGACTCTGACTCCTCTTCCTCTGAGTTGTGTTGTGAGGCATTGATTGCCATCATGCAGAATTCTTTTTCCTCTGCATCATCCTCATCATCACTTGAGCTGGAAGAGGCCTCTGACTCCTCTTCAGTCTCACTCCAGGATTCAGCAACAAATCCTTTCCTTGTGTGCTTATTTTTGCTGGTGGAAGGTTTGCTACTTCCATGCCTTTTGGAGTCCTTCTCCTTTCTTCTTTCTTTTCTGTCCCTTCTGTCCTTGTTCTTGTTTTCTGGACAGTCAGGAACCATATGCCCTGGTTTCCTGCAACCAAAGCAAATAATGTCTTTGCTATTGCCAATGGACTTGTCATACCTTGGCTTATCCTGCTCCTTGTATGATCTTCTTTTGAAGTCCTTTCTGGCCATCTTATAGAATCTTTTGGCCAACAGGCTGAGAAGTTCATCATTGGCTGTTCCTTTTTCTTCAGGCAAATCCTCAGTTGCCTTGAATGCTATAGTCTTCTCCTTTTTTGTGGCTGGTGAAGCAGCCTTCTGTTCTTCTTCTCTGTTCTTGATGAGTAGCTCATAAGACTTGAGCTTACCCAACAAGGCTTCAGTGGTGATCTCATTCAGGCTTCTGGCATCTTTAATTGGCCAGATTCTTGAATCCCAAGTGCTGGGGAAGCACATTAGGATCTTGTTATTAAGTTCTGTTAGTGAGATCTCTTTGTCTAATGTCCTCAGTTCACTGACAATTAGACTCAGTCTGTTGTACATGTCTCCCACTGACTCAGTTTCTCCCTTCTTGAAGTTCTCATATTGGGAGATGAGATGGGATCTTCTGTCCTTTCTCTCATCAGCTGATCCTGAAACTATTTCTGAGAGCTTGTCCCAGATCTCCTTGGCTGAATTACATTCAGCTACCTTCTGAAAAATGTCATCTGACATTGTCTGAGCTAAAATGTTCATTGCCTTGGCATCAGCTACTTTCCATTTTTTGATGTCAGCATCTGTTCCTAATGGAGGTGGAACAGCATTTGTTCTTGTGCTCTCTGGAGGTCTTGGACACACTGTTAAGACAGAATTAAAAATATCTTCGTCAATAGAATTCATGTAGAGTCTAATCCTTGCTTTCCAAAGTGCAAACTTTGATAGATTGTACACTGGAGGTCTGGTGCTAGCATAATCTTTGTTCTGGGCCATGATTTGTGCAAGCTAAATTTAATACTAGAATACAAAAGAGGGATCTAGTTTGGGATCTTTGGGGTTCAGGTGTTAACCTGTACAACCAAACAGATATGGTATGTTTAACCAACCTGGCTCTGATACCAATTGAAAGAGGAAACTAGATCTGTTATACTCTAGAGGGGGGTGAATAGAGTATATGGTGCTTTTTAAAACACAAAGAAAAACTTTTGCAAAGCTTTACAACAATTGTTGTAATGAGTGTAAGCAGGGAAGCAGAAGTAAAACTAATCACAAAACTAAGCTATGCAGAAACTAAGCACAAGGAAATCTAGGCCAGAAACAAAAAGAAAACATGCAGAACCAGATGACACAAGGAAATATAGTGGTTCCCCAACTTGGGTACATCCACTCTTCTACCACCCTAGGTAGGAATCCACTACAGGATGAGTTGATCAGGTGTCCTGGGCACCGATGAGCTTTTGATAAGGTGCTCAAAAACCAAAACAGATTTTTTGATCAGGTGTCTTGCCACCAATGAGCTTTTGACAAGGTGCTCAAAAACCAGTTTCAAACTTTTGAAGGGAGTTTGAAAAACCCTTTACAGAGAGGGGGTTGAGAGAGTTATGACAGTCTTCTCTTTTCTCAATCAACTGAGAAGACTAAGTGGATTGATATCAAAGCTCCCCCTGAGTCCTTGATCTTCAGGAAGATGAGCTTTTCTGAGGGTGATAGGCCTTCAAAGATTTATCTCCAGCAAAAGATGATTTCAGCAAGCTGAAATGTTGAGTGTCTGGAGTCTTGAAATGATGTTGGCCTTGAACACTTGAGAGCTAAAGAGATCTGAAGAATGTTTGAAGGTTTGATCTCTTGATGAGTGTTCTTCTGAATTCTTGTTGACAAAATATTTTTCAGAGTCTCTGTATGTTGAGAGGTGTCCTTATTCTTGTCAATCTCTATTCTCTTTTTTTCTTGTCTATCTTCTATCTGATTCAAAAACATTCTCTCTTTTATTCTCTGAGTCTGAATAGGAAATTGCTCTGTCAAAGATAGCCGTTGGTCTGAATTAATTACAGCCTTAATTGCATAATCATGTTCTGAAGGAAAGTCCACTGAATTGTTCCTTGAAAAATCCCTTGAAACTTGCTCCAGAAGTAAATGAAAACGGCTGGCAGATCTTCTGAATTAAATGCAGAATAACTTCTATCTGATTTGAATTTGAATTCTGAAAGATAACTGAAATCGTCGAACTGAGCTCTGCTATCGTCGAGCTGAGCTCAGCGAACTGGAAAATGCAAGCAGCAAAGAAATCGTCGATCTGAGCTCAAAGATCGTCGAACTGAGCTCAGAGATAAGGATCCAGTGCAGAGTCAAAATCGTCGACCTGAGCTCAGCGATCGTCGAATGGAGTTCGACGATATTGAGAAGTAGAGCTCAGCGATTGTCGAACAGAGCTCGACGATATTATGAGGCTTGAGCTCAGCGATCGTCGAATGGAGCTCGACGATCTGGCAAAGTTGAGCTAGACGATCGTCGACCGGAGTTCGACGAAACATCGTGCTGAGCTCGACGATTTGGACTTGGTCTCCAGAAAAACTTGGATCTTCAGGGCAGCTTCCAATCCTAGCCTTCTAACCCTTAGACTCAATTTTAATTGACCTATTAAGCTATTCATAAGGTCAAAACACAGATTCCTAGAGACATAGTGATCCTGACCCAAATTAGTAATAGGGTGTTCCAACACCTTGCACACGGCCGTGTCCCAGACCGTGTTCCCCGATCCAGGCACGATCATCGAGCATAGAAAAGGACACGGGTAAAGACATGCCCGTGTCTCAACCTGACACACCCATGTCGTGTCCTAACACGCTCGTGACCTAGGGGCGTGACACAGATAACCGCCACGCCAACCATCACGTCCCATGGGAACACGGTTGGTGATAGGGGTATACACACGCCCGTATCACGCTTGACATGCTCGTGTCACTATCGTGTTTCCTGCCGCGTCCTTTTCTAGACACAGTCGGCCAACATAGAGGAAGACGGCCTTGGACACGCCCGTGTCCCAGGCCAAGTACCCCTATTAAGGCACCAAAAATTTCCTTTGGACGCGACCGGTTCAATTATGATTTTCGGGTTGTTACAATTAATAGTTGAGGATACAAGAGGAAGAAATCCAAAATACAATGTTTAGCTCGAGATATGGTTTATACAAGTTGGGTTCATGAGTTTGATGAACCAGTTGTTCGACCCGTACTTAGATGTTTTCGTCATCATTTTCATCGATGATATTTTGGTTTATTCGAAGACAGAAGAAGAGCATGCAGAGCACTTGACCTTAGTTTTGAAGAAAGCTAAAAGTGCATGCCTTGTTTGACAAGTTCAGCAAATCCGAATTTTGGCTCTGAGAAGTAGCCTTCTTGGGCCATATGATTAGTGGAGCTAGACAAGACATGGACCCGGCCAAGGTGCGTGCCATGAAGGAATGGTTACCATTGGTGTCGGCGGCCAATGTACGAAGCTTCATTGGACTTGCTGGGTATTATCGCAAGTTCATGAAAGGATTCTCGAAGATAGCCCTTCCCCTCATTGCTTTAACGAAGAAAGGTGTGCCATATGAGTGGACACCCCAATGTGAGGCTGTATTTCAAGAGTTTAAAGATAGACTTATTACCGCACCCATCCTAGCTCTTCCATCAGGGAAAGAGGGATTTCAAGTTTACACTGATGCCTCCTATCAAGTGATGGGAGCTGTGTTGATGCATCACGGGCATGTAATCGCTTAGGCTTCAAGGTAGTTGAAGAAGTATGAAGTTAATTACCCAGTGCATGATTTAGATTTGGGAGTAGTGGTGTTCGCCATAAAGGTTTCGAGTCACTACTTATATGGCGTCCACTACGAGATCTTTTCGGATAACGAGAATTTGAAGTATGTTCACACTCAAAAAGTGCGAAACTTTAGGCAGCAGTGGTGGTTAGAAATTTTGTGTGATTTTGAATTTACATTGAACTACCATCCTAGGAAAGCATACTCTATAGCTGATGCATTTAGCAGAAAAGTACCAGAGTAAAGCGCTGAGTCTCGGTTGATGAGTATGGAATTAACTCGAGTGCTTGTGGAGATGGAGATCACGTTGGTGTGTAAGGATTATCCCGAGATGTATACAGAATATCTAGATGCCATGAGCATTGTCTGTGACATTGACGATCGAAATTGGGCAGAGCATGGGAAGGATGCTGCCCTAGACCTTGTGATTAAAGCTATTGAGGATGGATCTACTGAAGAGTATACAATGAAGGACGACCTCGTTCATTTTTGATGCAGGCTCTATATTCCCAATGATAGTGAAATCTAGGAAGACATCTTGAGAGAGGTACATTATTCTAAGTATTCGGTGCATCCTGGGATTTCGAAGATTTATAGTGACTTCTGAAAGACCATGTTATGGCCAGGAATGAAGAGTGTTGCTAAGTACTATGTTACACACTGTAAGGCTTGACAGAAGGTGAAGGAGGAGTGCAAGAGCCCTGGAGGATTGTTACACTCGATACTCATTCCAGAGTTATAGTTTGAGGATATCTTCATGGATTTTGTTCACGGCCATCCCCGATCACGATCGGGGAATGACTATGTTTGGGTAATTGTGGATCGCTTGACGAAGGTTGCCATATTCATGAAAGTGCAGCTAGATCTGATATACTCTAGAGGGGGGTGTATAGAGTATGGTGCTTAAAAACTTTTTACAACAATTGTTGTAATCTGAGTGAACAGGGAAGCAAATATTTAATCTAATCAGAGAGTAGCCTACAAAATAAAGTAATCACAAATCCTAACTAATCACAAAACAATCATAGCCAGAAACAAAAATAAAGACAAGCAAGCCAGAAGACACAAGGAACTATAGTGGTTCCCCTAAACTTGGGTACATCCACTCTTCTACCATCCTAGGTAGGAATCCACTACAGGATGAGTTGATCAGGTGTCCTGGGCACCAATGAGCTTTTGATAAGGCGCTCAAAAACCAAATCAGATTTTTTGATCAGGTGTCTTGCCACCAAGGAGCTTTTCACAAGGTGCTCAAAAACCAAGCTCAAAATTTTGGAGGGAGTTTGAAAACTCCTTTACAGAGATGGGGATGAGAGAATGATGGAAGTCTTGTCTTTATCAAAGCAGCTGAGAAGACTATGTGGATTTGATGTTGTCAAAGCTCCCCCTGAGTTCTTGAGATGTTCAGGAAATGAAGCTTTGCTTTATGGTGATAGGCCTTCAGAAGTTGATCTCCAGCAAATGATAATTTCAGCAACAGCTGAAATGTTAGGTGTCTGGAGTCTTTGAAAGATGTTGGCCTTGAACACTTGAATCAAAGGGGATCTGAAGATTTCAGATTTGTTGGTCTCCTTTGGTGTATGTTCTTGTATGAATTCTTTTTGCTCTTTCTCTAGTGAACAGTTTATGTTGAGAAAGATGTTGTTCCAGAGAATATTGTTTCTTGTTCTTCTTGTCTGTGTTGTGTCACTGATTGGTAGAGAGATTCAAAAATCATGAGTTTTATTCTCTGGTTCTCAATAGAAAATCATCCTCTATCAAGAATAGCTGTTGGCCTGTCATTAATTGCATCCTTAATTGCAAATGTCTTCTGGGGGAAAGTCCAAAGAAACATTCCTTGATAATCCATTGAAATTTGGTCCAGAATAAATGAAAACGGCTAGAAAATCTTCTGAATTAATTGCTGAATAACTCCTTAACTGTTCTGAATTTGAATCTTGAAAAATCATTGAAGTCTTCAGAAAAATGTCGAACTGAGCTCTGCTATCGTCGAACTGAGCTCAGCGATTTGGACTTAGACAGCAATAGAGATCGTCGATCTGAGCTCAACTATCATCGAACTGAGCTCAGAGATTGAGAATCACTACTGAGTCAAGATCGTCGAACTGAGCTCGAAGATCGTCGAATGGAGTTCGACGATTTGTTGAAGTTGAGCTCAGCGCTCGTCTAATGGAGTTCGACGATCTGTCGAAGTTGAGCTAGACGATCGTTGATTGGAGTTCGACGATTCGTCGTACTGAGCTCGATGATATGACTTAGTCTTCAAACTGAAAATCCTTGGTCCTGAGGGCAGCTTCCAAACCTAAGTACTAACCCTTAGACTCAATTCTAATTGACCTTTAGATCTATATAGGAGGTCAAAAATAGGTTTCCTAAAGACATAGTGATCCTGACCCAAATTAGTAATAGGGTGTTCCAACAATCTCCTTCTATTTGGGTTAGGATTATTATTTACAGAACTTGGAAAAATTAAATAACAGCATACAAAGAAATAAAACAGAAAAACAATAAGCAGGACATTACAGAACCACAAATATATATCATCCCAAACAGAGTTCAGAATTCAAAATAATTGTCACCTTACATAGTTATTCTTTCTCCTTGCTCTTTATAAGTTTGATTTCTCTATTTGGATTGAGAGCTTCTTTCTTTGACCTTCTGTCATCTGCTGCACCTAAAGAGGATTGTTGTTTGGGCCTGGGAACCACAGCTTCAGGATGCAGCTCCATATATCTATCAGAGGCAAAGAATTTGCTTCAGTGATATCTTTCCAATTCTTTCTTTCTTTGTTCAGACAATGTAGTGATGTTGGAAGAATCTCTGCCTTGCTCTTTAGCTTTCTTAATTTGATCCAGTGCAGCAAGCTCTTTCATCCTGGCAGTCCAAGCAGTTGGGTTGTTTTTAGGATCTTCAAAGGGCACGGGTGGCTCATATCTATTGGATGGATTATCCTGAGGAGCTCTGGAGGAGACTACTTCTTTTAGCTTATAAGGAAAAGGACCTGAAGTTGTGTTTGATGAAGCTTGTCCTTCCCTGGAGTATGGATGTTGCCTTGAATAACCTTTTGAATAAACTTGGAATTCCCTCTGGTTTCCTCTATAACTTCCTCTTCTTGACTGAGAACCTCTGGACTGGCTTCCCCTATGATAAGATCTAGCATGAGGCTGATAGGGGGTTTGGCTTTTAGCATGAGGTTGAGCAGCTGAGCTTCCACCTGCACCTGCATCAGGAGGAGGTGGTGGAGGAGGATGAGAATGATGAAACTGGGAAGGTCCTTTCTCATACTTCCTCTTCTTCCTCATAGCTTTAAGTTGGTTCTTGGAGTATTGCATCTAATGCTCAGTTATGGGGCAGTCATGAAGAATGTAATATGGTATGTCATTATTGTCCTTTACTTTGGCTAGAGGTACTCTTTTCATGGCTTTGCTCCTTGCCTTTCTCCTCCTGGCAATAGTGGCAGAGGAGTCATCAGAATCAGTCCTGAATTCATCACTTTTAGAACTTTGCTCATCATACAAAGCATCAATCTTTTTCATATATTCTTTCTGTAGTTGAGTTGAAGTAGATGAAACAGCAGTGGTTGGAGCAGCAGCAGATACAACAATAGTAGCAATAAAACTTGAAGCAGTAGTAGTAGCAATAGACATAGAAGTTGTAGCAGTAATATCATCAGAAGTTGGGGCAGCAGCAGTTTCATATAACACACTTTCAGATACAACAACATCAGCAACAGCAGGAATAGATATAATAGGTTCAGTAGCATCAATATCATCAGCAATAGCAGCAGGCTCAAATTCATATGCCTCTGTCATATGTATATCATCAAAAACTGGAACAACATTTGTAGCAGCAACAAAAATATCAACAATATACTCAGCAGGAGTAGCAGCAGCATATACTGAATTGATAAAAGAAGTTATAATGCTGGTGTCACAACATGAGAAGGGCACAAGGGCCTTGGAGAGATCCTCTGGGGGCTGGACAACAACTTTCTCTGAAAGACAACTGAAGTAAACTGAATCAAACACTGATAGAAGAGATCTGAGGTCCATTGAATAGACAACAACCTGAGGTGGAACTAGAGCTTGAGGAACAACAGCAGCAGCAACAACAACTGAAGAAACATCAGGCAAGCTAACTTCATAAGGCATCTCCCCCTGCATAGATTCAGATAAGGCTGGATCAAGGCACTGAAAAAGGGATTGCTTGAGGAAATAAGGAGGATAGCCTGGCAGAAAGAGCTGCCACTGACTGATGTAATGGAGCCAAGGAGGTCTCCAATAGAAGAGATAGCCTGGGGGCTAGCAATTCATATAACTGGTCATCTAGGGCTGGAATATCTACTTGCTCAGCATGCAATTGAGCAGAGGTAGAGGATGGAGGTGGAGCAACAGGTGATTGTGATGGAGAGCTAGTGAATGGTAGAAGTGATGGTTGAGGTGTGGGTAAAGTGGAGATGGAGGACAGTGGGATGGAGATAGAGGGTGTGAAGGTGGGTTGATCAATAATTTCTTGCAGAAGTTCCTGGTAAGATGTTGATGAGGAGGGCAGCTCAGGAGGAGATGAGGGTGAATCATCCATGAAGGAATCATCAAGAAAATTGAAGGATGGAATGGTGGATGATGTTTCGATGTCTGGTTGAGGGTAGGAATATAATGGATGGAAGATTTCTTTTGTTATTGGTAGAGTTGGAATTGGAGATGGTATTGATGTTGGAGAAGGGCTGGAGATGATGATAGTGGATGGAGTTTGAATGGTGGATGGAACTGGAGGAGACGGAATTGGAGGAGGAGGAGAGGCAGCAGCAGGCAAGTCATCTACAGGGGCATAGACTTGAGGGGATGTGATTGTTACAGTCCTGGTGCCTGAAGGTGTGCTTGCAGAAGGCCTGCTGGGCTTGATGATCTGCCTGTCCCATTTGCCAAATAGGGCACAAGACAATCTCTTTGAAGCATTAATATGTATCCCAGAAGATACAAGCAGAGTAGGGCATCTGTTTTGCAGAAAGAGCCCAAGGATCCTCCCAAAATTCACAAAATTCTTATTAATTTTCTTTTTAATAAGGTCAAAGAAGACCTCTCCCCAGTTCAACTGTTTCTTGTCCACTATGGCTCCCATTAAGCACAGCTGATACCTAGAAATAGTATCATGTGCTGAGTGCTTGGCCAGCAAAACTTTCCCAACTACATCAGCCAAGAACCTGTATTCCACAGATAGGTTCTTCTTCAGCAACTTGCTAGGGTTAGCATCAGAATGACCCATTCTTGCAAGCAGATCAGCAAATTCCTCTCCAGATAAATTAGCAGAATCCCTTCTAGAGCTTAACTCCAAAACTTCTGTCAGAATAGTTGGAGTCAAGGGTACCTGGGTTCCAGAAATTGAACCAACTATTGTGTTTTGATCCTGGTTGTGGGCAGTGTAGACCCACTCCTTGATCTCATCAGCAGCAAGTTTGATTCTGGTGGTCATAATGGTAGCAAGTTTATGCTCCTTGAAGAGTTCCAAAATATCTTGAAAAACCTGGTCGGTAGTGCTGAAAGACTCCATGTCTATGTCGAATCCAGCATCGAATTTCATTGCGGCGAGAACAGCAACAGAAATGACCATGGTTACCTGCAAAAATCAACAAACAAAATGACCAAGTGTAGAGATGTTTGGAGGGAAAGAGAATTTGTGCAGAGAAATCGAAAGCGCAAAAGGAGAACGACGGCGAAAAATGAATTTTATATTAGGGTTCGACGTAGAAAAGGAAAGATCGTTGAACTCAGTTCGATGATCGGCTCTACTAAAGGAATCTGAAGAGTCTTCAATATCGTCGATCTCCGTTCGACGATATTGGAGAGCGTCGAGCTCCATTCGACGATAGTTCAGAAAACAAAATCGTCGAGCGTCGTTCGATGATCGTTGTCCGGAAGAGATAGTTCAGACTATCTGAGAAGCACTGAACTCAGGTCAACGATTTCGGAAATCGTCGATCTTCGTTCGACGATCTGGGAGAAAATCGTCGAGCGCAGTTTAGAGACCAGAAAAACACTCTAGACACTAAGAAAAATCAAGATGTTTTCCTAGTCTTGGTCAATTTTTAAACTTTTAAAATCTTGGATATTATTTTAGACTTCCTCCATCTAACATTCCTAACTGATTTAGGAAGATGGTGTGTTTCTTTTCATCCAAGGGCTTGGTGAAAATATCTCCCCTTTGTAAATCAGTTGGGATATATTGCAGTTCAATTTTATTCTTCTCAACATTATCCCTTAAAAAGTGATGCCTAATTTCTATGTGTTTTGTCCTACTATGGAGGACTGGATTTTGAGCTATAAAAATAGCACTGGTGTTATCACAAAAGATTTTTGACTTCTCTAAGTTGTAGCCATAGTCTAGGACTTGGTTTTGAATCCACAAGATTTGTGAACAACAACTTCCTGCAGCCATATATTCAGCTTCAGCAGTTGATGTTGACACAGTAGTTTGTTTCTTACAAAACCAAGAGACAAGTCTGTCACCAAGGAACTGACAAGTTCCACTGGTGCTTTTCCTGTCAATTCTACATTCAGCATAATCAGCATCAGAAAATCCAGTTAATTCAAATGCTGAATCTTTTGGATACCAGAGACCTAGATTTGGACAACTTTTAACATACCTGAGAATCCTTTTAACTAGTGTTAGGTGTGACTCTCTAGGGCTTACTTGGAATCTAGCACATATACATGTAGCAAACATTATATCTGGTCTACTAGCTGTAAGGTACAGTAAAGAGCCAATCATTGCTCTATATGTTGTCTGATCAACAGGTTTCCCATGTTCATCAACATCCAATATAGCATTGGTAGGCATGGGTGTTTTCATGCATGATGCTTCAGACATGCCAAATTTCTTGACCAATTCATTTGCATACTTAGTTTTAGAAATAAAGATGCATTCAGCGTATTGTTTGACTTGCAATCCTAGAAAGAAGGATAGCTCACCCATGCTACTCATTTCAAATTTAGAATGCATTACGTTGGAAAAAATTCTACACAAATGTGAATCAGTAGAACCAAAAATAATATCATCTACATAAATCTGTACTAGTAGGGTATGGGACTTATGGGTTCTATTGAAAAGAGTTTGGTCTACTCAACCCCTTATAAATCCATTTTCCAAAAGAAAGCATGCTAGGGTCTCATACCATGCTCTAGGAGCTTGCTTGAGACCATATAATGCTTTGTTCAACTTAAAAACGTAATCAGGATAGGTTGGAGAGTTAAAACCTGGAGGTTGTCTAACATAGACTTCTTCTTTGATGTCTCCATTTAGAAATGCACTTTTGACATCCATCTGATATACCTTGAAGCCTTTATGTGCTGCATAAGCTAAGAAAAATCTGATGGCTTCCAATCTTGCAACTGGTGCAAAAGTCTAGTCATAGTATATGCCTTCTTCTTGAGAGTATCCTTGAGCAACTAGTCTTGCCTTGTTTCTTACAATTACTCCTTGATCATCCAATTTGTTTCTGAACACCCACTTTGTTCCAACAATGGAGTGATCCTTAGGCTTTGGCACTACTTCCCAAACTTTGTTTCTTTTAAATTGATGTAACTCTTCTTGCATTGCAATGTTCCAGTGTGGATCTTGCTCTGCATCTAAAATGGACTGAGGTTCAATTTGAGATAGGAAGCAAGTGTGCAACAGGTTTTGGTTGACCTGATTTCTAGTTTGCACACCAGCTGAGATGTCTCCAATTATTTGGGAAATTGGATGGTCTCTTGATGTTACTAAATCAATAGGGGGTGTTGATTGTTCACCAACCTGTGTTGTTGTTTCCTCTTGTGGTACAACAACTGGCTCTTCAAGTTGTTTTTCATCAATATGTTGAATGCTTTCTTCATCTTCACTGCTTTCCTCTTTTTGAGTAACCCTTAACTTGTTCAAGTCTTCAACAAGAGAATGTTCCTGCAAAGGTTCTGTGGTAGAAGTGTTCTTCTACTTGAAAGACATGTTAGATTCACCAAATGATATATGAACAGATTCCTCAATTTTAAGAGATGATTTATTATAAACCCTATAAGCCTTACTGATCATGGAGTATCCCATAAACACTCCTTCATCAGCTTTAGCTTGAAATTTTGCTAAATATCTCTTGTCATTATTGTGAATATAACAAATACAACCAAAAACTCTAAAATAATCAACTTTAGGTTTCTTCCCTTTTAGTAATTCATAGGGAGTCTTGCCCTTTAGTTTATGTATCAAACTTTTATTCAGCACATAGTTGGAGGTGTTCACTGCCTCTGCCCAAAAGGATAGAGGAAGGTGAGCATCTGACAACAATGTAGTGGAAGATTCAATAAGGGTTCTATTTTTTCTTTCAGCTACCCCATTTTGTTGAGGAGTTCTAGGAGCTGAGAAAGTATGCATGATCCCTTCACTCTGACAGAACTCTTGCATAAGAAGAGAATCAAACTCTGTCCCATGATCACTTCTAGTCAGGGTAATGTGAGTATTGAACTCAATCTGTATACATTTGAGAAACTCTATCAGACACTTAAAGTTATCAGACTTCTTCCTCAGAAAGAACACTCATGTGAATCTAGAGAAGTCATCTACAACTACTAAGGTGTAAGATTTCCCTCCTAGGTTTTGTACTGTAATGGGTCCAAAAATATCCATGTGTAACAGATAAAAGATCCTAGGTGAATCACTCTTATTAAGTGACTTAAAACTATTTTTAGTTTGCTTGCCTAATTGACAAGCCCTGCAGAGTCCTTCCTTCTTGTAGGGGTCAGAAGGTAGTCCTCTAACAAGGTTATCCTTGGATAGCCTAGCAATAGTTCTAAGGTTTAGGTGTCCTAGTCTCTTATGCTATAAAACATTTGGTCTACAGACAGAATTGAACAGGCAAATATCTACATCTGTTGAAAGAAAATCTACTAGATAGATGTTACCTTTCCTTTTACCTGTCAGCATAGTTGTGTTGTCCTCTGACTTGATCTTACATAATGCCTTGCTGAAAGTCACCTGGTAGCCTTCATCACATAGCTGACTGATGTTTATCAAATTGTGCTTCAGTCCTTCCACATAAGCTACCTTCTTGAATGTTACTGTCCCAATTTGGACTATACCATATCCTTTAGTTTGTCCAAAGTTTGAATCACCAAAAATAACTGTGGGTTCAAGCTTGGCTTTAAAGGATGTGATATTGTCCTTATTTTCTGTCATGTGCTTAGAGCACCCACTATCCAAGTACCATTGTTGGTTAGATGTTGGATAGGTCTTCACCTGTACATAAAATAATTCATTTGTTTTTGACCCAGTTTACCTTGGGCCTAGGTTGATAACCTTTAAACTCAGAAATGAAAGACATCCCAGGTTGACTCTTATAACTTTCAGGATGATATCTCCTTGGAGGTATTATCCATTCAGTATAAGGGTTAAAGATTTGGGATGTAGGACCCCTAGGATTGGATTTTGATTTGCCCTTGAAGGAATTTCCAGAGCTCTGATCTCTGTTCGACGATCGTGGAGTTGTGTTCGACGATCTTGGGTCAGATCATCGAGCTCCGTTCGACGGTCGACTATGGCAGAGTTCAGGAATTTGAGATCGTCGACCTGAGTTCGACGATTTTGCCTGAGATCGTCGATCTGCGTTCGGCGATCGTCGAGCTTCGTTCGACAATTTCTGCTGGAACTTAGTTTTCTTGGGCAGATCAGAATTTTTCCTAGCTACCTTTACAACTCCCCTTCCTTTATCAGAAATGAACTTGATTGGGGTTGTTAGGACTATAGGTTGGCTCGATGAAGCACCCAAGCCCAGTGTACTATTAAATCTGGAGTTCACTGTGCTTGTGATGTCCATCAGCTTGATACTTTTCCCATTAAGGGATTCTTCATGCTTCTTGGCCTCTGATAGCTCACCTTTCAGTGAAGCTATCTGCTCCCTACAGCACTCCAACTCCTGAGAGAGTTTGAGGTTTTCTGACTTTAAGGTATTATGTTCAGATAAATGATTTCTGAGAGAGATAATTTCTTTCTCAGATTTTAGCAAGTCTAAACATAATGTTTTAAACTCAGATTTAAAGTCCTCTGAAGTGAAATCAAAAAACCTAATTACCTGGTCTTTTTCAAGTTGAGTCTCTGAATCTGACTCTGAGTCTTCTTCATCTGAATTATATTGTGAGGCATTGATTGTCATCATGCAGAACTCCTTCTCTTCTTGTAACACCTCCCCTGTAATGAATGTATAATATGGGTCCGGCCGGGGCCCCACAACATACGGACGCCACAACTTTAGTATTAAAAGTTGATATAGCTACCCATACTCAAAACTCTTAGCACAACACAGCGGAAACAAAACAGGACTAGAAGTTATCCACCACTAAAGAGTAAAATAAATGGCCTTAAGGCCTAACATCAAGAGTCCAAAAGAAAAAAATAATACATCAATCATGAATGTGCTCAGCACTCCTAGTCTACCTCGGCATGCAAGCCGGACAAAAGAGTCTCAAACAAACATCATCATAAATGTAGTGCTACAAAAGAGGGAAAAACACTTCATGGGGCTTAGGCCTTTTTGGCCGGCGTGCTAGCTCCTGCATGCGATCCTTGCCCTGTAAAAATTATTAGTAACATGGGTCAGCAAAGGCTGACCTCAAACTGTGTAACAACACATCTGATGTAGGGTTATCCGGAAACGGAGATCTCCGCGAAGCTAACGCTCTCCCTACGCACAACACGTCGTAGATCTACCGCACCTACACAGCACCTATCGCCCACAATAATTCCTTGTCACAAAACGCAGCACAAACAACAAAGGATGAATGGTTGACTTTCGAAAACAACGATCGGAAATTTGAGTCGGATTATTCCCCAAGAAAACACAAAGGTTGACACTCCTTTTTGAGAGCAAGACCAAGGCTATAGGCCAAGATCCGCTCAAGCAAATAGGATCCACCTGATCCGGAAATAAAAGCCTTGCAACGGCGATTTCGATTCAAAACTTGCAGCGATTAAATTAAAGATCCGGAGAAAACGATGAGCGAAATCCACCACAACCTAAGAGAAGAAATCACACAAGGGAGGGGAAAGAGATTACCCAACCGGAAAACTTTCACACGAGATAACTATGGGAGAATCACTCTCTCCACGGATCTACCGGCGTCGCACCGAATGGTTTGCAACCTTCTTCCAAGGAGTCGCACCGAAGGAAGCCACGCCAGAGTCGCACCGAATGGGGATGGAGGAGGCAAGGCTTGGCTTCACACCAAAGGGGAGGGGCGGCTATGGACTTCTCCATGGTGGCCGAAATTTCCACAAGGGGGGTTTTTTTAGGTTTCTTTTCCAATTTCTTTAACTCTTCATGATAGCCTCCTTTCAATAGGAGTTACAAATAAGCCTTAGCCCTTCATGATGGAGATTTAATCTCATCCATCCGAATGCCTAATAGGAGTTACAAATAAGCCTTAGCCCTTCATGATGGAGATTTAATCTCATCCATCCGAATGGCTAATTGCACACCAAAACTAAAATAGTTCAAATTGAAAATACAACAACACATGCAATGAATATAAAATTATCACATAAGCATAGGATAATTTTATATTCCAATTATAAAATAGAGTGTACGAAAAGGAAATAAATAAAACTAAGGCGTTGCCGTGGCGGTAGCCATGCGCGGGCGGAGGTTGTAGCGTAGCCGTCCGTTAGCATCATCGTGCCGCCTCACGTCCTTTAGTCGTATGGCCTTAGCAACCGGATCATCAACAGCATCATCAGCATCGTCTTCAACTAGTGGAGGAGGGGCCGCGCCATCAATCCTCCCCCGCTCAAATGCATGCATCTCCGTTGCGTGGTCCAAGCGATAGCGGTGAAGGAGAGCGGCATCCAAACTCTGGAGCTCCGTCTCGAGTACCCAAGAGTCATCCGAAGGGGGCCGATCATGCCAACGGATGAGAAAGCGGTGGGTGTCGCCATCAGCAGTGGTAACAGGCTCAGCATCAAGTATCATCTCTGGAGTGGAGAACGTCCATGGAAACCTGGTGAACATATTAGCAGTAGGCACGAAAGAAGGCAACTTACCATCCGATGATATACCTGTGGGGACCGAAAGAGAGAGATCATCCGTACTACCACTCCCCAACCCATGAGAATTTTTAGTTTGAGAAGAAGACGATAAAGAAATCAACTCTTGTGGTGGTGACACAAACATCGTTAAATCCAAAACATTAAAAATGGGGGAGATACCCCAATCAGCAGGCAAGTCCAAAACGAAAGCGTTGTCACCTAGCTTTTTAATAATCCGAAAAGGGTCGGCGCGCTTTGTTGCTAACTTTTTAACGGTGCCAGTTGGCAAGCGTTCGGGAACCAAACAGACTAAAACTAGATCGCCAATTTTGAAGTCTGATACTCTCCTATGTAAATTAGCATGAGCTTGATAAGAGTCGTATTGCGTAGTCAACGTGTCCCATATACGTGCATGTAAATCATGGATGTGCTGGGCGAAGGATTGTGCAAACTGACTTGCCTTGTACGTTGGGGGCAACGGCACCAAGTCAAGCGGCACAGGAGCCTTATACCCGTGGACAATCTCATTTGGAGACAGACCCGTAGACCGATTCTTGGAATTATTGTAGGCTAATTGGGCATGGGGAAGGAGAAGATCCCAAGTGCTCTTGTGAGCACTCACGAGGCATCGTAACAAATTTCCTAAGCTCCGATTAACCACTTCTGTCTGCCCATCAGTTTGGGGATGATAGGCAGAGGAAAACAATAATTTCATTCCCATTAATATCCAAAGAGTCTTCCAAAAATAACTAGTAAATTTTACGTCCCTATCCGACACAATGGTCTTGGGCACTCCACGGTGACTAACGACTTCTTTAAAATAAAGCTTAGCAACGTGAGACGCATCATTTGTCCTACTACACGGAATAAAATAAGCCATCTTTGAAAACCTATCCACAACTACAAAAATTGAGTCGTGACGGCGTAGGGTAATGGGGAGGCCTAATACAAAATCCATACTAACGTCGACCCAAGGCATGGAAGGAATAGGCAAGGGTGTATATAATCCTACGTTGGTTTTACTACCCTTAGATACCTGGCATGTGCGGCAGCTACTCACTACCTGTCCCACCATAACCTTCAGTTTTGGCCAATAGAATTTGTCTTCGACTAACGTAATGGTCTTATTCAGCTTCAGCAGTTGATGTTGACACAGTAGTTTGTTTCTTACAAAACCAAGAGACAAGTCTGTCACCAAGGAACTGACAAGTTCCACTGGTGCTTTTCCTGTCAATTCTACATTCAGCATAATCAGCATCAGAAAATCTAGTTAATTCAAATGCTGAATCTTTTGGATACCAGAGACCTAGATTTGGACAACTTTTAACATACCTGAGAATCCTTTTAACTAGTGTTAGGTGTGACTCTCTAGGGCTTACTTGGAATCTAGCACATATACATGTAGAAAACATTATATCTGGTCTACTAGCTATAAGGTACAGTAAAGAGCCAATCATTGCTCTATATGTTGTCTGATCAACAGGTTTCCCATGTTCATCAACATCCAATACAGCATTGGTAGGCATGGGTGTTTTCATGCATGATGCTTCAGACATGCCAAATTTCTTGACCAATTCATTTGCATACTTAGTTTGAGAAATAAAGATGCATTCAGCATATTGTTTGACTTGCAATCCTAGAAAGAAGGATAGCTCACCCATGCTACTCATTTCAAATTTAGAATGCATTACGTTGGAAAAAATTCTGCACAAATGTGAATCAGTAGAACCAAAAATAATATCATCTACATAAATCTGTACTAGTAGGGTATGGGACTTATGGGTTCTAATGAAAAGAGTTTGGTCTACTCAACCCCTTATAAATCCATTTTCCAAAAGAAAGCATGCTAGGGTCTCATGCCATGCTCTAGGAGCTTGCTTGAGACCATATAATGCTTTGTTCAACTTAAAAACATAATCAGGATAGGTTGGAGAGTTAAAACCTGGAGGTTGTCTAACATAGACTTCTTCTTTGATGTCTCCATTTAGAAATGCACTTTTGACATCCATCTGATATACCTTGAAGCCTTTATGTGCTGCATAAGCTAAGAAAAATCTGATGGCTTCCAATCTTGCAACTGGTGCAAAAGTCTGGTCATAGTCTATGCCTTCTTCTTGAGAGTATCCTTGAGCAACTAGCCTTGCCTTGTTTCTTACAATTACTCCTTGATCATCCAATTTGTTTTTGAACACCCACTTTGTTCCAACAATGGAGTGATCCTTAGGCTTTGGCACTACTTCCCAAACTTTGTTTCTTTCAAATTGATGTAACTCTTCTTGCATTGCAATGATCCAGTGTGGATCTTGCTCTGCATCTTGAATGGACTGAGGTTCAATTTGAGATAGGAAGCAAGTGTGCAACAGGTTTTGGTTGACCTGATTTCTAGTTTGCACACCAGCTGAGATGTCTCCAATTATTTGGGAAATTGGATGGTCTCTTGATGTTACTAAATCAACAGAGGGTGTTGATTGTCACCAACCTGTGTTGTTGTTTCCTCTTGTGGTACAACAACTGGCTCTTTAAGTTGTTTTTCTTCAATATGTTGAATGCTTTCTTCATCTTCACTGCTTTCCTCTTTTTGAGTAACCCTTAACTTGTTCAAGTCTTCAACAAGAGAATGTTCCTGCAAAGGTTCTATGGTAGAAGTGTTCTTCTACTTGAAAGACATGTTAGATTCATCAAATGATATATGAACAGATTCCTCAATTTTAAGAGATGATTTATTATAAACCCTATAAGCCTTACTGATCATGGAGTATCCCATAAACACTCCTTCATCAGCTTTAGCTTGAAATTTTGCTAAATATCTCTTGTCATTATTGTGAATATAACAAATACAACCAAAAACTCTAAAATAATCAACTTTAGGTTTCTTCCCTTTGAGTAATTCATAGGGAGTCTTGCCCTTTAGTTTATGTATCAAACTTTTATTCAGCACATAGTTGGAGGTGTTCACTGCCTCTGCCCAAAAGGATAGAGGAAGGTGAGCATCTGACAACAATGTAGTGGAAGATTCAATAAGGGTTCTATTTTTCCTTTCAGCTACCCCATTTTGTTGAGGAGTTCTAGGAGTTGAGAAAGTATGCATGATCCCTTCACTCTGACAAAACTCTTGCATAAGAAGAGAATCAAACTCTGTCCCATGATCACTTCTAATCAGGGTAATGTGAGTATTGAACTCAATCTGTATACATTTGAGAAACTCTATCAGACACTTAAAGTTATCAGACTTCTTCCTCAGAAAGAACACCCATGTAAATCTAGAGAAGTCATCTACAACTACTAAGGTGTAAGATTTCCCTCCTAGGCTTTGTACTGTAATGGGTCCAAAAAGATCCATGTGTAACAGATACAAGATCCTAGGTGAATCACTCTTATTAAGTGACTTAAAACTATTTTTAGTTTGCTTGCCTAATTGACAAGCCCTGCAGAGTCCTTCCTTCTTGTAGGGGTCAGAAGGTAGTCCTCTAACAAGGTTGTCCTTGGATAGCCTAGCAATAGTTCTAAGGTTTAGGTGTCCTAGTCTCTTATGCTATAAAACATTTGGTCTACAGACAGAATTGAACAGGCAAATATCTACATCTGTTGAAAGAAAATCTACTAGATAGATGTTACCTTTCCTTTTACCTGTCAGCATAGTTGTGTTGTCCTCTGACTTGATCTTACATAATGCCTTGCTGAAAGTCACCTGGTAGCCTTCATCACATAGCTGACTGATGTTTATCAAATTGTGCTTCAGTCCTTCCACATAAGCTACCTTCTTGAATGTTACTGTCCCAATTTGGACTGTACCATATCCTTTAGTTTGTCGAAAGTTTGAATCACCAAAAATAACTGTGGGTTCAAGCTTGGCTTTAAAGGATGTGAGATTGTCCTTATTTTCTGTCATGTGCTTAGAGCACCCACTATCCAAGTACCATTGTTGGTTAGATGTTGGATAGGTCTTCACCTGTACATAAAATAATTCATTTGTTTTTGACCCAGTTTACCTTGGGCCTAGGTTGATAACCTTTAAACTCAGAAATGAAAGACATCACAGGTTGACTCTTATAACCTTCAGGATGATATCTCCTTGGAGGTATTATCCATTCAGTATAAGGGTTAAAGATTTGGGATGTAGGACCCCTAGGATTGGATTTTGATTTGCCCTTGAAGAAATTTCCAGAGCTCTGATCTCTGTTCGACGATCGTGGAGTTGTGTTCGACGATCTTGGGTCAGATCATCGAGCTCCGTTCGACGGTCGACTATGGCAGAGTTCAGGAATTTGAGATCATCGACCTGAGTTCGACGATTTTGCCTGAGATCGTCGATCTGCGTTCGCCGATCGTCGAGCTTCGTTCGATAATTTCTGCTGGAACTTAGTTTTCTTGGGCAGATCAGAATTTTTCCTAGCTACCTCTACAACTCCCCTTCCTTTATCAGAAATGAACTTGATTGGGGTTGTTAGGACTATAGGTTGGCTCGATGAAGCACCCAAGCCCAGTGTACTATTAAATCTGGAGTTCACTGTACTTGTGATGTCCATCAGCTTGATACTTTTCCCATTAAGGGATTCTTCATGCTTCTTGGCCTCTGATAGCTCACCTTTCAGTGAAGCTATCTGCTCCCTACAGCACTCCAACTCCTGAGAGAGTTTGAGGTTTTCTGACTTTAAGGTATTATGTTCAGATAAATGATTTTTGAGAGAGATAATTTCTTTCTCAGATTTTAGCAAGTCTAAACATAATGTTTTAAACTCAGATTTAAAGTCCTCTGAAGTGAAATCAAAAAAACTAATTACCTGGTCTTCTTCAAGTTGAGTCTCTGAATCTGACTCTGAGTCTTCTTCATCTGAATTATGTTGTGAGGCATTGATTGCCATCATGCAGAACTCCTTCTCTTCTTGTAACACCTCCCCTATATTGAACGTATAATATGGGTCCGGCCGGGGCCCCACAACATACGGACGCCACAGCTTTAGTATTAAAAGTTGATATAGCTACCCATACTCAAAACTCTTAGCACAACACAGCGGAAACAAAACAGGACTAGAAGTTATCCACCACTAAAGAGTAAAACAAATGGCCTTAAGGCCTAACATCAAGAGTCCAAAAGAAAAAAATAATACATCAATCATGAATGTGCTCAGCACTCCTAGTCTACCTCGGCATGTAAGCCGGACAAAAGAGTCTCAAGCAAACATCATCATAAATGTAGTGCTACAAAAGAGGGAAAAACACTTCATGGGGCTTAGGCCTTTTTGGCCGGCGTGCTAGCTCCTGCATGCGATCCTTGCCCTATAAAAATTATTAGTAACGTGGGTCAGCAAAGGCTGACCTCAAACTGTGTAACAACACATCTGATGTAGGGTTATCCGGAAACGGAGATCTTCGCGAAGCTAACGCTCTCCCTACGCACAACATGTCGTAGATCTACCGCACCTACACAGCACCTATCGCCCACAATAATTCCTCGTCACAAAACGCAGCACAAACAACAAAGGAGGAATGGTCGACTCGAAAACAACGATCGGAAATTTGAGTCGGATTATTCCCCAAGAAAACACAAAGGTTGCCACTCCTTTTTGAGAGCAAGACCAAGGCTATAGGCCAAGATCCGCTCAAGCAAATAGGATCCACCCGATCCGGAAATAAAAGCCTTGCAACGGCGATTTCGATTAAAACCTTGCAGCGATTAAATTAAAGATCCGGAGAAAACGATGAGCGAAATCCACCACAACCTAAGAGAAGAAATCACACAAGGGAGGGGAAAGAGATTACCCAACCGGAAAACTTTCAAACGAGATAACTGTGGGAGAATCACTCTCTCCACGGATCTACCGGTGTCGCACCGAATGGTTTGCAACCTTCTTCCAAGGAGTCGCACCGAAGGAAGCCACGCCGGAGTCGCACCGAATGGGGATGGAGGAGGCAAGGATTGACTTCACACCAAAGGGGAGGGGGCGGCTATGGACTTCTCCATGGTTGCCGAAATTTCCACAAGGGGAGTTTTTTTAGGTTTCTTTTCCAATTGCTTTAACTCTTCATGATAGCCTCCTTTAAATAGGAGTTACAAATAAGCCTTAGCCCTTCATGATGGAGATTTAATCTCATCCATCCGAATGCCTAATAGGAGTTACAAATAAGCCTTAGCCCTTCATGATGGAGATTTAATCTCATCCATCCGAATGGCTAATTGCACACCAAAACTGAAATAGTTCAAATTGAAAATACAACAACACATGCAATGAATATAAAATTATCACATAAGCATAAGATAATTTAATATTCCAATTATAAAATAGAGTGTACGAAAAGGAAATAAATAAAACTAAGACGTTGCCGTGGCGGTAGCACAGCGCGGGCGTATGTTGTAGCGTAGCCGTCCGTTAGCGTCATCGTGCCGCCTCACGTCCTTGAGTCGTATGGCCTTAGCAACCGGATCATCAACAGCATCATCAGCATCGTCTTCAACTGGTGGAGGAGGGGCCGCACCATCAATCCTCCCCCGCTCAAATGCATGCATCTCCGTTGCGTGGTCCAAGCGATAGCGGTGAAGGAGAGCGACATCCAAACTCTGGAGCTCCGTCTCGAGTACCCAAGAGTCATCCGAAGGGGGCCGATCATGCCAACGGATGAGAAAGCGGTGGGTGTCGCCATCAGCAGTGGTAACAGGCTCAGCATCAAGTATCATCTCTGGAGTGGAGAATGTCCATGGAAACCTGGTGAACATATTAGCAGTAGGCAGGAAAGAAGGCAACTTACCATCCGATGATATACCTGTGGGGACCGAAAGAGAGAGATCATCCGTACTACCACTCCCCAACCCATGAGAATTTTTAGTTTGAGAAGAAGACGATAAAGAAATCAACTCTTGTGGTGGTGACACAAACATCGTTAAATCCGAAACATTAAAAATGGGGGAGATACCCCAATCAGCAGGCAAGTCCAAAACAAAAGCGTTGTCACCTAGCTTTTTAATAATCCGATAAGGGCCGGCGCGCTTTGTTGCTAACTTTTTAACGGTGCCAGTTGGCAAGCGTTCGGGAACCAAACGGACTAAAACTAGATCGCCAATTTTGAAGTCTGATACTCTCCTATGTAAATTAGCATGAGCTTGATAAGAGTCGTATTGCGTAGTCAAGGTGTCCCATATACGTGCGTGTAAATCATGGATGTGCTGGGCGAAGGATTGTGCAAACTGACTTGCCTTGTACGTTGGGGGCAACGGCACTAAGTCAAGCGGCACAGGAGCCTTATACCCGTGGACAATCTCATTTGGAGACAGACCCGTAGACCGATTCTTGGAATTATTGTAGGCTAATTGGGCATGGGGAAGGAGAAGATCCCAAGTGCTCTTGTGATCACTCACGAGGCATCGTAACAAATTTCCTAAGCTCCGATTAACCACTTCCGTCTGCCCATCAGTTTGGGGATGATAGGCAGAGGAAAACAATAATTTCGTTCCCATTAATATCCAAAGAGTCTTCCAAAAATAACTAGTAAATTTTACGTCCCTATCCGACACTATGGTCTTGGGCACTCCACGGTGACTAACGACTTCTTTAAAATAAAGCTTAGCGACGTGAGACGCATCATTTGTCCTACTGCACGGAATAAAATAAGCCATCTTTGAAAACCTATCCACAACTACAAAAATTGAGTCGTGACGGCGTAGGGTAATGGGGAGGCCTAATACAAAATCCATACTAACGTCGACCCAAGGCATGGAAGGAATAGGCAAGGGTGTATATAATCCTACGTTGGTTTTACTACCCTTAGATACCTGGCATGTGCGGCAGCTACTCACTACCTGTCCCACCATAACCTTCAGTTTTGGCCAATAGAATTTGTCTTCGACTAACGTAATGGTCTTATCTCTACCGAAGTGGCCACTCAACCCTCCGCTATGCAACTCCCATATAATATGTAGTCGTAACGATGACTGCAAAATACATAGCTTCCCGTTCCTAAACAGGTAACCATCCTTGATGACGTATGCAGATATCGTCGTGGGGGAGCTATCCTGGGCAGATAAATAGAAGTCCTGGAAGTCAGGACACGTGGCGTACTCATCCTTAATACGCTCAAAGCCTATAACATGTACTTCCATATAGGTGAGTAAAAGCGTAAGACGACTAAGGGCGTCCGCGACTCGGTTATCAGCTCCCTTAAGGTGCTTGAGATTAAACGTGTAGCCTTGTAAGAAAGATACACACTTAGCGTGTCGTGGGCTGATCTTATGCTGGCCGTTGATGAAACGTAGAGCCTCATGATCGGAGAGGATCACAAACTCCTTGGAGAGGAGATAGTTCCTCCAATGGTGTAGACATCAAACTACAACATAAAATTCTTTATCGTAATTGGAATAGTTCAGCTTAGGGCCGGACAGCTTCTCGCTAAAATAACTAATGGGATGGCCCTCCTGGCTCAAGACACCTCCAATCCCGACCCCAGACGCATCGCATGTGAGCTCAAAGACTTTAGCAAAGTCAGGTAAATGTAAGACAGGTGCCTCCGTCATAAGCTCTTTGATTCGTTCAAAAGCATGGGTGGCGGACTTCGTCCACGTAAACTCTCCCTTCTTCATACAGTCCGTGATAGGCGCCATAATACTACTGAAGTCTCGTATGAAACGATGATAAAACGGGGCTAACCCATGGAAACTAAGCACCTCACGTAGGGTGGTTCGCATGGGCCAGTCCTTAATGACCTGAACCTTCCCCGGATCAACTCGAATACCCTCAGAGCCGACTATATAGCCTAGGAACTCTAACTCCGAGACATAGAAAGTGCATTTCTTAAGGTTAAGAAATAACGTCTCCTTCCGCAGGGTGGAAAGGATCACTCTTATGTGGGAGATGTGCTCGGTAGTAGAGGTGCTATAAACCAGAATATCGTCAAAGTAGACGACAACAAACTTTCCCATAAATGGCTGAAAGACGTGTGTCATCATCCGGGAGAAGGTACTAGGGGCATTGGACAACCCAAAGGGCATCACAAGCCATTCGTACAGACCATCCTTCGACTTAAACGCTGTCTTCCACTCATCGCCCTCTCGTATCCTAATCTGGTGATAGCCACTCCGAAGATCTAATTTGGAGAATACGGTGGCTCCAGACAAGACATCCAACAAATCATCTAGGCGGGGAATGGGGAACCTATACTTGATGGTGATTTTGTTGATAGCCCGGCTATCAACGCACATCCTCCATGTACCATCCTTCTTGGGGGCAAGTAGGGCTGGTACAGCACATGGACTCATACTAGTCCTAATAAAACCTTTCGCTAGCAAGCCCTCGATCTGAGACTGCAACTCTAGGTGAGCCGCGGGGTGGAGTCAATAATGAGGCTGGTTTGGCAAGGAAGACCCCGGGATGAGATCAATCGCATGCTAGATATTCCTAAGCGGGGGTAACGTGGGAGGCAACTCATCCGGGTACACGTCCCTATAATCCTCCAACAGTACCCGTAACTCACTAGGTAGCTCATCCAAAATGCTAGAATCGGGCTTCGCACTTAAGAGGACTAGCAGATACATAATTCCATCAAAGAACGGATCTCTCTCAAACTCTTTCCTACCAACGATATTCAACGTTTTCCATTCTACCGGGATAGTGGTGTCCTTAGCCAAGACTACGGGCTCCTTTGGGATGGTCGGCTTCAAAGTGATGGTTTTGCCATTGAATTTGAACTCATAAGTGTTGGCTCTACCAAAATGTGTAACATCACGGTCGTATAGCCAAGGGCGGCCTAACAACACATGGCAAGCGTCCATCGGAAGGACATCACACCACACCTCATCAATATAGGATTTGAATGAGAGTGGGACCAGGCATCGCTTGGTAACGGGTACAGAGAGCTTGTTGATCCAAGCGACCTGGTATGGGGTCGGGTGTGGTTCCGTGATCAAGGACATACGTGCAACGACGTTCTCAGATACGACATTCACGCAGCTACCACTATCAATAATCAACTTGTAAAGCTTCTCGCCACTCTTAAAAATCAGGGAAAATATGCTCGTCCTCTTCCAATCATCTAATGGACGAGGAGTGGTCAAAATACAACGCATCACCATAAGGGGGTGATCGTCCTCTAAGTCACTAGGGACTCCTTCGGGGTCACTCTCTTCTGCGGCCTCGTATACATAATCGTCAGGGTCGGTAGTTGGCTCTAACAAGGATAGAGTTTTTGTCTTTGTTGGGCATTCATAGGCATAGTGGCCTTGAATGCCGCAAGAGTAACAAGTGGTGTTAGCCTTGCTAACCTTCCCGATAGGGACACGCTCACTCGCAGGGTTCTTGGAGTTCCTAGCGGTGATCACGATTGACTTCGACTCGGTAGATTTAAACTTTCCCTAATCAGGATATGTGGAAGAAGATGCCCCAGTGGTGGACTTGTGCTTCGCATGAGCGTATCGGGAGTCAGCCTTAGAGGCTAGGTGTTTTTCAATGTCCAAGGCGGCATTGAAAGTCGTGTTCAAGTCCGTATGCCCATATCGTAAGAGCTTCCTTTGGATATCGGGGTTAAGGCCCTTTCGAAATCTAGATAAAGTGACTTCGGGAATCTCCCTAAGGTCACATCGCACCATTCGGTCCTTAAGTTCACCCATATATTCAGCTACCGAGCTTGAGCCCTGCCGCAGAGTGGCAAGCTCATCGAACATCTGTGTTCGATGGTACGCATGAACGTACTGATCGGTCAACAGGTTCTTCATTACTGGCCAACCTATAAGGGGGGCTCCGTGTCCGGTTCCTAATCTTCGCTCCTCATTCAGCCAGAACGTCTTTGCACGACCTGTTAACTTCATCCGGGCAACTTGGACCTTTTGGGGATCCGCCAGGTTGTGCACTCGAAGTAACACTCCATATCCACAGTCCAGTTAAGGAAGATTTGGGGGTCTCCCATGCCATCATACGTGGGGGCATTTATCTTAATGGCCCTAGTAATGTCCAAGTCTCGCTCGGGGCGGTGTCCTCTAGGGGCACCCGTGGGGAGTCCCCTTCAGAATCCGAATCAGAGTTATGTTGGTGCCGGTTGGGCCGGTCAACATTAACGGGTGGCGGGGGTGGCCTAGCTTGGTTTTGTATGATCTGGGCTAAGACGTTCCTAAGCTCAGCCATTTCGGCATGAAGACCCTCTATAGCCACGGTGTTGGCATCACCATTCTCGTTCGCAGCCATACTAGACGTAGACGGGGTTGCGTACTCCGTTCCTAGCCTAGTGCGCATTCAGGTTTGGGAGGCCCCGGGCAAGATAAATTTTCCTAGGGCTGTAGCTATATTGAAAATAAGATATTTTTATATATTCCCAAAGTG
Organism: Platanthera guangdongensis; assembly: GCA_039583875.1. NCBI lineage: Eukaryota > Viridiplantae > Streptophyta > Magnoliopsida > Asparagales > Orchidaceae > Platanthera > Platanthera guangdongensis. The sequence goes on along the minus strand of CM077156.1, from coordinate 78,422,144 downwards.
AATAACACGTAGATCGTTAAAAATTTTTTTTTTTGAAATTTTGCTGAAAAATATAGATTTTAGCCCGCTATTGGCAGACAACAGAAAATAATTTTTTTGAATTTTTTTGATTTTTTTTTTAGATCCGATCGACCAACAAGGAATGCAGAGAGGATGTTTCCAACGTGGGAGTTGAAACGACCGCCTCTGATACCAAATTGATGTAGGGTTATCCGGAAACGGAGATCTCCGCGAAGCTAATGCTCTCCCTACGCACAACACGTCGTAGATCTACAGCACCTACACAGCACCTATCGCCCACAATATTTCCTCGTCACAAAACGCAGCACGAACACCAAAGGAGGAATGGTCGACTCGAAACAACGATCGGAAATTTGAGTCGGATTATTCCCCAAGAAAACACAAAGGTTGCCACTCCTTTTTGAGAGCAAGACCAAGGCTATAGGCCAAGATCCGCTCAAGCAAATAGGATCCGCCCGATCCGGAAATAAAAGCCTTGCAACGGCGATTTCGATTCAAAACTTGCAGCGATTAAATTAAAGATCCGGAGAAAACGATGAGCGAAATCCACCACAACCTAAGAGAAGAAATCAAACAAGGGAGGGGAAAGAGATTACCCAACCGGAAAACTTTCACACGAGATAATTGTGGGAGAATCACTCTCTCCACGGATCTACCGGCGTCGCACCGAATGGTTTGCAACCTTCTTCCAAGGAGTCGCACCGAAGGAAGCCACGCCGGAGTCGCACCGAACGGGGATGGAGGAGGCAAGGCTTGGCTTAACACCAAAGGGGAGGGGGCGGCTATGGACTTCTCCATGGTGGCCGAAATTTCCACAAGGGGGGTCTTTTTAGGTTTCTTTTCCAATTGCTTTAACTCTTCATGATAGCCTCCTTTAAATAGGAGTTACAAATAAGCCTTAGCCATTCATGATGGAGATTTAATCTCATCCATCCGAATGGCTAATAGGAGTTACAAATAAGCCTTAGCCCTTCATGATGGAGATTTAATCTCATCCATCCGAATGGCTAATTGCACACCAAAACTAAAATAGTTCAAATTGAAAATACAACAACACATGCAATGAATATAAAATTATCACATAAGCATAAAATAATTTTATATTCCAATTATAAAATAGAGTGTACGAAAAGGAAATAAATAAAACTAAGGCATTGCCGTGGCGGTAGCACAGCGCGGGCGGAGGTTGTAGCGTAGCCGTCCGTTAGCGTCATCGTGCCGCCTCACGTCCTTGAGTCGTATGGCCTTAGCAACTGAATCATCAACAGCATCATCAGCATCATCTTCAACTGGTGGAGGAGGGGCCGCGCCATCAACATCTCCTCCCAGCTGCCCCTAACAGACCCCGGGGAACCCTCCAACATGCAAGTCATCACTTCATATGCAATATAAATAACTATAAACAGAAAAACATTAAAACAGGATTGGATGTCTCAATCATCAAACATGTTCTCTATTGGTTGAGCATATAATAAAAGGGCCTACTATGCAACATGAATGCAACACCCGGGCTTCACCCAAGGTACCCTACTGCGTATGCATCTAGCACAACATCACATCATTTGGGTACTCACATTTCCCCATTGTCATAAAGCCGCAAACACTAAGGGAGACACAACTCCCTCAAATGACGCACAGGCCGCCACAAGGAATTCTTGCCAAGGCCCCACCCGCTCGTGGGCTTAGCCCCGGGCTTGCCTGCAAGCTCTGACGTCTCATGTCAGGATTCCAACAAACACATACTGACCGATTCTAAGAAGCCTTGCTGGACCCCACCTGCTCATGGCCTCATTGCCCGGGCTTGCCCCAAGCTTGGCATTCTCGTCAGTCTCACAGAAGGGGACTATTCTCGCCGGGACACTCTCCATACATGACGCACATGTCACGGGATAGCCAGCCGACCACGGAGACATAGCCACGCCTTGACACATCACAATCCAAGACTAAAATCACCATAATCCCTCATTCATACTGCAGCGTTCCCGCGCACCAAGGAAACCATCTCCAACTCGTGCGGAGCTAACCTTGTCCATCAAGGAAACCATCTCCAACTCATATGGAGCTAACCTTGTCCCTCAAGGAAACCATCTACCGCCACGAGGAGCTAACCTTGTCCGGTCCCGGCTACACGTACTCTTTTAAACAAAAAGGGAATCACCACCACATCACAAACGACTTCTTATCGCAAGGGAATCTCTACGAATCCCTAAGTTCTATGCAACATCACCGAGTCGGACTAACGGTCGCGACTACGGCTTCACCCACCATGCCTAATCCACTAGCGAAGCGGATCTCTAATACAAAATATGCCGGGGACGGACTCAATCAACCCTGAGGTTCCTCTTGAACCTTGGCAAACCAAAACCCCTCTCATTTGAGAGTTTGGTGCCCAAAAACTATAAAGAAAGAAAATAAATGATGCTAAGACATGCATCCTATGACCGAGAGGAGAGGTGTCATTACCTTCCGACTCCTCTTCCTTGCCCTGGAGAAAAAAATAGCCGGATGGAAATCTTCGCAACGATCTAAGCTTCACGGATCCGGAGTCGGCTCGCGATTTGGAGTACCGAAACTCTTGCTATAGCCCAAACTCTCCTTCTCCTTCTTCCTTGTTCTCGGACGTAACTCCCCAAGAACAGTCCTGAGCCGTCAGATCCCAAAATCTGGGAAAGAATGGCCACGATTCGCCTGGAAAATAAAAGACCTGGGCCGAACACGGCCTGGCACACGCCCGTGTCCAGGGCCGTGTGCCTCATTCGCCATCTCAAATCGACGCGCCTGGAACAGCACACGGGAATCCGACACCTCCGTGTTCAATCTGACACGCCCGTGTCCCCAGTGACACGGTCGTGTGGCCGGCCGTGTGCCTCTAACGACACGGCCCCGAAACCAACCCGAGAGGTGACACGGCCTGGGACACGCCCGTGTCCCAAGCCGTGTGCCAAGTCTCGACACACATCGACAGGCTTTGTGTCGACACCACAAAAAAACGTCGAGCGAAGATCGCCGACCAAGAGGGACACGCCCTGTGACACGCCCGTGTCACAGGCCGTGTACCCCATTCTTGACACCCTGTCGAGCAAAAGTGTCGACACTTGGGCCGAGTGTCGACACGGCCTCGACACGCCCTGCGACACGCCCGTGTCGCAGGCCGTGTACCCCACTCTCGACACTTCGTCGAGCGAAAGTGTCGACAATTGGGCCGAGTGTCGACACGGCCTCGACACGCCCTGCGACACGCCCGTGTCGCAGGCCGTGTGCCTCCTACCAGAACCCAAATTTTTCCAGAACTGCACACTGACTCTCTTGCAAAACTGGGGTGTTACAAATCTCCCCCACTTAACAGAATTTCGTCCCGAAATTTAAAACAAAAGGGTACAACACTTAAATTGTACCTGACAAGAAGAGTTCTGGATAATCTTCTCACATGGCCTGATCTCGCTCCCAAGAGAACTCCTCACGGCCGCAGTTGTCCCGTCGAACTTTCACGAGTTTAACTTCTTTATTTCGCAACTGTCGAGTCTCTGAATCCTCTATAGCAATTGGGAGGACTCTTGTTCTCAAGTCTTCCTCAATCGGCACCGATGCCGGCTCAATCACTACGCTAGCCTCTACCAAGGCCCTCCTCAAAACGGAGATGTGGAAGACGTCATGTAATCCACTCAAATCTGCGGACAACGCCAACCGATAGGCTGCTTCTCCTACCCGCTCAACAATTTCAAAAGGCCCCAAAAACCTTGGACTCAACTTCTTGAGTCGGCGAATCCGTGAGACGCCTTTGAACGGCTTGACCTTCAGATAAACCTAATCACCAACCGCAAATTCCAACTTCCGGTGACGAGCATTAAAATATTTTGCTTGCCTGTCTTGAGCCACCTTCATACGCTCTTGGATGGTCCGTACCAACTCATAAGCGTCAACTACCACATCCTTTCCCAAAAGTTTGGTGTCTCCCGCCTCTGCCCAAGACATTGGCGTTCGACACCGCCTCCCATACAAAGCTTCGTATTGCGCCATTTTTATGCTTGCTTGAAAACTGTTGTTGTACGCGAATTCTACCATGAAGAGGTGATCCTCCCACCTCTTGCCAAAATCAAGAACGCACATCCTCAACATATCCTCCATAGTACGGTTCGTTCTTTCAGTTTGCCCATCAGTTTGAGGATGGAACGCTGTACTGAACTTTAGCTTCGTGAACAAGCTCTTCTGAACCAATCTCCAGTCCTTGGACGTAAACCGTCCATCGCGATCACTGACTATGCTTTTAGGAATTCTGTGCAGTCGCACAATGTTGCGAACATACAACTCCACCAGCTTCTCTACGCTGTCCTCTTTCCGATTTGGGATGAAGTGAGCTACCTTGGTTAGGCGATCCACGATCACCCAAATAGCATCACAACCCTGCTGCGATCTAGGCAAACCATGTACAAAATCCATGGAGATGTCATCAAATTTCCACTCAGGAATTGGAAGGGGCTTCAGGAACCCACCCGGTTTCTGACATTCGGCCTTCACCAAGGCACATGTTTGGCAATGATTCACATACAAAGCTACATCTCGCTTCAACCCCGGCCACCAAAAGGATTTCTTCATATCCAAGTACATCTTTGTACTGCCCGGGTGAATGGAGTACTTTGAGAAGTGAGCCTCAAACATCAACTCCTCACGGAGATTTCAAAACTGCGGTACACAAACCCTTCCATCCTTTCTCAAGATTCCACCAATCATCTCCCAGGCGCTGCTCTCGCCCTTTTAAGCCTCCAACACAAAAGGTTGAAACTCCACATCCAACTGAGTCGCTTCCCGAATACGATCGGACAAGTCGTTTTGCACTTCATTCCAGTTCAACCGAGCCACGCTAGACTCGCCTCTCGCAACACATTCCAATCCAAGGGACTCCCATTACCGTACCAACCGCTCATCATGAGCTTCGATCCAATTTCCTTGCCCCGAGTACTTTCTACTCAAAGCGTCTGCCACCACATTGGCTTTACCCGACGTATACTGAATCGCCACTTCGTAGTCTCCAAGAAACTCAACCCATCTACGTTGCCGCATGTTCAAGTCCTTCTGATCCAAGAGATACTTCAGGCTTTTATGGTCCGTGAAGATCTCCACCCTTGCGCCATACACATAGTGTCGCCATATTTTCAACGCGAAGATCACCGCCGCCAATTCCAAGTCATGGACGGGGTAATTCCTCTCATGAGACTTCAGCTGTCTAGACCCAAAAGCTATCACCTTGCCATGTTGCACCAACACGCAACCCAAACCGCATCCTGATGCGTCACTGAAAATCTGAAATCCATCGGTCCCTTGCGGTAAACTCAGGATTGGAGCCATCATAAGCCTCTCCTTCAGTGCCTCAAATGCTTGACTGCACTCTTGGGTCCATTCAAACTTAGGGTCTTTACGAGTGAGAGAGGTGAGTGGTAGAGCTATCTTCGAGAAATTCTCCACGAATCTCCTATAATACCCGGCTAGTCCAAGAAAACTTCTGACTTCCGCCATGGTCCTCAACACCGGCCAATCCCTGATGGCTTCCACTTTCGTTGGGTCCACTGCCACCCCATCACCACTAATCACGTGGCCCAAAAACGCCACCTTGGCAAACCAGAACTCGCACTTTGAGAACTTCGCAAATAACTGGTTCTCCCTCAACACTTGCAGGACCACTGTCAAGTGGGTCTCATGCTCCACTTCAGACTTGGAGTACACCAAGATGTCATCAATGAAGACAACCACAAACGAATCCAAGTAATCCCGAAATACTCGATTCATCAGATCCATGAACACCGATGGTGCGTTCGTCAACCCGAACGGCATCACCGTAAACTCAAAGTGTCTGTACCTTGTCCCAAAAGCAGTCTTGGGTATGTCCTCGTCCCGAATTCCCAGCTAATAGTAGCCTGACTTCAAGTCCAACTTCGAATATACCACTGACCACACCAATTGGTCGAACAAATCGTCTATCCGAGAGATCAGATACTTATTCTTGACGGTCAATTTATTCAGCTCTCGGTAGTCTATGCATAGGCGCATGCTACCGTCTTTCTTCTTTACAAACAACACCTGTGCGCTCCACAGTGAAGAACTGGGTCTAATATACCCTTGATCCAACAGTTCCTGTAACTGTACCTTAAGTTCAGCCAACTCCTTTAGTGCCATCCTAAATGGAGGACGTGACACCGGCCTAGCCTCCGACACTAACTCGATCGAGAAATCGATCTCCCGCCGAGGAGGCGCTCCAGGAAGTTCATCCGGAAACACATCCTTGAACTCTGCCACCACAGGCACTTCCTCAAAAAATAGTTGGGAGAGACGAGCCTCCAACAATGCTACCAGCGCCACACCACCCTGGGTAACCGCCTGCATCATTTGCATGGTCGTAATTAGGGAATGGGCTACTCCACAAAGGCCCACAAATTTGACTTCCGCTTGCCCCTTTCTCTTTAGGGTCACTACCTTGGATAAACGATCAATGCTGGCGCGCTGCTCTGCAAGCTAGTCCATGCCCAAAATGACATCGAACTCTACTAACGGCAACACTGCTGCTTCTAAAACAAAGTCAACTCCGTCTAGCTCCCAACAGATGCGCCCTTTAGCCCCGATGGTCATAGATGACCCATTGGGCATGCACACTTTCAGTTCTGCGTCCGCCGAAAAAGAGTCAACTCCTACCCTTCGGATGAAACTCTCCGCAAGAAAAGAGTGTGAAGCTCCCGTATCGAACAATACCCTAGCGGGGCATCCAGAAACTAACACGAAGCCTACAACAAGACATCTCACAAAAAGGGGGTCTAAAACGTATGGAGCACAAATGCAAACTTAAATTTCCTTCATACTTGACACCACATCGGTTTGACGGATCGCTTCTTGCCGTCCAAGGTTGTAAGCCCTTGGTTGCACCGGTTGGAACCGAGAAGCGCTAGACTCCGCCATCTTTCCTTTCTCTGCAGCACTGGGGCCGGGGCGCACAGTCTGCTCCTGCATTACCTCTTGCCCCGCTCCCCCTTGCTGACAAGCACGGGCTATATGCCCAACCTTCCCGCAGTTGTAACACGTCGGCGGTCTCCTAGAGTGGGAACCCCCAGGCGTCCAATTGCTCCTCTCACCCGATCTGGAAGTGTGAGGCTTCCTCCTCCACCTACTCCCATCAGACTTTACATGAGATTGGGAGGGCTTCCCTTCCCCATGCTTGGGAGTAAAACCCTTTCGACGCTGGGTTCGCTCCAGATCATTCTCCAAACTCCTAGCGGCTTCAACTAGTTCATTAAATCCCGCCCTCTTCATGGAGATGAGGGGTTGTCTCAGATACTCTCTCAACCCTTGGTAGAAGAGGTTATCCCTCTCTACATCATCCGCCATTGTCGTTCCCGCATAACGACCCAACCGGGTGAACTCTTGCACGTATTCGTCCACCGTCTTGTCTCGCTGCATTAGATGCAGAAACTGCCTCTGTAGGGCCAACCACGTAGAAACTGGAATATATCTCTTTAGAAAAGCGTCCCCAAATTCCTCCACTGACGGGGTGCGTCCCGGGAACTGGCGGCCGCTATGGCTCACCCACCACAACTTGACGTCTCCCTCCAACATGAACGCCGCATACTCAAATTTCTTTTCCTCTGGTGTCTCCGCCGCCCTCAAAAGTTCTTGAATACGAACCCATCAATCCTCCGCATCCGTTGGCATTCCAACACCCTTGAAAGACGGGGGATGGAAACTCAGGAAATACTTCATGTGTCGGTCTCCATGTCCTACCACCACCCTTTCTGGCAAAGGCTCCACTCGCCTGGCTTCTCCACCTGGCACGGCCGTCGCCGTGTCCGGTGTAGCAGGGGTTGCTACCTGGGCTGCAGCCGCCGCTTGGGCTGCCACCATCGCTTCTGCAAGCATACGGCAGAAGTCGGCCGGGTTTACACCCGTGCCCAGAAGACCTGGAGCAGTGGCACTGCTCGCCGAGAGATCATCCCTTGCTCTTGAAGTGCCCGCCTCGTTGCTTGCACTCTTCAGGAAAACAAGAAATAAGGGATTAGTCTCCAATCTCAAGACTAAAACATAAGGACACTCATGGTCCCGCGTTACTCTTATGTGGATAACTTCTCTACGCACTGACCTTGAATCTAACCTCCCTCTGATACCAAATTGTAACACCTCCCCTGTAATGAACGTATAATATGGGTCCGGCCGGGGCCCCACAACATACGGGCGCCACAGCTTTAGTATTAAAAGTTGATATAGCTACCCATACTCAAAACTCTTAGCACAACACAGCGGAAACAAAACAGGACTAGAAGTTATCCACCACTAAAGAGTAAAACAAATGGCCTTAAGGCCTAACATCAAGAGTCCAAAAGAAAAAAATAATACATCAATCATGAATGTGCTCAGCACTCCTAGTCTACCTCGGCATGCAAGCCGGACAAAAGAGTCTCAAACAAACATCATCATAAATGTAGTGCTACAAAAGAGGGAAAAACACTTCATGGGGCTTAGGCCTTTTTGGCCGGCGTGCTAGCTCCTGCATGCGATCCTTGCCCTGTAAAAATTATTAGTAACGTGGGTCAGCAAAGGCTGACCTCAAACTGTGTAACAACACATCTCCTCCCGGCCGCCCCTAACGGACCCCGAGGAACCCTCCAACCTGCAAGTCAGCACTTCATATGCAATATAAATAGCTATAAACAGAAAAACATTAAAACAGGCTTGGATGTCTCAATCATCAAACATGTTCTCTATTGGTGGAGCATATAATAAAAGGGCCTACTATGCAACATGAATGCAACACCCGGGCTTCACCCAAGGTACCCTACTGCGTATGAATCTAGCACAACATCACATCATTTGGGTACTCACATTTCCCCATTGGCATAAAGCCGCAAACACTAAGGGAGACACAACTCCCTCAAATGGCGCACAGGCCGCCACAAGGAATTCTTGCCAAGGCCCCACCCGCTTGTGGGCTTAGCCCCGGGCTTGCCTGCAAGCTCTGACGTCTCATGTTAGGATTCCAACAAACACAGACTGACCGATTCTAAGAAGCCTTGCTTGACCCCACCCACTCATGGCCTCATTGCCCGGGCTTGCCCCAAGCTTGGCATTCTCGTCAGTCTCACAGAAGGGGACTAGTCTCGCCGGGACACTCTCCACACATGACGCACATGTCACGGGATAGCTAGCCGACCACGGAGACATAGCCACGCCTTGGCACATCACAGTCCAAGACTAAAATCACCATAATCCCTCATTCGTGCTGCAGCGTTCCCGCGCACCAAGGAAACCATCTCCAACTCGTGCAGAGCTAACCTTGTCCATCAAGGAAACCATCTCCAACTCATACGGAGCTAACCTTGTCCCTCAAGGAAACCATCTACCACCACGAGGAGCTAACCTTGTCCGGTCCCGACTATACGTACTCTTTCAAACAAAAAAGGGAATCACCACCACATCACAAACGACTTCTTGCCGCAACGGAATCTCTACGAATCCCTAAGTTCGTATGCAACATTACCGAGTCGGACTAATGGTCGCGACTACGGCTTCACCCACCATGCCTAATCCACTAGCGAAGCGGATCTCTAATGCAAAATATGCCGGGGACGGACTCAATCAACCCGGAGGTTCCTATTGAACCTTGGCAAACCAAAACCCCTCTCATTTGAGAGTTTGGTCCCCAAAAACTAGAAAGAAAGAAAATAAATGATGCTAAGACATGCATCCTTAGACCGAGAGGAGAGGTGTCGTTACCTTCCGACTCCTCTTCCTTGCCATGGCAAAAAAATAGCCGGATGGAAATCTTCGCAACGATCTAAGCTTCACGGATCCGGACTCGGCTCGCGATTTGGAGTACCGAAACTCTTGCTACAGCCCAAACTCTCCTCCTTCTTCCTTGCTCTCACTTGGCTCTAGATCTAGAAAGAAAAGCTTGGAGAAGAAATGAGGGTTTTCAACCCTATTCTCGGACTTAACTCCCCAGGAACAGTCCTGAGCCGTCAGATCCCAAAATCTGGGAAAGAATGGCCACGATTCGCCTGGAAAAAAAAGACCTGGGCCGAACACGGCCTGGCACACGCCCGTGTCCAGGGCCGTGTGCCTCATTCACCGTCTCAAATCGATGCGCCTGGAACAGCACACGGGCATCCGACACGCCCGTGTTCAATCCGACACGCCAGTGTCCCCAGTGACACGGCCGTGTGGCCGGCCGTGTGCTTCCAACAACACGGCCCCAGAACCAACCTGAGAGGTGACACGGCCTGGGACACGCCCGTGTCCCAAGCCGTGTGCCAAGTCTCGACACCCGTCGACAGGCTTTGTGTCGACACCACGAAAAAACGTCGAGCGAAGATTGCCGACCAAGCGGTACACGCCCTGTGATACGCACGTGTCACAGGCCGTGTGCCCCAGTCTCGACACCCTGTCGAGCAAAAGTGTCGACACTTGGACCGAGTGTCGACACGGCCTCGACACGCCCTGCGACACGCCCGTGTCGCAGGCTGTGTGCCCCACTCTCGACATTTTGTCGAGCGAAAGTGTCGACACTTGGGCCGAGTGTCGACACGGCCTCGACACGCCCTGCGACACGCCCGTGTCGCAGGCCGTGTGCCTCCTGCCAGAACCCAAATTTTTCCAGAACTGCACACTGACTCTCTTGCAAAACTGGGGTGTTACACTTCTGCATCATCTTCATCATCACTGGAGCTGGATGAGGCTTCTGATTCCTCTTCAGTTTCACTCCAGGATTCAGCAACAAATCCCTTTCTTGTGTGTTTGTTTTTGCTTGAGGAGGGTTTGCCATTGCCATTCCTCTTGAAGTCTTTCTCCTTTCTTCTTTCTTTCTTATCCCTTCTGTCCTTATTTTTGTTCTCTGGACAGTCAGGTACAATGTGCCCTGGTTTCCTGCAACCAAAGCAAACAATTTCTTTACTAATTGTCTTATCATACCTTGGCTTATCATGCTCCTTGTATGATCTCCTTCTGAAGTCCTTTCTGGCCATCTTGTAGAATCTTTTGGCCAATAGACTGAGCAGTTCATCATTGCCTGTGACTTTGTCTTCCGGCTGATCTTCAGTTGCTTTGAAGGCTATTGTCTTCTCTTTTCTTGTGGCTGGTGAGGCAGCGTTCTGCTCTTCTTCTCTGTTCTTAATGAGCAGCTCATAAGATTTGAGCTTGCCAAAAGAGCTTCTGTGGTAATCTCATTCAGACTTCTGGCATCCTTGATTGGCCAGATTCTTGAATCCCAAGTGCTTGGGAAGTACATTAGGATTTTGTCATTAAGCTCAGTTAGTGATATCTCCTAATCCAAAGTCCTGAGTTCACTGACTATCAGACTGAGTCTATTGTAAATATCTCCAACTGATTCAGTTTCTCCCTTCTTGAAATTCTCATATTGAGATATGAGGTGGGATCTCCTGTCCTTTCTCTCATCATCTGATCCTGAGACTATTTCAGAGAGTTTATCCCAGATTTACTTTGCTGAATTACATTCAGCCACCTTTTGAAAGATGTCATCAGACATGGTCTGGGCTAAGATGTTCATAGCCTTTGCATCAGCTACCTTCCATTTCTTGATATTAGCCTCTGTTCTAGACGGAGGTGGAACAACATTTGTACTTGTATTCTCTGGAGGTCTTGGACAAACTGTCAAAATAGAGTTAAAAATATCCTCGTCAATAGAATTCATGTATAATCTAATCCTTGCTTTCGAAAGTGCAAACTTGGACAGATTGCACACTGGAGGTCTGGTGCTAGCATAATCTTTATTTTGGGTCATGATTGGTGAAAACAAAATCTAATAATAAACTCAAAAGAAAATATATCTAACTCGAAATCTTTGGGTTCAGGTGTTAGCCTGTGCAACCACCAAGGTGTGGTATGTTTAACCAACCTCGCTCTGATACTAATTGAAAGTGCAGCTAGATCTGATATACTCTAGAGGGGGGTGAATAGAGTATGGTGCTTAAAAACTTTTTACAATAATTGTTGTAATCTGAGTGAACAGGGAAGCAAAAATTCAAACTAATCACAGAGTAGCCTACAAAATAAAGTAATCACAGATCCTAACTAATCATAAAACAATCATAGCTAGAAACAAAAATAAAGACAAGCAATCCAGAAGACACAAGGAGCTATAGTGGTTCCCCTAAACTTGGGTACATCCACTCTTCTACCACCCTAGGTATGAATCCACTGCAGGATGAGTTGATCAGGTGTCCTGGGCACCAATGAGCTTTTGATAAGGTGCTCAAAAACCAAATCAGATTTTTTGATCAGGTGTCTTGCCACCAACGAGCTTTTGACAAGGTGCTCAAAAACCAAGCTCAAACTTTTGAAGGAAGTTTGAAAAACCCTTTACAGAGATGGGGATGAGAGAATGATGGGAGTCTTCTCTTTCTCAAAGCAGCTAAGAAGACTATGTGGATTTGATGTTGTCAGAGCTCCTCCTGAGTTCTTGAGATGTTCAGGAAATGGAGCTTTGCTTTAGGGTGATACGCCTTCAGAAGTTGATCTCCAACAAATGATAATTTCAGCAACAGCTGAAATGTTAGGTTTCTGGAGTCTTTGAAAGATGTTGGCCTTGAACACTTGAATCAAAGGTGATCTGAAGATTTCAGATTTGTTGGTCTCCTTTGGTGTGTGTTCTTGTATAAATTCTTTTTGCTCTTTCATTGTGAACAGTTTATGTTGAGAAAGATGTTGTTCTAGAGAATATTGTTTCTTGTTCTTCTTATCTGTATTATGTCACTGGTTGGTAGAGAGATTCAAAAATCTTGAGTTTTATTCTCTGGTTCTCAATAGAAAATCATCCTCTATCAAGAATAGTTGTTGTCCTGTCATTAATTGCATGCTTAATTTCAAATGTCTTCTGGGGGAAAGTCCAAAGAAACATTCCTTGATAATCCCTTGAAACTTGGTCCAGAATAAATGAAAACGGCTAGAAAATCTTCTGAATTAATTGCTAAATAACTCCTTAACTGTGCTGAATTTGAATCTTGAAAAATCCTTGAAGTCTTCAGAAAAACGTCGAACTGAGCTCTGCTATCGTCGAACTGAGCTCAGTGATTTGGACTTAGACAGCTACAGAGATCGTCGATCTGAGCTCAAGTATCGTTGAACTGAGCTCAGAGATTGAGAATCACTACTGAGTCAAGATCGTCGAACTGAGCTCGAAGATCATCGAATGGAGTTCGACGATTTGTTGAAGTTGAGCTCAGCGATCGTCGAATGGAGTTCTACGATCTGTCGAAGTTGAGCTAGACGATCGTCGATTGGAGTTCGACGATTCGTCGTACTGAGCTCGATGATATGACTTAGTCTTCAAACTGAAAATCCTTGGTCTTGAGGGCAGCTTCCAAACCTAAGTACTAACCCTTAGACTCAATTCTAATTGACCTTTAGATCTATATAGGAGGTCAAAAACAGGTTTCCTAAAGACATAGTGATCCTGACCCAAATTAGTAATAGGGTGTTCCAACAATTCATACCAATGAAGAAGGAGTCGCATGTCGATGTTTTAGTGCATCTCTTTATGGAGTAGTTTGTATGGTACCATGGGGTGACTAAGACGATAGTCTCCGACCATGATGGTCGCATCACCTCCAAGGAATGGAAAACAGTTCAAGCTTATTTAGTCTCTCACCGTACCTTTAGTACGACCTTTCATCCTTAGACTGATGGTCAGTCTGCGAGGACCATCAGAACTATGGAAAATTTGTTGAGATTGTGTGTACTGGATAAAGGTGAGCCATGGGAAAGGCTCTTTCTACTGTAGAATTTTTGTACAACAACAGTTATCAAGCTATCATCAGGATGATACCCCACGAAGCACTTTATGGGAGGAGTGGTAGAACTCCATTGTCATGGGTGCATGATGAGGATCCAAAGACTTTAGGAATCAAATATATTGATGATACTGGTGTTGTTGTTAGATTGATACGAGACAACATGCTTGGTGCTCAAAGTCGGCAGGAAAAATACCATAATAAGAAAAATCAGATGGTGGAATTTTAAATGGGTGACAAAGTGTTCTTGAATATTAGGTCGATGCATGGAGTGTCACGAGTGCGTGCTATGAAGAAGCTCAACACAAGATATGTGGGGCAATATGCTATATTGGAAAGAATTGTCCCTTTAGCCAATCAGCAGGAACTACCACCAGAGCTGGAAAATTTTTGCGACTCCTTCCATGTGTCCTTGCTTCGAAAGGCACTATTATGGAGCGATCAACATGTTTATACCGTATATGGAGCCGTGGAAACAGAGAGATCTGTTCGACTAGAACCGGTGTGAATAGTGGACACCGAGATGAGGAACTTGCTTTGGAAAAGTGTACCTCTTCTGAAGGTCCTATGGTCTAACCATGTGAAAGAAGTATATATTTTCGTGTCGGGGACTTGATGCGAAAGCGCTACCCGAATTTGTTTCCCCAAGGTAAAATTTAAGCATATTATATTTCCATGCTTTATCTCCCCCACAGCCTTAGCCTGATTTCGGGGATGAAATATTTTATTTTGTTTATAGTATTTGTAACGTCCCATTTCGTGTTTGACCCCTCGCGCACATTTTTAGTCAAGAATGCTGACTCAATCTCAGGGTGCACCGGTAACATGCATCGAGTGATACTCGACTAATAGGGCAAATTTCACATAGAATAATTCTGGACTCAACTAGGCGTTGAGTGTGTTGAGTGGTCTCAATGCCATTCCAATTTAACTTAAAAAAATGTTTTGGATCCACCAGACATTGAGTGTGTTGAGTGGTCTCAACACACATACCAGTTTAACATAAAAAAATGTTCTGGATCCACCAGGCGTTGAGTTTGTTGAGTGGTCTCAATGCCATTCCAGTTTAACTTAAAAACAATTGTTCTGGATCCACCAGAAGTTTAGTGAGTTGAGTGGTCTCAATTCCATTATAGTTTAACTTGGAAATTATACTGGATTTAGAAATCATCGAGTGTGTTGAGTGGTCTCAACGCCACTCGACAAAATTTAACTTAGAATATTTCTAGACTCTGAAAGCATTGAGAGCGTTGAGTGGTCTCAACGCCATTGGACGAGGCATTGAGTGATTTGACTTAGAATTTTTCTGTACTCAGGAAGCGTCAAGAACGTTGAGTGGTTTCAATGCCATTCGACGAGGCATTGAGTGATTTGACATAGAATATTTCTAGACTCATGAAGAATCGAGTGGTCTTAACGCCATTCGACGAGGCATTGAGTGATTTGACTTGGAATATTTCTGGACTCAGAAAGCGTTGAGAGCATTGTGTGGTCTCAATGTCATTCGATGAGGCATTGAGTGATTTGACTTAGAATATTTCTGTACTTAGAAAGCGTCGAGAGCATTGAGTGGTCTCAACTCCATTAGATGAGGCATTGAGTGTCTTAACTTGGAATTATTCTGAATACTATGGGAGATAAGTGGAGTCCACGCCACTCCATGAAGCATCGAGTGCGTTGAGTAAACTCGACACCATTCGATGAATTTTCATGTATACTCGATGCTTTGGACTGGACTTTATAGGCATCGAGTGGTCACGATGAATCTCAAAATTCGTCGAGTGAGAGTATGTACATCCGACAATTTTGACTTAGAGGATTTTTCCATCCTATACTGTTTGCTGGTTCATATAAATAGGCTAAACTGGGTTTTCGGGAAATGCGCCAATTGACTTATTTGGACACGGTCTTTTCAACATGACTTATTTAAATTAATAATAGGCGATCCAATGTTAGGCTGACACATTGCTTATGAGTGCATTATATAAGTCCTTTTTACTATCATATTTGTAATCATGTCCACTGTTATCTACCTCCATTCGTTATAATTGCACGAAAATAGTTAAGAACTTGAATTATCATGAATATAAGAGCGTAATATAAATTTTCCTTCAATTTCCTTATTAAGTTATTTATTTATTTATTCATTAATATACTTAATGCAGGCATTGCAAGTCCTTGGAAGTAAAAGTCTTTGAGCAAGTAGAGGTGTTCATGAATCCAAGACGACTGATGGCAAAGCCATTGGATTAGGCACCACACGGGTAGTGACACACCCGTGTCACAACCCGTGTCCTTATTAGGAAGGATCAGACTTAGCGGCATAATGAACACACATTCATGCTACCAGTCATGAATGAAAGATATGGTCTAGGTCACCTATTCACCCCCCCCCCCCCTCTAGGTGTTTAGGTACCATATCTTTCAAGTGGTATCAGAGCCAGGTTCCTCAAAAAGGACTAACTGTCTGAGGAGATCCAGTTTGGCAGATTCAGTGTAAGTCAGAACACAGTTTCAAGAAAATCAAGAAACATGGGTTCTTCAGAGAATCACAAGGAATTGGGTTCAATGAAACTGCCCATATGCAGAAAAGAGATCTTTGGGATCTGGAAAGAAAGGGTTAGGCTATTTATGGAGGCCTCTGACCCTAAAATCTACATCACAGTCAAAGAGGGGCCATATGTGCCCATGAAGGTTTCAGTTTTGGATGCTACACAGAGAACTCCAAAGGATTTCTCTGAGATGACTAAGGATGAAATTGTCCTAGCCACTATGGACAAGAGGGCACAAAACATTATAGTAAGTGCCATTGATGATGCCACTTTTCAGAACTTAATTCACTGTAAAATAGAAAAAGAGATGTGGGATACTCTCATTGTCTATATGGAAGGTTCTGAAGAAGTTAGGCAAGATAGGAAGTCCTTGCTTAATCAAGAGTATGAGAGCTTTAGGCAAGGAAGAGGAGATAGCATCACTGAATGCTACAAGAAGTTCTATAGAATTGTTAATGAACTCATGTCCTATGGAAGAGAGTTCACTAACTATGAATTGAATGATAAGTTCTTAAGGTCCCTAACCAAAGATTGGGACACCAAGATCTGTGCCATCAGAGAAATGGCAAAGTTGGGAGAAATTCCTCCTCCCACACTGTTTGGCAAGTTGTTGTCTTATGAGATGCAGCTGTCAGTGAGAAAAGAGGAGGAAAAATCAACAAGGACTGAGCACAGGGAAAGGACTGTTGCCTTCAAGTTAGAAGTACCTAGAAAGGGCAGGACTAAGTCATTAACTCCTCCTCCAGAGGTAGTTGAATCAGAATCCGATGAGTCTGTTAGCACAAAGTCTACAAGCAGTGAAAGTGATGAAGACTTTGCTGCATTCACCAGACATTTTCAGAAATTCCTGAAGAAGAAACAGTGGAGGTCCAGACCTTCATTTTCTAAAGGGAAAGAAGTCCAGTATCAGGAGAAGAAGCCTTCAAAGATGGACAAGAAAAAGACAAAGACTAGCAAGGCAACTGGGTCTAAGATAGTGTGTTACTGCTGCAATAGACAGGGTCATGTTATTGCAGATTGTCCTGAGAGAAGAAAAGAATCCAGTGACAAAAAGAAGACTCACTACAAAGGAAAGAAGGAGAAGTCCTTTGTTGCAAAGAATGAGAAGACTCTTTCAGACATTTCTTCTTCAGACACTGAGACAGATGCTGAAGCCTACATAGGGCTATTTGCTGAAGAAGAAGAAGAGTTTATGCAGATCATGGAATCAATCTATGAACAAGAAGAGTGTCAGTGCCAAGGACTGATGGCATTGACTGAAAGTACCAAATTCCTGGAGCAGCCAGGACCTAGTCAGGTACAAAGTCCAACTCAAAGTTCAGATTCCAGTTCTAGTTCAGAGTCAGATTCATCTTCATCAAGTGATGGAAGTGTTTCTGAATCTGAGGGAGATATTCATCAGCTCTTAGATGAATATAAAGTACTGTTGCAAGCCTATAAGAAAAGCAAGACCCTACCCAAAAGTCAGGCAAAAGAGATTGCTGATCTCAAGGCAGCTGCAACAGATTTTGAGAAGAAATTTGATCAAAAGCTCAATGAGGTAGCCAGGCTGAAACACATTACTGTGATTCAGATGGGAACTATCACCTATAAAAATGATCAAATTAAGAGACTGGAGATCAATCTTCAGAAGGAAAGAGAGCTAGTTGCT
The DNA here is from genome assembly GCA_039583875.1 of Platanthera guangdongensis. Classification (NCBI taxonomy): domain Eukaryota; kingdom Viridiplantae; phylum Streptophyta; class Magnoliopsida; order Asparagales; family Orchidaceae; genus Platanthera; species Platanthera guangdongensis. The sequence goes on along the minus strand of CM077156.1, from coordinate 78,404,142 downwards.
AGGTTTTCAAAACCTAAATCAATGCTACCCTTGATTGATGAATTTGTTCATCATAAAGGAAAGGCTGGATTGGGTTTTATTAAACCAGCTAGGACTGTTCAGGATCAGTCCAAGTCCAAGGGCAAAGCCCCAACATTCAATAAGCCTGCTGTAGTCAAGACAGCCAAGTCTGTACCTAAGCAAAGGTACAACAAGTTTGAATGCTGGTGCTGTGGCAAAGTTGGCCACTTTGCCTTGGACTGTTGGCACAATGCAAGTGCCAATGGGAGTAGCAAGCTACCTGGTGGAAAGCCAGTAGGTAGTTTTGTTAAGTTGCAAACTAACAGTTACCAAGGACCCAAGAAACTATTGGGTTCTAAGGTTAAGTAATTTGTCTTGCAGGTAAGTCCAAGTGGCCATACCCCTACATGGTACTTGGACAGTGGATGTTCCAGACACATGACTGGAACTAGGGGACTACTGAAGGATTTCATTCCAATCAAAAATGGTCTAAAGGTGACCTTTGGTGGCTCTGAAAAAGGAATCATCAAAGGGTTTGGTAACATTTCCTCAAACTTATTTACCATTACTCATGTGGCTTATGTTAAAGGGTTGAAACACAACCTTATAAGTATAAGTCAATTAAGTGATGTAGGGTATGACATCTCATTTGTTAAAAATGGTTGTCATATCAAGAGGTCAAGTGATCAAGAGATCATTTTGACAGGTTTTAGGAAGAGATATGTCTATTGTCTAGACATTATGGTTGAGAACAATAGTTCTCCAGTTTGTCTTGTAGCTGATGAGACAGTCTCTCAATGTGTCAAATGGCACAAGAGGCTTGCCCATCTTAATTACAAGACTATTATCAAACTCTTTAGCAAAGAGTTAGTGAGGAATGGTCCTCAAGTCAAGTGTGTTAAAGATGGCATTTGCTCAGCTTGTCAAAAGGGCAAGCAGACTAAATCCACCTTTAGGAGCATTGAAAACAAAGATGCTGTGAGGTGCTTATACCTCTTGCATATGGATCTCTTTGGTCCAATGCCAGTTCACAGCTTAGGAAGGAAGGTCTACACCTTTGTAGTTGTAGATGACTACTCAAGGTTTTCCTGGGTGTTCTTCTTAAGACAGAAATCTGAAACACCTAGTGTTTTCCATAACTTTGTCAAGCAAATACAGAATCAACTAAACAGTACAGTGGTCAAAATTAGAAGTGACCATGGCACTGAATTTCAGTCTGATAGCATGACAAGACTATGTGAAGACTTTGGGATATTTCAAGAATTTTCTTCATCTAGAACACCTCAGCAAAATGGCATTGCTGAAAGGAAGAATAGGACCTTGATAGAGGCAGGTAGGACCCTATTAAGTGATTCATCACTGCCAGAGTATTTCTGGGATGAAGCAGTTAACACTGCATGCCATGTGATAAATAGGGCTACCATCACTAAAAGGTTAAACAAGACCCCCTATGAAGTTGTGAAAGGCAGGAAACCAAACCTATCCTATTTCAGGATTTTTGGTTGCAAATGCTTCATACTTAACAATGGAAAGTCTTACTTAACTAAGTTTGCTGCCAAGTCCCAAGAGGGAGTGTTTGATGGGTACAACAATAATAGTAAGGCTTATAGAGTCTACAACTTGACTACACAAGTTGTAGAGGAGTCTGTGCATGTAGTTTTTGATGAGACAAAACTTATTAACAATAAGTTGTCTAGTAGTGTGTGCAGCCCCACAGGTCTTACTAAGAAGATGGACAAGCTAACCATAGAAGATGTACCTGCTGCAAGACAGCAAGTAGAAGAAGATGGCTTATGTCCAGGGGGAGAACTACATGTACCAGGAGCTGAAGAAGTACAAAGAACTCAGCTTGATGAAGATGCTGAAGAAGTTCAACCAGAAGTAAGGATGCCTCCAGCCAACAGGAATCTAAGAGATCATCCAGTAGAGCTGATTATTGGAGATCCAAGACAAGGTGTTCAGACAAGGAGCAGAAATCAGAATGCTGTAGTATATTCAAGTTTTATGTCTCAAATAGAACCAAAGAAATTTGAAGAAGCTATACAAGATCCACAGTGGACTGAAGCAATGCAGGAAGAGCTTAATCAGTTCAAAAGGTGCAAGGTTTGGGACCTGGTTGCTAAACCTAAAGATCACAATGTGATAGGAACAAAGTGGATCTACAGGAATAAGTTAGATGAACAAGGAGTCATCATTAAGAATAAAGCAAGATTGGTTGCTAAAGGTTATAGGCAAGAAGAAGGTATTGATTTTGATCAAACCTTTGTCCAGTAGCCAGACTGGAAGCCATAAGGATGTTCTTGGCCTATGCAACCTATTAAGGATTCAAGGTATACCAAATGGATGTGAAGTCAGCATTCCTAAATGGTAATTTAAAGGAAGAAGTATATGTGGAGCAGCCTTCAGGTTTTGTTGATCCTACTCTTCCACATCATGTCTATAGACTTAGGAAAGCATTATATGGGTTAAAGCAAGCTCCTAGAGCTTGGTATGAAACCCTATCTAGTTTCCTCATTGAGAACAAGTTCACAAGGGGGAAAATAGATAAGACTCTATTCCTTAGGGAATCTAGAGGCAAAGTCATACTAGTCCAAATATATGTAGATGACATTATATTTGGGTCTACTGAAAGCAGCCTTTGCAAAAAGTTTGCAAAACTTATGCAAGGTCAATTTGAGATGAGTAGTATGGGAGAACTAAAGTTTTTCTTGGGTCTCCAAGTTAAACAGACTGAAAGTGGCTTGTCCATATGTCAGTCAAAGTTCACCCTAGAACTCATAAGGAAATATGGTATGGATTCATCCAGTACCATGAAGACTCCTATGGGGTCAAGTATGTCTCTTAGCAAGGATGATGCAGGGAAACCTGTAGATGAAACCTTGTATAGAGGGATAGTTGGCTCCCTACTATACTTGACTGCTAGTAGACCTGACATTATGTATGCTACATGTGTTTGTGCCAGGTATCAAGCCTGCCCTAAAGAGTCTCACTTGACTGCAGTCAAGAGAATCTTGAGATATCTAAAGGGCACTCCCTATCTAGGACTCTGGTACCCTAGGAATGGAGATTTTGATCTAACAGGTTATACAGATGCAGACTTTGCAGGATGCAAAGAGGATAGGAAGAGCACAACTGGAACCTGTCAATTCCTAGGTGGAAGAATAATTTCATGGAGCAGCAAAAAGCAGACTAGTGTGGCTATCTCCACAGCTGAGTCAGAATATGTAGCTGCAGGAAGTTGTTGTGCTCAACTTCTGTGGATTCAACATCAGCTAGAAGACTATGGATTTCAGGTAAGTAGAACTCCACTTTTCTGTGATTCTACAAGTGCTATTTCAATAGCTAATAATCCTGTATCACATAGTAGAACAAAACATATTGAGATTAAATATCACTTTCTTAGGGAGCATGTAGAAAGAAATGATATTGCACTTGAATATGTTAAAACTGATAATCAGATAGCTGATATGTTTACTAAGCCCTTAGAAGAAGCTAAGTTCAATAGGTTCAAAATTGAACTAGGTATGATAAACTTAGACTAAGTTTACAGAACTAAAAATTGGCTAAGTAAAAAGGTGTCGACACATAGACAAGTCTATGTCGACACAGAATAGTAAGTGTCGACACTTCAGGAAAATGGTGTCGACACATCTAGGAAGTTGGTGTCGACACTTCAGAATGTTAGTGTCGACACATGTCGAGTTGGTGTCGACACATCCAATGAGGTGTCGACACTTAAGTTTTACTCAGAATTTTCTAAGTAACGTCTCGACTACATGTCGAGTAGTGTGGTGTCGACACATAACCAAGTGTCGACACATAAAATCTGTTGACTAAACTTGTGTCGACACATGAGTGTCGAGACATTATAAGTCAGTGTCGACACTTATTGCTAGTGTCGACACATCTTTAGTAATCCATCCCGCCTGTTCGTCTTCAAACCAGAAAGGTATAAATAGGATTCTGTCTTTGTTTGTCGACACGCTTTCAGAGTTTCGAGACCAAACTACTGTGTCGACATTTCTCTTTTCTAAAGACTAATTCTACAAACCCTAATGGCTCCCAAGCTCGAGGAGAACGTCAATGAAGGCTATGAACTGGTTCGTGGCGCGTTCGACGATGGCGATCAAGAAATCAAATCGGTGGTAACCCTAGTCACCGATTCTGGATTGGAGTACTTGGTTTCAGAACCAACCAAAATATGGAAGAAGGAAGTTCTTGAATTCCTTACTGGAGCTTCTGTAGATGACTCAGGTTACAGAATCAAATCAAGAGTGCATGGAACCAAGGTCAAGATTTCACCCAAAACTCTGAGAAAGGTACTTCAGCTATCTAAAATTCAAGCAGAAGAGGAAGTGACTACATCTAAGACCAGGGAAGCACTTACCTGGTGTGGTCTAGATCCTAAGATGAAGATAGGATCTGTATTCAACAGGAAAGGAATGAATAACCAAGGAAAATTCCTGTCTGAAATTGTGGGGAAAGTTATACTCAGCAAGACTGGAGGGCATGACAGGGTGTCAGCCTCCATGTTCAGTGTTATGACCAGAATTATCTTCAACCTAAAAACAGACTGGTCAATGGTTGTGTATGAGAAAATTAAGGAGAGTCTGAAGAAGCCCAATCTGGGCAGAATACTAAGTCTCTACCTGGCTGGTACAATACCAGAGGTAATGAGCAATGCTGCTGGTACTAAAATCAATCACATGAGAAGGATGGATCAAAGGATATTTTCCAGGTGGGAAAGAGTACTATCTAAGGAAATACCTACCCCAGAGAAGCCAGTTACTAAGAAAGCTTCACCTCCAAAGAAGAAGAGGAAGATAGCTCTTGTGACACAGGAGTCCTCCAGCAGTTCAGGTAGTGAAGAACAAGTTGTTTTCACTCCTGATAGTCAAGAGGACGTGGCTGCAGAGAAGTCTCCTGCTCCTCAAGAGACAGCTGAAATCCAGGGGGAGCTGCCTCCAGCTAGCCCCAAGTATAAGGATCCAAGCCAGGGGGAGCTTCCAGAAGTAGAAGAACCCTCTACTCTGGACAGTGAGCAAGCCACCATCATTATTCAAGAGGTACTCACTGGCTTAAAAACTTTAGAATATCTTATTGAAGATGCTGATTTGTCTGATGTTCCTCAGCAAACTCAGCTACCTAGCCAAGTTCCAGATGTTGGTCTTGCAGACACATCTGCTGTTGTGCAAAATGTTCCAGATACTACTCAAGTAGTTGAAGAACCAAGTACTTCTCCTGCACAGTCACCTCCTGAATACACAATGGAAGACCTCTTTCTGAATTTAGATCAAGAGGATTTTGACATGGACAAGGTTGCTGCTGAAGAGAAGGGTGCTGCTGCTGAGGGGGAGCACATGGCATTTCTGGAAGAGCCTTTAAGGCTAGACACTGAGAAAGCACCTGCTGTACAGACTGAAAGGCCTGAAAGCCCTAAGGACAGGGTTGAGATTGTCAGCACTTCTGCCTCAGAGGATGAGGAGAGTGCCAGGGCCAAGAAGAAGAAATTCTTTGTATTCAAAAGAAGGAGTCAGAGCTACAAGAAGGCTCTACAAACTGTTGCTCAACAATCCTTAGTCACACCAGCTCCATCAACTGATTACAGTACCTTAATGGTAGCCATGCAAATCAAGCCTGATGAGCACAGGAGAGCCATAGAGAAGTATATTGATGAAGGTCAAAAGTCTTTACAATTTGATTTAGCTCAAGATATAAAATCAATAAGGTTTGAGATGAACCTGAACAAGAAGGAAATGACTGAATGCTTCCACAAGGGTGGAAATGTTGTGGTCTATTTGGCAACTCATCAGGAGAAGATCAAGGCTCAAGTAGATGATATAGCACTGAAGCAAGGCTATGTGCTGGAGAATCAATTAAGAATGAATGATAATTTAACTGCCTCCCACAATGCTATAGTCACTGAATTAAAGCATAAGTCTGCTGAACCATCTACTTCTGCTGATGCTGCAAAGGCTGATTTTGATAAAATCTTTCAAGATGAAATTGCTGCTGTCAAGACTGCAATCAAGGATTCACAGAAGGTCATTTTTGAACAGCTTACCAAGCTTAGACCTTATTTTAAGGATGGAATCAGGTACTTGGACAGCCAAATCAGGTTCCAGAAAGATGATGTACGAGATCATGTTGCACAAGAAGTCATAAAGGGGGAGAGGGTGTTAGTCAAAGCAAGCTCAGACCATGCTAAGTGGATATCAAATTCCATCAGGGCTACCCTTGGATATCCTCCCCTGTGTGATGATGATAATGTTGCTGAATCAGGGATTCAAAGTGCATATCTTGGAGGTGAACAACAGGAAGTAGCTCAAGTGATTTATCCACCTCCAGATTTTGACATGGTTCATGCAGATGTAAGCACAATGTATAGCCCAACTGCTGGAAAGTCAAATGTTGTTCTGGAAAAGGTTGTTCAACCTATAACAGCAGCTATGCAAGAGGCTTTGGACAAAGAAGAAGAGACAAGGCTGTCAAAGAAGAGGTTTAGGGAACTAGCAGAACAAAAGCCAGATTTTGAACAGTGGAGCCCTACCTCTAGGAATATAATTCTAACTGCCTGGAAAGCAGCCAAGGACAATGCTCATGAAAGGAACAAATGGTTCTCAGAAGCAGAATGAAGGAAGCATGAGATTAGGCAGGAAGCCATTGTCCAGTATAGAAGGAAGGCTAAGTTAGGAAAGCTACCTCCTACAGCTGTGGAGCCTAGCAAGTACTTTCCTAAGCCCTATCATTACTTTGAGATGCAAAAGATCAAGGCTGATAAGCTCGATCTCAAAGGAAAGAAGACTGCTGATACTGAGCCTGCTGCTGCTGCTGCTGTAAAGGCCAAAGTACAAGCTGGGAAAGGAATAGTTATAAAAGAACCTGATCAGAACTAGACTAAGATTAGACTAAGAAACATTGTTGTAATCTTTTATATATGAAATATTTTTGTAAAACAATGGAAATGTATTAAAACAATGTTAGAACAATTTTTGATAAATATATCTCATGATTGTTCAGAAGCATCTGTCTATTTCTTGTTTGTTCTGCAATGTTTAATGAGTATACATGTGTGCTTTATTACATGTTTAAGTTTACCCTGTTGACATATACCTGCTTTACATCATTCTCTAATTTTTAATTATGAGTGGTGTATATCATTGACTAAGGGTTATGACTTCTCCAAATAGGGGGAGATTGTTGGGTACATTGGTCAAATGTACCTGATTTGAAGAAGCCTCACCTAACTCAATGATATACATCATAATGTATTTGATGTTTGTTTGAGTTACTTGTGCAGGTTAGGTATTCACTGGACTGAAGCTAAAAGTTTCTAAGTCCATGTGTCGACACCCAGAGGAAAAGTGTCGACACTTGAGAAAGCTTGTGTCGACACCCAGACAAGCAGTGTCGACACTTGGAGTAATTGTGTCGACACCTGATAAGAAGAGTAGACACCAGACAGAAAGTGTCGACACTTGGAGCTGTGTCGACACTCAGTGAAGAAGAATGCAGAAAAGCTGTGTCGACACTTGGCAGAAGTGTCGACACCTAGAAGAGCTGAGTCTACTTCAGAAAGTGTCGACACTTGGAGTTGTGTCGACACTCAGCAAAATTCTGCAGAGACTAAGGACAAGTGTCGACACTCAACACAATGTGTCGACACTCAATCAGCAGAGTCAACATATGAAGAATGTGTCGACACTCAGCACAATGTGTCGACACACACTCAAAGGAGTCAACACTTGAAGTATGTGTCGACACTCAGCACAATGTGTCGACACACAACCAGAAGAGTCAACACTTGAAGAAAGTGTCGACACCCAGCACAATGTGTCGACACTAAGTTGAAGACTCTACACTTGAAGAAAGTGTCGACACAAGGAGCTGTGTCGACACTTAGCAAAGAACAGAAAAGTTTACAAAATATTCTAAGTACAAGTGTCGACACTAAGGGAATGTGTCGACACTCAGCTGAAGAAATAAAATTGAAGACTTGTGTCGACACCAAGAAGCAGTGTCGACACTTGACAGTTTCAACACATGAAGATGTGTCGACACAAAGGAGATGTGTCGACACTTAGAAGAATTTAACAAGTTACAGAAGATCAAGTACTTGTGTCGACACTTAATTTCAGTGTCGACACTTGAAGAAGAATCTGTGTCGAGACATACAAGGAGTTGTGTCGACACCTTGTAGACTTGTGTCGACACTTACACAACATGTGTAGACACTTGGTCTATAAGTGTCGACACTTAAGATCAGAAAGTCTCGACACTATCTGACAGTTAGAGAATTTCAAGAATTGACTGGATGACATGACAGCTGCCGTTCCAGCCGGTTTACAGCACTTGTCAGAGATGTCAGAAGTCAGTTATGAACCGGACCAGCCGGTTACCATGAAGAAGGCCTATAAATAGGCACAAACTGTTTACAGAAAGGAAGTGGATAAGGTGTTAATAAGAAGTTGAAAAGAAGTATTGTTAAGAAGATTAAGTTCTGACCCAGTGCAGAACAATCTAAGAGATTTGTTCAAGGGGTTGCTGATCAAGTTATCCAAGTGATACAAAACAAGAAGATCTTGCTGTCCAACAGCAGATCTAAGAAGTTGGAGAGAGAGAGCTCCAATCAAGAATTCAGTCTTTGGAACTAAGGCTGAGAAGAAGGATTCAGAATCATCTGGATCTCAAGAAGCAGAGGTCAAGGATCAACTGCAGAGGATTCAGACTAATTCAGTTCTACTCAAGAAGCTTTGAAGGAAGCTAATTCAGTTTGGATCTACCTGAGTTCTTCCAAGAACTCTTCAAGAAACTCTCAACTCCTCTCTTATTTTCTGAGTTGTAGAGTTAGTTATTGTAATTCAATTTTAACTTGTAGGATCCATTGGGTCTGAGTGAATTGTAAGCCTATATTATAAAGGCTGAGGGTAGGGCTTGGTTGCCTGAGTGTAGGAGTTGAAGAACTCTGAGTGTAAGCCTTAATTGGCTGAGTGTAGGCCTTGATTGGCTGAGTGTAGGCCTGGGTGGCTGAGTGTAGGCCTTGGTGGCTGAGTGTAAGGCTTTGGGCCTGAGGTGTAGGAACCTAGTTGGGTTCTGAGATAGTGGAGAAGTTTGGCCGAATCTAGTACACTGCTAGATAGGCGAAGGGGGAAAGTGGATGTACCCAAAGATTGGGGAACCACTATAAATTTGTGTGTCTACTGTGCTGTGCTGTGCTGTGGATTAGCAGTTTATATTTTGTTATTGCTGTTAGCTGTAGAAATCTGTGAGATAACTGTTTTGCTGCCATCAAAGTTTCAAAAAGGTTTAGGTCACCTATTCACCCCCCCCCCCTCTAGGTGTTTAGGTACCATATCTTTCAAGTGGTATCAGAGCCAGGTTTAGGGTGAATAGGTGACCTAAACCTTTTTGAAACTTTGTTGGCAGCAAAACAGTTATCTCACAGATTTCTACAGCTAACAGCAATAACAAAATATAAACTGCTAATCCACAGCACAGCACAGCACAGTAGACACACAAATTTATAGTGGTTCCCCAATCTTTGGGTACATCCACTTTCCCCCTTCGCCTATCTAGCAGTGTACTAGATTCGGCCAAACTTCTCCACTATCTCAGAACCCAACTATGTTCCTACACCTCAGGCCCAAAGCCTTACACTCAGCCACCAAGGCCTACACTCAGCCACCCAGGCCTACACTCAGCCAATCAAGGCCTACACTCAGCCAATTAAGGCTTACACTCAGAGTTCTTCAACTCCTACACTCAGGCAACCAAGCCCTACCCTCAGCCTTTATAATATAGGCTTACAATTCACTCAGACCCAATGGATCCTACAAGTTAAAATTGAATTACAATAACTAACTCTACAACTCAGAAAATAAGAGAGGAGTTGAGAGTTTCTTGAAGAGTTCTTGGAAGAACTCAGGTAGATCCAAACTGACTTAGCTTCCTTCAAAGCTTCTTGAGTAGAACTGAATTAGTCTGAATCCTCTACAGTTGATCCTTGACCTCTGCTTCTTGAGATCCAGATGATTCTGAATCCTTCTTCTCAGCCTTAGTTCCAAAGACTGAATTCTTGATTGGAGCTCTCTCTCTCCAACTTCTTAGATCTGCTGTTGGACAGCAAGATCTTCTTGTTTTGTATCACTTGGATAACTTGATCAGCAACCCCTTGAATAAATCTCTTAGATTATTCTGCACTGGGTCAGAACTTAATCTTCTTAACAATACTTCTTTTCAACTTCTTATTAACACCTTATCCACTTCCTTTCTGTAAACAGTTTGTGCCTATTTATAGGCCTTCTTCATGGTAACCGGCTGGTCCGGTTCATAACTGACTTCTGACATCTCTGACAAGTGCTGTAAACCGGCTGGAACGGTAGCTGTCATGTCATCCAGTCAATTCTTGAAATTCTCTAACTGTCAGATAGTGTCGAGACTTTCTGTTCTTAAGTGTCGACACTTATAGACCAAGTGTCGAGACATGTTGTGTAAGTGTCGACACAAGTCTACAAGGTGTCGAAACAACTCCTTGTATGTCTCGACACAGATTCTTATTCAAGTGTCGACACTGAAATTAAGTGTCGACACAAGTACTTGATCTTCTGTAACTTGTTAAATTCTTCTAAGTGTCGACACATCTCCTTTGTGTCGACACATCTTCATGTGTTGAAACTGTCAAGTGTCGACACTGCTTCTTGGTGTCGACATAAGTCTTCAATTTTATTTCTTCAGCTGAGTGTCGACACATTCCCTTAGTGTCGACACTTGTACTTAGAATATTTTGTAAACTTTTCTGTTCTTTGCTAAGTGTCGACACAGCTCCTTGTGTCGACACTTTCTTCAAGTGTAGAGTCTTCAACTTAGTGTCGACACATTGTGCTGGGTGTCGACACTTTCTTCAAGTGTTGACTCTTCTGGTTGTGTGTCGACACATTGTGCTGAGTGTCGACACATACTTCAAGTGTTGACTCCTTTGAGTGTGTGTCGACACATTGTGCTGAGTGTCGACACATTCTTCATATGTTGACTCTGCTGATTGAGTGTCGACACATTGTGTTGAGTGTCGACACTTGTCCTTAGTCTCTGCAGAATTTTGCTGAGTGTCGACACAACTCCAAGTGTCGACACTTTCTGATGTAGACTCAGCTCTTCTAGGTGTCGACACTTCTGCCAAGTGTCGACACAACTTTTCTGCATTCTTCTTCACTGAGTGTCGACACAGCTCCAAGTGTCGACACTTTCTGTCTGGTGTCGACTCTTCTTCTCAGGTGTCGACACAATTACTCCAAGTGTCGACACTGCTTGTCTGGGTGTCGACACAAGCTTTCTCAAGTGTCGACACTTTCCCTCTGGGTGTCGACACATGGACTTAGAAACTTTTAGCTTCAGTCCAGTGAATACCTAACCTGTACAAGTAACTCAAACAAACATCAAATACATTATGATGTATATCATTGATTTAGGTGAGGCTTCTTCAAATCAGGTACATTTGACCAATGTACCCAACAATGAAGAACACGTGACTGTGTTAATAGACGTGTCAAATGACACGACTCACGTCCAGGCATGTCATTTCATTTCAAAAACTGCTCAGACGCACCGTTGAAACTCTACACGGCCTGTGACATGACCGTGTTGGAACCCGTGTCCGACATCTATTTGCATGAAGACAATAAAAACCTGCAAAAAGAATTAGAAAGGGACTTTTGGATTGAAGGAATTGGAGAACTTCTGGAGGACGAAAGTGGAGCACTCAAGTAAAGGGGAATCAAAGGAGATAATCCATATGGATTTAATCTTCATGTATATCTTTTAATCTCTCGTTTCTCTTAGTGGATCTAACTTTATTTTTACATTTCACATGAGACTTGTTCTTTAAAACGATTCAGTAATCATGTGTTGTGGTTTTATATCATATTTGTGGTATTTTATCAGTATGCGTGGTTTCGAACAAAAAGACTAATCCTAGATTTGAAGTTATTATTTATTTTATATGAATCCCAAACTTCTAGATTGAGAAATTGGAAGGTTGTGATGATGGCTTGTAATTTCATTTTCTGGTGTTCTTTCTCTGTGTATTTTAAATTTCATGATCGAGAGATATGTTGTTTGGACAATGGAAATAAAGATAATGAGATTCGTGGTATTTTAGAGATAGGATTTCATGGATTTTTGTATTAGACAGTGTTATTTTATATCAATGCAAATTTAAGTGTTGTGAATTGTCCGAGAGAAAATTCACTCAACTTTGGTTAAGGTATTGGATTGCTCGAGAGAGAATTCGATAAAGATCGAACCCTCACAATACAATGAATTTGATAATATTGTTAATACATGATTACATAGAGTTGAATTAATGAGTGAATATTCTCATGTGATTACTCGTAGACTTTCTGCTTTTTATCATCCTTAATTCTCCAATGTCACTTTATCCAATTAGTCCTAGTAATGTTAGTTTAGAGTAAACAACCAATTTTAAATATAGTACGATAATAGAGCGAGAGTGAGTACGAGTACTTGAAAATACCCTGAGGAATATGACACGAGATGTAGATTTCTCCTATACTATGATTGATAGGTGCACTTACCTGAGATTAAAATCAATCTAGCTTATGATTATCTACATAGTTTATACTAGAATGTAGAAAGAATCTGCATCAAGTTATTTTTAAAAAATCAAGTTTTTGGCGGCGTTGCTGGAGACTCATTTTCAATTTTTTGAAAGCTTAAACTCTATTAATCTACCAATTTTGAATTACTACATATAATTATAAATTAGTTAATTGTATAATTATATCACTTAATATCTGTTTTAGATCTCCTAATTAATCTCCTAATCTTGATCCTATTTAACATTGTCTAAGGTCGTAGTATACACATATCACTCTGGCCTAAGGTATTTACTTGCCAAAGCGGAAGCAAAACCTCATTTAATCTGTTGGGTTCTTTTATTACAAAAATATTATTTGTAAATTAGAGATAAACGAGGAGCAGAAAACTTAGCGGCAGATCATCTCTCACGTTTAAAAAATCCACTACGAGCGATGTTAGATGACTCTGAGATTGGTGATACATTTCCTGAGGAATAGCTATTTGCATTATCTAAAAATATAAATACTGATTATCCGTGGTTTGCCGACTATGCAAACTATATTGTGGCTAAGGTCCTTCCAAAAGATTTTTCATATCAGCGGAAAAAGAAATTTTTCTCTGACTTGAAATATTACTTTTAGGAGGACCCCTATCTTTTTCGGATATGTGTAGATTCCATTATACGTAGATGTGTATCAACAGAGGAGCGATGAAAAATCTTGGAGCAGTGTCATTCAGGCCCTACAGGTGGTCACTTTGGAGCAAACCGCTCAGCTAAAAACGTTCTTGATTCTGGTTCTTTTTGGCCGCTTCTATTCAGGGATGCCCAAAGGTATGTACATTCATGTGATTCTTGTCAAAAATCAGGTAAGTTTTTATTCTTCAGTAAAACTTTAGTTAAATTTTATTATAAAATCATTATAAAAAAATCACTCAGTAAGTAATTCGATTTCAGAGGAGCACACGGGTTTGCACTCACCCGTGTGCCAAGCCGCGTACATGGAATTGTTTTTACGGAGCAACACACGGTTGACACATGCCTGTGTGCTTGGCCATGTACCTCTACATTTCATCCTGAGCACCATACGGGTGGACACACACCCATGTGAATGAATCCATGTCCACTGAGCTCGAGGATATATTGTTGTTTCCCGAGCACCACACAGGTGGACGCTGATGCGGTTAACGGCAAGTGTACCGGTCGTACAAGTAATATAAAATGTGTGAATTTTTCCCAAGTATCGATCTCTCAAGGAACATAGTAAGGTGGGGTAAATTTTGGGGAGGACTTGAGATTGAAGTCCTTTGGTCGGTGTTTACGAAGAGGGTTTTGATTGTTTGCGGAAAAAAGAAAGTAAAACATTAATAAACTACTCATATGCAATGCTACTGTGCACTGCTTCGCCAGGTGGATGGAAAACTGCACAGGCCACAATGCACCGAATCGCTTGGCGGATGGACGAGTAGGATTGCAGATGACATGGTGAGAACGGTGGATTCCTATGCAATGTCGCTATGTAATGCTAGTGCGGCACTGAGTGGTGGTGGATGGATAATGGGGCACCTCAAGCAAATATCGTTAATCTAAAATCACATAGCCATGATTGTACACAAACGTATAACAAATTAAGCACACGTCATCAAATACAAAGAGATCAAACAACACTATCAACAACAAAAGAAGAAGAGAGTGTGAATCGAGCGGATCTGAAGTCTTGCTGAGGATTCACGGAAGGAATCGTCGGGTTGTCAATCCGCATCCTAGCTCGGTCCTCAACTACGTCCGGGGTAGAGGAGGATGTCACTAACCCCCAATGGACCCGTCTTCTTCGTGTCATGATCCGGTGGAGGATGACACAAACTCCTCCGAGCTTGATGGTGAAAGCTAGGTCAAACCCTTCTTGAAACTCAAGGATGAAGCAGGAGGCCGAGAGGGAGCTTTGACTTGAATTTGGTGTTGAAAGCTTGCCGAGATACCCTCCCTACGGTGGAGGAAAAAGGAGATCGGCGGAACCCTCCTCGGAGACGAAAACGACGGAGAAAACGTCGAGAATTCGGAATTAGGGTGGAACCTACGAATTTATAGAATGCAAAAATTATAATGCACATGACCAATGGAACACGACCAGTGGTCATGCGCCCTATGTCCAGTGGTAGTGCGTTTGTCACGGCCAGAACTTGGAAAAATTGAGAATAGTGCGCACGATCAGTGGAGCGCGACTAGTGGTCGTGCGCACTATGTCAGGTGATAGTGCACATAGTCATGGCAGAACCGGTAAGAAAACTGGAATCAATGCATACGATCAGTGGCACATGACAAATGGTCGTGCGCTAAGTAATCCACTGAGCGTGCATGTGTAAAATCGCACGATCAGTGGCCCTTAGTCAAAGATGGGACCCAAGCCAACCGCTGATATGTGCAGACATTCCAGGCAATCATAATAAGAAGTACAATCAATAAAAGTAACAAAAATACAAAACCACAGGACTATATGTGCACTTCCTATGGAAATAAAGATTAGAAGAAATATATACGATAACGAACTATAAGTGAAGTGCATGTGAAAGAAAACTAGCCCAGATGGGTACAAAAATAAATGCATAAATAGGACTCATCACACCCCAGACTTACCTATTTGCGTGTCCCGAGCAAACAAAATATATTCAGATAGGGAAAATAAACTAGCTAACATAGAAATTGAGATACGGAGTACCATGCGAAGTCGCATGCTCGCGCACATAAAAATATAATATATGAAATTTGTAAGTATATAAAATAGTTTATACTTTTCACAATGCGTATCAATTTTTTATTACTACTCAAAAGGGAAGCTTGCAACCTTCTTTTGCATCGTGACACCAAGAAGACATGTCCATTGGAAGGTAGTGACAACCTTCTCTACCCCGAACATAGTTGAGGATCGAGCTTGGACGCGAATTGACAACCCGACGATTCCTTCCTCGACCCCTCGACGAGCCTTCAAATCTGGTCGATTTCGCACTCACTTCATCTTTGCTGTTGATAGTTTAGTTTGATCCCTTTGTACTAGATAAATTGTACTTAATTTGATATACATTTATGTATAATCATGTTTATGTGATTTTATATTTATGTTATTTTCTTGAGGTGCGCCCTTATCCATCCTCCACCACACAGTGCCACACTAGCAACTGCTAGTGGCATGTGCCGCAAAGAGGTGCTCACGTACCTCATTCTGTCGTTCTCACCACCTCATCTGCAAGCCTACTCTTCCATCCAACTAGCTATTCAGTGCATTGAGGCCCGTGTAGTTTTCCATCCGTCTGGCGAAGCATTGCAGAGCAGCATTGCATAGGAGTAGTTTATTAGGTAGAGGTGCTCACGACCCTCATTCCACCGTTCTCACCACCTTATCTGCAAGCCTACTCGTCCATCCTCCTAGCAATTCAGTGAATAGCGGCCCGTATAGTTTTCCATCTGTCTGGCGAAGCATTGCAGAGCGGCATTGCATAGGAGTAGTTTATTAGTGTTTTACTTTCTTTTTTCGCAACAATCAAAACCCCCTTCGTAAACACCGACCTAAGTACTTCAATCTCAAGTCCTCCACAAAATTAACTTCACCTTACTGTGTTCCTTGAGAGATCGATACTTGTGAAAATTCGCCCATTTTATATTACTTGTGCGACAGGTAAACTTGTCGTTTACCGGATCATGTTTTTGGCGCTGTTGCCGGGAAATACAGTCGTGTGAGTCTTTGGAGAGGGAGATAGGAGGTAGAAGCCCTTTTTCCATTTGTTCATATCATGTTTCTTTTTTGCTTTAGTTGTTATAATTTGTTGCTTATTTTTCTTTGTCCCATTTCTATTTTTGGCTTAGCAACCGGATCCGTGTTATTTTTTTTATTTTCAGTTATGTAGCACCCTTGCAACAAATATTTGTGTTCGCAATGTATTCTGTAGCTGAGTGCCGTCTTTATGACACTTTGCGTTGATACATTGGCGCATTGGCTATTTTAAATGCCGAGCATTGTATTTTGTGTTTTCTATGTAAAGGTATAGGCCACATGTTGAAGGATTTCCCTCGCCTATGCATCCCTTCTACGTCTGAGGGCATGTGTACAGAAGCCCCCCGTTTACGGAGGACTACTGTGGATATGCCTACCAGGGCGTTGTCAGGCTCATACACTAACATCGCACCTCTTGCTTGTTCTTTGCCGGTTGAGATTACTGAAAAAACTCTTGCCGCATACAGATCTTTCATGGGTTCCTCGCTTCCTTTTTACGAGCTTCCTTTTAGTGATGACGATCACTATGGTTGTGGCCAGCAAAAAGAGGTTCAGGAACATTTAGGCGCCCCTGTATGGGATGTAGAGATTGTTCCCGTCACCGTGGAGGTGTATGCGGATGATTTTGCGATGCGGCCTACTCGGTCAATGCCTTGTTTCGAGAGTAGTATTGCCCTCTGCAATTTTTGCCGGATTATGCTACTCCATTTTTGTGTGAGTCGGCTGATGATTCCGTATTTTTGGATGATTCGGTGCCTGAGGTTGGGGCCAAAATGGAATGAGGAATCTACTATCTCCGATGGAGAATGTGGATCTTTGGAACAATATGACGCAGCCCCGTGGGATGCGGAGTATCCCCTTTATTGTGCGGAGATTTGAACCTCCTTATTGGATGAGGCGGTCCCTCTTACCACCGCAGGCTTTGAGTTCTCAGATTCCCCACGATACGACTCATATGATACCGACGATGATCTTTGCTCGAATCCTGCTGAGAGTGATACCGTGATCACTCTCCCATATTCTATACATTTTAGTTTTTCCTATCGTTTACTACTTGACCCCCCTTATTTATCTGAGCCTGTGCGTGTTGTGTCTCCACGGGTACTTTGGGATGACGATGAGCCTTGTGCTCATGCCGACGGTGAGTGCATCTGCTTGTGTGAGAAGGTTCGTACCTCCTTCGCAGTGGAAGCCGCTATCGTCGCCATCGCCTCCTACGGACCTGTAGTGGACGATAACTTACTGGGCAAGGATTTATTTTGTGATGAGATGAGTGAGGACCAGCGCTCCTCCTCTTCTTACTTCCTATTCCCTCGTCCTATGAGGAGCAGGTGTGATTATTTGGGTAGAGGGGTAACTACATTATCTTCTTATCGGTACCTGTTATCGAAACAGATAATGAAACAGTTATCTGTGCATCTTTTATTTCAAAGGCCGATTAGCTAGAACTCTTCGTTAGCTGAATAAGTCGTGCGGGGTGGACAATAACACCTGTAGTTATCTTATATTTTCTACATTTATATTTTTCATGTCTATCTTAGTTTTTGTATTTCTTTCTATTTTGTTTCTTTTTCTTTTATTTTTGCGGAGCTCACCCCTGCAGGTATTCATGAAAAATTCGCATTGGCGGGGTTGTGATTCTTCGTTTGGCGGACTTGCTTCTATTTTTTCACGCGACTTCTGGTACGGTCACTAGCTGAGCTTGGGTAACCTCTTCCCTTGTCTCTATCTTATTTTAATTTCAATATTACATGCGGTGTAGCTTAGTTTAAGTCTGTGGGAGACCAAGTATTTGTTACCTTTTGCACGCGCACATTTCATTTGCATACTAGAAGTTTTTATTATTTTATTTTATTAGTTCATTACATCGCACACCACTGCACCCACATGAGCGCGTGCTTAGCTGTTAGCGTGCTGCGAGTTAAACTCGTTTCTTTTTTATGATTTAGGATATTTATTGTGCTGGCATAGCATTGTGGGCCGGAGTAAACTGTTGACTCCTGCAGTGCTCCTAGTCGAGTGCTCCGTCTCGTGTTGAAATTGGAGTGGAATTAATTTTTCTGTATGCTTATAGTTTATATTTTTCTAATTGCGTAAATACTATTTATTCTACTCAAAAATCGGTGAATCTGATGTGAATCGAATGGTAGTGTAGGGATGTGTGTAGCCGTCAATAGACTCATTTTGCTTAAGTCAGGAGGAAAGATCATCTTTCTTGGTGGCTAAGAACTTTCCCCAAGCTACTCTCGAAGCATTGGTGCATAGTTACTCAAACATGAGCGTGATGTAGGCCATCATTTTGTACCAGTTGAGCTTTATACCATACTTAACGTCTTATCCTCACTAGTCCCGTTGTGCCTACCCATTCTTTTGATTCAGCTACACCATTATTTCACCAAAGCCTCATAGCCGATCCAAGTCACACACCCAAGTCGAGCTTTAGTGTTTTATATTTTCATTTTGATGAGTTGATGTGGTGATATTCCTTGTGAATATGTGGATGTGTTCCAAAGTTTTACTTGCTGAAATTGTTAAAATAAAAAATTTGAAAAAATATTTAAAAATTAATTGTGAAAAAGAAAAGCGAAGAGAAAAAGTATAATTGAAAATTCTATTTTAGATGAGATTGTATTTGGAGTAGGCGGTGCACACACCTATATTTTAAAATTTAAGTTTGGGGGTGTGGTGTACCCACATGTATTTTTGTTTGCAGATATATTCTTTTTATGCTAGCTCATTTGGGTTAGGTGCAGCCTTCTTATTTATCTTTGTTTACCTCATCGAAACCCAAGCCCCATCTCTTCACCTAAATTCCTATGGATTCGCGCTTGAGTCGAACTAGTACCATGGAGAGAGTGTGAACGGGCAAACGTATGGTCCCCGCTATTGATGGATTTCGTTGGAGGGCATCCTGAGCCACGGTCTTTCCAATGCTCACCTGAGTGGCCTTCCTACTTTCTCCCAACACGTGACCGGAAGTTTAACCGTGATTCCTTTTTTGAGTAGTAATAAAATCTTGATACGCATTGTGAAAAGTATAAACTATTTTGTATACTTTGAAATTTCCTCTATTATATTTTTATGCGCGCGAGCATGCGACTTCGCATGGTACTCCGTATCTCGATTTCTATGTTAGCTAGTTTATTTTCCCTATCTGCATAGATTTTGTTTTCTCGGGACGCACAAACCGGTAAGTCTGGGGGTGTCATGAGTCCTATTTATATACTGATTTTCAGACTCACCTGGGCTAGTTATCTTTCACTAGAACTTCACTTTTAGTTTGTTATTGTATATATTTAATCTAATCTTTATTTCCATAGGAAGTGCACTTATAGGCACGTGGTTGTGTATTTTTTTTACTTTTATCGATTGTACTTCTTATTTTGATCTCCTGGAATGTCTACACATATCATTGGTTAGTTTTTCCTACATGTACAGTCGTTGTGTTGGTGCTCTGGGTTGGTTTAGGGCCCATTTATGCCTAAGGGCCACTGATTGTGCATTTTTACACGTGCACGCCTACTGGATTGCTTAGTGCATGACCACTGGTCATGCGCCATTGATCGTGTGCATTGATTCCATTTTTTACCAGGTTCTGCCATGCCAATACGCACAATCACAAAACACAGTGCGCACAACCATTGGTTGTGCGCCACTGATCATGTGTATAGATTCCATTTTTTACCAAGTTCTGCCTTGTCAATACGCAATATCATTGGACACAGTGCCCACGACCATTGGTTGTGCGCCACTGATCGTGTGCATTATAATTTCTGCAATACATAAATACGCGGGTTCTGCACTAATTCCAAATACTGGACTTTTTCTCTGCCATTTTCATCCCCGAGGAGGGTTCTGCTGATCTCCTTCTTCCTCCACCATGGGGATGGGCTCCAGGCAAGCTTTCAATGCAAAATTCAAGCAAGAGCTTCCTCTCGGCATCCTACTCATCCTTGAGCTTCATGAAGGGTTTGACCTAGCTTTCATCATCAAGCTCGGAATAGTTTGTTTCATCCTCCACCATATCGTGACACGAAGAAGATGGGTCCATTGGGAGTTAATGATAACCTCCTCTACCCTGGACGCAGTTGAGGACCGATCTTGGACGCGGATTGACAACCTGGTGATTCCTTCCGCGACCCCTCGACGAGCCTTTCTATCCGGTCTATTTCGCACTCACTTCTTCTTTTGTTGTTGATAGTGTAGTTTGATCCCTTTGTACTTGATGAAGTGTACTTAATTTGATATACATTTGTGTACAATCATGTCTGTGTGATTTTATATTTATGTTATTTGCTTGAGGTGCGTGTTGGAACACCCTATTACTAATTTGGGTCAGGATCACTATATCTCTAGGAATCTATGTTTTGACCTTCTGTATAGCTTAATAGGTCAATTAGAATTGAGTCTAAGGGTTAGAAGGTTAGGATTGGAAGCTGCTCTGAAGACCCAAGTTCTTCTGGAGACTAAGTCCAAATCGTCGAGCTCAGCACGACGTTTCGTCGAACTCCGGTCGACGATCGTCTAGCTCAACTTTGCCAGATCGTCGAGCTCCATTCGACGATCGCTGAGCTCAAGCCTCATAATATCGTCGAGCTCTGGTCGACGATCGCTGAGCTCAACTTCTCAATATCGTCGAACTCCATTCGACGATCGCTGAGCTCAGGTCGACGATTTTGACTCTGCACTGGTTCCTTATCTCTGAGCTCAGTTCGACGATCTTTGAGCTCAGATCGATGATTTCTTTGCTGCTTGAATTTTCCAGTTCGCTGAGCTCAGCTCGACGATAGCAGAGCTCAGTTCGACGATTTCAGTTATCTTTCAGAATTCAAATTCAAATCAGATAGAAGTTATTCTGCATTTAATTCAGAAGATCTGCCAGCCGTTTTCATTTAATTCTGGAGCAAGTTTCAAGGGATTTTTCAAGGAACAATTCAGTGGACTTTCCTTCAGAACATATTATGCAATTAAGGCTGTAATTAATTCAGACCAACGGCTATCTTTGACAGAGCAATTTCCTATTCAGACTCAGAGAATAAAAGAGAGAATGTTTTTGAATCAGAAATACATACAGACAAGAATAAGGACACCTCTCAACATACAAGACTCTGAAAAATATTCTGTCAACAAGAATTCAGAAGAACACTCATCAAAAAAAAAGAGATCAAGTTTTCAAACATTCTTCAGATCTCTTCAGCTCTCAAGTGTTCAAGGCCAACATCATTTCAAGACTCCAGACACTCAATATTTCAGCTTGCTGAAATCATCTTTTGCTGGAGATCCATCTTTGAAGGCCTATCACCCTCAGAAAAGCTCATCTTCCTGAAGATCAAGGACTCAGGGGGAGCTTTGAAATCAATCCACTTAGTCTTCTCAGTTGATTGAGAAAAGAGAAGACTGCCATAACTCTCTCAATCCCCTCTCTGTAAAGGGTTTTTCAAACTCCCTTCAAAAGTTTGAATCTGGTTTTTGAGCACCTTGTCAAAAGCTCATTGGTGGCAAGACACCTGATCAAAAAATCTGTTTTGGTTTTTGAGCACCTTATCAAAAGCTCATTGGTGCCCAGGACACCTGATCAACTCATCCTGCAGTGGATTCCTACCTAGGGTGGTAGAAGAGTGGATGTACCCAAGTTGGGGAACCACTATATTTCCTTGTGTCATCTGGTTCTGCATGTTTTCTTTTTGTTTCTGGCATAGATTTTCTTGTGCTTAGTTTCTGCATAGCTTAGTTTTGTGGTTTATTTTATTTCTGCTTCCCTGCTTACACTCATTACAACAATTGTTGTAAAGCTTTGCAAAAGTTTTTCCTTGTGTTTTAAAAAGCACCATATACTCTATTCACCCCCCCTCTAGAGTATATCAGATCTAGTTTCCCCTTTCAATTGGTATCAGAGGGACGTTGGTTAAACATACCATATCTGTTTGGTTGTACAGGCTAACACCTGAACCCCAAGATCCCAAACTAGATCGTTCTTTTGTATTCTAGTATTAGATTTAGCTTGCACAAATCATGGACCAGAACAAAGATTATGCTAGCACCAGACCTCCAGTGTGCAATCTATCAAAGTTTGCACTTTGGAAAGCAATGATTAGACTCTACATGAATTCTATTGACGAAGATATTTTTAATTCTGTCTTAACAGTGTGTCCAAGACCTCCAGAGAGCACAAGCACCAATACTGTTCCACCTCCATCAGGAACAGATGCTGACATCAAAAAGTGGAAAGTGGCTGATGTCAAGGAAATGAACATTCTAGCTCAGACAATGTCAGATGACATTTTTCAGAAGGTAGCTGAATGTAATTCAGCCAAGGAGATCTGGGACAAGCTCTCAGAAATAGTTTCAGGATCAGCTGATGAGAGAAAGGACAGAAGATCCCATCTCATCTCCCAATATGAGAACTTCAAGAAGGGAGAAACTGAGTTAGTGGGAGACATGTACAACAGATTGAGTCTAATTGTCAGTGAACTGAGGACATTAGACAAAGAGATCTCACTAACAGAACTTAATGACAAGATCCTAATGTGCTTCCCCAGCACTTGGGATTCAAGAATCTGGCCAATTAAAGATGCCAGAAGCCTGAATGAGATCACCATTGAAGCCTTGTTGGGTAAGCTCAAATCTTATGAGCTACTCATCAAGAACAGAGAAGAAGAACAGAAGGCTGCTTCACCAGCCACAAGAAAGGAGAAGACTATAGCATTCAAGGCAACTGAGGATCTGCCTGAAGAAAAAGGAACAGCCAATGATGAACTTCTCAGCTTGTTGGCCAAAAGATTCTATAAGATGGCCAGAAAGGACTTCAGAAGAAGATCATACAAGGAGCAGGATAAGCCAAGGTATGACAAGTCCATTGGCAATAACAAAGACATTATTTGCTTTGGCTGCAGGAAACCAGGGCACATGGTTCCTGACTGTCCAGAAAACAAGAACAAGGACAGAAGGGACAGAAAAGAAAGAAGAAAGGAGAAGGACTCCAAAAGGCATGGAAGTAGCAAACCTTCCATCAGCAAAAATAAGCACACAAGGAAAGGTTTTGTTGCTGAATCCTGGAGTGAGACTGAAGAGGAGTCAGAGGCCTCTTCCAGCTCAAGTGATGATGAGGATGATGCAGAGGAAAAAGAATTCTGCATGATGGCAATCAATGCCTCACAACACAACTCAGAGGAAGAGGAGTCAGAGTCAGACTCAGAGGCTCAACCTGAAGAAGATCAGGTAATCAGCTCTTTTGATTTCACTTCAGAAGATTTTAAACTTGAATTTAAAGCACTATGTTTAGACCTGCTAAAGTCTGAGAAAGAGATCATCTCTCTCAGAAATCAATTGTCTGAACACAATGCTTTAAAATCAGAAAACCTCAAACTCTCTCAGGAGTTGGAGAACTATAGGGAACAGATAGCTTCACTGAAGAGTGAGCTTTCTGAGGCCAAGAAGCTTGAAGAATCTCTCAATGGGAGAAGCATCAAGCTGATGGACATCACAAGCACAGTGAACTCAAGATTCAACAGTACACTGGGCTTGGGTGCCTCATCTAGCCAACCTATTGTTCTAACAACCCCTATCAAGTTCATTTCTGACAAAGGAAAGGGAGTTGTAGAGGTTGCCAGGAAAAATTCTGATCTGCCTCAGAAAACCAAAGTCCAGTACAAATCGTCGTACGGAGATCGACGATCGCCGAATGGAGATCGACGATCGCCGAACGCAGCTCGACGATCTCAGGAAATATCGTCGAACGCAGATCGACGATCTCAGCCAAGATCGTCGAGCGCTGCTCGACGATCCCATATACCTGACCTCAGCCATAGTCGACCGTCGAACGGAGCTCGACGATCGGACCCACGATCGTCGAACACAGCTCCACGATCGTCGAACAGAGGTCAGAGCTCTGGAAATTTTTTCAAAGGCAAGTCAAAATTGAATCCTAAGGGTTCTTCATCCCAAACCTTTAACCCTTATACTGAATGGATTATACCTCCAAGGAGATATCATCCTAAAGGATATAAGAGTCAGCCAGGGATATCTTTCATTTCTGAATTTAAAGGTTATCAACCTAGGCCCAAGGTAAACTGGGTCAAAAACAAGTGAATTGCTTAATGTGCAGGTGAAGACCTATCCAACATCTAACCAGCAATGGTATTTGGATAGTGGGTGCTCCAAGCACATGACAGGGAACAAGGACAACCTAAATTCCTTTAGAGCCAAGCTTGGACCCAAAGTTATCTTTGGTGACTCCAACTTTGGACAAACTAAAGGATATGGAGCAGTCCAGATTGGTTCTGTAACCTTCAAGAAGGTAGCATATGTGGAAGGACTGAAGCACAACCTAATCAGCATCAGTCAGCTATGTGATGAAGGCTACCAAGTGACCTTTAGCAAAACTTCATGCAAAATCAAATCAGAGGACAACACAACTGTGTTGACAGGTAAAAGGAAAGGTAACATCTACCTAGTAGACTTTCTTTCAACTACTATAGATATCTGTTTATTCAACTCAGTTTGTAGACCAAATGTTTTATGGCATAAGAGATTAGGACACCTAAACCTTAGAACCATTGCTAGGCTCTCCAAGGACAATCTTGTTAGAGGACTACCTTCTGGCCCCTACAAGAAGGAAGGACTCTGCAAGGCTTGTCAATTAGGCAAGCAAACTAAAAACAGTTTTAAGTCACTTAATAAGAGTGATTCACCTAGGATATTGTATCTGTTACACATGGATCTATTTGGACCCATCACAGTACAAAGCCTAGGAGGGAAATCCTACACTTTAGTGATTGTAGATGACTTCTCTAGATTCACTTGGGTGTTCTTTCTAAGGAAGAAGTCTGATAACTTTAAGTGTCTGACAGAGTTTCTCAAATGTATAAAGATTGAGTTCAATACTCACATTGCCCTGATCAGAAGTGATCATGGGACAGAGTTTGATTCTCTTCTTATGCAAGAGTTCTGTCAGAGTGAAGGGATCAGGCATACTTTCTCAGCTCCTAGAACTCCTCAACAAAATGGGGTAGCTGAAAGGAAAAATAGAACCCTTATTGAATCTGCCACTACATTGTTGTCAGATGCTCATCTACCTCTATCCTTCTGGGCAGAGGCAGTGAACACCTCCAACTATGTGCTGAACAGAAGCCTGATACATAAACTGAAGGGAAAGACTCCCTATGAATTACTCAAAGGGAAGAAACCTAAAGTTGACTATTTCAAAATTTTTGGTTGCATTTGTTATATTCACAATAATGATAAGAAACATCTAGCAAAATTTCAAGCCAAAGCTGATGAAGGAGTGTTTCTGGGATACTCCATGATCAGCAAGGCCTATAGGGTTTACAATAAATCATCGTTGAAAATTGAGGAATCTGTTCATGTTTCATTTGATGAAACTAACATGTCTTTCAAGGAGAAGATCCCTTCTACCATAGAACCTTTGCAGGAACACTCTCTAGTTGAAGATATGAACAAGCTACAGGTTGCTCAAGAGGATGAAAGCAGTGAAGATGAAAGCAATGCTCAACATATTGAAGCACAACATGAAGAGCCAGTTGTTGTACCACAAGAGGAAACAACAACACAGGTTGGTGAATAATCAACACCCCCTGTTGATTTAGTAACATTAAGAGACCATCCAATTTCCCAGATAATTGGAGAAATCTCAGCTGGTGTGCAAACCAGAAATCAGGTCAACCAAAACCTGTTGCACACCTGCTTCCTTTCTCAAATTGAACCTCAGTCCATTCAAGATGCAGAGCAAGATCCACACTGGATCATTGCCATGCAAGAGGAGTTGCATCAATTTGAGAGGAACAAAGTATGGGAACTAGTGCCCAAGCCTAAGGATCATTCCATTGTTGGAACAAAATGGGTATTCAGAAACAAATTGGATGATCAAGGAGTAATAATAAGGAACAAGGCAAGGCTAGTTGCCCAAGGATTTTCTCAAGAAGAAGGAATTGACTACAACCAGACCTTTGCACCTGTTGCAAGATTAGAAGCCATCAGGATATTCTTAGCTTATGCAGCTCACAAAGGCTTCAAGGTTTATCAAATGGATGTCAAGAGTGCCTTTTTAAATGGAGACATCAAAGAGGAAGTCTATGTCAGACAACCTCCAGGTTTTATCTCTCCAACTCATCCTGATTTTGTTTTTAGATTAAATAAAGCATTATATGGTCTCAAACAAGCTCCTAGAGCATGGTATGAGACCCTAGCATGCTTTCTTTTGGAAAATGGTTTTATAAGGGGTAGAGTAGACCAAACTCTTTTCATTAGAACCCATAAGTCCCATACCCTACTAGTACAAATCTATGTAGACGATATCATTTTTGGTTCTACTGACTCAAAATTGTGCAGAAGATTTTCTAACCTAATGCATTCTAAATTTGAGATGAGTAGCATGGGTGAGCTATCCTTCTTCCTAGGATTGCAAGTAAAACAACATGCTGAAGGCATCTTCATTTCTCAAACCAAATATGCTAATGAGCTGGTTAAGAAATTTGGCATGTCTGAGGCATCTTGCATGAAAACACCCATGCCTACCAATGCTGTATTGGATGCTGATGAACATGGGAAACCTGTTGATCAGACAACATATAGAGCAATGATTGGCTCTTTACTGTATCTTACAGCTAGTAGACCAGATATAATGTTTGCTACATGTATATGTGCTAGATTCCAAGTTAGCCCTAGAGAGTCACACCTCACATTAGTAAAGAGGATTCTTAGGTATGTTAAAAGTTGTCCAAATCTAGGTCTCTGGTATCCAAAAGATTCAGCATTTGAGTTAACTGGATTCTCTGATGCTGATTATGTTGGATGCAGAATTGACAGGAAAAGCACCAGTGGAACTTGTCAGTTCCTTGGTGATAGACTTGTCTCTTGGTTTTGCAAGAAACAAACATCTGTGTCAACTTCAACTGCTGAAGCTGAATATATGGCTGCAGGCAGTTGTTGTTCACAAATACTGTGGATTCAAAATCAACTCCTAGACTATGGTTACACCTTAGAGAAGTCAAAAATCTTTTGTGACAATACAAGTGCTATCTCCATAGCTCAAAATCCAGTCCTCCATAGTAGGACAAAACACATAGAGATTAGGCATCACTTCTTAAGGGACAATGTTGAAAAGAATAAAATTGAACTGCAATATATCCCAACTGATTTACAAAGGGGAGATATTTTCACCAAGCCTTTGGATGAAAAGAAACATACTTTCTTCCTAAATCAGTTATGAATGTTAGATGGAGGAAGTCTTAAATAATACTCAAGATTTTGAAAGCTAAAAATTGACCAAGACTAGGCAAAATTTCTGTTTTTTTCTTAGTGTCTAGAGTTTTCTGATCTCTGAACTGCGCTCGACGATTTCCCCAAAGATCGTCGAACGGAGTTCGACGATTTCCTGAATCGTCGAACTGAGTTCAGCGCTCCTTTGATAGTGTGGACTATCCCCTCTGGTCAACGATCGTCGAACGGCGCTTGACGATTTTGTTCACTGAACGATCGTCGAACGGAGCTCGACGCCTTTCCAGATCGTCGAACGGAGATCGACGATTTTGGAGTCTCTTCAGATTCCTTTAGAAGCCTCGATCGTCGAATGGAGTTCGACGATCTTCCCTTTTCTGCGTCGAACCCTAATATAAAACTCATTTTTTTGCCGTCGTTCTCTCTTGCGCTTTCAATTTCTCTGCAAACTTTTCTTCCCTCCAAACAGTTCTACACTTGGTCGTTTTGTCTGTTGATTTTTGCAGGTACCATGGCCGTTTCAGTTGCTGTGCTCGCTGCAATGAAATTTGATGCAGGCTTTGACATCGATCTCGACTCCTTCAACACAACCGATCAAATCTTCCAGGATATTCTCAATTTATTCAAAGATCAGCAACTATCTGCCCTGATGACAACCAGAATCAAACTTGCATCTGATGAAATTAAAGAATGGGTTTACACTGCCCACAACCTTGACAACAATACCATAGTTGGTTCTATTGGTGGCACCCAGGTACCTCTGACCCCAACAGTATTGACAGAGGTTTTTGGTTTAAGGAATGGTGAAGATTCTGCTGAACTCTCTGGAGATGAATTCTCAGATGTACTTGCAAGGATGGGTCATCCTGAGGGGAACCCTAGCAAGTTGTTTAAGAGGAACCTGTCAGTGGAATATAGGTTTCTGGCTGATGTAGTAGGCAAGGTTCTCTTGGCCAAGCATTCTGCTCATGACACCATCTCCAGATATCAGCTCTGCCTCATGGGAGCTCTGGTGGACAGAAAAAGTTTGAACTGGGGAGAAATCTTTTTTGATCTGCTGAAGAAAAAGATAAACAAAACATTTGTGAATTATGGAAGAATTCTGGGAGTCTTCCTCCAGGCCAAGTGCCCTTCTCTGCTAGTCTCCTCTGGAGTGCACATCAATGCCTCCAAGAGACTCACCTGTGCCCTTTTTGGGAAATGGGACAGGCAAATCTCCAAGCCCAGCAGGCCCTCTTCTTCTGCCCCTTCAGGCACCAGGACTCTAAGAGTCACTCCACCCCAGGCCTCTGCCCCTGCAGAGGCCCTGCCTGCTGCTAGTGCTGCTGCTTCTCCTCCTCCAAGCCCAACCCTACCAATTCCCTCCACCACTCAAGCTCCATCCACAATTACCATCTCCAGCCCATCTCCAACTTCCATTCCATCTCCAGCAACCATATCTTATCCACCAGCAGACCACTTATACCCCCTTTTCTCCTATCCCCCACCAGATGTCACCTCATCCCCATCCCTTCCATCCTTCACACTCCTGGATGAATCCTACATGGATGATTCCCCCTCCTCTCCTCCAGAATTGCCATCCTCCACCACAACTTTCCAAGACCTTCTCCACCACATAATTGACCCACCCACCTTCACTCCCTCCATATCCATCCCTCTATCCTCCATCTCTACCATCTCCTCTCCTGAACCATTCATTCCACCCTTCAGCCCTCTTCCTCCAGCTCCATCAGCCATCCCTGTACCCTCTACCTCTGCTCCTCTCATTGAGCATGTAGATCTCCCAGCCATTGCTGACCAGTTGTATGAGCTCCTTGCACCCAGGCTCTCTCTTCTCATGGAGGCCTCTTTAGCTCCTCTACAACAGTCAGTGGCAGCTCTCTCTGCCAGGCTTTCCTCCTTCCTTCCTCCTCTAGCAGCACCCCCAGCAGTGTGCCTTGATGCACAGGTATCTGCATCCAGGCAGGGGGAGATGCCCTATGAAGCTGTTGCTGCTGCTGCCCCTGCTGTTGTTTCTGCTGTTACTGATGCTGTTCTTGTGACTGCTGCTGCTCCTGTGCCTGCTGCCTCCTATGCTCCAGCTGCTCCTGCTATTCCAGTACTAGCAATAGACCTAAGGTCTTTGCTATCTACTTTTGATACTGCTTACTACTGCTGTCTCCCAGAGCCCAATGTTGTCCAGCGCTCTGAAGATCTGTCCAAGGCTCTAGTGCCCTTCTCTTGCTGTGACCCCAGAATCATTTTTGATTTTATTCTGTCAGTAACTACTGCTTCTGATGATGTTGCTGCTGCTGCTGCTGCTGAAGACAAGGTTGTATCTGCCTCTGGAGTTATTGCTGCTGCTGCTGCTGAAGACAAGGCTGTATCTGCCTCTGGAGTTATATCTGCTGCTGAAGAGAATGTTTCTGATATACCCTCATCCCAGGATCTTTTGATGACAGAGGCTGTTGATTTTGAGCCTGCTGTAGATGTTATTGTTTCTGAACCTGCTGCTGCCAAAATTCCTGAAATCATCTCTGTTGCTTCTACTGCTACTCCAGTATCTGCTGTTACTTCTGCTTCTGTATCTGTTGCCCCATCAGCTGCTGTTCAATTAAAAGAGGATTTGATGAAGAAGATTGATGCCTTGTATGATGCACAAAGTTCTGAATCTGAGGATTATACTACTGCTTCTTGTTGGGTACATTGGTCAAATGTACCTGATTTGAAGAAGCCTCACCTAACTCAATGATATACATCAGAATGTATTTGATGTTTGTTTGAGTTACTTGTGCAGGTTAGGTATACACTGGACTGAAGCTGAAAATTTCTAAGTCCATGTGTCGACACCCAGAGGCAAAGTGTCGACACTTGAGAAAGCTTGTGTCGACACCTGGGAAGAAGAGTCGACACCAGTCAGAAAGTGTCGACACTTGGAGCTGCGTCGACACTCAGTGTAGAAGAATGCAGAAAAGCTGTGTCGACACTTAGCAGAAGTGTCGACACCCAGAAGAGCTGTGTCTACACCAGAAAGTGTCGACACTTGAAGTGAGTGTCGACACTCAGCAAAAGTCTACAGATTCTAAGTACAAGTGTCGACACTCAACACAGTGTGTCGACACTATGCAGAAGACTCAGCATTGGAAGTAAGTGTCGACACTCAACACAATGTGTCGACACTTAGCTAAAAACTCAGTATTTGAAGAATGTGTCGACACTCAGCATAATGTGTCGACACACAATCAGAAGAGTCAACACTTGAAGAAAGTGTCGACACTCAGCACAATGTGTCGACACTTAGTTGAAGACTCTACACTTGAAGAAAGTGTCGACACAAGGAGCTGTGTCGACACTTAGCAAAGAACAGAAAAGTTGTAAAATATTCTAAGTATAAGTGTCGACACTAAGGGAATGTGTCGACACTCAGCTGAAGAATCAAGAATGAAGACTTGTGTCGACACCAAGAATCAGTGTCGACACTTGACAGTTTCAACACATGAAGATGTGTCGACACAAAGGAGATGTGTCGACACTTAGAAGAATACAGTTAAAGGATGAAGTACAAGTACTTGTGTCGACACTCAATTTCAGTGTCGACACATGCAGAAGAAACTGTGTCGAGACATATAAGGAATTGTGTCGACACCTTGTAGACTTGTGTCGACACTTACACAACATGTGTCGACACTTGGTCTATAAGTGTCGACACTTAAGAACAGAAAGTCTCGACACTAACTGACAGTTAGAGAATTTCAAGAAGTGACTGGTTGACATGACAGCTGCCAATCCAGCCGGTCTACAGCAACTGTCAGAGAAGTCAAAAGTCTGTTATAAACCGGATCAGCCGGTTACCATGAAGGAAGCCTATAAATAGGCACCCATAGTTTACAGAAATAAAAAGAAGGTTGTTCATTATCATTACAAGGTGTGATAATAATTGATCAGACTAAATCAAGAAGTGATACACAGAGGATCAACACAAGAAGATCGGGCAGTCCAACTGCAGATCTAAGTAGTTGGAGAGAGAGAGCTCCAACCAAGGATTCAGTCTTTGGAACTAAGGCTGAGAAGAACAATTCAGAGTCATCTGGATTTCAAGAAGCAGAGATCAAGGATCAACTGCAGAAGATTCAGACTAATTCAGTTCTACTCAAGAAGCTTTGAAGAAAGCTAAGTCAGTTTGGATCAAGCTGAGTTCTTCCAAGAACTCTTCAAGAAACTCTCAACTCCTCTCATCCTTTCTGAGTTGTAGAGTTAGCATTTGTAATTTCTATTTTAAACTTGTAAGATCCATTGGATCTGAGTGATTGTAAGCCTATTTTATAAAGGCTGAGGGTAGGGCTTGGTGCCTGAGTGTAGGAGTTGAAGAACTCTGAGTGTAGGCCTTTAATTGGCTGAGTGTAGGCCTGGGTGGCTGAGTGTAGGCCTTTTGGCTGAGTGTAAGGCTTTGGGCCTGAGGTAGGAACCTAGTTTGGTTCTGAGTTAGTGGAGAAGTTTGGCCAAATCTAGTACACTGCTAGATAGGCGAAGGGGGAAAGTGGATGTACCCAAAGATTGGGGAACCACTATAAAATCTTGTGTATTCTGTGCTGTGATTATACTGTGTTGAGAATTGCTGTGTGCTGTGATAACTTATTCAGAAATCTGTGTTATAAACTGTTGACTGCCAACAAAGAATTTAGAAAAGGATTAGGTCACCTATTCACCCCCCCCCCCCCCTCTAGGTGTTTAGGTACCATATCTTTCAAGTGGTATCAAAGCGAGGTTCCTCAAAATCAGGACTAACTGTCTGAGGAGATCCAGTTTGGCAGATTCAGTATAAGTCAGGAAACAGGAAACAGTTTCAAGAAAATCAAGAACATGGGTTCTTCAGAGAATCATAAGGAGTTGGGTTCAATGAAACTACCTATATGCAGAAAAGAGATCTTTGGGATCTGGAAAGAGAGGGTTAGGCTTTTTATGGAAGCCTCTGACCCTAGGATATACATCACAGTCAAAGAAGGGCCATATGTGCCCATGAAGATTTCAATATTGGATGCAAATCAGAGGACTCCAAAGGATTTCTCTGAAATGACCAAGGATGAGATTGTCCCAGCAACCATGGACAAAAGAGCACAGAATATAATAGTTAGTGCAATTGATGATGCCACCTTCCAGAACCTTATTCACTGTAAAACTGCAAAAGAAATGTGGGACACCCTCATTGTCTATATGGAAGGTTCTGAAGAAGTAAGGCAAGATAGGAAGTCCTTGCTTAATCAAGAATATGAAAGCTTTAGGCAAGGAAGAGGGGATAGCATCACTGAATGCTACAAGAAATTTTATAGAATTGTAAATGAACTCATGTCATATGGAAGAGAGTTCACAAACTATGAGTTGAATGATAAATTCTTAAGGTCCCTCACCAAAGACTGGGACACCAAGATCTGTGCCATCAGAGAAATGGCAAAGTTGGGAGAAATTCCTCCTCCCACACTTTTTGGCAAGTTGTTATCTTATGAGATGCAATTGTCAGTGAGAAAAGAAGAAGAAAAGTCAACAAGGACTGAATACAGAGAAAAGACTGTTGCCTTTAAGTCAGATGTACCCAGAAAGAGCAGGACCAAGTCATCAACTCCTCCTCCTGAGGTAGTTGAATCAGAATCTGAAGAGTCAGAAAGTACAAAATCTACAAGCAGTGAAAGTGATGAAGACTTTGCTGCATTCACCAGACATTTTCAGAAGTTCCTTAAGAAGAAACAGTGGAGGTCTAGACCTTCATCTTCCAAAGGGAAAGAGGGTCAGTATCAGGAAAAGAAGCCTTCAAAGAAGGACAAGAAAAGGACCAAGACTAGTAAGGCAACTGGATCCAAGATAATTTGTTACTGCTGCAATAGACAGGGCCATGTTATTGCAGACTGCCCTGAAAGAAGGAAGGAATCCAGTGACAAAAAGAAAACTCACTTCAAAGGAAAGAAGGAAAAGTCCTTTGTTGCAAAGAATGAGAAGACTCTTTCAGATATGTCTTCTTCAGACACTGAGACAGATGCTGAAGCCTATATTGGGCTATTTGCTGAGGAAGAAGAAGAGTTTATGCAGATCATGGAATTTATCTATGAGCAAGAAGACTGTCAAAGCCAAGGACTGATGGCTTTGACTGAAAGTACCAAAAACCTGGAGCAGCCAGGACCCAGTCAGGTACAAGGTTTAACTCAAAGTTCTGATTCCAGTTCTAGTTCAGAGTCAGATTATTCTTCATCAAGTGATGAGAATATATCTGAGTCTGAGGGAGATATTCATCAACTCCTAGATGAATATCAAGTACTATTGCAAGCCTATAAGAAAAGCAAGACCCTAGCCAAAAATTTGGCCAAGGAAATTGCTGATCTCAAGGCAGCTGCAATAGATTATGAGAAGAATTATGATCAAAAACTGAATGAAGTGGCCAGGCTGAAACACATTACTGTGATTCAGATGGGTACTATTACATTTAAGAATGATCAAATTAAGAAACTGGAGATTAATCTTCAGAAGGAGAAAGAGCTAGCAGCTAGGTATTCAAAACCTAAATCAGTGCTACCCTTGATTGATGATTTTGTTCATCATAAAGGAAAGACTGGACTGGGTTTTGTTAATCCAGCTAGGACTGTTCAGGATCAGTCCAAGTCCAAGGGCAAAGCCCCAACATTCAACAAGACTGCTGTAGTTAAGACAGCTAAGTCAGAACCTAAGCAAAGGTACAACAAATTTGAATGTTGGTGCTGTGGCAAGGTTGGCCACTTTGCTTTGGATTGTTGGCACAATGCCAGTGCCAAGTTGAGTAGCAAGTTACCTGTTGGAAAGACAGCAGGTAGCTATGTCAATTTGCAAACTAACAATCACCAAGGACCCAAGTTTACTTTGGGTTCTAAGGTTCATTAATTTGTTTTGCAGGAGAATCCAAGTGGCCATACCCCTACATGGTACTTGGATAGTGGATGTTCCAGACACATGACTGGAACTAGGGGACTACTGAAGGACTACATCCCAATCAAAAATGGTCCAAAGGTGACCTTTGGTGGTTCTGAAAAAGGAATCATCAAAGGGTTTGGTAACATTTCTTCTAACCTTGTTACCATTACTCAAGTGGCTTATGTTAAAGGTTTGAAACATAACCTCATTAGTATAAGTCAATTAAGTGATGTAGGGTATGACATCTCATTTGTTAAAAATGGTTGTCATATCAAGAGGTCAAGTGATCAAAAGATCATTTTGACAGGTTATAGGAAGAGAAATGTCTATTGTTTAGACATTATGGTTGAGAACAATAGTTCTCCAGTTTGTCTTGTAGCTGATGAGACAGTCTCTCAATGTGTCAAGTGGCACAAGAGGCTTGCTCATCTTAATTACAAGACTATTGGCAAACTCTTTAGTAAAGAGTTAGTGAGGAATGGTCCTCAAGTTAAGTGTGTCAAAGATGGCATTTGCTCAGCTTGTCAAAAGGGCAAGCAGACTAAATCCACCTTTAGAAGCATTGACAACAAGGATGCTGTGAGGTGTTTATACCTCTTGCATATGGATCTATTTGGTCCAATGCCAGTTCACAGCTTAGGTAGGAAGGTCTACACCTTTGTAGTTGTTGATGACTACTCAAGGTTTTCCTGGGTGTTCTTCTTAAAGCAGAAATCTGAAACACCTAGTGTCTTCCACAGTTTTGTTAGGCAAATTCAGAATGAATTGAACTGTACAGTGGTCAAAATTAGAAGTGACCATGGTACAGAGTTTCAATCTGAAAGCATGACAAAATTATGTGAAGACTATGGGATATTTCAAGAATTCTCTTCACCTAGAACACCTCAGCAAAATGGCATTGCTGAAAGGAAAAATAGAACCTTGATAGAGGCTGGTAGAACCCTATTAAGTGATTCATCACTGCCAGAATATTTCTGGGCTGAAGCAGTAAACACTGCATGCCATGTGATAAATAGGGCTACCATCACTAAAAGGTTAAACAAGACCCCCTATGAAGTAGTGAAAGGCAGGAAACCAAATCTATCCTATTTTAGGATTTTTGGTTGTAAATGCTTCATACTTAACAATGGGAAGTCTTACTTAACTAAGTTTGCTGCCAAATCCCAAGAGGGAGTGTTTGTTGGGTACAGCAGTAATAGTAAGGCTTATAGAGTCTACAACTTGACTACACAAGTTGTAGAGGAATCTGTGCATGTAGTTTTTGATGAGTCACAACTAATTAACAATGAGTTGTCTAGTAGTGTGTGCAGCCCCTCAGGTCTTATTAAGAAGATGGACAAGCTAACCATGGAAGATGTACCTGCTGCAAGACAGCAAGTAGAAGAAGATGGCTTATGTCCAGGGGGAGAATTACATGTACCAGGAGCTGAAGAAGTTCAAGGAACTCAGCATGATGAAGATGCTGAAGAAGTACAACCAGAAGTAAGGATGCCTCCAGCCAACAGGCATCTAAGAGATCATCCAGTGGAGCTGATCATTGGAGATCCAAGACAAGGTGTTCAGACAAGGAGCAGAAATCAGAATGCTGCAGTATATTCAAGTTTTCTGTCTCAAATAGAACCAAAGAAATTTGAAGAAGCAATACAAGATCCACAGTGGACTGAAGCTATGCAGGAAGAGCTAAACCAGTTCAAGAGGTGCAAGGTTTGGGACTTAGTTCCTAAGCCTAAAGATCACAATGTGATAGGAACAAAATGGATCTACAGAAACAAGTTAGATGAACAAGGAGTCATCATTAAGAATAAGGCAAGATTGGTTGCAAAAGGATATAGGCAAGAAGAAGGTATTGATTTTGATCAAACCTTTGCTCCAGTAGCCAGACTGGAAGCCATCAGGATGTTCTTGGCCTATGCAACCTACCAAGGATTCAAAGTATACCAAATGGATGTGAAGTCAGCATTCCTTAATGGTAATTTAAAAGAAGAAGTATATGTGGAGCAGCCTTCAGGTTTTGTTGATCCTACTCTTCCACATTATGTCTATAGACTTAGGAAAGCATTGTATGGGTTAAAGCAAGCTCCTAGAGCTTGGTATGAAACCCTATCTAGTTTCCTCATTGAGAACAAGTTCACAAGGGGGAAAATAGATAAGACTCTATTCCTTAGGGAATCTAGAGGCAAAGTAATACTTGTCCAAATATATGTAGATGACATTATATTTGGGTCTACTGAAAGTAGCCTTTGCAAAAAGTTTGCAAAGCTTATGCAGAGTCAATTTGAAATGAGTAGTATGGGAGAGCTGAAGTTTTTCTTGGGTCTCCAAGTTAAACAGACTGAAAGTGGATTATCCATATGTCAGTCTAAGTTCACCCTAGAACTCATAAGGAAATATGGTATGGATTCCTCCAGTACCATGAAGACTCCTATGGGGTCAAGTATGTCTCTAAGCAAGGATGATGCAGGGAAACCTGTGGATGAAACCTTGTATAGAGGGATAGTTGGCTCCCTACTTTACTTGACTGCAAGTAGACCTGACATTATGTATGCTACATGTGTTTGTGCCAGGTACCAAGCCTGCCCTAAAGAGTCTCACTTGACTGCAGTCAAGAGAATCTTGAGATATCTAAAGGGCACACCTTATCTAGGCCTCTGGTACCCTAGGAATGGAGATTTTGATCTAACAGGTTATTCAGATGCAGACTTTGCAGGATGCAAAGAAGATAGAAAGAGCACTACTGGATCCTGTCAATTCCTAGGTGGAAGACTCATTTCATGGAGTAGTAAGAAGCAAACCAGTGTGGCCATCTCCACAGCTGAGTCAGAATATGTAGCTGCAGGAAGTTGCTGTGTTCAACTTCTGTAGATTCAACATCAGCTAGAAGACTATGGATGTCAGGTAAGTAGAACTCCACTTTATTGTGATTCTACTAGTGCTATTTCCATAGCTAATAATCCTGTATCACATAGTAGAACTAAACATATTGAGATTAAATATCACTTTCTTAGGGAGCATGTAGAAAGAAATGATATTGCACTTGAATATGTTAAAACAGATAATCAGATAGCTGATATGTTCACTAAGCCCTTAGAAGAAGCTAAGTTTAATAGGTTCAAAATTGAACTAGGTATGATAAACTTAGACTAAGTATACAGAACAAAAATTGGCTAAGTAAAAAGGTGTCGACACATAGACAAGTCTATGTCGACACAGAATAGTAAGTGTCGACACTTCAGAATGTTAGTGTCGACACATGTCGAGTAGGTGTCGACACATCCAATAAAGTGTCGACACTTAAGTTTTACTCAGAATTTTTCTAAGTAAAGTCTCGACACATGTCGAGTATAGTGGTGTCGACACTTCACCAAGTGTCGACACATAAAATCTGTTAACTAAATTTGTGTCGACACATGTGTGTCGAGACATTATAAGTCTGTGTCGACACTTATTGACAGTGTCGACACATCATTAGAAATTCATCCCGCCTGTTCGTCTTCAAACAAGAAAGGTATAAATAGGGTTCTGTCTTTGATTGTCGACACGCTTTCAAAGTTTCGAGACCTAAACTCTTGTGTCGACATTTCTCTCATCTCAAGACTAATTCTCAAAACCCTAATGGCTCCCAAGCTGGAAGAGAACGTAAACGAAGGCTATGAGCTTGTGCGAGGCGCATTTGACGACAGCGACCAAGAAATCAAATCGGTGCTAACCCTAATTGTCAATTCTGGATTGGAGTTCTTGGTTTCAGAACCAACGAAAATCTGGAAGAAGGAAGTCATTGAATTCCTTTCTGGCGCGTCCATAGATGACTCAGGCTTCAGGATTAAGTCAAGGGTGCATGGCACCAAGGTCAAACTATCACCCAAGTCTTTAAGAAAGGTACTTCAGCTACCTAAAGTTCAAAATGAAGAGGAAGTAACTGCTTCAAAGACCAAGGAAGCTCTTACTTGGTGTGGACTGGATTCAAAGATGAAGGTGGGATCAGTCTTTCACAGGAAAGGTATGAATATTCAAGGCAAGTTCTTGTCTGAAGTAGTGGGCAAGGTAATACTGAGCAAGCCAGGAGGGCATGACAGGGTGTCTGCCTCCATGTTTGAAGTCATGACCAGAATCATCTTCAATCTGAAAACAGACTGGTCAATGGTGGTTTATGAGAAAGTAAAAGAAAGCCTGAAGAAGCCCAATCTGGGCAGGATACTAAGTCTCTACCTGGCTGGATCAATTCCAGAGGTAATGAGCACTGCAGCAGGATCTAAGATCAATCATATGAGGAGAATGGACTCCAGGATATTCTCTAGATGGGAAAGGGTGCTGGTGTCAAAGGAATTGACCACCCCTGAAAAGCAAGCTTCTAAGAAAGACTCTCCTCCCAGGAAGAAGAGGAAGACTGCTGCTGTGCCTCAAGAGTCCTCCAGCAGCTCAGGCAGTGAAGAACATGTGGTCTTCACTCCTGAAAGTCCAGTAGATGTGGCTGCAGAGAAGACACCTGCTCCTCAGGAGGCAGCTGACATCCAGGGGGAGCTTCCAGGTGTAGCAGAACCATCTACACTGGAGAGTGAACAAGCCACCCTCCTCATTCAAGAGGTACTTGTTGACCTTAATACTTTGAATTCTTCTATAACAAATTCTGATTTGTCTGATGATCATCAGCACAATCAGCCAGCAAGTACAGTACCAGATGTTGGTCTTCCTGACACATCTGTTGTACAAGAAGTTATCCCTGATAAAGAAGTTGCTGAACCAAGTACATCTCATGCACAGTCTCCAGCAGAATATACAATGGAAGATCTCTTTTTGAACTTAGATCAAGAA
This sequence comes from Platanthera guangdongensis, assembly GCA_039583875.1. NCBI lineage: Eukaryota > Viridiplantae > Streptophyta > Magnoliopsida > Asparagales > Orchidaceae > Platanthera > Platanthera guangdongensis. Next base: position 78,364,831 of record CM077156.1, on the reverse strand, counting down.
GATTTTGATCTGGACAAGAATGATGCTGATGCAGTAAAGGATGCTGCTGCTGAGGGGGAGAACAATGAAGGTGTGGAAGAGCCTATAAGGCTAGATACTGAGAAGGCACCTGGTGTGCAGACTGAAAAATCCTCAAGCCCTAAGGATAGGGTGAATATTGCAAGTACATCTGAGTCTGAAGATGATGAAGCTGAGCAAGATAAGAAGAAGAAGTTCTTTGTATTCAAGAGAAGGAGCCAGAGCTATAAGAAGGCTCTACAAACAGTTGCTCAACAATCCTTAGTTCAACAAACTCCATCCACTGATTATAGTGCTCTACTGCTTGCAATGCAAATCAAGATGGATGAACAAAGGAAAGCCTTAGAAACTTATGTTGATGAAGGGCACAAAGCACTACAATCTGATCTGGGCCAGGAAATCAAGTCCATAAGGTTTGAAATGAACCTTAATAAAAGGGAAATGACTGACTGTTTTACCAAGGGTGCTAATGCTGTGGTATATCTGGCTAAACATCAAGAAACAATTAAAGAGAAAGTGGATGATATAGCACTCAAGCAAGGCTATGTGCTGGAGAATCAGTTAAGGATGAATGATAATCTGACTGCATCTCACAATGCAATAGTCACAGAACTCAAGAATAAGTCAGATGAACCTTCAACTTCCTCTGCTGCTGCCAAAGCTGATTTTGATAAGATATTTCAAGCAGAGATTGCTGCTGTACAGACTGCAATAAAAGACTCACAGAAGGTCATTTCAGAACAGCTTACAAAGCTTAGACCTTTCTTTAAAGAGGGCATAAGGTATTTGGATAGCCAAATTAGATTCCAGAAAGATGATGTGAGAGATCATGTGGCCCAAGAAGTCATAAAGGGGGAGAGAGTGTTAGTCAAGGCCAGTTCTGAACATGCAAAATGGATATCAAATTCCATCAGGGCTACACTGGGCTATCCTCCCCTTTGTGATGATGACAATGTAGCTGACTCTGGCATTCAAGGCACATATCTTGGAGGTGAGCAACAAGCAGTGGCTGATGTAATCTATCCACCTCCAGACTTTGAAATGATTCATGCAGATATTAGCACAATGTATAGTCCACCTGCTGGCAAGCCTAATATTATTCTGGAAAAGGTTGTTCAACCTATCACAGCTGCAATGCAAGAGGCTTTGGACAAGGAAGAAGAAACTAGGCTGTCCAAGAAGAAGTTTAGGGAAATTGCTGAGCAAAAGCCAGATTTTGAACAATGGAGCCCTACTTCTAGGAACATAATTCTCACAGCCTGGAAAGCTGCCAAGGACAATGCCCATGAGAGGAACAAGTGGTTCTCAGAAGCTGAATGGAGAAAGCATGAGAGTAGGCAGGAAGCAATTGTCCAATTTAGAAGGAAGGCTAAGTTAGGAAAGCTACCTCCAACAGCTGTGGAGCCTAGCAAGTACTTTCCTAAGCCCTATCATTATTTTGAAAGACAAAAGATCAAGGCTGAAGAACAGAAGAAGAAGGACTCTAAAGGGAAGAAGACTGCTGAAGCTGAGCCTGCTGCTGCTGCTGCTGTGAAAGCTCAAGTTAAAGCTGGAAAAGGCATTGTTATTAAAGAACCTGATCAGCACTAGATTAGGAATTAACTTGATGCTTGTTGTAATCTGTTAAGTGAAAAACATTGTAATACTTCATTGAAAATGTATAAGGAACATTATTGAAACAGTTTATGATAAATATAGTATGAATGTTCTGAAATATGTGTGTTTCTTAATTGTTCTGCAATGTTTTAATAAGTATACATGTGTGCTTTATTACATGTTCAAGTTTACCCTGTTGTCATTTATATGCTTTACATCATTTTATAATTTTTAATTATGAGTGGTGTATATCATTGACTAAGGGTTATGACTTCTCCAAATAGGGGGAGATTGTTGGGTACATTGGTCAAATGTACCTGATTTGAAGAAGCCTCACCTAACTCAATGATATACATCAGAATGTATTTGATGTTTGTTTGAGTTACTTGTGCAGGTTAGGTATACACTGGACTGAAGCTGAAAATTTCTAAGTCCATGTGTCGACACCCAGAGGCAAAGTGTCGACACTTGAGAAAGCTTGTGTCGACACCTGGGAAGAAGAGTCGACACCAGTCAGAAAGTGTCGACACTTGGAGCTGTGTCGACACTCAGTGTAGAAGAATGCAGAAAAGCTGTGTCGACACTTAGCAGAAGTGTCGACACCCAGAAGAGCTGTGTCTACACCAGAAAGTGTCGACACTTGAAGTGAGTGTCGACACTCAGCAAAAGTCTACAGATTCTAAGTACAAGTGTCGACACTCAACACAGTGTGTCGACACTATGCAGAAGACTCAGCATTGGAAGTAAGTGTCGACACTCAACACAATGTGTCTACACTTAGCTAAAAACTCAGTATTTGAAGAATGTGTCGACACTCAGCACAATGTGTCGACACACAATCAGAAGAGTCAACACTTGAAGAAAGTGTCGACACTCAGCACAATGTGTCGACACTTAGTTGAAGACTCTACACTTGAAGAAAGTGTCGACACAAGGAGCTGTGTCGACACTTAGCAAAGAACAGAAAAGTTGTAAAATATTCTAAGTATAAGTGTCGACACTAAGGGAATGTGTCGACACTCAGCTGAAGAATCAAGAATGAAGACTTGTGTCGACACCAAGAATCAGTGTCGACACTTGACAGTTTCAACACATGAAGATGTGTCGACACAAAGGAGATGTGTCGACACTTAGAAGAATACAGTTAAAGGATGAAGTACAAGTACTTGTGTCGACACTCAATTTCAGTGTCAACACATGCAGAAGAAACTGTGTCGAGACATATAAGGAATTGTGTCGACACCTTGTAGACTTGTGTCGACACTTACACAACATGTGTCGACACTTGGTCTATAAGTGTCGACACTTAAGAACAGAAAGTCTCGACACTAACTGACAGTTAGAGAATTTCAAGAAGTGACTGGTTGACATGACAGCTGCCAATCCAGCCGGTCTACAGCAACTGTCAGAGAAGTCAAAAGTCTGTTATAAACCGGATCAGCCGGTTACCATGAAGGAAGCCTATAAATAGGCACCCATAGTTTACAGAAATAAAAAGAAGGTTGTTCATTATCATTACAAGGTGTGATAATAATTGATCAGACTAAATCAAGAAGTGATACACAGAGGATCAACACAAGAAGATCGGGCAGTCCAACTGCAGATCTAAGTAGTTGGAGAGAGAGAGCTCCAACCAAGGATTCAGTCTTTGGAACTAAGGCTGAGAAGAACAATTCAGAGTCATCTGGATGTCAAGAAGCAGAGATCAAGGATCAACTGCAGAAGATTCAGACTAATTCAGTTCTACTCAAGAAGCTTTGAAGAAAGCTAAGTCAGTTTGGATCAAGCTGAGTTCTTCCAAGAACTCTTCAAGAAACTCTCAACTCCTCTCATCCTTTCTGAGTTGTAGAGTTAGCATTTGTAATTTCTATTTTAAACTTGTAAGATCCATTGGATCTGAGTGATTGTAAGCCTATTTTATAAAGGCTGAGGGTAGGGCTTGGTGCCTGAGTGTAGGAGTTGAAGAACTCTGAGTGTAGGCCTTTAATTGGCTGAGTGTAGGCCTGGGTGGCTGAGTGTAGGCCTTTTGGCTGAGTGTAAGGCTTTGGGCCTGAGGTAGGAACCTAGTTTGGTTCTGAGTTAGTGGAGAAGTTTGGCCAAATCTAGTACACTGCTAGATAGGCGAAGGGGGAAAGTGGATGTACCCAAAGATTGGGGAACCACTATAAAATCTTGTGTATTCTGTGCTGTGATTGTACTGTGTTGAGAATTGCTGTGTGCTGTGATAACTTATTCAGAAATCTGTGTTATAAACTGTTGACTGCCAACAAAGAATTTAGAAAAGGATTAGGTCACCTATTCACCCCCCCCCCTCTAGGTGTTTAGGTACCATATCTTTCACTTCTGATGACTCATCTGCCACAATTGCAAAGAAAAGGAAAGCAAGAAGCAAGGATTTGAAAAGAGTTCCTCCTGCCAAGGTTAGAGATGACAATGATGTTCCATACTATATTCTGCATAATTGCCCAATCACTGAGCATTGGATGCAATTCTCTAAGAACCAGTTGAAGGCTATGAAGAAGAAGAGGAAATATGAGAAAGGTTCCTCTCAGTTCAAGCACCCTTATCCTCCTCCACCACCTCCACCTGATGCAGGTGCAGGTGGCAGCTCTGCAAGTTCAGGCCCTGCTAGAAGCCAGGCTCCCTACCAACCTCATGCAAGAACATATCAAAGGGAAAGCCATTCTAGGGGCTCTTACTCTAAAAGGGGAGGATATAGGGGAAACCAAAGAGAAACTCAGGTTTACTCTAAAGGACACTCCAGGCAGCACCCTTACTCTAGGGGAGGACATGTTCCATCTGACACATCTTCTGGTCCTTTTCCCTACAAGCTCAAAGATACTGTGACTGCCAGGACTCCTCAAGATACTACTTCCAACAGGTATGAGCCACCTGTTCCATTTGAGGATCCTGAGAAAAATCCTATGGCTTGGACTGCAAGAATGAAAGAGCTGGCTGCTTTGGATCAGATAAAGAAAGCAAAAGAACAAGGGCTAGACACTTCCAATATCTCTACCATGTCAGAGCAAAGGCAAAAAGAGTTAGAAAGATATGCCTCCAGTAAGTTCTTTGATGCAGACAGATACATGGAGTTGCATCCAGCTGCAGTGGTTCCCAGGACTTCTAAGCAAACATATTTGGGAGCAGCTGATGATACAAGATCAAACAAGGAAGCATTAAATCCTAACAGGGAAATTAAAATGGTAAAAGGCAAAGAAAAGGAATAACTCTGTAAGGTGATAATTCTTGGTTTCTCTGACTGCCTTCTGGATTTCATGTTTTTATATATCTCTGTGATGGTTCTGTGATGTATAGCTGCTATTGTTTTTATGTTTCTCTGACTGTATGATGTTGTTTGTCTTTCATATGTCTGTAAATAGTTTTCCTAACCCAAATAGGGGGAGATTGTTGGAACACCCTATTACTAATTTGGGTCAGGATCACTATGTCTCTAGGAATCTATGTTTTGACCTTCTGTATAGCTTAATAGGTCAATTAGAATTGAGTCTAAGGGTTAGAAGGTTAGGATTGGAAGCTGCTCTGAAGACCCAAGTTCTTCTGGAGACTAAGTCCAAATCGTCGAGCTCACCACGACGTTTCGTCGAACTCCGGTCGACGATCGTCTAGCTCAAATTTGCCAGATCGTCGAGCTCCATTCAACGATCGCTGAGCTCAAGCCTCATAATATCGTCGAGCTCTGGTCGACGATCGCTGAGCTCAACTTCTCAATATCGTCGAACTCCATTCGACGATCGCTGAGCTAAGGTCGACGATTTTGACTCTGCACTGGTTCCTTATCTCTGAGCTCAGTTCGACGATCTTTGAGCTCAGATCGACGATTTCTTTGCTGCTTGCATTTTCCAGTTCGCTGAGCTCAGCTCGACGATAGCAGAGCTCAGTTCGACGATTTCAGTTATCTTTCAGAATTCAAATTCAAATCAGATAGAAGTTATTCTGCATTTAATTCAGAAGATCTGCCAGCCGTTTTCATTTAATTCTGGAGCAAGTTTCAAGGGATTTTTCAAGGAACAATTCAGTGGACTTTCCTTCAGAACATATTATGCAATTAAGGCTGTAATTAATTCAGACCAACGGCTATCTTTGACAGAGCAATTTCCTATTCAGACTCAGAGAATAAAAGAGAGAATGTTTTTGAATCAGAAATACATACAGACAAGAATAAGGACACCTCTCAACATACAAGACTCTGAAAAATATTCTGTCAACAAGAATTCAGAAGAACACTCATCAAAAAAAAAAGAGATCAAGTTTTCAAACATTCTTCAGATCTCTTCAGCTCTCATGTGTTCAAGGCCAACATCATTTCAAGACTCCAGACACTCAACATTTCAGCTTGCTGAAATCATCTTTTGCTGGAGATCCATCTTTGAAGGCCTATCACCCTCAGAAAAGCTCATCTTCCTGAAGATCAAGGACTCAGGGGGAGCTTTGAAATCAATCCACTTAGTCTTCTCAGTTGATTGAGAAAAGAGAAGACTGCCATAACTCTCTCAATCCCCTCTCTGTAAAGGGTTTTTCAAACTCCCTTCAAAAGTTTGAATCTGGTTTTTGAGCACCTTGTCAAAAGCTCATTGGTGGCAAGACACCTGATCAAAAAATCTGTTTTGGTTTTTGAGCACCTTATCAAAAGCTCATTGGTGCCCAGGACACCTGATCAACTCATCCTGCAGTGGATTCCTACCTAGGGTGGTAGAAGAGTGGATGTACCCAAGTTGGGGAACCACTATATTTCCTTGTGTCATCTGGTTCTGCATGTTTTCTTTTTGTTTCTGGCCTAGATTTTCTTGTGCTTAGTTTCTGCATAGCTTAGTTTTGTGGTTTATTTTATTTCTGCTTCCCTGCTTACACTCATTACAACAATTGTTGTAAAGCTTTGCAAAAGTTTTTCCTTGTGTTTTAAAAAGCACCATATACTCTATTCACCCCCCTCTAGAGTATATCAGATCTAGTTTCCCCTTTCAGTGCGCCCTTATCTATCCTCCACCACACAGTGCCACACTAGCAATTGCTAGTGGCGTGCTCCATGAATAGGTGCTTACGACCCTTAATCCCCGATTCTCACCCACTCATCCACAAGCCTACTCGTCCACCTGCCTCGCAATTTGGTGCATAGCGGCCAATGTAGATTTCCATCTGCCTGGCAAAGCATTGCATAACAGTATTGCATAGGAGTATTTTATTACGTAGAGGTGCTCACGACTCTCATTCCGCCGTTCTCACCACCTCAACAGCAATCCTACACGTCCATCCGCCTAGCTATTCAGTGCATAGCGGCTCGTGTAGTTTTCCATCCGCCCGGCGAGGCATTGCATGGACGCTTTGCATAGGAGAATTTTATTAGTGTTTAACTTGATGCGGTTTACGGCAAGTGTACCAGTCGCACAAGTAATATAAAATGGGCGAATTTTCCCAAGTATCGATCTCTCAAGGAACACAGTAATGTAGAGTTAATTTTGAGGAGGACTTGAGATTGAAGTTCTAAGGTCGTTGTTTACGATGCGGGTTTTGATTGTTATAGAAAGAGAAAGTAAAACACTAATAAACTACACCTATGCAATGCCGCTAGGCACTGCTTTCCCAGGCGGATGGAAAACTACACGGGTTGCTATGCCCCAAATCACTAGGCGGATGGAAAAGTTGGCTTGCGGATGAGGTGGTTAGAACATCAGAATGAGGGTGGAGAGCACCTCTTCGCTACGCACACCTCAAGCAATCGCTAGAGTGGCAGAACCAGATGTCGTGGAAAATAGAAATGCGGGTGTTACTTAAGCAACTAAAGCCATAAAACCAAATACGTTAACATAGACATGAAACAAATAATGTTTATAACTAAAGTGCACATCATCAATATAAACAGATTTAAAGACGCATATTAAACAAGAAAGCAAGAACAAGTCAAGATATTGACCGAATCCGAAGGCTCGTTGAGGGGTCGTAGAAGGAATCACTAGGTTGTCAATCCGCATCCAAGCTCGGTCCGCAACTACGTCCGGGGTAGAGAAGGCTGTCACTACCTTCCAATGGACCCATATTCTTCATGTAACGATGCGGAAGAAGGTTTCAAGTTTCCCTTTACTTGTTGGTTATGACGTCAAACTTGAAATGGAGCTCAAAAGATGAAGTATTAGACCGAGGGCAAGCGCCAACAAGATGTAGGCTTCCCAAGCATGGCCGTTGTTAATGCAGAAAATGCGCCCTCAAATTCCGGTAAAAAGGCGAAAAGAGAGAAGGAAACTACAAGAAATAATATACTAATGGACCAAGGAAAAAGGGTGATCAGGATAGATTCAAGACCGCAAAGTCCGAGATCCGAGTCTGTATCTTTCACTAAATGGGCCTCTGGACTCGAGTCAACATGCTTTGTGTGCACCACTTCCCCTTATTTATAGGGTGGGGGCCTGCCCAAACAAGCAGGGCTAAATTAACCGGCTGCCCGGGGTACAGGAGAACCGAGCAACGGTGACGGGAAGCAAAAACGAAAGAACACCCCAGTCCGCGCAAAAGTGGCGGACTGGGCTCGCGGGACGGAGCTTCCATTTGCTATTGCTAGGCATGATCCTGCTAGAGGACGGAGGCCTGGGCGGACTGGACACTGTGTCCGCCGAAGTAGAATCAATCCAGAGATCCAAAGGCATGACGAATTGGGCGGACGAAGCAATGAGTCCGCCGCTGGGAGATCAGCCTTGGGATGGCTGAATGCTGCTGCTCTGCTGAGCTTGGCGGACTGCCAAACCAAGTCTGCCTATGACAATCCAGGGACCTTGGAATCTTGAAGGTGTTGTGGACTGAAGAGTTAACATAATCCCCGCAAATTTTTAAGTTTCCCGAAAACTTCAAAAATGTTTGCTTAACCGCCGTGTTCGCGAATCTTATTAATGCTATCAGCGTTATAAATATCAGCGGAGGGGCTAGAATTGTCAAAGGTATCAACGACACAGTTCGTTATACACCTCTTGCAGTCTCAACTTTGCAGTCCGGCATGGCGAGACTCGGCGCTTTCTTCACAAGCCTTACTGCAAAGGGTGAAAACCCAATAACTTCAATGAAAACTAAGAAAGTGATAAAGAGAGTGGCGAGAGGAGAGCCTATCCGCTCTACTGGAGAGAGCTCTCGTAGTAAGAAGCCTGCTGAGTAAGCAGCCTGCCATGTTGATGTGCCTGTACGCAAGAAATATAACGGTCCAGGCCCATCAACATGGGACCCAGCTGGAACCGCCGGCCTTCCAGAGTCCAAACCCGGACCTACTACTGGTAGTCAGCCTATCACATTCAAGCCTGCAGGCCATGCACCCCAACCCCTATCCATAAACAGGCGGGTTGTTGAGGACGGGGATTGAACCCGAGACCTCCTTGATAAACAGGCGGGTTGCAGCTCAGTTGGTGATGAGGAGTGGTTTGAAAACTCCTTATCAAGGACGTCTTGGGTTCAATCCCCGGCATCAACAACCCGTCTGTTTATGGAGAGGGGTTAGCGTGCATGGCCTGTAGGCTTGAATGTGATAGGCTGACTCCCAGTTGTGGGCCCGGGTCTACACTCTTGTAGGGCGGCAGTTCCAGCTGGGTCCCATGTTGATGGGCCTGGACCGTTATAATAAAAGTGCACTTTTTATAATGGTCCAGGCACATCCCATGGGAACCCGCTGGCACCACCGGCCTACCATGGTCCAGACCCGGGCCCACCAATCGTAGTCAGCCTTTCACATTCAAGCTTGCAGGCCTTGCACCCCAACCCCTCTCCGCGCCTGTTTATCAGCAGCGGTAGGTTGTTGCCACGGGGTCTCGAATCCAGGACCTTGATAAGAGAGCTTTCTGCCACTCCCTCATCACCAACTGAGCTGCAACTCAGTTGGTGATGAGGGAGTGGCGGAAAGCTCTCTTATCAAGGTCCTGGGTTCGAGACCCAGTGGCAACAACCTACCGCTGCTGATAAACAGGTGCGGAGAGGGGTTGGGGTGCATGGCATGCAGACTTGAATGTGAAAGGCTGAATACCAATGGTGGGCCCAGGTCTGGACCCTAGTAGTCCGACGGTGCCAGCGGGTTCCCATGGGATGGGCCTGGACCGTTATATTAAATCTGTCAGACACTGCCCGTACTCAAAAAACTGCAAATTCGGCGGACACGGTTTGCGCAAATAATGAAACTGAAGTGTCATCCCCCAACGCCTAGCAGCCCATTGTTAACCTTGATAAGGATAGACGGTCTGCGGGAGAGGTAGTTGAGCAAGGCGTGCCTTCAAAGTCATTGGTTGCTGAAAACCTTGATACAACCCGCGAGAGCCAGCCAGACTTAGGGAAGGCTGTCGCGGACTCTACTGAGAAAAAGGCCCCTTCTGGAAAGAAGAGGAAGAGGGATAATTATACTGTGGCCGAGCGAGTTGAAAAGAAGATGCAGGCGATGAAAAAGAAAAACATCTCCATGCGGACTGGGGATGCGAACTTGTAGCACAAGCCGCGTGAAAGAGAAGTTCCTAAAAGCGATCTAGTTACACCGGAGGCCCTAGTCCAGGGAGATAATTCCCTCTCCACGGTAAGTTTGTCAACTGACGAAATACTGGATTCCATACACGTCGATCAACTTGATCTCATCAACAAATCTTTGATGGATGTGCTGCATCCTGAGGTCGAAATCCTTCGGGTTAAGATCGGCGAGCTCCGCTCATTATCCGTTGTTGAGGAAAAAGAGAAGGAAAAATTGAAAGAGAGGATAGCAGAGCAGAAGGAGCAAATCACCGCCCATGTGGCTACGGTCGAGGCGGACTCGAAGCAGGCCGCGGCTGACAAAAATGCGGAAGATCTGCAGACTACTGCAGAGCTGCTGCAGACAGGTAACCTCCAACCACCTCCTAAATATTTTAAGCTTCAGTGGCTTTACAGGTCGTCGTAGTGGAAGTTGAGGCCGATCAAGATCGTCACCGAGACTGATGACATTGTTGTTTCAATAAGCTCTGCGGCTGAAAAAAGAATCAAAGTCCATCGCGAATGGAAGAAATGGTTAAACTCCTTCGACCCAGAGCGGGCAAGGCAGCTTATCTTCGATAGCCGGCAACTCGCTGCAGCTTTTGCCAAAAGTGATCATCTCTCTATACTTTGAGTCCGCGGCGGACTGTATTTGAATATGACATTGACCTTGTTTGTTGCAGGCAGGAAGTCACCACCGGGCTTTATCGAGAGTGGGGAGATTATGATTACGCCGAATACCGGAGTTCACGCGGGCTCGCATGATGAGCCCGCAAGAGGCGAGCAGCCCAGCCTGGATAACATCACAGAGTTAGAAAAGATGTTTCAAGCTGAAATTCAAAAAATTAGAATGGAGTTAAGGAAGGTGGAAGAGCGCGCGAAAGCCTCAAAGGATCAGATTTCCAGCATCTCAAGGGTGCTAGAGAGATTCTACAGAGAGAAGAAAAAACTTGCTGACGATGTCCGCTTATACAAAGGAAAGCACTTGGCGACGACACGGGAAGAGAAAGGCAAGCGTGCTGCCGAGGTCGCAGAGCAGAGATTGCAATTGCCAGATCGCATCGCTCCAGAGGCAGCATCACCAGAAGAGGGCAGCCAGCACGCCGCGGATGTGGAGCTGAGGCCGACAACGGAGCCGATGATTCCCTTGAGTCGGGTAGACCGGGAGGCCGCTCATATGCATCAGACCATTAACTCCATTCATCATCACATCTGTCGCTTGTATAATGAATTTCTTCAGATAAGTGACCAGGCAGCGCACTTGTGCGGGGAAGGACAGAGTGGTCAGCGCGACCTGAAAAAGAGAGCGCTGAGTCCGCAAAACTGCGAACTATTTGATTTGTTGATGTATAATTATTTGTGCTTTAAACAATGCCCTATGTTGTGGCTTGTGATGAACTGTACTGTGCTTTATGTGGACTAAATTAGATATCCACACATTCTATTGCTAATTTGTGCTTGTGCTGTGATTTGTGACGAACTGCGCAGACTAATGCTGTGTTCGCATCTCATATTTTAACTTGTGAATTAGCCTGCAGGTGGGAAGTATCGCGAGCTTGGCGGACTGAAGCTGTGTCCGCTTCATTTCGTGCTTTGAACTTTGCTTGGCAGGTATTCCGGAGACTGGACATAACAAAGAGAGCGGACTCGAGTTTGCGTCCGCATTTCCTTTATTTTTTGGTTAAACTGAATGCAAGGCGAACTCTGCGGACTCGATAATCGATCTACGCAGACTGGCCAAAAAGCAGTCAGGCTTCTGCTACTATAAATATTGCCCTGTCGTCTTTTCTATGCAGGAAAACAGTTGTAACTGAGGATCATGCGGCCTGTAGACATGGTGTCCGCCAGAACTTATGCCGCGGTTGCTTTCCACGCTGCCGATCACAGGAAATGCACTTTGACGGAGGCCGACCTTGAGGCCTTCGTTGAGAGAGATATGGCGGACTCAACTCTGCTTGTCCGCCTTCCTCCACATGAAGAGAGATTAAACTTCTCAACTGCGACTCAGATCGCGGTACCTATCGACCACTTCGATAGCGAGTTCAGATTCCCATTGTTATGGGAGATGGTAGAAATATTCAAACACTACGGGATGGTGCCAGGCCATCTCGCGCCCAACACCCTTGCTGCCATTTATAGCTTCCTTTCTTACTTGCGGTCTGAGAAGATTACTTTCTCCCTTAACATCTTCCGCAATATCTTCTTATCTCGCTCAATAACTCTGTCTGGAGGCCACCCTTACAAAGGGGTGATCGATTTTTATTGCAGAGGAATGAAGGTCACGGATCTGCCCAACAGGATCAATAACTGGACCTCAAGGTTTCTAATCTTCGAGGGCGACTTTGGGTTTGTTCAAACCTATCCGCAGTATCGCATGGACTCCACCTTCAAGAGTGTCCGACTGGATGCGGTGGAGCTCACCATTGTTGAGTTCCATGCTGGAGCCAGGCTAGACATATATCACTACATCCCGCTGCTGGCGGGATAGCGTGATGTAAATCGCGAAGAAAGTAAGCTTCTACGGACTTACTCTTGTATCTACCGCGACCGCGTGCTAACATGTTCTTTTTGTAGCGACCTTGGCCATGCCCGCAAACCTGCCACAAACGCCAAGCAGGTTTACCCCTACACAGAGGGAGAGAAAACAGGAAGTTGCGAGAAATAGGAAGAAGAGGGGGATCCCGCGACGGACTGCTTCTCTTCTGAAAGCTTTGCAATGCAGGGCTTTGGCAACCGCTAGAAGCATCTAAGGGGGAACCCGATGATCCACTGGCACAATAAGAATAAGCATGTCCGCCTGTCGACAGCACTTCCCTCATGGAAGAGTTCGAAGATAACCCGCCACGCTCATGTCGTGATCTCCGCGCTCTATGGGAAGTGCAACTTGAGCGATTTGAAGAAGGTTGCAGCCGCCGACCTCCCTCTGCTGGCCGCTCAAGCAAGCACGAACAGCACGGTTACAAACCATTTTGTTTGTTCCCTGGCCAGAGATCTGCTCAGAGAAAACGAGCAACTTCAAGAAGAAAAAAGGGTGATCAAAGAAAGAAACGTGCGGATAGGGGAAAAGGTCGCTCAACAGAAATAAGAGCTGGCGGTAAGTTATATTTGCAGTGGTCTCAGTTTGAAGCCCGCCACGAACTGATGTTTGTCCCTTTGTTTCTCGCAGGTCGCCTATGACTAGGAAAATGATAGTTTCCAGTCTACCATGCACCCCTTTGTTAAAGAAACCGTGGAGATCGCTATAGAGCAATTTATCCGTGGTGGCTTTGCAAAAGAAGGGGTGGATGGCGTCCCTTTCCTGCAGCTCTTCCCCGAGTTGAAGGAGCAGGTCGAGGCAATGGAGCGGACTGCCAAAGGAAAAGAAGTCATTGTTGAGGAAGAAGAAGAAGGAGAAGAAGAAGGAGAAGAAGAAGAAGGAGAAGAAGAAGAAGAAGGCGGAGAAGAAGAAGAAGGAAATGGAGAAGGCGGAGAAGCCAAGATGATTACGGACGACACTGGTTCGAGCCAGCAAGGCGGAGATCAGTTCGCAGAGCCTGACGCTTCTGCATCTACCTCTGCTGGCGAGAGCTCGCATAGCGAGTCCGCGGCCAGCATCGGTTCAGATGGAAGTAGTGGAAGCGGCTCGGAGGGCTATTCTCCATAGGTTGATGTCGAAATCCTAAGCCCTCCTGCAGAGAAGAAAAAGAGGATTGTCGAAGCAGAATAATGTACTTTTTGTTTTCAATATTTTTATAAAGAGAACGGACTTAAGTTTGGAGTTCGCTGAATACACGAAAGGTGTAACTTGATTTTTGATTAAATAGAAAAAGATATTCCGTTATTAGTGTGTCTCCTGCAATTTTCCCTATTTTTGTACTGTTGTAGTTAAGTTCGATCTCCATGTAGCAGTCCGCGTAATGAAAATATCATCCGCACTGTATAAGTTTCTGACTTGCTAATTAGGAAATTTTATTAAATAATTCGAACATTATCCGCCGCAAAAAGAATGAGACTAAAGTTTTGTTGGTTGCTGAAGTAAAAGATTATGCGGACTCTGATGAGTTCCAATAGTGCACGATTCTCTTTGTCAACAAACCTTTTAAGCTTAATGATAATAATCATTGCGACCTCATATTTACTGTCAAACTGCGAGCTGAAAAGACCAACCGGGGACCAATCCTGCGGACTGGGCAGCTATAATTTCACAGTTCACACACATTTTAATAGAAATGATCTATAGCTTGACGATAACTAAGGCCGACAATAATCCAGGCCGCGATATTTTATTTGCAGCTTGCCAAGTCCTTAAACTTGTCAAAAAAAGACATAACTGGCGGACTCTGACGTATACCAATTCCAGTCCGCTTGTAAATTAATTAAATAATTTTTTTTGAACTAAGAAAGATCAATCCGAGCAGGTAGGTGCATGTAGCATTGCTTTTCTCATAGTTGGGTCACAGAAACTTCAAGATCAATCCGAACTTGGCGGACTGTACGGATACTAACATACGGTCTACTCCAAGACATGATCCACAACCTAAACCAGCGGTCTCGCAAGGTCAGTTACAAGATTCCGGCATAAACGACGGACTGCGCAGATAACCAAGTACAGTCCTCAAGGATAAAAGATTCCAAACCTAACCAAGCAGGCAGGTGCATAATACATTGCTTTCCTCGCAAGGTCAGATACAACATTCTATCATAAATGACGGACTGCGCGGATAACCAAGTACAGTCCTCGAGGATAAAAGATTCCAAACCTAACCAAGCGGGCAGGTGCATAATGCATTGCTTTCCTCACAAGGTCAGATAAAAGATTTCGGCATAAACGACGGACTGCGCGGATAACCAAGTACAGTCCTTGATTATAAAAGATTCCAAACCTAACCAAACGGGCAGGTGCATAATGCATTGCTTTCCTCGCAAGGTCAGATATAGGAAAATTGGAAATAGTTGGCGGACTGCGCGGACACTATAATGTAGTCCGTAATATAGATTGAAATGATTCACAACACTAGGTGACCATTAGGCAGGTGCGGCCGGAGCGGCATTGCTTTCCTCGCTGGGTGACAGAGGCTGTAAAATCAACCCAAGGTATTGGCGGACTGAGCGGACTTAAATTTTACAGTCCGTGCCTTGTCAATTTCATGTGAAGAATGAGCTACAGGCCTGTGTGACCAAGTGAGCAGGTGCGGCCGGAGCGGCATTGCTTTCCTCATGGGGTCATAGAAGTTGTAAGCTCAACGGAAAGGTTTACTGCACTCTTGCCTAGAGTACAACCTAAATTGATCCTTTGGGCAGGTGCGGCCGGAGCAACATTGCTTTCCTCTGAGATCAACAAGGTTGTGGGTCTCCTGCAGGCACCGCTTGAGGGTACCAGAGAGTATTCAAGGGTACAAACTTGGATGATCTATGTGGAGGTGTCGGACGGCATTGCTTTCCTCAAAGAGATCATCAAGGTGTACGCTATCCCTTGCAAGCTTAGTAGAGCTGTCAACCACCTTGTCCCTCCAAAAATGCAGAGGTGGAGTCAGGTACTAGCTGAGATCCAAAATCCAGTAGCCCGCCGCGCAAGAATCTGCAAGATCCCACTACACGGTGCAAAATCTCCCCGCAACACGTGATAATCGTGGTGTTACGCTAATGACAACAATTCTTGGGGGGTCCAAGCTGGACATGGCGATGTCTCCTGGTGTGGTGATTTTTTATTTTGCATTGTGGATAGGAGAAAGTGATTTTGCCCTGTATGAAAAAATTATTAGCCAGAAATTCTTATTTCCATAATCATTGAAATGAACACAGATGATAAGTGTTTGCTTAAGCATAAAACCGCTTTAAATCATCTCCTTTCCAAGTATGGGGGACATCTTCTCCGTCATAGGTTTGTAGTTGATATGATCCATTCCTCAGGACTTTCTTAATGATGAATGGTACATTTCAATTCGTGTTCAGCTTGCCCACCGAACCAGTTCTTGCGGCTGCATCTAATTTTTTCAGGACGAGATCTCCCACAGAAAAATTCTTGACCCTGATATTCTTGTCAAAATATTTGGCAATTCTTCGCTTGACTTCCTCTTGCCTGATGGTGGTTTCATCTCGCATTTCTTCAATTTGATCCAAGCTATGTCTCATATTCTCGTCGTTAATCTCAAGCCAGTCTTCCCAATTCTTCCTGACCAGCAAGTCCCTAGGAGTCAGAACCTCAAATTCCACCGGGATGAGAGCCTCTGAACCGTGAGATAGCTTGAAAGGAGGTTCTCCAGTAGTTGTGGAAGGGGTTGTTCTGAGGGTCCACAGAACTGAAGGATGCTCCTCTGCCCAGTTGCCCCTCAAATTCTGCAATTTCGTTTTTAGCAAATTTTGTATCTGTTTATTCGCAGCTTCTACCTGGTCATTGCTTCTAGGATGATGAACTGACAAGAACCACAGCTCTATGCCGACTTGTTTGCAGAAGTTCTTCATCTCTTCATTGTTGAACTGTGGCCCATTATCTGTAATTATTGCCATCGGGATCCCATGCCTGCAAATTATCTCCCCCACAAATTTTTTTATCACCTTGGTTGTTATCTTTGCTAGTGCATTGGCTTCAATCCATTTGCTGAAGTAATCAATCATAACTAAGATAAAGCGTCGTTGTCCGCTCGCCATGGGAAATGGCCCGAGGAGGTCCATTCCCCAAACTGCAAAAAGCCAGGTTGTGGTGATTTACACAAGTCGCTGTGATGATTGGAGCTGAAGCGGAGCAAATTTTTTGCATTGCGCACACTTCTTTGCATTTGATTCAAAATCATTTCTCATTGTGGGCCAGAAGTATCCTTGCCGCAATATTCTTCCCTCCAAAGTTCTGGCCCCTGAATGTCTGCCACACTCTCCAGAGTGAATTTCTCAGAGCACCACAGGAACTTCTTCTTCAGATACGCATCTCGTCATTGGAGAGGAAAGTCTTTCTATAGAGAATTCCGGAGATAAGCTTGTAATTGGCTGCTTTCATTCTGAATCTTCTCTTATCTTTCAAAGCCTGTGACAATTCTCCTGTCGAGAGATATGATTTCAATGAGTCCATCCAAGAGGGTCGTTATTCTATTTGCAATAATTCCCCTTCTTCCGTAGCGGGGTAAAAGCTCTGAAGTTGTCTCTCCCGAGGGGAGGCCAAACTTTGCTAGCTCGTCTGCCTCTGCATTGTATACTCTTGAAACATACTCAATAGTGAACCTCTTATACTTTCCAATCTCCGCCTTTACCAACATTAAGTATTTATTCAGGGTAGGTCCTTTGGTTTCAAAATTTCCCAATACTTGGGATGCCATTACTAGCGAGTTGGTTTTAACATGCGCATAGTCTATTCACAACTCTTTTGCAAACCGCAGGCCTGTTAAAAGTGCTTCATATTCTGCTTGTTTATTGGTGGTTGGGAAAGAGAACCTTATGGCCTATTTTAATTTGACCCCGTTGGGGTTAATGAGGACTACTCCCGCTCCCGAGGAGTTTTTTACTAAAGCACCATCTATGTAGATTGTCCACGCTAGTGGGGATTGATCGACTTGTTTAGCATTATACTCTGTTGTGTCTATTAAAAAATATGCTATTGCCGGATAATTGTTCTAAAATTTGATCTATGAACAACGAGGGAAAGTGGTCCTTGCAGGTGGTGTCGTTTAACTTAAAATAGTCAATACATATTCACCACCCCATCACTGTCTGTGTCGGAATTTAGTCATTATTCTCATTACTGACTACATTTATCCCTTCCTTTTTCGGCACTACTTGGACAGGGCTAGCCCACTTACTATAAGAGATATTATTGATAATTCCTGTGTCTAAGAGTTTCATAACCTCGCCATTAACAACTTGCTTCATATTTGGATTTATACAGCGCTACGGTTGGATTTAATTACGCGAATTATCTTCCATTAAGATTTTGTGGGTGTAGAAAGTTGGGCATATGCCCTTGATATCAGATATCTGTTAGGCAATAGCTCGACGATGTTTACGTAACACTGGTAAGAGCTTAGCCTTTTGCACTTCAGTTAGGTGGCTGAAACTATTACTGGTAGCTTAGAATCTTTTTATAAGAAGGCATACCTAAGATGTTCGGGTAGTTCCTTTAATTCCAGGGTGGGGGTTTCTTCATACGACGTTTCAGAAACTCTATCTTTTTTAAAAACAATGTTTTTGTAGACTTTTTCTTTATATGGAAAATTCAAAGGAGTGGAGCTAATGGCCCTGGCCGCTTCTTGCAGAGATTCATTTGGAAGAGTAGGGAAAGAACAAAAATTAGAAGAAAAAAAATTCACTTTCAGAAAGGCAGTAGGACGATTCTTCACCTATGACATTTAATAAAAACCAGGAGTCGTCATTTTCTAGTGTGTTCTTCATTGATGGGGTTATATAGAAAATAACTTCATCATCACCTACTCGTAGGAAGAGCTTGACATTGTTTACTGATGCGTTGGACAGCAAGTGTACCGGTCCCACAAGTAATATAAAATGGGTGACTTTCCCAAGTATCGATCTCTTCAAGGAACACAGTAAGGGGGGGGGAGTTGATTTCGAGGAGGACTTGAGATTGAAGTCCTCAGGTCGGAGTTAACTATAGGGGTTTTGATGGTCGCGAAAATAGAAAATAAAACACTAACAACTACTCCTATGCAATGCCTCTATGCAATGCTTCGCCAGGCGGGATGGAAGACTACACGGGCCACTATGCACCAAATCGCTAGGCGGATGGACGAGTAGGCAAGTGTAAAAACCAGGATTTGAGGGTCGTAAGCACCTCTTTGCTGCGCACGCTTCTAGCAATCGCTAGTGCGGCAAAAACAGATTGATGTGGTTGAGGATGGAAACAAGGCACTTCTCAAGCAACTAAAGAAGTAAAGCAATACAGAATCACATAGACATGAAACAAATAAAAAATACAACTAAAGAGCAACAACATCTATAAAAGAAGTTTTAACACACATATACAACAAGAAAGCAAGAACAAGTGAAGAGATAGATCGAATCCGAAGTCTTGCTGAGGGTTCACGGAAGAGATCGTCGGCTTGTCAATCGACGTCCTAGCTCGGTCCTCAACTGCGTCCGGGGTAGAGAAGGTTGCCACTACCATCCAATGGACATGTCTTCTTCGTGTCACGATCCGGAAGAAAGTTGAAAGCTTCCCTTTGCTTGTTGGCTATGACTTCAAGCTTGAAATGGGGCTTAAAAGATGAAGGAGAAGGCCGAGAGTAAGCGCCGACAAGATGTAGGCTTCGCAAGCAAGGCCGGAGCTTCTCTCCTTGGAGGAACATGAAGGGGGATGGTGGAACGGCAGAACTTTGCCCTAAAATGACGGAGGAAATGACTGAAATCTGCCCCCTCAAAATGGCAGGAAATCTGCGCTTAAATAGAAAAAGTCAGAAAATTGTTGACGCACTGTCTAACGCACGATCGTGTGTGAACCGTCTGATATTCGCGCGCAGATAATTCTGGAGGAAGAAGAAGCGTTGACCCGAGCGTTTTAATCGCTCACGGGTGATTCCTCCCGTGCATGAAGGAAATTGCACGGGAAAACCCAGAGCGCAGTAATGCAGGAGAAAATAGTGGAACCTTGCATTTTACTCTCGCACGGGCGCTGTTGCTCGTGCGTGAAGGAAATGCATGATTAACCACAGATCACTGGAAAGCCCGGCAAAGGGTGCAGGCCGTGCGATTCCTTCTCGCACAGTTTGGCCGAAATTGTGTGGGAACAAATCGCATGGGTAGAAACAGATGCTCCAGGAAAGCTGTGTAAAACGCAGGATTGGACTGGAACCGTACGCGAAGAAATGCGCACGACCGTGCGTTTTACACAGAAACTGGAAATGGAATTTGGGACATCCCGATTACCTGCACAACAATAAAAACAGGCTGGAGCACAAGCTTCCAGCACCAAAAAATGCAAACAAAACTAAACAGAAATATAACGAAGAGCACCATGAGCATACCCTCGACAAAAGAATGCGTAATTGCACACCCACGAGCCCAAAATAATGCACTATTGGTGAAGAACTATATAAATGAAATATCAACGTTAACATACTAAAGGTGAAGTGCAAGTGCGTGAAAACTAGCCCAGATGAGTCTGAAAAACCCTATAAATATCGGACTCATCACTTATGTCAATGATAGCTCGTGAGGTGGCAAGGAAGTGTCGGCCAAGGATCAAGGGAACCTTGACATCTTCTTGGATTTCAAAAATGATGAAATCCACCGGGAAGGTGAATTTGTCGACTTTAACTAGGACATCCGCCACGATTCCTAACGGGTATTTCACGGATCTATCAGCGAGCTAGATACTCATGCGTGTGGGGTTGAGGCTATCAATTCCTAACTTCTTGAATAACGAGAGGGGCGTCAGGTTGATACTCGCACCTAAGTCGGCCAATGCGTGCTTGACAAAAACATCACCAAAGAAACACAATAAAAAAACTACCCAGATCACTGATCCTCTTTGGTAAACCGTTTGTCAAGACCGCAGAGCTATCGACATTTATTGTGACATGCGATAATTTTTCTAAATTCTTTTTATTAGTCAGGAGATCCTTAAGATACTTAGCGTACTTCGACATTTGGGAGATTGCTTCATGGAAGGGTGTATTTATGTGGATTTGGTTAAATATTTCTAGGAAGCGAGTGTATTGATCATCCTGATGTTGCTTGTTAAGTTCTGAAGGGTATGGTGGAATTGGAATAATTTAAAGATGGGTGGTTGAGTGAGATCTTTTTCTTCAACATTTAGAGGGGTAATAACTTCTTCTTCTATAGAGGGTGAAATGATAAAAATTTTCTCAACAGAGGGTTGATTTTTTAGAATGGGGAAGGAGCTTTGATTTTTTAAAATGGAGGCGGAGCTTGCCTCGGGCACTTCGCTAACCATAGCAGAAACTTACTTCCCACACAGAATAGTTATAGCCTTCATTTGCTCTCTCGGCTTGGGCTCGGTGTTGGCAGGAAGAGGCCTAGCGGGTTGCTCAGAAATAATTTTTGCGAGTTGTCCTACTTGATTACCTAAACTTTTAACGGTCTCGGATAGGGTTATTATAGTAGCGTAATTAGCATTCATATATTTTGAAAACATCTCCTCCAAACTTGGAGGATTTGGAAAATTTTGAGGAGGTGGTGGTGGCGCAGAAAAATCATTTTGTGGTTGCGGGCACATTGCGTTTGAGGGATTAATCCACGAAAAGTTTGGGTAGTTCCGTAATGCGGGATTATAACTATTCAGAAAAGCGAAACCCGGAGAAGGAAAATTAGCAGCAGAAAAATTATGAAAAGTATTTATAGGCTTATTATTAACATAATCTAATTGTTCAGGGGTTGGAGTTTCAGATTCCCATACCTGAGGTGCGGAGGCAGCAGTCATCTTTGTTATCTTTTTTACTTTAAATTTCCACTTGTAGAGCTAGTTGGGAGACGTTGTCCACTTCAAATATACCTGCAGGTTTGTTTGGGCGGGACCTAAGCACATTCTACTGATATATGTTCATGGCCCTGCCCTCAACATTCTCAAGAGTTTCTTCAGGGGTTTTCTGGTTTAAGGTACCCCCGGAAGCTGCGTATCTCACTTGCTTTGTGCTTTGATTTAGCCCGTTATAAAACGTCTGCACTTGTAACCATACAGGCAGCGCGTGATTGGGGCATCATCTTAAGAGTTCTTTAAATCTTTCCTAGGTTTCATAGAAAGTTTGAGAATCTATTTGTCCAAAGGAAGAAATATTGTTTCTAAGTTTTGCGGTTTTAGCTGGCGGAAAATACTTCGCCAGAAATTTTTCAGAAAGTTGAACACAGGTGGTGATGCTATTTTTTTGGTAGAGTGTTCAACCATTATTTAGCCTTGGTTCTTAGGGAGAAAGGGAAGAGACTTAGCCTAATAGCATCATTTGTAACTCCATTGATTTTAAAGGTATCAGAAATCTCAAGAAAGCTTTATATATGTGCTTTCAGATCTTCATTTTGAAGTCTATCATATTGCACATGCTGCTGCAGCATTTGAATTATGCTAGGCTTAAGTTCAAAATTATTATTAGCTATAACAGGGCGAACTATGCTTGATTCTGTACCCTCTAGATTCGGTTGTGCATAATAGGACATAGGCCTATGCACGGCTTCCACTACGTGGGGTTCTTCCACTATTAGGGTAGAAAATGACTCGGAATTCTCAACCCGTATTTGAAGAGTAGGGACTTGAAATCCCGATCTTCTCTGAAGAGTACGCACAATTTTGTGGTCCAAGTCCAAAATAACCGACGGATTCCCACAGGTCATGCACTTTTAGAAGAGAAAATGAAGAAAGAGAGATAAATAAAATAGAACAAGATTTAATAAATTTTTTGAAATAGATTTTTTTTATGTTTTAACTCCATAACTTCCCAAGGCTACCCGATGAAGGGTACGCAAGGTACTATGTAAGATAGTGGCATTTATAGCCACATTGCCCTTTTCGAGAGAGTTAGGTGGTGTATAAAAACTGTGATGTGGGTTTATATTAAGAGCGGTAATATATTTTTTGAATTTTTAAATTTTTCTTTTTGAAAGAGGATAAGAAAGAGAAGTGATAAAAGTAATAGGTTCGTGCTTTCAAATTATCAACAAAAGTTGCTCCCCGGCAACAGCGCTAAAAACTTGGTGTGAAAATATTCTCAAAGAGAATAAAAACAGAACTAGCAATCGAACGAGTCAAGTATACCTATCAAAATGTAGATATGGGACACAAGTGTCGTATTAAAATTTCGGTATTGCTGGCTAATCTTACTCACCCAAAAATTATTATCTAACCGAGAGATTGTTTTTGCTTTTAAGAGAAAGCTGATCACGATTAAGAAAAAAATTTAGCGCTAAAAAGAGAACTACTTGTAGCTAAATAGAGAGCTACTAAAAGTAATTACAATGAGGGGTTGAGACGATGAAATAAAAAAGCACTCGATCAAGAATCAACTCAGCAGAAGTTGATTAAAAATGAGACAATAAACCCTAACTTAATAAGGTAAAGGACCTTGACCGTTGAAGTTCCTAAAGCATGAACACGCTTCTCTTGAAGTCGTGCCCAACTGAGTTTAGGAAGGTCCGACCGAACTCTCACCCAAATAGGAGATCTAAAGCTCGCTTTACGAGGGGAACTCCACTATTGGAATTCACTCCAATCCGGGAGATTAAATGTTTCATCCCATTTCCAACTAGACCCCAAAGAGTGGTTTTGGCAATGACTAGGTCATGACAAAACCCTAGGAAGCCCAAGAAGACCAAGAGAATCTAAAAATGTGGGTGAGACCACTATGGTCTACAAATAGTAAATTTCTAAACTCTTGTTTAAGATGATCATGGGGCTTCACCAAGACTCCAAGACCCCACCATGGTCTCATCAACCCATTGTAGGGTCCATTAGAGCCCTAAGTGTCCATTGAAGTCAACCCAGGGTGCCCAAGTTGACCTATAACCACTATATGCCTAAATTGGGCAAGGTGCCCTTGCTAAGGGCAGTGTGCCATGGTAAAGCCCAACTAACCCTACCAGGGACTTCCTAGACCAAAGGTATGGTGAATGGGTCACTAAGGACCCATGGAGGGCAGTCAAAGTGGTTAAGTTGACCAAAGTCAACTCTAACCCTAAATGGGTCAACCTAACCTACATTGGGTCAAACTGACCTACACAAGGGCCAATTGAAGTTTCCTTAGCCACGTGGGCCCCACACATACCTTAATAACCCTAGTGAGAGGCCAATGGAACACCAAGGACCCATTGGGGCCAACCAAAAAGGTTAAGTTGACCAAAGTCAACTCTAGCCCTAAAGTGGTCAAAGTGCCCTGCCCAATGGTCAAGCGACCTCCAAAGGGCCAAGACAACCCTACCTAGATCTTATGGGAGGCCAATGAGTCACCATGGACCTATTAGGGGCAACCTCAAAGACCAAATTGAGCAAGGTCAACCCTAGTCAAGGTTTAGGTCAAGCTATCCCAAATGGGCTAACTCAAGCTCAAGCCCATCTCACTTGGGCTAACCATGTTTTGGTGGATGAAATAAACATGTGGGCTGCCATAGGGTTAGGTAGGAGTCAATTCAGCTTGGTATGAAGGAGAGAGAAAATTCCACCTAAGGGAAGAGAGAGAAAGTGAAGGAGATAATGGAGGAAGACTTTGGGCTCATTCCTTCGCCTTCGCCAACCTCCCATTCATTGCTTTAGGACCAGGAATGCATCCCCAATCCAACCAGCTACTCCTTGACTGTCTGGAGCCAGCATTCCCCCCCTACATACCATGGCCGCCAACCTTGACCAAGAGCCAATAATGGCAATGCAAGATTTCCCCACGTAACACCCCATTTCTTGTTCTTAAAAGCTTCACTGGACTCCAAGGAGTCAGTTCCACCCTTTACCTGAAGGAGCCAGGGAGTTAATAGTGCTGTTGGAGAAATTCGACCACCACCACCACCAAAATGGCTTCCCGGCGATCGGTAAGGCTACAGCCGCCCAGCAAGGTCATTCTCCTCTCCTTACTTCAAGGGTAGATCATAGCATTCTTTATGGCCAAGATTCGGGCTCAATTGAGCCCGATCCAATTCAGAAATTTTCTGGTTTTTCCATGATTTTGAGCTTGTCGGGTTCGCCGGAAAAGGGGCTTCCGACGGCCAAGCTGCCGCCTGGCGACGGCCACCACCTCAATAGAGGTGGTGGTGGCGGCGGTGGCCAGCCGAGGAGGTGGTCGGATCGCCTGCGGCAGCTGCTGGAAGATGATCCAGGCGGGATAAATCGGAGCCGTTGGCTGGAGGAAGGAGATGAAGGGATGCCATCCAAATTGCTCCAAGATTCTTGCGGGAAATGATTTCAAACTATAGGAAATATAATTCTGATATTTAAATTATGTCACACCTTTATGTATTTAATGTTTTTAATTTTTAAAACTATATAGAAGCTATTTCATAAAATTTGATCAACATGAAAAGTGTAGCTGGGAGAGTCTACTTTACAGCAAAATTGATTTGAACCAATTTGGGTGCATAGTTTGACCAGGGCACTCATTTTGGTGGGACCTACACCTAGGGCTAGGCAGATATTAAAATGAGGGCCCACACTTCATCCTTGGTCCAAATTAATTGAACTTCTGGCAGGGAGTCCCCTTAGACTATATCTAGGTGCTGCCCAAAGATGGGAATTTTTTGGGAGAATTTTTCTGTAGTTTTGGAAAATATTTAATTTATCTAGGGTTAATTAATTTAAGGGACAAATGACCTCCAAACTCTCCCAACTTTTGGTGCGAGGGGTTTACTATCAATATAAATCTCTGGTTAAAATTTACCCTAGCATTGACCTAAAAGGGTTATTTTGGTCAAAAGGTGTATTTTGGATTTTGAGTGGCAAATCACCTCAACAGAGGTTGGGATTGGGGCCACTGGCTTGGCATTGCTTCTTTCACCTTATCATGAAAGATGTGATAGATTGGAATTGGTTTTCCCTAAGATCTAAGGTCATACCCAAAGGAAGGGCTTTTGTTCATTGTGAAGGGTATGAGGCCAAAACACCTTGAATGATCTTGTAACTTTGTAGGGAGGGTTCTAGGTTAGATAAACCTTCTGGTAAAAATCGTAAGGGATTTTGGAAAGGGTAGGGCCCACAAAACCCTAATCCTAGCCTTGTGCACAAATATTTTGGAGCTAGATTTGGTTAGCAAGATTCTTAAAACAATCATGAAAATTTGGCAGAGGAAGTTTTAGAACATACTAATCATATGTGAATTTTAATGGAATTTTTGGATACATAATTAGGGTACCTAATTCACAACCTCAAATATTTGGGAACTTGTTAAATAATTCTTACAGAGCTCATTACTTGTTAAAAAATTATGAAACTTGATAATTAGTGTTCTAGTACAGTATGCTCATACGGAAATTTATTTGGAATTTTTAGATGGATAATTGCTATACTTTATTCATTAACCCCTTAACTTGGAATATTATGAGAAAATCAAATATAGACTTTATTATTAAATGATAAATTCTGAAACTAGATCTAGAGCACGTATATGCCCTTACAATCATCCATGAATTTTCTATAAATTTTTGGAACTATTAATGCTATAAATTCTCCTAAAATGAATAATTATGGGATATATTTAGAATTACAATTAAGGGGCTAAACCTTACTGGAAAATTTTGAGTCTTTGGATTTTGAGTTATATATTCATATTATATCTAACAATAATTTGGTGGAATATTATCTTATCTGAAATTGGTACTTCATGTTCAAACTTAGGATTTTGGCTACTAAATTAATTAAATAAATTATCAGATAATTAGGAAAATTGGGAAATTCTGGATTTAGTCTACAAAGCTCATAATGACCCTCCAATAATTATTAAAGGAGTACTGGATGATTATTTGTTGTACCTCCCTTTTTACGGGACATATAGCTAAAGTGGTCTGCATATAGTAAAAATTGCAGAAATTATGTTGGAATATAATTTGATGCATGCCTTGGGATTAGTGGTCTGCTGGTTTGGATAGATAAAAATAAGTTCATTATTGATGGTAGGATGAGTAGAGGGATGGATTGGCTAGAGTTAGGCGGTGCCCGGGATCGACGAAAGATCGTCTTTCCCGTAGGGAGGAAGTGTCAATTGCACTAGGGTTATTCCAACACAACATTTAAGGGTAGCTAGTAAGTCTAGGGTTTCACTTTCTCACACCTCGATGACTCGGGGAGATGGGTTGGGTCACTCGGGTAGTAAGCCTAGTGGTTTGGTTAAAGGGCAGGTTAGTACAGCGAGCTTTGGCTCGGTAATAGTTTGTGATGGGCAGGTTAGCTCGACGAGCTTTGGCTTGGTAATGGATTGTGATGGGCAGGTTGGCCCGACGATCTTTCGCTCGGTCATTGTTTATGACAGACGGGATGGTCCAGGGAGCTTTGGCTCGGTAGCTGATACATAAGGTTGCATGTGCATAAAGGAAAAGGTGATGGGTCTTCGGTGTTGGAGGGTCGATGCACCGACGCCAACACGTTGACTCGGAAAGTGTGGTTTAGCACTTGGCCAAATAAAGTCTGGTGCGCCAGCCGACAAGAGTACGCAGGCGCTCCGCTTTGTGCACCAGCGTTGAGGCGTACGATAGGTCTGACTAGTAGTGCAATTACCGGTTTAGAGGTGGGCGAGGCCCAGCCCACCGCTTCCGTTAGCCACAACGAAGGTATACTGGGAGGTTCGGCTCTAGAAAGGGGGAACTAAAGGTCTGTGTACACAGAGTCGAGTGGGTGAGTTGCATGATTGCATCATAACCCACTTGCATGTCATAGCATAATCATAGCATATAGCTGTTAATAACCGACACCCCAATGTATAAATTGGTATGAGACTCTTTATATGATGGGAGCCCTGTAAAAGATCCCTTGCTTATATATTTCCACATAAGTTAAGGTTACTTTTCAGACTTTACCTTACTGTCACATGTACTATAAAATTGCTAGTATAGGTCCGCTGCCATCTGTTTCTTTATTACTCTCCACCTTCAAGTCCTCCCCTTTCTTCCTCTCCGCTCGGTGCCTAGGGGCCATGGGGGAAGGGGTGGGGGACGATAGGACTTACTCTTTTAGACTAACGGTTTTTGAACCACATCATTTTAGTGGACTGTGGAGCCCAGTATAGAGGAGCAGCGCCAGAGGTCGGCACACATGGAGATAGGCCAGTCTAGTACCGGAGTTCAGATAATAGGGACTGTGAGTCCTAATCATTATTAGTTATAGTATTTGCTTCCGCGTTGAGAGATTTGTAGTGACTGTTGAGATGATATTAGCCAGCAGGACACGTGTGTGTGGGACCGCATGTTTGGGCATTCCCCATCGCGTTCCAGGTCTGGGTGTTGACCCCGGTGGGCCCCCTTGTGTGGCGGACTATCCCCGCGGTCCTGTGGTTGGGGTTAGTCCCACATCGCCTGCAGCAGGCGATCCTTTGTGTTCATGTACCCCCGTCCCCCCTTACCATCACCTCGGGGTTTTGGGAAGATGTGTGGTGACGGGTGGTTTCCACATGGTATCAGAGCCAGGTTGTCCTGCCGCGGGGTTGTGTTGAGATGATATTAGCCAGCAGGACACGTGTGTGTGGGACCGCATGTTTGGGCTTTCCCCATCACGTTCCAGGTCTGGGTGTTGACCCCGGTGGTCCCCCTTGTGTGGCGGAATATCCCAGCGGTCCTGTGGTTGGGGTTAGTCCCACATCGCCTGCAGCAGGCGATCCTTTGTGTTCATTTACCCCCGTCCCCCCTTACCATCACCTCGGGGTTTTGGGAAGATGTGTGGTGACGGGTGGTTTCCACAGTGAGGACATGATGTACTGGGCATGAGCCCAAGATCTTATATTTCTGTATATTTGTGGACACTCCCTTCGTGGAGATTATTTCAAAATATATGTGATTCTTGTGGACATGTTTTACTATTTTGCTATAGTTGTGATCGATTTGGCTGGCAGGATCGGCGTTTTGTAGTGATGACCTTCCCGAGCGCGAAGGTGTCACCGCAAAGCGGCGGTTCTGGGCCTAAGACCCCGGTATTTTAAAAAGAAAAAAAGGGGGGGTCTTACGTTTAACGTTTGCCTCTCTCGAGAGGTGCGTGCAACTCTCTTTACTCCTGAGTGTTCACATCAAACTATGAGTCTCTCAACTAGCTAAGAGTGAAAACAAATATGTAAATTATATCGATGATATAACTCCAAACAAGATTAATCAATAGTAAATCAAGGTCTAGACCCTAAAAAGAAAAAGTAAACTTAAAGCATCATAACTTACAGAACTCGAAACTCGGATTTTCAAGATCGAGTACCTGGAGGACTAGTTACTCATTGTGAAGTGGAGGAAGAGAGAAGAGTAGAAGTGCATGGAAAAAAAAAATACAGACAAGAAAAATTAAGCACACTTTATATTAAAATAAAACAACGAGCTTACAACTTAAAATAACAGATTACAAGTGCTGGAAATTGAAACCTATGCTAGCATTTACATTAATCTACTAAAGCAATTACAAAAACTATTACAAAAGGAGCACACTAAGATATGATTAAAAAGCTAAAAATGAGAAAGAGGGAGAGGAGAAGCACGAAAAACTACAAGGAACAAAATGACAACACCTCCACTCTCAACCTAAAACTGCTTCTGGACACAAGGGGGGTGAGTTTATAGAAGATTTTCGGGTCAGTCATGCCCCACTGTCATGCCTGGGGAGGGCGTGTCATGGGGCGTGTCATGTACGGGGTTAACGTTGGGAGCTGAATTCTAACAGAAATGATGATTTGATTTTTACGTCGGTGGACACGCCCAAGGACACACCCGTGTAGGGTGGGCGTGTAAGGCACGTCAAACTTCAATTAGTGGTCGGAAATCCGTCAAACGCCGGAAAATGCGGAACATGGCTAGTGACACGCTCGTGTAGTTGGGGTGGTTCTGTACTGTTGACATGTAGCGATGGGAAATCTTTAAATATGACATCAGGCTTCAGGAAGAGTATGACACACCCAATGACACGACCATGGATGGTGTGTAATGGGGGCGTGTAAGATGTTTTTCTCAGGATTTGAGTTCAGGAAGCAAGCTTCCTCGGGATCAGGTTACACGCCCGATGACAAGCCCAGGGAGGGTATGTAAGGGGGTCATCTCGTCATTTTTGCTGAAAGCTGAGAAAACCTCTTAAAAAGAGAAAATATTAGTGGAATTAAAATATATAATAGGAGGTCAATATATAAGCTTATAAGATACGATTCATGTATTAAAAACCCGAAAATACCCTAAGAGTTTAGACTACAAAATGTACTATCATTTTACCCATTCCTTAGGAGGATTTACACTGTCAATGTTCTTCAGGATTTGTCCATGGCTTACCCAAGCATTGATAATGATTGATTCAGAGGCCTCACTTAGCTGTTCATAGTCTGGGTCATCTCTGTTCTCAACTCTCCTCTTTTCCATGAACTCTTCGGCCATTTGAGTTCCTTCCCTCTTTCTTTTGGCAGCAAGTTGTGCATCCTGTGCAATTCTAGCTTGTGTAGGGAATTCTAGGTCCTCTGGCCTATTTATATCCAGGAGGGGCAGGTGTAGTGCCACCATGGTGCCTTGAATAACATTGAAGACTTGATCTTCAATGAGTAATGATGTCATAGAATGGCTGCTCTTGCCCTTTCTGCCTTCTTTAGATATTGTCTTTTGCAGTAATGAGGTGTTGGCTTCAGTTTTGTTTGATAAAGATTGGAGGATTCTCTTAATGTCAGTAAGTAGCTCATTCCTCAAGGGAATTGCCTGCTCCATGGAGTGGAGAGCAACCTTGGTGAGATGATGATTGACATGGTCTACTACATCCTTGATCACTTCATCAGTTATACTCACATAATTCTTTACATATCCTATGTCAGCTATAAAGACTTTTTGGCTTCTGTCCAAAGATTCCATGAGGGTAGTCAGCTTGATTAAAGCAGTTCCAGCCTTATTAAACCAGGTGGTGACCTGTTTGTTTAAGTGAGATATTTCTTTTTTAGTTTATTTACTTTGGCAGACATTTCATCCCTCAGTTTGGCAATAGATAGATCAACATACTCCTTGAGGGTTGTGATCTTATTATTCAAGAGTACTTTAATTTGATTTAAAAATTCCTCTTTATAGATGACAGTACATGAAGTATGGCCCATAGGAGGAGGTATAACATCCTGAGTAGGGATCTGAGAAGTCTCCCCCTCAACTATATCACCTGTAGTAGGTGCAGACTCAACTATCTTATTGACAACTTGATCCAAGTCTGTCAACTCCATCTGTTCATGATCCCCATCAGACTAAGCATCCTTCTCTTGACCTGAAATATTAAGATAAGTATCTACGGTCTCGTGAGTCTCCCTATTATCTTCTACAACAACCTCTTATTCTGCATCATTCTGTGACACTTATCCTGATCTTGGGCTGGCAAGGATTTTACCAACATGCACATCAGCATCCTGAAGTTAAATGTTGGAAGAGGATTGACTGAGAGATAAGTCAACCTACAGACTAGCATCAGCTATAGAGGATGGTCCAAGCACTGGATCATGGATGGAAGTTCTTTCTTCCACAGTGGGATTCTTCCTTGTACCCTTGGAGGTTTCCTTTATTCCTGTAGGTTGGCTCATTGGTAGGACTCTAGAGAATCTATTCCTGTGTGAAAATGTCAAGATAGGTGTTCACTAAGTATAAGCAAATAATTCTTCCCATATTTGGAGAGGATATACATTCTACTATTCTCTGATAGATGAGATAAGTCCATGAGGACTTTCAATTCAGTATAATTCTGGTCATGACTTCAAACATGAACCTGGAGATGGTGTCGTGGAATCCAGGTTTGAGATAAGGGCTTTCCCTATAATGTCTGCCAGCAGTTTTCCTCTCTGATCGAAGAATTTCCTTTTCAGAGACCCAGATTTGGCCTCATTGTATCCACACCATGAGAGAGCACTGTCTCTGTCCATGTCGGCGAGCTCCTCTTCCTCGCTACGGTTGATAGAGGGGATATGAAGTGCCTTTCCTAACCTCTTAGGGTTTACCTTTATTTTGACATCTTCAATCTTAGAATCCACCCCTCACTATTTCGTATCCATCCCTCACTATTTTGTATCCATCCTGAAGCTCCTTGATGACATTTGGTGTCATTGAAATAAAGCGGTAAGACGCTGAGACAGTTTCGGTATCGATAACTAGGGTTAAGGCTTTTAGAGAGCGATGTGGCTTTTCGTTTCTTGTCTCCTTTATATATGTAATGAAAAGTTTTAAGTAATTTAATTAAATTTTTCATTTGACTATTAAGTTTAGTATTTTAGACTTTACGGCTTGCTTAATGATTCCTGTTATGATACAGGTCACTTAGAGCTTTTACAATATTCCTTAGCTTTTCATTTATTTGTTCCAAACATGTTTAAGTTAAGGTTTCCCTTACTGATTGGTTGTATATTTTACTTGACTTGGTAAAAGTTTTGTCAAGTTACATAGGAGAGGACCTAACATGTCAATAGGCCAGTTCTATTGGAACCCAATTTGTTCATTTTTTGCCCTAAAGCTTGCTAATAATTTAATTGAGATTTTTGAGTAAAGCCTACAAAAGTTAACAGTGAATAATTGAGTCATTGTTTTTCTAGTTGATGTGCTAGATTAGATTCGTCTTGAGCACAACTAACATATCTTAACAATTGGTTAACTTAATCTCTATATAGGAGAGAGAGACATACTTTGAGGCATGCTTCCTCTAGCTTTTGAGGATTACTTACTTAACAACCTCACCATTAATTTGTTGCTTTTTCTAAAGTATATTCCAAGAGCAACTATTCTATCCCAGTCATTTCCCTGGAACACCCATTGTCCAAATACCAAGTCTTAAGTGGACAGGTACTTGGACTAACCTGCAAAACATAATTCATTTTCCCTTAGGCACTCAATGATAATTGAGTACTAGGTTCTTATTATCATCATAAAATATCTGTCAAACTCTCTGCCTGGGCTTAGCACCTTTCTGTCCTTTAGTCACATTCAGGTTATGCCAACAGTTAATGGCAAAGTGACCCACTTTTCCACAGCACCAATATTTATGAATATTGTACCTTCTCTTTAGGACAGCACAGACTTACTGTCCATAAGAGATGTGAGCAACACCAGACTTTGCTGGATGAGCATTACATGATGCTGCCCCCTTCTTCCTGAGTGAAGGTGCTGAGAAACTAAATACAGCTGGTCCAAAATGGGCCGGAAGTATTTTTGGAGCCTGCCATCTAGTGGACATTCTCATTTCCTTAGATACAGGATACTTGGATCCAAATCTAAAGAACTTCTCCTGGACTTTGTGGCTAGAGTGGACAGTAACACTCTTTCTTGGATCATGTGCCTTCACCCTACTGGTGGAGCACACATTTGATTGATCCTTCAGGAGTGGGGCAAACCTGATAGTTTTAGAAGGTGTATTTGTCTTCTAAAACACTGTCCTCTTTTTAAGGAAATCAGATTTGATGTGGTGATTGATGTGGTCAATACCCAGCTTCTCAGGGACTTGGCAAGTACAGCTTTTGGCACCTGACCCTGTGACTGAGAAGGGTTAATCACAATCACCAACCTCTTTGAGAACTTTTGTTCCAGATATCTGATGTGTTTCTTCTTTTCTTCTAGAAGCATGGTCTGACACTCAAGATATTTCTTGAGTTCAGACATCTCATGACTTTTATTATAAAACTGAATAGAATTATTGTTATAGATAGTTTTATAAGGCTTTCAGACCTCTTTTTCCTTGGCTTGCCTATTGGCAAATGTTCTGCTCTCCTTTAGAGCAATTATGAGTAGTCCAAACCTGTTAATAAATTGATTAACATCAGTCACAGATTCATAACAATCTTCATCACAGGATGAAGATGTACCAGTATCTGGACTGGATTCAAAGTCATAGAAAGATGTTGAATTTGAGAGAGATTGTACCTTGACTGATTCTGATTCTTCCCGACAACTTTCATATGCAGACATTGTCATCAACCCATGGCATCCATAGTTTTCTTCATCCTCCTCATTGTCACTCTATGACTGTGATAGAGGGGCCATGATTCCTAACCTGGCAGCAGGTGTTCCTCCTCTTCTCCTAGATCTAAAGTAATAGATATCAGTCCTATATAGGCTTCTTCCAATTTATCTTCAGAATCTGAGTATGAAGAATCTGTCCAGCTTCTTTCCTTTTTAGCCACGAGTGACTTCTCATCTTCAGACTCAGAACCACTTTCAGAAAGACTGACTCTCTCTATCCCTTCCATGTAGCCAGTGTGAGAATCCCATATCTCTTTGGCTGACTTGCAGTGGACCACTCCCAGGAGGGTTCAGGCATCCATGGCACTCACCATGATGTGTTGTGCCCTCTTATCCATAGATGCAAGGATGATTTCTGCTTCAAACATCGTTACATAACTCTTTGGAGTCTGGATGCTTGTATCTGATGTTGAGACCTTCATGGGGATGCAAGGTCCTTCTTGAACTATTGCAAGGACCATTGGATCAGAGGCTTCCATGATTTGCTTGACCATTTCTTTCCAAGTCTTAAAGTTCTTCTTGTTGCAGACTTGAAGCTTCATTCCTTATGATTCTCTTTTAAACCCACAAGTGTAACCCTTTTAGCTAACCTTGGAGGTATACTCAGATTGTTAAATCCTTTTTGAGTAACCTCTCTCTGATACCACTTGAAAGTTATTTAACTTTAGGTTATCTAATCACCTAGAGGTGGAGGGGTCAATAGGTTTTTGAGCTTTTAAAAAACCTTTTGTTGTTTTCAACTTATTCTATCTAGAGCATGTCCTTAAATCCTGCAATCACAAAGACAAACAAGCACACATAGCAAATAATAGAATTTATAGTGGTTCCCCAATCAGGTACATCCACTTTTCCTCTCCACCTATCCAACTTATTAGTTGGACTCGACACAAACTCCTCCAAACTGCTCCTAAGAGCTTACACCTCAGATCCTGCAGGATCCTATGTCTCCTCCAAGACTCACTACTCAGCCACAAGGGCCTATACTCAGTGGTCAGTAGACCACCAACCTCAGGCAGTTAAGCCATATACTCAGGTTGGGAGGACAAACCTACCTTAGATCCCAAAGGATCATACCTCAGTGCTCTACAGAACTCCTACACTCAGTGACCCGTAATACAACTACCTCTCCTTATCTCCAAGGCCTACAACTCAGGATTTTTAGCCCT
Organism: Platanthera guangdongensis; assembly: GCA_039583875.1. Taxonomy (NCBI): domain Eukaryota; kingdom Viridiplantae; phylum Streptophyta; class Magnoliopsida; order Asparagales; family Orchidaceae; genus Platanthera; species Platanthera guangdongensis. The sequence goes on along the minus strand of CM077156.1, from coordinate 78,330,041 downwards.
ATAACTTTAGGTACAAGGCCCTACTCTCAGAGTGCTGTAACACTCCTACAACTCAGTACCCCTCCAGGTACCAACCTCAATGCCCCTACAGGCACCTATTGCTCAGTGACAAGCTTGTCACCTACCTTGACACAAATGCCCTACACTTAGAGAGCAGCACTATCCTACCTCAGGCACTTAAGCCCTATAGCTCAGATCCTCACTTAGATCCTACCTCAGTGCCCCAACAGGGAACTTACCTCAGTGACAAATTTGTCCCCTACAGCTCTGGCACAAAGTGCCCTACACTCATATTCAGGTAACCTCAATCATATAGGAAATAAAATAGTAAGTGAAGAAAATAAAGTAACTAACTCAGAGAAATAACTCTGAGTTAACATTGCTGGACAGAACAGATTTCATTCCAACTATTTTGTAGAGAACAACCTTACTAATCTTGAATATATTCAGCTAACCTTCCTTGCCTTCAGGCTATCCTGGCTGGACTTCAGCTTTCAATGCAAGCTTGATCAGAATATGTCCAACCGCCTCTATCAATTTCTCTTTATGTTCCTTTGATTCATTAACCCTAAACCCTTTATTGTTTCACCTTTTATATGCATTGATTTGAATTAACAACAACATAGTTGTGGACCCACCAAGGATTGGTGAGCGCCAACTCCATCAGAAAGGGACAAAACATCTTTCGACGCTGTAGCACCATTCCCACAACGCCTTCTTGCAATTTTGACTTTGATGACGTCAGTAGTGCTCATCAATATCTGGACTTAGAAAATATTCCAGAATCCCATCAAGCATTTAGTGGTGTTAAGATACTCAATGCCATCATCCTTGGCTCTCAGCGCTTCTGGACTTAGAATATTCCTTGGCTTTGTCTCAGCGGTTTTGTCATAGTGGTTTCAGCGGTTTTTCATTATTAGCTGAGACAAGCCTTTGTCTCAACACTTTCCTCTTATCTACTGTCTCAATGGTTTTTGCACTTTAACTGTCTCAGCGGTTTTGTCTCAGCAGTCTCGGCGGTTTTTGCTTTTAACTATCTCAGCACTTCCTTCTTCATTAGAAGCGTTGAGTGAACCTGCTTCAGTCAATGCTTCTGGATATAGAAAAAATCCAGCTATATTTATTCTTAGATATTTACCTCTTAACTGTCTCAACGCTTCCTGCTTTATTTAAATGCATTGAATGAACCTGCTTCACTCAACGCTTCTGGACGTAGAAAGTTTCCAGCCAATATTATCTCTGTTGTCTCAGCTATCTCAACGCAATCTTCTAAGCTGTCTCTGCTGTATCAACAGTCTCAACACTAACTTTTTAGTTGTATTCAACTGTCTCAATGTTATCTTCCGAGCTATCTCAGCTATCTCAACGGTCTCAACGCCTTCTTCTCAGCAGTCTTAGGGCTTTTACCTTAAACAGATTTTCTGGCTTTAGATTGAGAAGATTTGAGCTAAGCTCGTCAAACCGTAAATTGAGCTCGATGAAATTTGATCTTCTCAGCAGTCTCAGCGTTGTTTGCCTTAGTCAATTTTTCTCTTGCTTTAGCTTGACAAGCGTTGGGCTGATTTTGGTGAACTATAACCTGAGCTCGACGAACTTCGAGCTAAGTTCGAAGAATTTTGTATACTGAGTTCTTAAGCTTATGCTGAGTTGATCTCGACGATCAGCAAGCTGAGTTTGACTATCTCTGAGCTGAGTTTGATGAAATTTGAGTTTACTAACCAACTCATTTTTCTTTACTTGTCCAATCATGGACTACCTGCATGCATGAACTAAAGCACACATCAAATAAATTATGCCTCTTAGCATGATTGGTGATTCCACTTCAAATCCTGAGGAACATTGTAGGGCACAATTCCCAACACTTTTATTTTTGAAAGCCTCAGGTTTGGACTACTAGCAGTTTGAGTTGATTGAGTTCGATATATTCAGGTTTTAGAAGATGATTCCCCTCTTCTCTCATCAATGTGAGGTAGTCTGTTGTTTTTCTTGACTTGTAGTGTATCTCAATTTTTTTTCATTTGGTACTATAGGTTCGTGTCAAATTGTTGGTGCCCATAGCCGAGTTTCCTTATGTGTTAGATGGTTATTTACTATTTTTGGTACTACTAATGTCTGATGTTGATACATTACTCTTTCGAAAGGTTTTATGTTGGGATGTATATTAGTTATTTTAATACATATAAAGATCTACACTTTTATTCATACTCGTAACATTTGTTTCAACTAAATGTCATCCTATTTTAAATATCTTAAAAGTTCTTTTTCTACTAATACTAAATTTAGAAAATTACAAATCATTACCATATTGTTGGGTCTTTATGCTCATGCAGGATAAAATGAACAAAACTCTATATTTTTCATTGTGTATATACTTTTCTATGTTTGGATTAGCTGATCCACTGAACCGAGAGACACGGTCCTTGAACTTTTAACTTAAATCTTATTCTTCAACATAAAATATGTGCCTTTTATGAAAATAAATGAAGAGACGGTACTTCCTGAGCCTATGTATTTGTCACATATATGGTGTGGTATCATGATGCATATTTTCTCTCACTCAGATAATATATTTATATATTGAGAAAATGTGGTGTGATAGTTTGTATCAGAGGGAGGTTTGCTCGATTTGTTGAACAGGTTAGTCGATCGACCATTTGTTTTTAGAACCTTATTTCATTGCACAAGCATAAATGTGTCATCAGTATGTCTTTGATGAAGCATGAACACTACACTCATAAGTATGACAAAAGTATACTGTGAATATTATATAGTATGGAAAGCATAATATGCATTTGTATATGGATTCTCATAGTCATAGCAACATGTGACCATTAAGTTGAAATGGGCGACTTGAAATTATCACATGGATGTTCATTAGATTTTATTTTTACGTTACATGTGATATTATGTTGTATGAGATGCATAATATTTCATATGTATGCCACTCGAGGCATATATTAAGGACTTTTTAGAATGTATAACACAACATGCATGACATAACATAGCATAGCACACATGACAAATTAAGATCTAAATGATGATACTCGTATACACATGATTTAAAATGAAGATTTCAGCATTCATGCTTTCATATTCATAAAAAATCACAGAGAAAGGTAATAGCAAGAGCAAGTGTCTACACATTTCCAGTTTGATCTAAGTTAAGTAATTCTACTGTTATGCAAAGTTTTGATGAGATGTTAATTCATTTTCGAAGAAGATGGCTCCAAAGAGTCAGACGCCGAGGTCGGGTCCCAGTATGAGGGTGAGTCTTCGGGTGAACATAATGAGACAATGATCGAGGAGTTGTGTCAGAGCAATGAGATGCTATCGAGGAAGATGGTTGCGATGCATGCACAGATGCAGTCATTGTTGACTGCTACTTTAGGGCAGTGTTGGGAATACTGCCATCAATGTTCCCTATATTTGATTTGAAGAGGCATCACCATAAATATTAAGAACATAGTTTTATTTGATGTTGTTTAATCTCATCATGTGTAGGATGTTCCGTGGAACATGTTTAGACAGGTTGTCTAACTGATGGTGACAGGTGGTCACAAGGTAGAAATGTGGAGAGATAGAAATTCTATCTAAGTCTGCAGGCGTTGAGTGAGGAAAGCTCACTAAATGCCAAATGCAAAGAAATATGACCAAGTCCACATGCATTGAGTGAAGCAAGCTCACTCAATGCCAAATACAAAGAAATGTGGTAAAGTCCACAAGCATTGAGTGAAGCAAGCTCACTTAATGCAAGATGTCAAGAAGAATTGTTTGTTGTCAAGCTTCTGCATTGACAAGAAGGAAAATCGACCTGATCCACATGTGTTGAGTGAATGTAGTTCACTGAACACCATATAATAGAAAGCGTCGAGTGAAGGAGTGGACAGTCAAAGCCCAGCAGTCTGCAAAGCTATCCTGCAGCTAAGACCACAGGCATTGAGTGAAGGTAGTTCACTCAACGAGGCATCATGTGATGTCAAAGCTCAAAGAAAGATGGAAAAAATCGATCTATGTCCAGGGTCTTGAGTTAGGACAGCTCACTAAAGGCACTCAACTCCTCAGTAAGCTAGCAGACTTTAGAGAAGAGGTTAAGTATAAAAGCATTGAGTGATGAAGCTTCACTCAACGCCTAGCAGATAAAGACAGTTGCAGCTAAGTCTAGGGATGTTGAGTGATGCTAATTCACTCAACGCACTCAATGCCTAATGATGCAGAGAATTTGACTAAGTCCAGTTTTGTTGAGTGAAGGTCATTCACTCAACGTACTCACGCCTAGATTAATTCTGAAGATTTGGCTAAGTACACAAATGCCAAAGTCAGTCAAAGTCAACAAAAGTCAACAGAGTTCAAATTAGTTGTGGGAAAGATACAGAACACGATAAATAATGTCGGTGATCTACTGTACTTCTTCTTCCGTTAAAGCAAAGTACAGTTATCAATCACAGGTGGTCCCCACTTCTTCTTGGAGTCGTTAATTGGTAGAAGATAAAATGGACAAGATGGACTGAAGGAACTTTAACATTTAGTATTTTGTTGATTTCATAAAGTTGCGGCTAAACTTCATCTTCCTCGCCATTATTGTCGAGCCTGTTGATGCAAAAAATGCACCCTCACTGTTGATGCACGAAAACGGATAGGGAGTCGGACACCACCAACTAACGGTTCGAGCACGGGGGAAGGAAGGAAGGGAAAAGAGGCAGACTGCAAGCAGTTATCTACTAAGCGGACAAGAGAAAAAAGAACAACCGAGCCGTGAACCACGACAACAGCCTACTTCGCTCGTCGCGGCCTGAACGCCTCTCTTGCGGCTGGCTTTCCTTTAATTAAAAGTGAAGCAGTTACAAGAAGAGAAAAAGGAAACCAAACAGGTCGGCCGGACTGCAAGCCGCAAGGCACCAGACTTGAGACCGCAGCTCTTAACAAGCGAGCTCCTGGAGACAAGTCAGCGTGTCTTGGGGAGTGAACCCTCCCCCTATTTATAGGTTCAGGGTCCTACCATAGCGTGCAGGGCTAACGTTACCGGCTGCCCGGGGTATAGGAGAACCGGGAAGAGGTGATGGGAAGCAAATGACAGAAAACGATAAATGAGGGCAGCGACGCGGTCTGGTAGAATCCTCCTGGCGAGCTGATGTTCTGGGTCCTGTGCCTTGTCGCTGAGCAGGGTCGGCACTGGCGGCGGCCTGACATGGAGACCGCCCGGCTTTAGTGATGACCAGACGAGTTGATCCGAGATGCGTCTAGCCGCAAAGGCCGCCCGACCTCTAGTGACCGTCCGAATTGAGATACTTGGCGGCTAGAACAACCAGGTCGCCCGGTCTGGAAAGCTGCGTGAACAGGTTGCGGATTCCGGGCTTAACATAATCCCCGCACATTTTTAAGGTTCGGAAAAACTTCAAAAATGCAGAACAAAGCCGGAGACCGCGACTGCCTTTAATGCTTCGGTGCCTATAAAATCCCTTGACCCTAGACATTCTTCAAGATCCCCGCCAAGCCACGGGTCGCTACTCGCCACTGGAGGTCAGAATTCTTCAAGCCGACGCAGTCTTTCACAAGATGGATGTCTTGTCATTGATGTTAGTCTGCGATAGGAAATCGACTGAAAATAAGAAAAGCCGGAGCCAGAAACCGGGTGACTCTGACCGATAGCCTGCAAAGAAGATTGGGAAGCCGGTTACTCCAGCGGCTTCTGGATCTGAAAAGATGCCAACGCAGACCGTCAGTGAATCATCGCAGTCCGCAACCGATCCCTAGGCGGTTTCGAAGATTTCTCCACCACAAACCGAAACTGCCAAATCCTTTGATATGACATTCTCTACATCGGGGAACCGCTCTTAAAAATAGGTGAGAAGGAGGAGAAATGTGTTGAATCTGGCAAGCCGCGCGAATTACAGGCCAAGGTCGACCTAGCCATTATGGACGACAATGAGCCGGAGAAGGCGCTGGAGACCGGATGGATTTTGGCTGAACAGAGCGAATGGATAGAAATGGTGTTCAGCTCCTTGAAACAACAAAAGAAACAAAGTGAGACCCTTGAGGAAAGGATGAAGAGGAAGATGAGGAAGATGCCTGCCGGAAACCGGAATATTTCTATAAATACCAGCGCAGACAGTCTTCAAAATAGGCCGCACGAGAAAGTGGTACCCGAGAGTCCGTCCACACCGGATTTCAAGCCAAACGAGCCAGAGGATGTATCCGCGGCTAGCGAGATGATTAGTGACATCCTTAAGGGCATGGAGGCCCTCTAGCAGTAGGATGTGCTACTGTCGACCCCAGCGGCTTCTGAAGAGGTTGACCGCCCCGAAGTCAAAGTCATTGGGGAGAAGCTTGGCGATCCGGCTTCCACGTTTTCTGAAGGAGCCGCGAAACTGAAGCTTCGAGAGAAGATGAAGTAGATGAAGAAGCTGATCGCCTGGAAGCCGGTGGCGACCACACTTCATTTGCTGCAAGGTAAACATAGGGAAGTTAAGCGAATTGTTAACTTCTACAAGTCGCAGTCAAGGAAAAGGGAACGAACATAATATTAAATCCGCCGGCCAGCTTTTTCCTGACCACGGCTAAACTGAAAGGCCGAGCTTAAGAAGCCGAGCGGCTATGGAAAGAAAAGCTAAAGAGGATAGATCCCGAACAATTCAGGCGGCCAGTATTTAGAAACCATACCGCGGTCTCTGAAGGAGATAAATATCAAAGCGGCGGTCTTATCCTACTGATTCCCTTGCAAGAAGGTCACAATTATCCGGCTGAACCTGACTGCAGTTTATCTTCTGCAGGTGAACCGGAGACCGCGATTGAATCGGGCGACTTGACATCACTTTTGTCTATGTTGTCGCCGCCTCCGCCAAGTTTTCGCAAGAAAGAGATGGCCGACTTCTAGAAGGAGGTCGACACATTACAAGTGGCTTTGAACGCGCACACCGAAGCCCTGCGGGTTAAGGATGAAGAAAAATGGGCTTCCCAGGAGGCCGCTTATAGAAGGATTCAAGAGTTGCAGAGCACTATGGAGCGAGAGACGAGAACTTTGCAGTCCGCATTGGAGCAAGAGACCGCCAGGTTGCGGTCCGCACTGGAGCAAGAGACCGCCAAGTTGCAGTCCGCACTAGAGCAAGAGAGAGCCAGGTTGCAGTCCGCAGAGGAGAAGATAGCAGTGATGCCGGCCGCCTTGGAGCAGGAGAGGGCAGAGAAGCAGGATATGCAAGCTCAGCTGCTGACGGCTGGATGTCTTGAGAGGGAGAGAGAAGAGATTCGCTACCTTGAGCAAGGAAAAGACAAAGATCCGTCCCCGCATGACGATGGAAACCAGCGGGCTGCAAATCCAACGGAGGCCGCGGCGGTCGGACAGGCTGTAGCTTCTAGCGGGCTAGAAGTATGGGATCAACTTATGGTTCCATTCGCCAAAGTAGAGTGTGACACCATGCGGGTTCACCGTTCTCTGAACTCACTTCACAAACTTGTTAGCCAAGTACATGCTTAGATTGCAAGAACCAGTGACCAGGTCGCGCGAATAGGGCGAGAGGGGCAGGAGGGCGATAAGCAAGGCCGAGCGACTTGAGAGAGATAAGACGCGCGAACAATTGAACATTATGTTGTAGTATATTTTTATGCTGGATGTTGAACAATCTGGTCGCTGTAAACTGTTGTATGTTTACTCTGCTGCGAACTGTTTGCCGCGTATGCGGTTTGTTTTTATGATCACTGATGCGCCCGCGAACAGACTCTTAATGTGGTTGGTTCAGTGAGTCGATCGCCGCGGGCGTGCTACAGGAGGCAAGTGCACCTATCGCAAGTAGTACTCGATATTCGGGGGAATACCGAGGTCGTATTGTTCTCGGGGTCGTGTAGACTATTCTTACTCCTCCGGGAGGACTATTATTTTACTGAAAGTAAGGTGGATTTTTTTAATTAACTAAAGACGGAAAAGCAAAGGAGCAAAAAAAATGATTTAGAAAATATTCGATGAAGGGTTAACGCTCGGCATCGAATCGGATTAAGACTAAAACAATTTTTAATAATTAAAAGACTTAGTTTTCAAATTAATAATAAGGCAACTTGGCCGTGGAGATTCCACAAATGTGAGCTCGCCTAGCTATAGGGATATCGCTCACCTAAACGTTAAGACTATTCGACCGAATGTTAGTCCAACGAAGGATTCCTCTTAACGCCCGCTTTACGCTAAGAACCCCGCTATTGGGTGGGGAACCCAATCCGGTAGAATTACGCTTGTCCTCTCTCGAGGGTATGCACGCAACTCTATTTACCTAGGGGTGATCGGTCCATATACACGGCCTCTCGGCTAGCTAGCATATGGACTACAGAAATAGGGCCCACACATCGATATGTGGTCCTACGCGTCGTAAACCCGAGGTAAACCTTAAGTCCTTAAATTAAAATGAAAATAAAGATCTTCAATTATTAGAAATCATTTTAAATGTCCCAATGCTCTTCGATGTCGAGGCTAATAGCGATTAGCCACACATCCGTATGGGGACGGCTTATAATTTAATGAGGCGCGAGTTCGAAATAAACGCTAAATTATTATAAGAAGGGGACATAAGAAAAATAACAAACATTTAGAAAACAGAAAAGTTAGCTAAAACAAGAACTCACGCACACTTCAAATTATAAATTAAACAGAAACTAAGTTACACATAAAAGAAATTTGCATATTTAAAATTTGCGAGTCCCACTCAAACGAGTGGGGGCGGGAAATAAAAGCTTAAAATTGCAAGTCCTACTCAACGAGTAGGACTAAAATGAAAGCGAGTCCTACTCAAATGAGTAGGAGAAAATAAATGCGATTACAGGGCTAAAAGATCCGTCCATTTAACTCAAGTGAGTAGGCGGAAAAATAAAGAAAGAAAATTACAAATCCTACTCGAACGAGTAGGCGGGAAATAAAGTCCGGCCATTTAACTCAAGTGAGTAGGCGGAAAAATAAATAAAGAAAATAATAAGTCCTACTCAAACGAGTAGGACTGAAAATGAAAACGATGCGCCATTTAACTCTTAACGAGTAGGCGGAAATAAATACACACAAACACACACACTCCATATGAATTTCAAGAAAGTAATAAAGCTAACACCTACACTCACACACTCTACAAAATTTGAACAAAGCATTAAAAGAAAGCATTAAAATTTAACACCTACACTCACACACTCTTCATAAATGAGGAAAGCAATAAAAAGTTATACTCATACACTCACACACACAACATGAAAATTAAGAAGAACAAAAGAAAATTTATGCTCATACACTCACACACACTAATGACGAAGAAAAACCAAAGTTGCTTATAAATTAAAATAACAAGATTTCTACTCCTAAAACTTACCCAAAACACATAAAAAGAACAAATAAAAAGAGAATGAGCAAAAAGTTTTACAAAATAAAGTCAAAATCAAAGGTGCTCAAAAATTAAAACTATAACTTTTTCATTCTTAAGAATTTATAAAAGTGATAAAAAAGGTGAAGAGAAAATGAAAAGAACAAAAGATGTTTTACAATCCTAAAAGAAAAACTAAGTAAAAAAAAGGTACAAAATCACTTTTCAAATCTCATTTATAAATTCATAAGAATGAAATCCTAATTCTTTCAAGAAGAAGACATGGTGAAAAAAAAGAAAAACTTATCATACCTAATCATGAAGACAAGTTAAAAACATGTAAAGTAAATAAGTTACACTCATACACACACACACACACTTTTCATAAATGAAGAACTAAATGAAGAACAAAGATAAAACCAAGGATAAAAAGGAGAAGGAAAATGGGCACAAGTGTTCATTCCAAAGCCAAATATGAAGAGAAAATCCAAGATTTTTATTGATTAAAGGAAACTATTACAAGCTATTACAAGAGCTAAACCTAAAGCAAAAACAAACATGAAAGAAAAGATGGAGAAATCTCCTTACATAGCTTTAGAAATCACGGATGCAGCCCACAAAAAGACACTAAAATGGCCCAAAAATCTGAACCCTTGGACCTTACAGAAATGGGCAATTTCTAGGCAAAAAATTCTAACTACACGCCCTCCGTCACGGGCGTGTAGGGGGGCGTGACAGTACTATTCATGATGGCGGCCGGCGATTGGACAGGAAAGTGACTTCGGGCTGAGTTCGCAGCAGTCACGCCCCAGGTCACGGGCGTGACTCTGGGCGTGTCGGGGAGGTAGAACCGGGCGCGGGTTGCGTCAAAAGTCTTCGGCAGCATCTTGTCGGGCCAGCTGGAAAGGTCACGCCCTAGGTCACGGGCGTGACTCCGGGCGTGTTGGTTGGTGTCGACACTCGACGATCGTCGAGCGTAATTCGTCGAGTGGAGTGAACACGGGCTTGGGTCACGCCCCGTATCGAGTGACACGGGCGTGACACCGGGCGTGTCAAGCTTTTTACTTCAGAAATTTGCCAGTTCACGGAATTGCAATGTCACGGCCCGGTCACGGGCGTGTGACCAAATTGTCACGGGCGTGTACTGCCCAATTTTGGCAGATTTTGAAATTTTTCTGCAAAATAAAATAAAACAAGTTAGTAGGAAATTTACAAGAATAGGAGAATTTTATTGAACAAAAATAGCTAAAAATAACGAATATAAATGAAAATTACTAAATTAATGTGCACAAAAATACGTATATTTACAATTCATCAAATACCCCCATACTTAGGCTTTTGCTATTCCAGAGCAAAAGTTTGAGGTGAATCTATAAGGAATAAAAAAAACTCTAAGTTTTAGCTATCGCTTAATCAATTATAAGAGAGATCGAAATAAATATACGGGGTGTAAGAGTTAAGTCCTAAAATTATGTAGATGATTTAAAGAGTGCAAAAGTTTTGGCCAAAAGACTTCTTGATGTAATCAAATAGAAGACAACATTTGTAATGGTTAGATTAACGAAAATAGTTTGGAATTATAAGAACTCTAACTTATACGAGTGCTACTGGAAATTATACAATTTACTAATTATGCTCTCAAAAAGATTTTTGAATTAATTCTAGGATCGTGTAATTGGCTAAGGGGGTAGTGGGTTTATGAAGAAGGTTTTGATATTTGAGGTGAGGTAATTTTTTCTCGAACCTCCATTTTTTTTCTTTTGGATTATTAGGAAAACGAAATCTTATTTTCCTAATATGATTTTTGTTTTTCAACTTAATAAGAATAAAATTAACCCAATGTATATTTGTAGGAGTAATGAATTTTATTCTCTTACTCCTTATATAATCTTTTTAAATTATTGGGTGCCTATGTTTACGGAACGAAATCTTATTCCCATTGACATAGGATCTTTTAAGGATAAAATTTTTCATGCCAAGTAGGTCATGAAAAGTAAGGGGAGAAAGGAAAACTAGATTGTAATCCTAAAAATTTTTGAGAGCAACCTTAATAATTTGTACGTTCCAATTTTTTTTCAGAAAGCTAAAAGTAAGTATAATTGAATTCTATATTCGTTATTTCCTAACATAATATACGTGCTCCTATTAATGAAAAATTAGAAGTAGTGGCTAAAACGAGTTCGCTAGTTTTAACAAAGCATAAAGAATTCTTTAAAACTTAACCCCGGGTATTTAAATTTTTCAATCAATAATTAATAAACGGGTAGTGAACAAAGAATTAATCAAATTCGCATATAAATAAAGTCAAAACTGAATTTTTGGATAGCAGAAAAGTTAAGTATGAAATATTTAATTTATTTGTTTCAAAACATTTTTTTTTTGATTTTTATAGTTTTATCATCATTTTTTTTGTTTTTCATTTATTATCTTTTTTTGTATTTCAGTTTTGTTTTACTTAATTTTTTTTTAATTTTATGAATTATTATATTTTTTTGTATTTTTTAAGAGAATTTTCATAATATGTACAAAAATATGGGGAAAAAAAGAGGTTTGTACAAGAATGAGGAAGGGGGAGAGAGAAAAAAAATATTTACAAAGTGAAACTAAATATAATTTTTTTTGTTTTGTTTTTTTAAGTTTTTGGAAGAAAGAGAACAAAAATTTTTTTGGGGTTTTTTATTTAAATTTTTTTTCATTTGAAAATGTTTTTTTTTATTTTTTTGTTTTTGTTTTGTTGTTATATGTACTTTTTGTATTTTTGAAATGCAGAAAAATTGAAGTGCAGAAAGTAAAGCACGAAAATAACCTCATACTTAAGTCCAACATTGTCCCCAATGTTGTAACGTAAGTATGCGGAACAAAAAAGGAAAGACAATATATACAATGAAAAAGAAAGGGAAGGGTGTAGAAGCTTCCCTGAAACGCGTAGGGGGAGGCCGATCAGAAACCCTGCGTTTATTATAAAAAAAAACAGCAAAGATAATAAGGAAAGAACGAAAAAGATAAGCGAGGGGTGCCTCCTAGGAGCGCTTTGTATATAGTCGTGTAGCTTGACTATTTTGGCGGGTTTATAATGTGGAGGAAAGTTATGGTTTCGCTAAAACCGATCACTGGGTCGCCTGCTATATAAGACTTTAACCGATGACCGTTTACTTTAAAAGAACCTTTGTCCGGGTGGGAGACGAGTACGGTTCCATATGGAAAAACTTCTTCAACCAGGAAGGGACCGGACCATCTAGATTTTAGTTTACCCGGAAAAAGCCTAAGATGAGAATTGTAAAGAAGGACAAGATCGCCCGGAGAAAAAAAATTTTGGGACTTGATTTTACGATCGTGATAGAACTTAGAGCGCTCCTTATAGAATTTATTGCTCTCGTAAGCGTTCGCACGTCATTCATCGAGCTCATTTAGTTGCAGTTTTCTATTCTGAGCGGCTAAGTTGGAGTCGAGGTTTAAGAGTTTTAAAGCCCAAAGTGCGCGATGCTCTAATTCTACGGGTAAATGGCACGCTTTTCCGTAGACTAACCGGAACGACGTACAACCAATTGCGGTTTTGTATGCCGTCCGATACGCGCACAACGCATCGTCGAGTTTAACGGACCAATCTTTCCAATTTAGTGAAACAGTTTTTTCTAAAATTTGCTTAATTTCTCGATTTACTACCTCGACTTGGCCACTTATTTGCGGGTGGTAGGGGGTGGCAAGCTTGTGCGTGACTCCGTATTTAGCTAACGTCTTAGCCATAAGGGCGTTACAGAAATGCGTTCCCCTATCACTAACAATTGCGCGAGGCATGTCGAAGCGAGAAAATAATTTTTTAAGAAATGTAACGACGACTCGCGCATCGTTGGTGGGGAGAGCTTGCGCTTCCGCCCACCTCGATACGTAGTCCACCGCCACTAAAATATACATATTTTTGAAAGATGGAGGTAGGGGGCCAACAAAATCTATGCCCCACAAATCGAAGACTTCGCACTCTAAAAACATATTTTGGGGCATCTCGTCGCGACGAGAGATGTTACTCGACCGCTGACAGCTATCGCCTGCGCGCACAAAATTATGCGCGTCTTTGAAGAGAGTGGGCCAAAAGTAGCCCCCCTCTAGCGCCTTCTGAGCGGTCCGGTTGGCTTGATAATGCCCACCGGCTGGACCCTTGTGGCAGTGCTTAAGAATTTGCAAGCACTCCACACCCGCAATGCATCTTCGGACCGCTTGGTCCGCGCAGATACGAAAAAGAAATGGGTCCTCGCAAATGAAATTTTTCAAGTCAGAAAAGAATTTCTTTTTTTGATGACTTGAAAACTCTTTTGGAAGCACCCGCGCTACTAAGAAATTTGCAAAATCTGCGAACCAAGGCGAAGATGACGAAGATTTATTAATGGCAAGAAGGCGTTCCTCGGGGAATCTGTCATTTATTTCATTTTCGACGAGCGCTTCTCCACGCGGATTTTCTAAACGGGAGAGGTGGTCCGCCGCTAGATTTTCCGCTCCCCGCTTATCTCGAATCTCCAAATCAAACTCTTGTAGGAGGAGAATCCATCGAAGAAGGCGGGGCTTCGCATCATTTTTAGCTAATAAATACTTAAGCGCGGAGTGATCGGTAAAAACGATAACTTTAGATAGCGTTATATACGAGCGAAACTTATCAAAAGCGAAAACGACGGCTAAGAGTTCCTTTTCCGTTGTTGTGTAATTTACTTGGGCGGAAGTGAGCGTCTTGCTAGCGTAATAAATAGGATGAAAATGTTTTTCTATGCGTTGGCCAAGAACGGCACCTAAGGCAATATCACTAGCGTCGCACATTATTTCGAACGGAAGGGACCAATTAGGGGCCACTAAAATTGGTGAAGAGATAAGTTTTTGTTTTATCAAATTAAAGGCGGACTCGCATTCGCTACTAAAGATGAAACGTGATTCCTTTTCCAAGAGGTGAGTAAGAGGCTTTGTTATTTTTGAAAAGTCTTGAATGAAGCGTCGATAAAAGCCCGCATGGCCTAAGAAACTCCTAATAGATTTTACGTTTGTTGGATGCGGAAGTTTTTCTATAATTTCTATCTTGGCCTTATCCACCTCTATCCCCTTAGACGAAATCATATGGCCGAGGACCAAACATCCTCGAACCATAAAGTTGCATTATTCCCAATTTAAAACAAGGCTTGTGTCCTCGCACTGTTGAAGGACACAATCTAAATTTTGAAGGCAATCGGGAAAAGAGCGTCCGAAAACAGAAAAGTCATCCATAAAGACTTCCATAATGTCTTCTACTAGCTCGCCAAAGATCGCAAGCATACATCTTTGGAATGTAGCTGGCGCATTGCAGAGTCCAAATGGCATTCTTCGATAGGCGAAGGTGCCAAACGGGCAAGTAAAAGTTGTTTTCTCTTGATCATCGGGGGAAATGGGGATCTGGAAAAACCCCGATAAACCATCAAGAAAACAATAATACGGATGACCGGATAAACGCTCTAAAATCTGGTCTAGAAATGGCAGAGGGAAATGGTCCTTGCGGGTGGCGTCATTAAGTTTTCTATAATCGATGCACACTCGCCAACCCGTAACAGCATGAGTTGGGACGAGCTCGTTATGCTCATTCGCCACTACGGTAAGACCGCCCTTCTTGGGCACGACATGCACGGGACTAACCCATGCACTGTCCGAAATAGGGTAGATAATCCCCGCATATAATAACTTAATAATTTCGCCTTTAACGACGTCTTTCATGTTTGGGTTAAGACGACGCTGCGGCTGAATCGTTTTGCGGCAATTATCATTAAGAAAAATCTTATGGGTGCAAAAGGAGGGGCTAATCCCCTTTAAGTCAGAGATTTGCCACGCAATTGCGTGGCGATGTTTAAACAAAACTTCCAATAAATCGGAAGTCTCCGAATCACTCAAGTCCGAAGAAATGATAACGGGAAGCGTATCACCTTTTCCCAAAAATGCGTATTTGAGCGATGCGGGTAAGGGTTTGAGGTCTAGGATGGGCGTTCTTCTAGGGAGGTTTTAATGCTTATGTCTTTCTTACCAATTGGTTCGAAAGGCAAGTCTAAAGAAGTATCCTCATCGCATTTAAAATTTTCGAGCACATAAACATCGTCGTTTAAAAATACCGACTCGAAAACGGGAGAAGAACGATCTCCGAAAAAGGTATCTAAAGAGTAGCAGAAATCATCGCTCGATGACAAATTGTCCATCGAGGGATTAATAGAGAAAGTAACTTGGTCATCGGCTACATGGAGGAGAAGACTACCATTACTAACATCTATTAGTGCGCGGGAGGTGGCGAGAAAAGGGCGACCGAGTATTATGGGTACCTCGGCATCCTCCTCGATATCTAAGATGACGAAGTCTACCAGGAAGGTAAACTTGTCGACTCGGACAAGGACATCCTCCACTACCCCGATAGGGAACTTAACCGAGCGATCCGCTAATTGGATGCGCATATTCGTAGGACTAGGAGTACCCAAACCTAAACGCGAAAAGAGCGAGAACGGAATTAGATTAATGCTAGCCCCTAAATCAGCTAAGGCGTACTTTACTAATATATCGCCAAAAAGGCACGGGATGGAAAACCGTCCCGGGTCGTTTTATTTTGTGGGCAATTTATTAGTAAGGGCCGCCGAGCAGACAACGTTGAGAGATACATGCGAAATATCCTCTAATTTACGTTTATTAGAAAGTAGTTCTTTTAAAAATTTCGCATATTTGGGCATTTGCGAGATAGCCTCGCAAAAAGGAAGATTAATGTGAATTTGTTTTAATAATAAAATAAACTTTTCATATTGCGCGTCCTTACGCTCGTTATCTAACTTATGCGGATATGGAAGGGCCTTGTTTAAAATAATTTTTTCTTTTATAATTGGTAAGGGCGGCGTAAGCGAAGAAAGGGGAAGAGGGGTCGGAGGTGAAATATGTACCTGAGGTTCGGTCCGTTTTGGATCGACCACCTCCTTTCCGCTACGGAGGGTTATAGCATTGGCGTTCTCCCGCGGATTGGGCTCCGTGTTTCCCGGCAGTGCCCCGAGTGCGCGCTCGGACATCATCCTTGCCAGCTGTCCAACCTGTTGTTCGAGAGTTTTTAGCGATCCGGTGATGTTCCAGATATTTGACTCGTTGGACGCAATATACTTCGAAAAATTTTCCTCCATCGGGGAGGGTTTCGGAAGAGGTGGAGGAGGAAGAAATCTGGGCGCAAAAGAAATAGGGGGACGCTGAGCATTATTCGGGTTGCTCCACGAGAAGTTGGGGTGATTCCTCCAACCCGGATTATAGTTATTACTATAAGGGTTGTTGTTGGGGTTGAAGGGAGGACGACCCAAATTTTCCATGAAGTCCACGAACTCTTCAGCTACGCAGACGTTAGGGGGAAAAAACAAGGCGAAGTGGAGGAGGCAGCAGACATCTCCGCCACTTGCTTTGTTAACCTTTCAACTTAAAGGGTCAAGAGAGCAGTGGCATCCACTTCAAAAAGACTAGCCGCCGGCTTTGGGCGTCCCCGCGGTACGTTCCATTGATAGGCATTCATAGCCATCTCTTCGAATAAAGCTTGGGCGGCCTCGGGGGTTTTGTTGTTTAGAGTACTCCCGGCAGCCGCGTCAATCATTTGACGCGTTTGAAAATTCAGCCCATTATAAAAAAATTGAACTTGCAACCACGTTGGCAGCGCGTGGTGCGGGCACCGGCGGAGGAATTCCTTAAACCGTTCCCAAGTCTCGTATAGAGACTCAGGATCGTTTTGCACAAACAAAGAAATGTCCGCCCGCAACTTTGCAGTTTTTGCGGGCGGAAAGTACTTCGTTAGGAACCGTTCCGTCAACTCAGCCCACGTGGTGATACATCCTCGCGGGAGGGCATTCAACCACGCCTTGGCTTTGGACTTAAGGGAAAAAGGAAATAAACGCAAACGAATGGCGTCATCAGTGACGCCATTAATCTTGAAGGTGTCGCATATCTCCAAGAAATTGGACAAGTGCACATTCGGGTCCTCATCCGGCAGTCCATCGAACTGCACGGCGTTTTGGACCATTTGAATGACACTTGACTTTATTTCAAAATTATTATTCGCCACCGCAGGGCGAACAATACTCGACCCAGAATCATCCAGGTTAGGCCGGGCGTAATAAGACATAGTACGCTCGGCCTCCGGGGCAGGGTTAGGGACGGCCATAAGTACAACAGTAGGTTCTCCGATAGATTCCTCGGGATCTAAAGAAGGATTTCGGCGTTGAGATCGAATACGCACAAGAGAGCGTTCGATCTCAGGGTCGAAGTCAAAATCTTCAGACTCTGAGGGTTATCCTCGGGTCATACACCCAAACAAAAATAAAACAAAATAAACTTTTTTTTGTGTTTTTTTTTAAAATAAAGTTTTTACTTTTTTTATAGAAAATAAGTAAAAGTAATAGACTCCGGAATTCGAAATAGCAACTCGAAGAAAGTAGACTCCCCGGCAACGATGCCAAAAACTTGATGCGCCCACGAACAGACTCTTAATGTGGTTGGTTCGGTGAGTCGATCGCCGCGGGCGTGCTACAGGAGGCAAGTGCACCTATCGCAAGTAGTACTCGATATTCGGGGGAATACCGAGGTCATATTGTTCTCGGGGTCGTGTTGACTATTCTTACTCCTCCGGGAGGACTATTATTTTACTGAAAGTAAGGTGGATTTTTTTAATTAACTAAAGACGGAAAAGCAAAGGAGCAAAAAAAACGATTTAGAAAATATTCGATGAAGGGTTAACGCTCGGCATCGAATCGGATTAAGACAAACAATTTTTAATAATTAAAAGACTTAGTTTTCAAATTAATAATAAGGCAACTTGGTCGTGGAGATTCCACAAATGTGAGCTCCCCTAGCTATAGGGATATCGCTCACCTAAACGTTAAGACTATTCGATCGAACGTTAGTCCGACGAAGGATTCCTCTTAACGCCCGCTTTACGCTAAGAACCCCGCTATTGGGTGGGGAACCCAATCCGGTAGAATTACGCTTGTCCTCTCTCGAGGGTATGCACGCAACTCTATTTACCCAGGGGTGATCGGTCCATATGCACGGCCTCTCGGCTAGCTAGCATATGGACTACGGAAATAGGGCCCACACATCGATATGTGGTCCTACGCGTCGTAAACCCGGGGTAAACCTTAAGTCCTTAAATTAAGATGAAAATAAAGAGCTTCAATTATTAGAAATCATTTTAAATGTCCCAATGCTCTTCGATGCCGAGGCTAATAGCGATTAGCCACACATCTGTATTGGGACGGCTTATAATTTAATGAAGCGCGAGTTCGAAATAAACGCTAAATTTTTATAAGAAGGGGACACAAGAAAAATAACAAACATTTAAAAAACAGAAAAGTTAGCTAAAACAAGAACTCACGCACACTTCAAATTATAAATTAAACAGAAACTAAGTTACACATAAAAGAAATTTGCATATTTAAAATTTGCGAGTCCGCTCCCCGCGAACAGACTCTTAATGTGGTTGGTTCGGTGAGTCGATCGCCGCGGGCGTGCTACAGGAGGCAAGTGCACCTATCGCAAGTAGTACTCGATATTTGGGGGAATACCGAGGTCGTATTGTTCTCGGGGTCGTGTTGACTATTCTTACTCCTCCGGGAGGACTATTAGTTTACTGAAAGTAAGGTGGATTTTTTTAATTAACTAAAGACGGAAAAGCAAAGGAGCAAAAAAAACGATTTAGAAAATATTCGATGAAGGGTTAACGCTCGGCATCGAATCAGATTAAGACTAAAATAATTTTTAATAATTAAAAGGCTTAGTTTTCAAATTAATAATAAGGCAACTTGGTCGTGGAGATTCCACAAGTGTGAGCTCACCTAGCTATAGGGATATCGCTCACCTAAACGTTAAGACTATTCTACCGAACGTTAGTCCGACGAAAGATTCCTCTTAACGCCCGCTTTACGCTAAGAACCCCGCTATTGGGTTGGGAACCCAATCCAGTAGAATTACACTTGTCCTCTCTCGAGGGTATGCACGCAACTCTATTTACCCAGGGATGATCGGTCCATATGCACGGCCTCTCGGCTAGCTAGCATATGGACTACGGAAATAGGGCCCACACATCGATATGTGGTCCTACGCGTCGTAAACCCGGGGTAAACCTTAAGTCCTTAAATTAAAATGAAAATAAAGAGCTTCAATTATTAGAAATCATTTTAAATGTCCCAATGCTCTTCTATGCCGAGGCTAATAGCGATTAGCCACACATCGGTATGGGGACGACTTATAATTTAATGAGGCGCGAGTTCAAAATAAACGTTATATTATTATAAGAAGGGGACACAAGAAAAATAACAAACATTTAGAAAATAGAAAAGTTAGCTAAAACAAGAACTCACGCACACTTCAAATTATAAATTAAACAGAAACTAAGTTACACATAAAAGAAATTTGCATATTTAAAATTTGCGAGTCCCACTCAAACGAGTGGGGGCGGGAAATAAAAGCTTAAAATTGCAAGTCTTACTCAACGAGTAGGACTAAAATGAAAGCGAGTCCTACTCAAATGAGTAGGAGAAAATAAATGCGATTACAGGGCTAAAAGATCCGTCCATTTAACTCAAGTGAGTAGGCGGAAAAATAAAGAAAGAAAATTACAAATCCTACTCGAACGAGTAGGCGGGAAATAAAGTCCGGCCATTTAACTCAAGTGACTAAGCGGAAAAATAAATAAAGAAAATAACAAGTCCTACTCAAACGAGTACGACTGAAAATAAAAACGATGCGCCATTTAACTCTTAACGAGTAGGCGTAAATAAATACACACAAACACACACACTCCATATGAATTTCAAGAAAGCAATAAATCTAACACCTACACTCACACACTCTACAAAATTTGAACAAAGCATTAAAAGAAAGCATTAAAATTTAACACCTACACTCACACACTCTTCATAAATGAGGAAAGTAATAAAAAGTTATACTCATACACTCACACACACAACATGAAAATTAAGAAGAACAAAAGAAAATTTATGCTCATACACTCACACACACTAATAACGAAGAAAAACCAAAGTTTCTTATAAATTAAAATAACAAGATTTCTACTCCTAAAACTTACCCAAAACACATAAAAAGAACAAATAAAAAGAGAATGAACAAAAAGTTTTACAAAATAAAGTCAAAATCAAAGGTGCTCAAAAATTAAAACTATAACTTTTTCATTCTTAAGAATTTATAAAAGTGATAAAAAAGGTGAAGAGAAAATGAAAAGAACAAAAGATGTTTTACAATCCTAAAAGAAAAACTAAGTAAAAAAAGGTACAAAATCACTTTTCAAATCTCATTTATAAATTCATAAGAATTAAATCTTAATTCTTTCAAGAAGAAGACATGGTGAAAAAAAAAGGAAAACTTATCATACCTAATCATGAAGACAAGTTAAAAACATGTAAAGTAAATAAGTTACACTCATACACACACACACACTTTTCATAAATGAAGAACTAAATGAAGAACAAAGATAAAACCAAGGATAAAAAGGAGAAGGAAAGTGGGCACAAGTGTTCATTCCAAAGCCAAATATGAAGAGAAAATCCAACATTTTTATTGATTAAAGGAAACTATTACAAGCTATTACAAGAGCTAAAGCTAAAGCAAAAAACAAACATGAAAGAAAAGAGGGAGAAATCTCCTTACATAGCTTTAGAAATCACGGATGCAGCCCATAAAAAGACACTAAAATGGCCCAAAACTCTGAACCCTTGGACCTTACAGAAATGGGCAATTTATAGGCAAAAAATTCTAAGTACACGCCCTCCGTCACGGGCGTGTAGGGGGGGCGTGACAGTACTATTCATGATGGCGGCCGGCGATTGGACAGGAAAGTTGACTTCGGGCTGAGTTCGCAGCAGTCACGCCCCAGGTCACGGGCGTGACTCTGGGCGTGTCGGGGAGGTAGAACCGGGCGCGGGTTGCGTCAAATGTCTTCGGCAGCATCTTGTCGGGCCAGCTGGAAAGGTCACGCCGTAGGTCACGGGCGTGACTCTGGGCGTGTTGGTTGGTGTCGACACTCGACGATCGTCGAGCGGAATTCGTCGAGTGGAGTGAACACGGGCTTGGGTCATGCCCCGTGTCGGGTGACACGGGCGTGACACCAGGCGTGTCAAGCTTTTTACTTCAGAAATTTGCCAGTTCACGGAATTGCAATGTCACGGCCCGGTCACGGGCGTGACCAAATTGTCACGGGCGTGTACTGCCCAATTTTGGCAGATTTTGAAATTTTTCTGCAAAATAAAATAAAACAAGTTAGTCGGAAATTTACAAGAATAGGAGCATTTTATTGAACAAAAATAGCTAAAAACGACGAAAATAAATGAAAATTACTAAATTAATGTGCATAAAAATACGTATATTTACAATTCATCAATCACCATACATGTGTATTGCTCTGAAATATCTAAGTACAGGAACATAGCCGCGGGGGATGGCAGACAGATCGCTGGCTTGAAAGTATGATATCCACATGATTTGCCATGAAATTATTCTAAGTGCAGGGATTTAGCCATGCAGACTAACGAACTGAACAACGGCTTAGTCGTTGCACTGATCTGTATTTCCTACAGGTTGAGGTCGCGCGGCGTGATGGCTAGCCTCGATTTGACGTTGAGTACTGTACCTCCACTGGTTTTCAATAAATAGAGCCGACTCCAGAGATTTCATTACAAGACAGAAAGGAAGCGGGCTAAGTCCAAGTCGTTGCGTCTGACAAGGCCTCTGTGGTCATGACTGATGCGGCCTCCGCATTCCACTCCATAGATCACAAAGAATGCCAGCTTACAAAAGCCGAGCTAGACGATTTTGTAGAGAAATGTATGCAGGGAAGCCCGCTAGTCGCGCGGCTTCCGCTGCAGGATAAGCGGATTAATACATCCAACGCAAATCAGATCACCATCCCCATCGACCACTTTGACTGCGGTTTCCTCTTTCCGGTCATGATAGAGGCCGTAGCGGTCTTCGACCATTATGGAGTTGTGCCCGGACAACTGCAACCAAACTCGATAGCCGTCATCTACAGCTTCATTTCATACTTAAGGTCGGAAAGTGTCCAATTTTCTATGAGGCTGTTCCGGGAATGCTTCTCGGTGCGGTCTATCCCGGACTCTGGGACAAGGATATTCCAGGGGCACTTGAACTTCAGTTGCAGGGGGCTGAAGATCGTCAACCTGGCGAACAAGATTGCCAACTGGACGGAGCGGTTTCTCATCTTCGAGGGAAACCTGGGGTTGCTGCCAGTCAACCCGCATATGCGCGACGACGCCGCCTTCGACAGTGGCGGACTGGACGGCGTGGAGAAGGAAATGTACACCTTCTTCAAGGGGGTGTAGCTTGATGTAAACCATTACATCCCACTGCTGCCGTCCTTAGAAGAAATTGAAGCGGAAGATAGTAAGCTTCAAACCGGCCGAACTGAACTTTTAGTCGTGCGGCCTATGAACTGACTTTGACTTTATCTTTGCAGCTGCTGTGGCGATCCCGTAGAACAAGCCGCTGACGCCTGGTGGCCTTACGCTCACCTAAAGAGAAAATCATGCCGGGAGGACCAAGCCGCAGCGGGCTATGGAGGAGGAGTCGGCCTCCTCCGGCGAGTTTATGCTGCAGGGAATGGGCAGCGCCCTGAAGGACGTCCATGGAAAACCGGTTGTGCTGTGGAGTACGGATGGCGAGTCCGTGAAGGTCTCCACCGCCCTACCTTACTGGGGGAGGGAAAAAGTAACCCACCACGCAAACGTGGTTGGCGCCGCCCTGTACGACAAGCACAACCTGAAGGTGCTGCGACGAGTTCCCGCAGACGACCTGCCACGGTTAGCCGCGCAAGTCGGGGCAAGGAGCTTCGTGACAAGCCACTTCATGGGCCTTGCCTACAAGCAGTTAAAGAAAGAAAAGAGCGACCTGGAGAGGTGGTTAGAGGAAAAAGAAGAAGAAAACAAATGACTGAAGGAAAGGGAAGCGGTAAGTTATCACCTGATACATGTGCGGCTAAAAATATTAAACCGCGCGGTCTAACCTTTCACTTCTTTGTAGGCAATGTATGACCCGGCCAACCATTCCTTCCAAGACAACGTCTTCGCGCAGGTCGTCTAGGGGATTGATGGAGCGCTTAACCACCTCCGAGATCTTGGCGGCTTGGCGGCCGGCTTCACCGACTTCACCTGTGTTGACATTTACCCCACATGAAAAAGAAGGTGGCCGCCGTATACAGGGCGATCAAAGGCAAAGGCAAGGTCAGCGAGGAAGACGGCGAAGAGGAGGAAGACGACGAGGAAGATGGTGGACGGGAAGCCGGAGCGAAGGCGCGTCGTCTGATTCCGGCGGTCAAGAATCCGAGACCGCGTGGACAGATTTGGCGACTTCTGGCGGTTCAGGCGGCTTGGCGGCTAGCAGCAGCGGGTACTCTAAATCCTCCGTAGACATCGAGGATGGCGGTGATTCAGGTTCTCCTGCGGCTAAAAAACTCAAGCTGGCCGATTAGGATCTTTTTAATTTTTTACTTGTATTTTGATCTTTTTGGGAAACCGGCGGTATTATTATTGTAAACCGCTCCGGCTAACATTTTGTAACATTCAATGAAATAGGAATGAAAATGAAGAAAAACTTCACCTTTGACGTGTAGCTTGTTTCACTTCTCATTTTCTTACTTGTATAAGTCTGCGCGGTCTCTGCGTAACTCCCGATTTAATCGATAGTTAACATATAAACTGGTCTGCGGCCATACTGCGACTTTCATGGAGTCATCCGCAAGAGAGAAAGAGATGTTCCTGCGGCTTATTTTAGAATAAACATCGACTACAAGCCGTGCGGTTAACAGATTAAGCCGCCATTAGCCTTAATGAAGCAATTGAGTTATATGCTGAGAAGAGAGAAATTCCCGCAGCTTAATTGTACCTAAACAATGACCAGTAAGCTGCGCGGCTAAGAATCTTAGCCGTCGAAAAACCTTAACAATGAAGTATAAGTTTGCGGCCCCGGCGAACTCTCATATAGATCACGCTTATGATGAAAGAGACAAGGATAGAGAAATGGTCTACGGCTTCTGATATGATAATATAAGCCGACAACCAAAAATACTTAATCATACTTAGTCCGCAACTAAGCCGCTCGAATAATGGTGATCAAAACCGCATGAGAGCGGATAGGTATATAGAAGCCAAATAATTTAAGCCAGAAATATGTCGGCCGACTGCCCGATTATATAAAGAACAAACCGATATGTAGGTATATAGAAGCCGGACAATATGAACTGACATATAAAACCGCGCGATCTGTAACTGAATTGAAAATCTTTCTTTTGATCTGAGAAAGATGCGTTACAGACTTAAGCGACCAAGCGGGCAGGTGCGCACCAAGCCCATTACTTTCTACGCAGGGTCGTGAAAACTGTAACCCACATCACCCAAGTAGGGTCGACAGACTGAATAATCCAAGCTTTGCGGATTAGCTAAAGACCATAGCAAAGTCCAGCTGAATTGAAAACCGAAGGCTTGCGGACTTAGCGAACACCAGTTTTAAGTCCACAACTTTGTCTGCTAAAAGAAATGATTCATAACCAATGGGACCAAGTGGGCAGGTGCATGAAGCATTGCTTTCCTCAAAGTGTCACATGAGTTATGCAATCAACCCACTCCAGACATAGGTGACCAAGAGGGCAGGTGCGCATGGCAGTGCTTTCCACGCAAGGTCACAAAAGCTGCCCACTCAAAAAGAGGGGAGGGATTCACTGCCCTCTTGCTCGGAGTACAGCCCAAGTTGATCTTTCTGGCAGGTGCGTATAGCATTGCTTTCCTATAAGATCAACCCAGCTGTGGGTCTCCTACAGGCACTACTTGAGTGTTCCAAAGAGTGTTTGAGGGTCATGAACTAAGATGATCGGTGGGCAGGTGCATATATAATTGATTTCCACACGCGATCATCAAAGTTGTAACGATATCCCATAAAGTGGCATAGTAGAGCTTAACTCCCACCCTGTCCCTCCATAATGCAGAGGTGGGGCCAGGTACTAGCCAGGATCCGAAATTCAATTTCCTACCGCAATAGAACCTGCAAGCTCCAACTACACGGTACGAAATCTCCCCGTAACACGTGATCTTCGTGGTGTTACGCTAATGACAATGGTTCTAAGGGAGGTTTACGCTGAACTCGGCGATGTCTCTTGGAGTCGGTTATCCCTATTTCTCAAGCTGTTAAGAAAAGAGAAATGCTTGAAAAGGTGTTAGTATGAGGTTTAGAGATATGAAATAAAAACATATTCGATATAGAAACTTTAGGAAATGAATTGGTAATAAAAACAAACTAATGCGTTTGCGTTTACTTCCATGATTGAAGACGAGGCCTTTTGGGCCTATTTATTCCAAGCCGGATAGGGTGTCCAGCATGCCTTTGTCTTTTCAGGCTTCAGAGGGGGATGTAAAGATCCTTTGGACGACATCACTAAACTTTCCCTGCTTCATCATCCTCTCCACTAGTTTCTTAAGAGCTTTACAATCTTCCATCAAATGACCCTTTCCTTTGTGATATTCACAATATTGATTAGAGTCCCTGGATTTCTGGCATAGAGTCTGAAATGATTCCTTGGAACTTGCTTTGCTTTTCATGAAATGGTCAAAAGTTCCTCTCCCAGCACGAGAGTACTGATCAGCCAGGCTAATTAGCTCCTGATCTGTTTTTTCTTTGCTGAGGGTGGCTTTGAACTTGAACGGTCCTTCCTTTAATCCCTCAATTAGAGCAATTTTGTACACTTCTGGATTGGCTTCCCCAACTTCAACAACATCCTTCTGAAATCGTCTGATGAAATGAGAGAGAGTCTCCTTTTCACGCTGTTTTGCCTGAAATAAAACTGACACATGCTTTTTCCTTTTCGCAAAAGCAGAAGCAGAAGTATCTTGCACTGTCCTCAAGTGATTAACAGGATAAGCGACGAACTGAGGACCTAGTTTTTCAGCCCGCAGAGGGGCTGCCGACTGCACATGCGAGTAGGATGTCGGGCGGTTTTGCGTGTAGGCCCACGGATAGGCCCGCGGGTAGGCTTGTACTCCTTGCGAACAATCAAGTGGATTAACAGGCGGACTGTCCACTGCGGGTGCTGAGTTGACGGAGGAGACCGGTGTTGGTGCGGACTGCAAATCTAGCTGCTTAATAATAGCTCCCAAGACATCGTACACCGCGGCGAACTGCAAACCGACGACATGAGAAATTTTGTAAGTTTCTTGTGCTAACCGCACGATTGCTTCCCAAAGGGGATCCTTGCCGGGTTGAAGGTCAGGTTAAGCGGTCTGGCGATCTGACATTCTGTCCGCAGACATCAAAAACGGCTTGATATGAAGGTCGCGTGTTGATGTTGATGCAAAAAATGCGCCCTCACTGTTGATGCACGAAAACGGATAGGAAGTCGGACAACACTAGCTAATGGTTCGAGCACGTGGGAAGGAAGGAAGGGAAAATAGGCAGACTGCAAGCAGTTATCTACTAAGCGGACGAGAGAAAAAAGAACAGCCGAGCCGTGAACCACGACAACACCCGACTTCAACCGTTGCGGCCTGAACGCCTCTCTTGCGGCAGGCTTTCCTTTAATTAAAAGTGAAGCAGTTACAAGAAGAGAAAAAGGAAACCGAAGTAGCCGACCGGACTGCAAGCCGCAAGGCACTAGACTTGAGACCACAGCTCTTAACAAGTGAGCTCCTGGAGACAAGTCAACATGTCTTGGGGAGTGCACCCTCCCACTATTTATAGGCTCGGGGGCCTTCCCAAGCGGGCAGGGCTAAAGTTACCGGCTGCCCGGGGTACAGGAGAACCGGGCAGATGTGAGGGGAAGCAAATGAGTAGAAAACGAGAAAGGAGGGCAGCCGCACAGCCTGGAGGAATCCTCCTGGCAAGCTGATATTATGGGTCCTGCGCCTTGTTGCTGAGCAGGGTCGGCACTGGCGGCGGCCTGACATGGAGACCGCCCGGCTTCATTGATGACCAGACGAGTTGATCCGAGATGTGGCTAGCTGCACAGGCCGACCGACCTCTGGTGATCGTCCGAATTGAGATACTTGGCGGCTAGAACAACCCGGCCGCCCGGTCTGAAAAGCTGCGCGAACAGGTCGCAGATTCATGGCTTAATAGAGCCCAAGCTTGAAGTTGAATAAGCTAAACTAAATGTTTTTCCAAGTTAGCTGTAGCAATTTCTTCTGCTACAACGAATCTAGAAAAGGTTCTGATTAAGAATGAGAAGCAGAGCATTTCAGTTTTCTGCAGGTACAGGTTAACTGTTTGAAGAACACAAGAACTGGCAACTCCTTAGTCTTCTTTAGCAAGTTCAGAAACAAGATTCTGAGGTTCTTCTAGCATAGACAGCTATTTGGTGAAGATATTAATCTTGCAGTTGTAAAGCAAGTTAGGGCTAAGATAACTCAGCTAAGGAAGAAGACATAGAGAAATTTCTCTAGTGTTAATTCAACACCAACAAAACCCTTTCATTTCTGTTGGATCCTTTTGGATCTGAGTGTAAGGCCTTTATTCTTGAGGTAGTGAAGATTTGCTTGAGGATCTAGTTTTGGATCTGAGTGTAGGTCCTTTGGGTCTGAAGTAGGATTCTATGTGGATCTGAGCTGTAGGGCTTTTGAGCTTGAGGTATGGCCGTTTTCTCGAGGAAGGAGAGTAATTCTCTCCACGTGCTATACCTTTGGGTCTGAGGTAGGATCAAGATTTGGATCTGAGGTAGGGCCTTATGCCTGAGCTGTAGGAGAGTCATTCTCCCTAAGATAGGGCTATCCTCCATAGCCTGAGTTATATGACTTGGGTTCAAGTCAGATGTAAGTGATCAGTTGATTATTGAGCTGTAGGAGCAAATTTGCTCTGATTTAGGGCTTTGTGCCTGAGTTGAAAGTCACGAAGAAGACTGAGAAATCTTGCAAGATCTGTGTTGTAAGCTCGAAAGAGCTGAGTTTTTAGAGAAGTGTCTTGTCTACCAAGAAGTTAGAAAGGTTGGAGGGATACTAGACATATGGATTATTTGGGAATGACTATAAATTGTGTGTGTGTTCTTTGTGTTTTGTCTTGAAAGCATAAAACTACTAACTCACAACACACTAAGCTAAAGATAATAATAAAAGACTAGAAAACCTATTCATCCCCCTATAGGTGTTTAGCTACTTAAATTAATGACTTTCAGGCAGTAACCTCAGATGCAGGACCTTGCGGTGGGTCGGGATGTAATCGTCCCTCCTGCTCCCCAGGTGCCTCTTATCCTATTTCCGCCTGAGATGAACTTCAACTCGAATTTCTAGTACTTAAGACCGCCAACCTATGGTGGAAGAGCTAATTTTGGGGTGTTAGATGTCTGGATCATAGCTATTGAGGAGATGTTTTCTTATTCAAGAATTTTTGTAGACCAAAGGGTTGTGGTCGCTGCAAATTAGTCGAAGGGATTTTCTAAAGGATGGTGGATCAGGGAAAAAGAAGGCCTCCTAGATGGGTGCTCGTAGGAAAGGTTTAAGGGGATGTTATTGAATAAGTGCTTACCGTTGGTAGAGAAAGATAAGATGATGAACAATTTTGTATATTTGAAGCAAAGGCAACTCATAATTGGTGAGTATGATATCGAGTTCATCAAGTTGAGTAACTTTGCTCTAGAGTTTGTAGCCACTGAGGAGGGTAGAGTTAAGAATTTTTTGGGTGGTCTTTAAAGTGACATGCAGCCATTAGTTAGCGTTTATCAAACTGAGAGTTCATAGAAGTAGTGGAAGCTGCCTTGAAGATCGAGGTAATTGATAATGCCAAAAACCATAGCATGTTGCTGAGGAAGGAAAAGAGAAAGGCTGAGGATATTAAGAGCCCTTGAGCATCTGGCCCTGCTCTAAAGAAAGGGGACAAAGTGGCATGTTGCTTTTGTCATCGTCCAGGCCACCCTTTCAAAAAGTGTTTTAAGAGGTTCGATGCTCATAAGCAGCATCAGGTTCTTGTAATTTAGAGTGCGCCCAAGGGACATCAAACCTATACTTCATGTAAGCGAAAGGGTATGATGTTTCTTACTATTGGTCAAAGGATAAGAATTGCTTCCAGTGTGCGAAGAAGGGGCACTTGAAGTATAGGTGCCCACAATCCCAACCCACGATGCAGTCGGTTCCACTTAAAGCATTTCCACCACCACAGCTGCATCATCTAGAAAGGGGAAAAGGTAAACTGAATGTCGTGACTAAGGAAGAAGCTCAGTCCTCCACCCAGGTGATCTCAGGTTAGATTTTGCTATAGTTGATAACTTGTAATTGTGGATTCAATTTCTTCCAAATCAGTTATGTGCATGAATTTCTAGGTGAATTTAAGGTAAGGAATCATTAGGCACACATTCTTTTTGATTCGGGTGCCACTCACTCTTTCGTGTTTAGGAATTTTGCAGATCGACATCGTTTGGCCATCAATCGAGTTGGTTATTCACTTCGTGTTATGTTTTATTTGGTGATTCAGTGGTGTCTGATCAGGGTATCCCAAATTGCCCTATTATTTTAGGTGGATTCCTGGCATATGATGATCTGAAGGTGTTAGATTTGGAAGAATTCGTTGTGATCTTGGGTATGGATTTGTTATCCAGATATGATGTCGTCATTCGATGCAAAGTCAAGAGTTTAGATTTCAAGATGGATAACGACCAACCCATGAGCATTTTTGCCTTTCCGCATCAAGAAACCCTAATCATATCTATGGTATGTGCTCAGAAATTTTTAGAGTCAGGTTGTATTGCTTATCGTGTTTCAATTTTGGAAGTTGCATGTGAATTGTCGTGTATCAAAGATATTTCTATGATGCGAGAGTTTTCCAATGTTTTCCTTTTTTGTCTTATGCTCTCCCTCCTAAGTGTAATGTAGAGGTCACTATAGACCTTGAGCTTGGTACTCGTCCTATTGCGAAGCAGCTTAATGTATGGCTCCACGTGAGTTGGAAGAGTTGCATACTCAGTTAGATGAATTATTACAGTGTAGCTTTATTAGGCCTAGTTATTTAACCTTAGTGCTCCAGTCCTTTTTATGAAGACTAAGGATGGTTCAATGAGATTATTTTTAGATTAGGGTGCTGAATTAAGTAACTATCAAGAATAAATATCTGTTGTCTCGTATTGACAATCTGTTTGACCGGTTGTCGGTTAGCTATGTGTTCTCGAAGATTGACCTTCATTCAGGCTACCGTCATTTGAGGTTTCGTGTGACGGACATTCTGCAAACTGCTTTTCATTCTCAATATGGGAATTTTGAGTTCTTGGTAATGTCTTTTGGATTAGAGAATGCACCCTCTACTTTTATAGATATGATAAATAGAGTATTCAAGGATTTTCTAGATTATTTTGTGGTCGTTTTCAACAATGATGTTCAGGTGTATTCTAAAAGTGTTGAGGAGCAAGCTTTGCATTTGATCTTAGTGTTATCTACTCTAAGTGAGCACAAGTTGTAAAAAAGTGAAGCAAGTGTTAATTTTGGCCTTCTCAAGTATCTTTTCTTAGTCACATTATGAGCAAAGATGAATATTTGTAGATACAACAAATATTGCTGGTGTTTTGGACTGGAAGAGGCCCACAATGCCTAAGTTAGTAATGAGTTTATTATGGTTGGAAGGTTATTATATGAGATTTGTGCAAAGATTTTCAGTGTTGTTTTCACCAGTGACTAAGCTTACACAGCAGAATACATCGTTCAATTGGAGCAATTCTTGTGAAGAAGCTTTTCAGGAATTGAAGAAACGATTTATACGGATCACAAAAGTCTGAAATATGTCTTCACTCAAAAGGAATTGAATTTGCGACAGCATAGATGGTTAGAGTATGTCACGGACTATGAGGTTGATATCCTTTATGATCCGAGCAAGGCTAATGTGGTGGTCGATCCCTTGAGCAGAAAAGTCATGCATGTCTTTGGTCTTTCTGTGCAATCCTTGGAGTTCTTATTGATGAACATAACTGCCGGGAGTAGCACTATGTTGACTAGCTTCGAAGTTGAGGATACTTTATGGATTACACTTACGAGGTCATATCAAAAAGATGATCCGAATTTCTAGCATATTCAGAGTAGTGCTGAAAGTGGATAACTACCAGACTTCTCTATAGATAGTGATGGTACCTTAAAGTACCGATATAGATATTACTTCCCTTCTATTGGGGATATTCAGGCAAAGAATTGTTATGAAGCGTATGGTTCTAGTATTACCTATCATCCAAGTTCTACGAAGATATACAAAGACTTGAAGCAGATGCTTTGGTGGTCAGGTATGAAGAATGATATAGTAAAGTTCGTATCAAAATGTTGTACCTGTTAGCGTGTTAAGGAATATAAAAGAAGACCTGGAGGTAAGTTGACACCTTTGGATATTCCAAGGTGAAAGTGAGAGTATTTCTATGAATTTCATTACCAGTTTGCCGAGGTCTCCCCGAGGGCATGATGATGTGTGAGTTATTGTCGACCGATTGACGAAGTGTGCTCACTTCATGTCCTCAAGATTGACTATTCCATTGAGAAAATAGCAGATCTTTATTTGAATAAGGTCATCAAGAAAGAACTTCTCCGCCCAGTTGCTAAGGGAGTGGGAGAGAGTCAAGGATATCTTCATAGGTTTTTCAACTGAGATGGAAACTCCCCATCTCCGACGAGATTATGGAAATACTTAACTTCTTCGGAGTAGTGTCCAAACACTTGTCACTAGATTTAATCGTTGTCATTGTTTCATATGTGACTTACTTGTGTACGCAAAGAATTTGCTTCTCCATTGAACTATTTCGTTATCTATTCTGGACATGAGCCGACAAGTGCGGGCTACTTATCTTCGGGTCAGATAGAATGCACATTGTAAACCCATCAAGCAGAGCATCAAATTTGCAAGCTCGCTTTGCCTTCTTTATGTGCAATTTCGGCAGCATCCACATCATTCCCGACTCACAGGATAAAGAGGTTTCCCTTCTACCTAAATTATACACTTGAGGCACAAAATTGTTTGCTTTTTATAGGGCTCATTCTTGGATACCCATCGTTAAATCCGCCAGGTTGGAAGATATTGTGGCCCATGTCGAAGAGTGTAAGTTACTTTTAACCCAGACCCGAGTGTTTATACATACCTAGCCTGACTCCCCATTTTGTCTGCAGTTGTATGGACGGTGTCGGGCTTAAAGCCACATGTTCTACCAAGGGAGGAAAAGGTCTCCCTTAAGATATAGTGTTTGTGATGACCACCTTCAGCATGAATGACCATCGAGAAATCGATTCGATCTCTCGTGAGGAGTTTTTGGCCAAAATAGATGTGGCGTCACTTCGCACGCTTACTTTCAATAACACATCTTGTGTCCTCCTTGACGAGGTATTGACAGCTAATGCCCTCCTGCAAGAGAGGTTGAAGGTAAGCTTCCCATATTATGAATGTTGTCTCCATGCCCGTGTTGATTTCATTATGTTAGATTGTGACTGCAGGTGAAGAGGACGGCAAAGGTCCGCCGATTTCACCGGAAAATGAACCAATTTGGTAGATGTTCAGTGAAGATGGCCTTACACCTTCTGAAGGAAAAGAGAGACCTTGAAGCCAAAGTTCGCAATTATTGATTACACAACCATGTTTGCGGGATATGGCGAAGCGGATCTTTCCATTTATAAGACTAACTCTGCCGAAGGCTAATTTGTTATCGTAGTATCCTCACAATCTCCATTACTGTAACATGTTAGGATAATGAAAAACTGAAAGTTCAGGAGGTATGCTTGATACCACCTGAAGGTGTTAGTTAGATCAGATATACTCTAGCGGGAGGGGGGGGGGGGGTGAATAGAGTATGTT
The DNA here is from genome assembly GCA_039583875.1 of Platanthera guangdongensis. NCBI lineage: Eukaryota > Viridiplantae > Streptophyta > Magnoliopsida > Asparagales > Orchidaceae > Platanthera > Platanthera guangdongensis. The sequence goes on along the minus strand of CM077156.1, from coordinate 78,296,913 downwards.
GGAGATTTTAAAACTTTTACAACTGTTGTTGTATTTTAGGTGTGTGTGCAGGGAAGTAAATACAATAAACCAAGATGCAGCACCTATCTAAACACAGCACATTCACAGAGCAAGGCCAGAAAACAAAAAGGAAAAGAAAGCAACCAGACGACACAAGAAATTTTATAGTGGTTCCCCAAATCTGGGTAGTCCACTCTTCTACCACCCTGGTAGGAATCCACTGCAGGAAGGGGTTGATCAGTTGTCCTGGCAACAATGGGGTTTTGATCAGGTTCCCAAAAACCAAACCCTCAAGTCTTTTGGAGGGAGACTTGCAACCAGAATAATTTTGAAGGGAATTAAAACCCTGTACAGAGGTGGAGTGAGAGGATGATGAGGTCTTCTCTTTCTCAAGTCAAATGAGAAGACTTGTTGATTGTTGTTTAGCATCTTTGTCCCCCTGAGATGTAAAATGAATCAGGAAGAATGCTGGAGCACTGCTTTAGGGTGATAGGCCTTCAGAGACCTAAAATTCCAGGTCCAGAGAAAGTCTCCAGGAACTTCTTGTGACTGATATGAATGTATTGTCCTTGAAGTTATCCTGAGTAAATGCAGATGAAAAAGACTCTTGATATTGATGTAGTGTTCTTCTGCTTCTTCTTGATCAGTTTCTCTCTGGGCCAAGAATGAATTCCTTTTTGCTGTGTTGTCTGAATCACTGTCTGTCTTTCTGTTTTGTTGTTGTATATCTCTGTATTACTCTCTTTTTCTGTATCTATCAATGTCTCATAAGAAACATTCGAATTCTAAATCTAGAGCAGTAATGGCATACGGCCTGGAAAGGAAGCAGTAATTAATTATTTCCCCAACCGTTTCCATGGGAAAATGGCATGTAATAATCCAGGATTAACTGCGCATTCTAATGGTAGTATTCTGGGAAGAACTGCCATTAAATGTTCAGGAATCAGCGCCATGGAATGAGACAGGAACGGAAGAAGACCTAGTCCGAAATCGTCGACCCAAGAACATAATTCGTCGAGCTGAGTTTTGATTTCGTCGAGCTGAGCCTGAGTTCGTCGAGCGAAGCTGAGTCCGTCGAGCTGAGCTGAGTTCGTCGAGCTGAGCTGAGTTCGTCGAGCTGACAGTCTTCATTCGTTGAACAAACAATCTTCAATATCAGACAAACATTATTCGTTGAGCAGAGAACTAAATTCGTCGAGGTGAGAATCAACTTCGTCGAACTAAGAAAAATTCTGGACTTCGACGAAATACTCTGCATCTGCTGAAATAATGTGTCGATACAAATTGTTGTCGACATATTGATCTTGGTGTCGACACAAATCCTCTGGTGTCGACATAAGCTGGTGTCGACTGAAATCCTGGTGTCGACACAAATCGTCTGGTGTCGACACAAGCCCTAAGTGTCGACATAGATTCTCTGAGTACAAAAATCGTCGAGTAGATATTAGCATTCGTCGACCCGAGAAGCTGTGAACTTGAGGTCCAAGTTAGTCGAGCTCAGTACTATGAATTGTCTCACGATCGTCGAGCACAGAACTCCCTTCATCGAGCTGAGTTCGACGAACGTCGAACTCTTTTCACTTAGTATGAAAAACTGATAGATCTGGAGTTCCTGATGGTCTGGAAGAAGGCTGGTCCATCTGAAGTTGAGATAGAGGACTGTCCTAGACTCTAAGACAAAAAATTGACCCAGACTATACATGATGGGTCACATCCTAAGTTAGTGGACCTAGCCCAAATCAACTAGGGATCCAACAATGTCCCCCTATTTGGGTGAGGTCACTAACATAGACTCCAAGCAAAGAACAAACAAAAAAACAAAGAAAAATTTAAGAAATATATCTGGCAGAGAATTTACAACACATGCAACAGATATATATATATATACATACAGTCTTTATTTTAATGCAAGATATAGTCTGAAATAGAAGCAGAAATGAAATAACCACAAAATTACTTCTCTGTCTTCTTCTGTTTTAGCTTGTCTTCTGGTGCTTTATCTCCTGGCTTTTTGAAAATGATTTCCCTATTGGGATCTAAAGCTTGAGCCTTGGTCATAGTCATGTCAGCTGCCCCTATGATGTTCAGTGAAGTGGCTCTGGGGACAACTGCTTCTGGGTGAAGATGCATGTACTCATCAACATTGAGTAGCTTGTTTGGTTTCCCAAATCTCTTTAGCTCATCTCTCCTGTACTGAGATAAGCCTGTTGTGTTCTTGCCTTCAGCTTTAGCTTTGTTGATTAGAAATAAGCCAATGATGTCTTGGAACCTTGTAATTCTGGCTGTGTTGGCTGTTTCTGGATCTTCAGGAGGAGAATAGGGCCTTTCAGCTTCATGTTCCTTAGATCCTTGGTGCTGCTGCTGTTGTTGTTGAGGGTGTTGACTGCCTGAAGATGTTGGCCTTGGCTGACTACCACCAGAAGATCTCCCTGTTTGTCTCTGATAAGTTTGAATATGGGCAGATCTTTGAGAGCCAGAGCCAGAGGCACCTGCTGCTGGAGGAGGAGGAGGATCCTTTCTGTATCTATGAACTGGGGGAGGAGAGTATCTCCTACTCCTCTTCCTCTCTTTTTGCTGGTTCTTTGATAGCCACATCCATGCAGGCATCCCTTTGTAAGAAGAAACATTGTGCAGAATATAGTATGGAGTGTCTGCAGTGGGATTAGGCTTGGGAGCAGGAGGAGGAGGAGCCTTCCTTTTCTTAAAAAGCAACTTCCTTTTCTTTTTAGCAACCTCGCCATCTGATTCATCATCATCATCATCATCAGAACCTGAACTCTGAGGGTTGTCATACAGAGCATTCAACTTCCTCAGAGTGGCATCAGGAATGATAAGAGGTTTTTCTTGAGGGGGGATAGAAGGTTCAGAGGGTGAGGGTTCAACAACAGTAGAGATAGAGCATTCAGCTGCTGCTTTGTTCTCTTCTTCAATGTATGCCAGAATGAGCTCATCCAGATTAGGAATTGGAGAATCATCCATGACAAAATCTGGGACAGAGCAGAGTGCTGGAATAGTCACAGGAATTGGAACAGTAGTAGGAGCAGCAAAGGTGTCACAAAGTTGCTTGGCAACTGCTTGACTGGCTGGAGAGGTATACTAGACAATAGCCAAATATGGCTTAGCAACCTCTGCTGAAGGAAACTTCATATATACAGAATCAAAGGTATGAAGTAACTCAGATAAATTAACCGTGGGATGTATGATGAAATCACCAGCAGTTGTTATTGTGTCTACTGACTCATCAAAGCTAATGTCAGTGTCCATAAATTGAATAAAATCAATTGCTGTATCTGTAACTGCAAGTGCATTATCAAGCACTATATCAACTGTATCTGTAGTATCAAAACCTGTATCTGCAGTATTTGTATCTTTATCAACTGTATCAACTTCTGCAGCTGCTGCACCAGCTTCATCATGGAACATCTTCCCCTGCCTGGGTTCAGGAGAACCTTTAGCCAGGCCCCTGAATGAAGAGGGGGTAGCAGAGAGGGCTGTGATTTGTGCTGGCATTGATGAATGTGGTCGGGGATACCAAACATTCACTGGCCTTTTCCTGGAGGAAAATCCCCAGGATTCTGCCGTAGCAGACTTCCTTCTTGCTTGTTTTCTTCTTGATTAGGTCAAAGAAAACCATGCCCAGTCGACCTGGCGCTTGTTGAGCACTGCACACATAATCAAGAATTGATGGCGAATGATATAGTCATGTGCCGAGTGCTTGCCCATTAGAATTTTTCCTACAATGTCGACCAAGAATTGATAGGCGGCTGACAGTTGCTTCTTCAGAAGCTTATTAGGGTTGCTGCTGGAGAAACCCATTACTTTCAACATATCAGAATATTCCTCAGCGTCCATTTCCAAGTTATCTTCCCCATTGATCAGTCAAAAAATTTCAGAGAGTACTGCTGGGGACAGGGAAACGACAGTGTTTCCAATATGTCCTGTCAGATTTCCGTCTTCAGAAACTGTGGCAGTGTACACCCATTCTCTTATCTCGGTTGAGTGTAGCTTGATGCTGTGAGTCATGAAATCCTTGAGATGCAATTCTTCAAGCAATTCTAGGATATAAAGAAAAATTGGATCTGAATGTTGGAAGGACTCAAAGTCCATGGAGAATGCTGCATCAAACTTCATCGCCGCAAGTGCTCCTAAAGGAATCTCCATTGATGACCTACAAAGAAAGTCACAGAGAAAATGGCGATCAAGAGCAAAGGAACTGAACGCGGGACGGAGGTCGAACAAAACCTAGATATAAGATTTTCAGAATATGAATCGACAAGCTCCGTTCCACGAAAAGAGACAGTTCTTCGAACTGAGATCGACGAAATAAGTTAGAGGTGAGTAGTTCGTCGAATTCATTTAGAAGAATTGAAAACAGTTCGTCACACTCCGTTCGACGAAATGGTCTCTGAAGCAAGGTTCGTTGATCTCCGGTCGACGAAAATTATTTCTGCACAGAGAATTCGTCGATGTCCGTTCGACGAGAATCTCTCAAACTTTCCCTAATTCGTCGAACTCCGTTCGACGTACTCTGGAAAATTTGTCGAATGCAGACAAAAACTAATTTAACTCTTCTCCATTAATCATTCCCAGTTGATTTACAAGGAACAGATGGGTTTTCTCATCTAAAGGTTTGGTGAAAATGTCTGCTCTCTGTAAATCAGTAGGAATATGAATCAAGTTAATCTTCTTTTTGTCTACATTATCTCTAATGAAATGATGTCTTATTTCAATATGTTTAGTCCTAGAATGATGAACTGGATTCTGAGCTATAGCAATAGCACTTGTATTATCATTAAATAAGGTTGAATTATTTAAGTTGATACCATAATATAGGAGTTGGTTTTGTATCCATAGCATCTGTGAACAGCAGCTGCCAGCAGCCATATACTCTGCCTCAGCAGTTGATGTAGACACAGATGTCTGCTTTTTCCAAAACCAAGAGACAAGTCTCATACCCAGGAACTGGCAAGTTCCAGAGGTACTTTTCCTGTCCACTCTACATCCAGCATAGTTATTATCTGAGTATCCAGTTAACTCAAATTCTGACTCTGTAGGATACCATAGCCGTAAACTAGGAAAACTCTTTATATATCTCAAAATCCTTTTTAGAAAAATAAGATGAGATTCTTTAGGATTCACTTGGAATCTAGCACAAAGGCATGTGGCAAACATTATGTCAGGCCTGCAAGCTGTTAAGTATAATAGGGATCCACAATTACCCTATAATGTTTCGGATCTACAAGTTTCCCTGCTGCATCAGAATCCACAACAGCATTGGTAGCCATAGGTGTTTTCATTCCTGAGGCATCACCCATCCCAAACTTTTAATATGCTCTTTAACATACTTAAATTGGGAGAGGAAGATACCATCAGGGAGCTGCTTCACTTGGAGACCAAGGAAGTAGGAAAGCTCACACATGCTACTCATCTAAAATTTGGAATGCATGAGGTCAGCAAACCTCTTGCACAATTTGGGATCAGTAGACCCAAAAATAATGTCATCCACATATATTTGTACTAATAAGATTGGGTCCTTATGATGTCTAGTGAAAAGGGTTTTATCAATGGTTCCTCTTGGAAATTTATACTCTAAAAGAAAGCTATCTAGGATCTCATACCAATCACTTGGAGCTTGCTTTAAACCATAGAGAGCTTTATGCAATATGTAAACATAAAAGGGTTGAGTTAGAGAGATAAAACCTGGAGGTTGTTCTACATAAACTTCTTCTTGAAGTACACCATTCAGAAAGGCACTCTTAACATCCATCTTGAATACTTTGAACTTTTTGTAGGCTGCATAGGCTAGGAATATTCTAATGGATTCCAACCTTGCAACAGGGAAAAAGGTTTGGTCATAGTCTATTCCTTCCTCTTGTCTATAGCCTTGGGCAACCAGTCTAGCCTTGTTTCTTACTATGTTCCCTTGTGCATCCAATTTGTTCCTATAGACCCATTTGGTTCCAATAACTGGGTAGTTACGGGGTCTTGGAACCAAATCCCAAACTCTATATCTCTCAAATTGATTTAGTTCCTCTTGCATTGCAAGAATCCAGTGGGGATCTTGCTCAGCTTCATGGATGGTGAGATGTTCAATTTGAGAGAGAAAAAAGGCATGCATCAAGTCTTGATTGAGCTGATGTCTTGTCTGTACACCAACTAAAATGTCTCCAATCACTTAAGATCTGGGGTGATCTCTAAATGTGACAAGATCAGATTGTGGAGTTGGTTGAGCAACAACTTCTGTAAATAATTCCTCTTGAGGAATGGTACTTGTTGTTGATGGAAGTTCAGTTACTTCCTCTTGGACTTCTTCTTCACTATCTTCAGCAGCCTGTGGAGTGGGATGAGTTGGAACCTCTTGGGTAAGGTTTAGTCCATCCATAGACTCACACATTGGTGAAACCTGCAAAAGACTATTGGTAGAAATGTCTTTCTCCTTATAAGACATGTTAGCTTCATCAAAAGACACGTGGACAGATTCTTCAATTTTAAGGGATGATTTGTTGAAAACCCAATAGGCCTTGCTTACTTGGGAATATCCCAGAAAAATCCCTTCTTCAGCCTTAGCCTCAAATTTTCTAATGTATCTTTTGTTATTAGTGTGGATGTAACAAATGCAACCAAAAACTTTAAAGTAAGTGATTTTAGGTTTCTTTTCTTTAAGTAATTCATAGGGGGTCTTATGTTTTAGTTTATGTATAAGACATCTATTCAGGACATAGTTAGCTGTGTTTACAGCTTCTGCCCAAAAGGATAGAGGCATGTAAGCATCTGCTAATAATGTACCTGCAGCTTCAATGAGTGTCCTATTTTTCCTTTCAGGAATCCCATTTTGTTGGGGAGTTCTAGGAGCTGAGAAGCACTGCCTGATACCTTCCTTCTCACAGAACTCATGCATAAGAAGAGACTCAAACTCTGTGCCATGATCACTTCTTATCAATGCAACATGAGTAGAGAACTCAATCTGTATGGTCCTGAGAAAATCTGTAAGAACTTTGAATATATCTGACTTATCTCTCAGGAAGGCTACCCAACTGAATCTGGAGAAATCATCAACAATGACTAAGGTGTAAGACTTCCCTCCTAGGCTTTGTACTGCAATGAGACCAAAAAGATCCACATGAAGCAGATATAATATCCTAGGTTAATCACTTTTATTAATGGATTTGAAACTAGTTTTAGTTTGCTTGCCTAGTTGACAAGCCCTGCATAGGCTTTCCTTCTTTTAGGGACCAGAAGGTAAACCTCTAACAAGGTTGTCTTTAGATAACCTAGATATGTTCTTAAGGTTTACATGTCCTAGCCTTTTGTGCCATAACTCATTTTGGTTACTAGTGATATTGAGTAAACAAATATCAGTTATGGTAGAAATGAAATCTACTAAATATATGTTTCCTTGTCTAAGTCCAATTAAAACAGTTTTGTTTTTTATCATTTATAACAGAGCAAGAGGTAGAGTTGAAATGTACCTGATAACCTTCATCACATAATTGACTTATGGATATAAGGTTATGTTTAAGTCCTCTTACATATGTCACCTTTTTGAAGGTCACTGCTCCAATGCTTACTCTTCCATACCCTTCTGACTGACCACTCTTTGAGTCTCCAAATATCACCTTTGGTCCTAGCTTGGACTTATAGCTGGAGAGATTTGCTTTGCTGCCAGTCATGTGCTTGGAGCAGCCACTGTCCAGGTACCAGGTATGACTTAACCTTGGACAGATCTTCACCTGTACCTGCATTAAAAACTAAAGCTCAATTATTCTTGACCCAGGTTACCTTGGGTCCTTGGTTTGGCTGAAAAGTAAAACTAGAAATGACTGATAAGGCAGGTTGAGACTTATACCCTAGAGGGTGATATCTCCTAGGTGGGATTATCCAATCAGCTACTAGATTAAATGTCTTGTTAGCTGTTTTAAAATTTCTATAGGAGAAATGATTTATATTTGGTCGTTCTGGGATCGACGAATTATTGTAAGTTCGTCGACCAGAGTTCGACGAATGGGGATGAGATCGTCGACCTCCATTCAGAGAATGACCATGGTCATTTTCTGCGTCGCACGTTCGTCGACCTCTGCTTGACGAACCATACACAGTTCGTCGATCGCAGTTGGACAAATAATTATTTCTGAAGTTTGCGTTCAGCGTTCGTCGATCGAGGTTCGACGAACTTGCAGGATTTCGTCGATCTGAGTTCGACGAATTCTGCTGAACCTGGTTTTTAACAGCTTTCTTCTGTTTTCTGTTTCTATTGTCTAGGGGATTTGACTTGTTTTCTGTCATGGGTTTTTTAGTTAGTTTCTCTTTACCTTTAGCAGTGATAAACTTTAAGGGAGTAAAAAGTATATTCTTCTTTATTATGGGGGGTAAACCTGATGAAGCACCCAAGCCCAGCCTGCCATTTATCTTGCATTTTATGTGCTTGTGATATCCATCAGCTTGAGGCTTCTCCCATTGAGGGATTGCTCAAGTTGTTTTGCCTCATATAATTCAGATTTTAACTTGATTATTTGTTCATTAGCTAGAGTCAATTGATCAGTTAGTTTTCTATTTTTTGTGCTGACAGATTCAAGGTTTTCTAGCCTAGTCCTCAAGGTTTTTATTTGTTTCTCTGAGTTTATTAGAGCCATGCACATAGTTTTAAATTCTACTTTAAATAACTCAGAATTGAAATCAAAACTAGAAATCACCTGATCAGCCTCTGAGTCTGAGGCACCTTCATCTTCAGAATCCTCTTCTGATCCACAGTTGCTTCTGGAGGCATCTATTGCCATTAGGCACACCTCCTTGGATCTGGCTTCTTCCTCTTCTTCACTGGAGCTGGAGGAGGATGTTTCCTCTTCTGTGTCACTCCAGGACTCAGCAACAAATCCTTTGTCTTTTCTTTTATATTTGTTGGAGGAGGGTCTGCTGCTTTGTTTTCTTCTGGAATCCTTGTCCCTGCCCTTGTCCTTTTTCTGATTCTCTGGGCATTCTGAAATATAGTGCCCAGACTTTCTGCATCCAAAACACACAACCTCCTTAGTTGGTGTCTTGTCATATTTGGGCTTATCATCCTGCCTGGATGATTTTCTTCTAAAGTCTTTTCTTTCCATTTTGTATAATCTTTTGGCAAAAAGACTCATTAACTCCTCATTGGATGTATATGTTTCATTGTCTTCAGAAGCTTTGAGGGCCAAGCTGTGCTCCTTCCTAACTGGGGTAGTTGCCTTCTGTTTTGCTGCCTCTCTTGATTTGACAAGCTGCTCATATGACTTCAGCTTGCCTAACAGAGATTCTGTTGAAATCACATTGAGGCTTCTGGCTTTTTTGATTGGCCAGATTCTGGAGTCCCATGAACTGGGGAAACACATCAGTATTTTGTCATTTACCTCAGTTAAGGTGATGTCCTTGTCAAGAGTCTTGATTTCACTGATGATTGAACTTAATCTATTGTACATCTCAGCCACAGATTCTATATCATCCTTTTTGAAATTCTCATAGAGAGAAATGAGACTGGATCTCCTATCCTTTCTTTCATCAGCTGAGCCTGCTACCATTTGGTTTAGAGAGTCCCAAATGGCCTTGGCTGAGGTGCACTCAACCACCTTCTAAAATATGTCATCTGACATTGTTTGGGCCAGAATATTCATAGCATTTGCATCAGCCATCTTGCCTTTCTTATAGGCTTCAGTATTGTCTGGAAGTGGTACTGCACTCAGATTAGTTGATGTGCTGGCAAAAGTTGCAGGAGCTGGAGGAACACTTGTTGAAATGACAGAAAAAATATCCTCATCAATGGAGTTCATATATAATCTATCTTTTGCTTTCCAGATGGTAAAATTATTAAGATTGCACACTAGAGGTCTGATGCTTGTATAATCCTTGTTTTGGGCCATGTCTGTGAGAAGGATAAGTCCAATAATAGAATAAAAACAAACAGATCTAACTAAGGGATCTTTGGGTTCAGGTGTTAGCCTGTACAACCAATCAGGTATGGTATGTTAACTAACCTGTAAGGTCTGGTAAATTAACCAACCTGGCTCTGATACCAATTGAAAGTTCAGGAGGTATGCTTGATACCACCTGAAGGTGTTAGTTAGATCAGATATACTCTAGTGGGGGGGGGTGAATAGAGTATGTTGGAGATTTTAAAACTTTTACAACTATTGTTGTATTTTAGGTGTGTGTGCAGGGAAGCAAATACAATAAAACAAGATGCAGCAACTATCTAAACACAGCACATTCATAGAGCAAGGCCATAAAATAAAAAGGAAAAGAAAGCAACCAGACGACACAAGAAATTTTATAGTGGTTCCCCAAATTTGGGTAGTCCACTCTTCTACCACCCTGGTAGGAATCCACTGCAGGAAGGGGTTGATCAGGTGTACTGGCACCAATGGGGTTTTGATCAGGTTCCCAAAAACCAAACCCTCACGTCTTTTGGATGGGGACTTGCAACCAGAATAATTTTGAAGGGAATTAAAATCCTGTATAGAGATGGAGTGAGAGGATGATAAGGTCTTCTCTTTCTCAAGTCAAATGAGAAGACTTGTGGATTGTTGTTTAGAAGCTTTGCTCCCCCTGAGATGTAGAATGAATCAGAAAGAATGCTGGAGCACTGCTTCAGGGTGATAGGCCTTTAGAGACCTAGAATTCCAGGTCCAGAGAAAGTCTCCAGAAACTTCTTGTGATTGATATGAATGTATTGTCCTTGAAGTTATCCTGAGTAAAAGCAGATGAAGAAGACTCTTGATATTGATGTAGTGTTCTTCTTCTTCTTCTTCTTGATCAGTTTCTCTATGGGCCAAGAATGAATTCCTTTTTGCTGTGTTGTATGAATCACTGTCTGTCTTTCTGTTTTATTGTTGTATATCTCTGTATTACTCTCTTTTTTGTATCTCTCAATGTCTCATAAGAAACATTCGAATTCTGAATCTAGAGCAGTAATGGCAGACGACCTGGAAAGGAAGTAGCAATTAATTATTTCCCCAACCATTTCCATGGGAAAATGGCATGTAATAATCCAGGATTAACTGCGCATTCTAACGGTAGTATTCTGGGAAGAACTGCCATTAAATGTTCAGGAATCAGCGCCATGGAATGATACGGGAACGGAAGAAGACCTAGTCCGGAATCGTCGACCGAAAAACATAATTCGTCGAGCTGAGTTTTGAGTTCGTCGAGCTGAGCCTGAGTTCGTCGAGCTAAGCTGAGTCCTTCGAGCTGAGCTGAGTTCTTCGAGCTGAGCTGAGTTCGTCGAGCTTACAGTCTTCATTCGTTGAACAGAAAATCTTCAATATCAGACAAACATTATTCGTTGAGCAGAGAACTAAATTCGTCGAGCTGAGAATCAACTTCGTCGAACTGAGAAAAATTCTGGACTTGGACGAAATACTCTGCATCTGCTGAAATACTGTTTCGACACAAATTGTTGTCGACAGATTGATCTTGGTGTCGACACAAATCCTCTGGTGTCGACATAAGCTGGTGTCGACATAAGCTGGTGTCGACTAAAATCATGGTGTCGACACAAATCGTCTGGTGTCGACACAAGCCCTAAGTGTCGACACAGATTCTCTGAGTACAAAAATAGTCGAGTAGATATTAGCATTCGTCGACCTGAGAAGCTGTGAACTTGAGGTCCAAGTTCGTCGAGCTCAGAATATAGTTCGTCGAGCTCAGTACTACGAATTGTCTCACGATCGTCGAGCGCAGAACTCCCTTCGTCGAGCTGAGTTCGACGAACGTCGAACTCTTTTCACTTAGTCTGAAAAACTGATAGATCTGGAGTTTCTGATGGTCTGGAAGAAGGCTAGTCCATCTGAAGTTGAGATAGAGGACTTTCCTAGACTCTAAGACAAAAACTTGACCCAGACTATACATGATGGGTCACATCCTAAGTCAGTGGACCTAGCCCAAATCAACTAGGGATCCAACAAAAACTATGATTGTTACCTGTTGTGTGGGGCGCTTGTATTTATCTTCGTACTGCCCGTTACTTTACAGTCCCCACCTGTGCGCATACTTTCCATCATTGGAGAGGGCATTTGGTCACCCATACGAATAAAAACATTAACACTGGGAACATTTTGTGAGTCGGAGGGTTTAGAGTTACCAGAATAATTCTTGCCACAAACTCAGAGATGATGGCCAACATAGAATGAATGCGATTACTTGCCAAATAGGCCAAGGAAAGCTCCCTTCCAAATGCTTGACCCTTAATGAAATTCAGAATGCAAAACTACCCAGACAATCATTAATAATGAGAATGAGTCTTCCCAATCCAAAGTTCATTCGGGCAAATAAGAATGGCCGATGATAAATAAGGTGGAATGCTCAGGAATTTACCGCGAGGACCGAGGTAGAGTATGTGATTACTCAAGCGTGCACTCGCTGAGAAAACTGAGGCAGAGTGTGTGATTAATCAAGCAGACACTCATCAAGAAGACAGGAAGCGTGTGAGATTACTAAAGCGGACAATCGCCGATAAGACCGAGGTAGTGTGGGGTTTTGTGATACATGACAACATTTGTGCGCCACTGAATTAGAAACAAGAAAACCCAAAAGATATATGGATCTAACTATGAACAATGATCAAGGAGTAACATTGTTGTAAATAAATTATACATTTGCGGGATTGAGTCAATACTCAACCATGGTGCTCCAAAGAAGTGCAACGAATGCTAACGACCAGAGTTTTGAGTTTAGAATAGTGTCCACACCTCTACGAATATCCACACAAGCATGGATGACCCTTAAACTCTGGTCGCACAAGATCTAGGTTGGACGAAGGTATGCCCTCTGTAATGTCCCATTTCGTGCTAGACCCCGTCGTGCGCATGTTGAGTCAAGAAAGCTGACACAAGCTCGGGTTGCATCGATAACAGGAGTCGAGTGATACTCGACTAATAGGGAAAATTTCACTTAGAAGAATTCTGGACTCAACCAGGCATTGAGTGTGTTGAGTGGTCTCAACGCCATTCCAGTTTAACTTAGAAATATTATTCTAGATCCACCAGGCGTTGAGTGTGTTGAGTGGTCTCAACGCCATTCTAGTTTAACTTAGGCTACGTTTGGAGCAGCTTATCACAATTTATTTGCTCCGGTGAGGTTGGGCAAATACGTCATTATCATAGAATGTATGTTTGATATCAAAAATATTAGAAAAAAGAAACTAGTTTGAGGCATAATATTTTGATATGACAATGACATTTTTGTCCAACCTCACCGGAGCAAATAAGTCGCGATAAGCAGCGCCAAATGCAGCCTTGGAAAAATTGGTCTTGATCCACCAGGTATTAAGCATGTTGAGTGGTCTCAACGCCATTCCAGTTTAACATAGAAAATTTATTCTGGATCCACCAGGCGTTGAGTGCGTTGAGTGGTCTCAACGCCATTCCAATTTAACATAGAAATTGTCCCGGATTCAGAAAGCATTGAGTGCGTTGAGTGGTCTCAACGCCACTCAATGAAATTTAACTTAGAATATTTATGGACTCAGAAAGCGTCAAGAGCGTTGAGTGGTCTCAACGCCATTTGATGAGGAGTTGACTGATTTGACTTAGAATATTTCTGGACTCAGGAAGCGTCGAGAGCATTGAGTGGTCTCAACACCATTCGACAAGGCATTGAGTGATTTGACTTAGAATATTTATGGACTTAGGAATCGTAAATAACATTGAGTGGTCTCAACGCCATTTTACGAGGCGTTGAGTGATTTGACCTAGAATATTTTTGCACTCAGAAAGCTTCGAGAGAATTGAGTGGTATCAACGACATTCGTTGAGGCGTTGAGTGATTTGACTTATAATATTTCGGGACTCAGAAAGAGTCGAGAGCATTTAGTGGTCTCAAAGCCATTCGATGAGGCGTCGAGTGTTTTAACTTGGAATTATTCTAGATACTATAAGCATTGAGTGGACTCGATGCTATAGGCATTGAGTAGACTCGACGACATTCGATGAATTGTCATGTATACTCAATGATTTTGACAGGTCTTTATAGGCGTCGAGTTGTCACAATGAATCTCGACGATTCGTCGAGTGAGTGTATGTACACTCAATGATTTAGACATAGAGGATTTTTCAATCCCAGACTGTTTGTTGGTTCATATATATGGGCTGAACCGAGTTTTCGGGAAATCCGCCAATTGAATTATTTGGACCCGGTCTTTTCAACATGACTTATTTAAAGTAGTAATAAGTCGTCCAATGTTAGGCTGACATATAGCAAAGCAATCAAACCATAATTATTCTGATAAAAGGAGACTTATGGAAAACCCTAGCTATTACTACACTTCTTGTCGAATCATTACCCGTGTTGAAACTGTCGGAAGAGGGAGAGTTGCCGGAGTCAGATTTTCTGGAGGATTGGCTGTTTCTTTCTGTGAAGAACAATGCCAACTAGGTGAAGATGCCGCCAAGAAGGATTACAAGATCCATGGAAGGAAATGAGATGACCTTCCTACCCTCTACATTGGTGCTAAAGGAGAGATGTCGACTCAAAGAGTTTTGAATTGTGAGAGATGAAGATCTCCTAGGAAGATACAATGCTAGGACCTTGTCCTAGAGATAGATAGTCTTTAACATCTCCTCTCTTTGATGTGAAGTAGATGGACTTGGTTTCGTGAAAAAGAATAGTCTATTGAGGGTGAATAAGGGAGGAGGAAAGTATGAATATAGTCTTGAACAAATAACTAAATGAAAAAGATGAACTGATGTCGTTCATCTTGCTTTAAGATGCGTGCAGAAGTCTATTTTCTGTACACAACAAACTTCGAGGCAGATTTTGAGTAGGTTTCCGCCAGATCTTGGTTTTTACTAAACACAAAAGTGGTAGTCCTTGGAAAGATGTTTCCAATCGATGGTTACACATTTCATATGAGTCCTGTCGCCTTAGGATTGTCCAGTCGAAGTTACTATACAGTCATGTCTTAAGTACATATTATTCTCGGGTTAGTGTAAAACCGGGTTTGGATTTGGTAGAGAGATTGTAGCAACATGATGATGAGGTTTTGGTGAACTTAGTTTAATTGTGATCGTGATAAACAAATGGTTGACAAGATTCGGTCGTTATATCCTTAAGTAAATAAATGGTTTGGTGAAACTTGTTTGTACAAACGGTTTGAAGGTGTTTAATAAATGAATGGTTTGGGAAAATTTGGTGAACAAAAGACTTTATTCGATTTGGGAGTACAAATGATATTCCTGTGAAATCCGATAAGAATGTGCTTGATTATAATTAGGAGGATGAAACAGGTTTTGAAATAGGGTGTGACGCCCGATAATTGCGGGTATAACCTATATCTTTGTTATCATGTTTGATGGAAATGTGAAGTATCATTATATTATTGTGGTTATCATATAGAGTTACACTTGTTGTGAATGCTTGATCATGTGGAAAGGAATTGGATGTAGTTAATGCATGGCCATGTGATATGATGTTTAATGGAATGTGTATAGTAGTCCACTGCTTAGTGTTGTCTCGCTATGGTTAGCAATGTGGGATTGGTATGTTGTATGAGGTGGCTTGCCACCTGTGTTCTTGTTGAACCCTGTTAGAAAGTAGAGAAAAGAAGCGAAAAGTAGAGAACAAGCCGAATAAACTTTTGAATAATTGAAATTTTATTATCCAAAAAAGGTATCTATTACAAAGGTATGCCCTCCCTTATATAGAATGGAGGAGAGATGAGAGAATACAAATAAGAGATGTGGGACTAAAATTTACAGGACTAGGCGGACTATACAAAACAAACCGCACAGGCCGCGCGGTTAGACAGCAGGGCTAACCGCACGGCTACCACCAGAGAGGAAGAGAGACTGCCAGGGTAGACCGCCAGACCGTCCGGTCTCCAAGCTGGCTGAGACAAACCGCCAGACCGCGCGGTCTTCAACCCGCCAAGACAAACCGCCAGACCGCCCGGTCACCAACTTCAACACTCCCCCTCAAGCTGGAGCATATATATCGATCATGCCCACCTTGTCGCAGATGTGGAAAAAGGAAGCGGACACCGGCTTGGTGAAGACATCTGCCAACTCGTTGTCGGAAGTGACAAATGGAGTGCAGATCTGTTTCTTCAATATTTCTTCCCGAATAAAATGACAGTCGACTTCTATGTGTTTTGTTCTCTCATGAAAGACCGGATTTTTGGAAATGTGTATCGCGGCCTTATTGTCACAGAACATAGGAAGAGGATAGTTGTAAACCTCTCCTAAGTCAAGCATGAGAGCCCGCAACCACTTCAACTCACATGTAGTCGATGCCATGCTGCGATATTCCGCCTCTGCACTAGACCTGGAAACGACAGACTGTTTCTTGCTCTTCCAACTCACAAGATTACCTCCAACAAATGTGCAGAAACCTAAAGTCGACTTGCGGTCCACTTTGTCATCCGCATAGCTTGAATCAGAGTAAGCTTCAACCCTTAGGTGACCATTTTTCTGAAATAAGAGACCTTTCCCTGGAGCAGCTTTAATATACTCTAATATTCTCATAGCAGATTGTAGATGACACTCCCTCGGAGCTTGCATGAACTGGCTCACTTTGCCAACAGCATAAGAGATGTCGGGTCTGGTTACCGTGAGATATATGAGCTTGCCCACCAGACGCCGGTATCTCGTAAGATCAGAGAGAAGAGGTGAGTTATCTGTCCAAGTTTTGTCTTCTCCAGCAGCCATAGGACAACGAGCAGGTTTAGCACCAGTGAGTCCTGCCTCCTTCAAAAGATCAAGAGCATACTTCCTTTGTGAAAGGACCATGGAGTTGGGTTTTCTAGAGATTTCAATCCCCAGAAAGTATTTCGGGGAGCCCATATCCTTTGTGACCAGATGGTGACGAAGGTGTTTCTTGGTCATCAATACCCCATCCTGGTCATCGCCAGTAAGAAGAATGTCATCAACATAAACCGTAAGAACAACAAGACTAGATGCGGTTTTCCGAACAAACAAGGAGTGATCTGCTGAGCTTCTTGTAAAACCAATGGCCGCAACAATGCTACTAAACTTGTCAAACCAGGCACGAGGACTCTGCTTGAGGCCATAGATAGCCTTCTTTAGCCGGCATACCCTTGTCTCCCCCTGAGCAACATACCCAGGAGGTTGCTCCATGTAAACATCTTCCTGCAGATCGCCATAGAGGAAGGCATTCTTAACATCGAGCTGCGAGATGGGCCAATCCCGGTTGACAGCCACAGAGAGAAGAACCCGAATAGTGCTGAGGCGAGCCACGGGAGAGAAAGTGTCAAAGTAATCAAGCCCATAAGTTTGGGTAAAACCCTTGGCAACCAGGCGAGCCTTATAACGATCCACACTGCCATCCGGGAGAAACTTCACCACGAAGACCCATCGACAACCAACAACATCTGTGCCGTAAGGAGGAGGAACAAGGGTCCAGGTACCCCGTTCAGTCAGAGTAGCAATCTCCTCATCCATGGCAGCTTTCCAATGAGGAATAGTAAGGGCCTCCTGATAGGAACGGGGGGTGGTAGTAGCTGAGATAGCCAGAGCGAAAGCTCTGCGAGAAGGGGTAAGACGATCATAGGAAACAACTGCAGCAAGCGGGTGTTGGGTACATGCCCGAACCCCCTTGCGAAGAGCAATAGGGAGATCCAGGTCAACAGGGGCCTCAGTATCCAGAGTATCCGTGGTGGAGAGAGCTGGCCCGGGAGCAGATAGAGATGGCAGCGGAGTGGAGGGAGAAAGCGGAGTAGAGGGTGGAGATGGTGGAGGTGGTGGAGATGGTGGAGATGGTGGAGATGGTGGAGATGGCGGAACATCAGTGGGAGCAGAGGGGAGGGATGGGTTGGTAGGAAAAGTAGGAGCAGGAGGAGGAGAGGAGGAAGCGGGAGAGAAGTAAGAGACATTGTCGAAGAAGGTGACATCCGCAGAGACAAATTGCTTGCGGGTAACGGGATCAAAGCAACAATAACCTTTCTGAGTGGGAGAGTAGCCCAGAAAGACACATTTGGTGGCACGTGGTGAGAGTTTATCACGGGTGGCAGCGGGAGAGTGCACAAAGGCGGTGCACCCAAAGATGTGTAGAGGAAGAGGAAAGGGATCCTTGTCCGGATAAAGAATGGAGAAGGGGGTAGCACCGTGGAGAACTGTGGAGGGAAGGCGATTGATGATATAGCAGGAGAGGAGGACAGCATATCCCCAATAGGAGCGAGGAACATGCATTTGAGTCATCATAGTGCGAGCGACATCAAGGAGGTGACGGTTTTTGCGTTCCGCCACCCCATTTTGTTGTGAGGTGTAGACACAGCTGGTTTGACGAATGACACCATGGTGAATACAAAAGGATGAGAAGTCGTGGCTAAGATACTCCTTGGCATTGTCAGAACGAAGGAGTTTAATAGACGTATCGAACTGAGTCTTAACCATAGAATAAAAGGAGGTCCAAACAGAGAACAGCTCGGAGCGATCTTTGAGAAGATATACCCACGTACATCGAGAGAAATCATCAATGAAGGTGACAAAGTAGGAACTACCCCGACCGATGGTGAGGTTAGGAGCGGGACCCCATATGTCGGAGTGAACGAGGTTGAACGGACGGGAAGAGCCCCGACTCTGCGTTGGGGGGAAGGATGAGCGGTGATGTTTTCCAAGTTGACAGGCATCACAGTTGAGAGGAGGATGATGAGGAGGGAGGTGCGGCAGGAACTGTCGTAGAATGCGGGGAGGAGCATGTCCAAGGCGAAGATGCCATTGGAGAAGATCGGTAGAGGAGGAGGAGAAGGCGGATAGAGCAGAAACGTTGTCGAGGAAGTAGAGGCCACCACTCTCTGTCCCGGTAGCAATCGTCCGTTGGGAGTCCGGATCCTGAAAAGTGCAAGAGGTAGGGGTGAATATGACAGAACACCGTAGTTGCTTGCATAAAGAAGTAACCGATAGTAAATTGCACGGAAACTTGGGCACATAGAGGGTATCAGCCAAGCAGAGAGATGGAGTGACGGGAACCAGGCCCGTCCCATGGACCGGGGAGGGAGATCCATCAGCAACAATAACCGGGGGCAACTGAGCATGTGTGTCAAGAAGAGAAAAACAGTGAGGATTGCCTGTCATATGATTTGTGGCGCCAGAGTCTATTAGCCATCTTCCGCGAGTAACAACATGAGCACTACCAGAAGAGGTTACTACAGAGGCGGACAGGCCGGAGGAGGGGAAAGCCATGGAAGCAAGAGAGGAGCAAACCGCGACGATAAGAACAAGCCGCGAGAAGAGAAAAGAGCACCAAGCCGGGCGAACAGAAAACAGGTCGGGCGGCTAGAAAGACCGCTACCAAGAAGCAGAGCAAAGTAGAGGGAAAGAAGTCGCATGGCCTGAAAAGGTCGGGCGAACAGAGGAGAACAAGTCGCACGGAAAAAGAGGAAGCCGGGCGACTAGCAAGCAGGAGCGGGTGACCGCGACCAAAATGCGGGTGAGAAAGGAACAACCCGCACGGTCAGGCAGATCACAGCAGCTGCTAGAAAGCGGTCAAAGGCACAGCGGGGAAGAGGTCGCGTGGACTGAAAAGGCCGAGCGAACAGAAGAGAGGAGAAGAGCCGGCGACCGCGACCAAGATGCGGGTGAGAAAGGAACAACCCGCACGGTCAGGCAGATCACAGCAGCAAACCGCGAGTAGAGAGACAACACACGCGGACAGAGACAGACCGCAACGACTAGGAAGTCGGAGCGGCAAGAAAGAACAAGGAGCGCGGCGACAAGGAAACAGGGCGCTGCGACAAAGAGCAGTAGGAGAAGAGAACCAAGAAGAAGCAAGCCGCGCGAACAGGGCAGCGGACAGAAACAAGCCGCGCGGATAGAAACAAGCCGCGCGGACAGAAGAGAAGTCAAGTCGCAAAACAAGTCGCAGAACGCGGAAAACAAGCCGCGAACAACAGAGAGCGCACAGAATCAGGAGGAAATGACCGTGTGCTCTGATACCATGTTAGAAAGTAGAGAAAAGAAGCGAAAAGTAGAGAACAAGCCGAATAAACTTTTGAATAATTGAAATTTTATTATCCAAAAAAGGTATCTATTACAAAGGTATGCCCTCCCTTATATAGAATGGAGGAGAGATGAGAGAATACAAATAAGAGATGTGGGACTAAAATTTACAGGACTAGGCGGACTATACAAAACAAACCGCACAGGCCGCACGGTTAGACAGTAGGGCTAACCGCACGGCTACCACCAGAGAGGAAGAGAGACTGCCAGGGTAGACCGCCAGACCGTCCGGTCTCCAAGCCGGCTGAGACAAACCGCCAGACCGCGCGGTCTTCAACCCGCCAAGACAAACCGCCAGACCGCCCGGTCACCAACTTCAACAAACCCTTAAGTACTTTGGGGAACAAAAGTGTGAAGAAGGTGTAAGTGTGTGAGTATTTGACCACACTAGATTGATATGATTATAAGGGACTCAGTGTGGAGCCTTTAGATGTCAAAATTGAATGCAGTGTGAGTCGACAAGCGGTGTCGTAATCCTAGGTTAAGGATAGTATAACAGTTATATGGGCTTGACAGTCGTCACACCGACGAGAGTGGATAGGTAGACTTTGGACGGTTTAGTTGTGTCCTCGGTGCTCATTCCTGAGGCCCTTTCCATGCAAAGTGGACGGTTTCGCTATGTCCTCGGTGCCCATTCCCGAGGCCCTTTCCATGCCGCACTTATAGGCTAGTTTGTGCTGTGTTCTTGGTGCACATCTCCCCGAGACCCCTCTTAGCCATAATACGCATGTGAGTTCCGCTATTGTATTCTAAGCTATTGTGATGTAAGCGTTGAGGTGTATGGAGGCCTGGACTTGGTAGTATGGATGCCCGCCTAGTAGTGGAAAGTCTGTTTCACTATCATTGTCTGGCCACGATGGATGATGCCGGAGAGGTTTGCTACCTGCTCGATAAGTGGGAACTACAAGTTATTGTCGACATAGCAGTGTGCATGTGTGAGCATGGGTGAGTGCTACCTACAAGTTATTGTCATCCCACCATAATCGAGCTTCTCCTTCAAGCAAGAAGGTAACTAAAGTAACTTCCTGATGCTCCGCCGTTCCTATCGCCGTCATCACTCGCTTGACGCGCGATAACCAATCCTCAGCCTGCGTCGGAGTTCCCGCTCCCGAGAATGTAGGCGGATGGAAACTCATAAACCGCGTTAGTTGCTTCTCAGCTGCCCGAGGAGCCACTTCCATGACAGGTTCAGGCATTGCCGCCACCTGTTCTGGCCTCACTGCCGCTTGCTCCTGCCTAAGGGGCTGGCCTTGGATCATGGTAAATAAGGCCTCCGCAACTAAACACACATGTTCCGCAGACGGTGGAGGTGTAGGCACCACGGCTGGTGCAGTACTTTCATCAGAACGCTGGGATGAAGACGACCCAGCTCCACTTCGTGTCACCTAAAGGTGGACAAGATACACACATTAGCGGTCGTACCCAAGCAATAAACACAAAAGCAGAACACACAGGATCCTCAAACATATCAAATTTGCATTCCTATCATGGACATTCAGGAGTTCATTCGTAGACTTTGGTTTGCACAAACACGTGCTCGCCACCCCACAAAAGAAGGCGGCCACGACTTCGAGAGGGAAAGACCAAGACAACCGATACCAAAAATGTAACAACCCCATCCGTTCATATGATATATTCTAGAAGGTCCGGCCGGGGCCCCACAGGATATATCACAAAACAGTCGGTGAAGGTACAGGATGATACCAGAGTCGCGCATCTCACCTAACACAAAGCATTCTAGCGGAAGCCTAAACTACAACTTGAACTCCTCATGAATGTCCAAATATAAAACTCCACATTTTATAAACTATAGGAATGTCTTACAACAAGTCATAAGAGTTGGCCTTATGGCCTTACATGGCTTTCAAACAGTGGCCTAAACAGATTGGCGCGCAGGCCGGCCACAATAAAAGAAAACACACAACAACACAGAAAGCCTTCGAGGGCTAACAACAGTAGCAGCAACACCAGCAGGAACATCAACCTCTATGTGTCCCGCTCGGCTCTCCAGCACCTGTAAAGGGACAGTCCACCCACCGGTGGCAAACAAAAGCAACGGTCAGCGTTTAGCTGACCAAATTATAACGACCCTACCCCTTCTCTCGGGGCAGCGGTATTCTTCCCTGCAGGCATATTCGATCACAAGTATGGCAAGATATATATATCATAAAAATGTGATGGCACGCACACAAGCCATCACAACCGTTCGCCACCCGGCTCAACGGTCCGTGCACTCAGGGCACATTCTTGGTGTTCTAGCAAAGCTCTTGCCCACCACAGTATTAGGGTCACCACCCAACGGTAAATCTCTTGATCATTTACTCCATGGCGTGTAGCCGGAGTTAGTCTTCCTACACCGGGATGGCCCGTTGCCCCCCATTGTGTCATGGCGCGCAGGCCGAAGTCTCTTGCTACGCACTCCAACAGACCGCACTTTTTGGTCTCACGTCAGACGGACATAGCTCAGGTCGGATCCTCCACACCCCGTTGCTCAAATCGTCTTGCCTTCTTTGAGTACAGCGTACTCATGGCTATATCAAAGGCGCGGGTCGGTCTCACCAATCCTGTTCTTGGCATTCAAGCCTGGGCATGTCTCAATACCCATTTCTTATCACAACAGTGGTTCTTTTCTGGGCCTCCCAGTAATTCCTGTGACTCTCTTCACAGGTGGACACCACACAATCACAAATGTCAGGGGTCTTTCCTGGCTATCATGCCAGTACTTCCCGTTACTCGCTTCACAGGTGGACACCCTACGACATCAAGCATCACAAAAGGGCCTTTCCTGGTCACACCAGTACTTCCTGTGCCTCATTCACAGGTTGGACCCAAAAACATCACATGGCTATTTTTCCTGGGCTACCACTCCAGTACTTCCTACTACTCCTTTTCGCAGGCATAACCCGTAGACTCCTTACACTACACGTTATCACGGAGTCTTCTCCAGTTCATATGCAACATCACCAATCCAGACCAACCTGTCCAGATGGGCTTCACACAGCATGTCTATTCCGTACTCCATTTCCGGATCTATATGCTAACAAAGGGGATTTCAAGCATCCACCCAAAGATTCCCAAAATCAACCACCTCTTGGTGGGGGAAATCACAAGATATGCCAAAAGGAAGCCTTCACATGGCTAGGAAGAAAAGTCGTTACCCTTGACGACCGCTTCGGTGCCATGAACTCAAAGCTTGCTTGCAAGACTCGCAAGATCGTTTCCTCCGCAACGCCGGCTTCGGATTTCTCGTCGGTAAACCGCAGCACCACCAGCAGTAGCCCCCTTTCCCTCTTCCTCCTCCTTTCTCTCTCTCTTTCTCTCTTACCTTGAAGAAAGATCAAGGCCAAATAAATGAAAATCACTTCTTTGATTTCGGCCTTTAAGAAAAAGAGGAAGAAGCTTCAGCCCTTGGATCCCAGCTGAAAGAATGGACGGCCACAAAACTGCCAAAAATGCTAAATTTGACCTGACACGGCCTGTGACACGGCCGTGTCCCAGGCCGTGTGCCTCAAGCGGTGGTCAACCGACCTATCCAAACTAGTGACACGCCCATGGGCCACGCCCGTGTCATGGGCCGTGTCACCAACACGCCTTCAGACACACCCGTGTCTATGGCCGTATGCCTGGGCGAAAAAATCCCAAAACATCCCGAGACTTCACACGGCCTGTGACACGCCCGTGTCCCAGGCCGTGTGCCCAGACACGGCCAAAGACACGCCCTGTCGAAATCCTTCGGTGGGCTGAGTTCGCCGACCCGAATTGACACGCCCTGTGACACGCCCGTGTCACAGGCCATGTTCAACCTCTCAACACTCAACACTCACGTCTCGACACTCGACGATCGTCGAGTAAAATCGTCGAGCACATAACACGGCCTTGGACACGCCCGTATCCTGCGCCGTGTGCCCCCTCTCGACGCATCGTCGAGCGAAAAATCGTCGACACAAAGGCCGATCGTCGACACAACCTCGACACGCCCTGCGACACGCCCGTGTCGCAGGCCGTGTCAGCTGACACGCCCTGGGACACGCCCGTGTCCCAGGCCGTGTCACCCAAAAATTCCTGTTTCCGAAATTTGGACTATTACACAGCATTGGTTGCTGAAAACCTTGATACAGTCCGCGAGAGCTAGCCAGACTTAGGGAAGGCTGCCGCGGACTCTACTGAGAAAAAGGCCCCTTCTGGAAAGAAAAGGAAGAGGGACAAGTATACTGTGGCCGAGCGAGTTGAAAAGAAGATGCGGGCGATGAAAAAGAAAAACATCTCCATGCGGACTGGGGATGCGAACTTGCAGCACAAGCCGCGTGAAAAAGAAGTTCCTGAAAGCGACCTAGTTACACCGGAGTCCCTAGTCCAGGGAGATAATTCCCTCTCCATGGTTAGTTTGTCAACTGACGAAATACTGGATTCCATAGACGTCGATCAACTTGATCCCATCAACAAATCTTTGATGGATGTGCTACTTCCTGAGGTGGAAATCGTTGGGGTTAAGATCGGCGAGCTCCGCTCTTTATCCGCTGCTGAGGAAAAAGAGAACGAAAAATTGAAAGAGAGGATAGCAAAGCAGAAGAAGAAAATCCCCGCCCATGTGGCTGCGGTCAAGGCGGCCTCGAAGCAGGCCGCGGCTGACAAAAATGCTGAAGATCTGAAGACTGCTGCAGAGCTGCTGCAGACAGGTAACCTCCAACCGACGCCTAAATATTTTAAGCGTCAGTGGCTTTACAGGTCGCCGTAGTGGAAGTGGAGGCCGATCAAGATCGTCACCGAGACTGATGACATTGTTGTTTCAATAAGCTCTGCGGCTGAAAAAATAATCAAAGTCCATTACGAATTGAAGAAATGGTTAAACGCCTTTGACCCAGAGCGGGCAAGGCCGCCTATCTTCTATAGCCGGCAACTCGATATCGCTTTTGCCAAAAGTGATCATCTCTCCATACTTTGAGTCTGCGGCGGACTGTATTTGAATATAACATTAACCTTCTTTATTGCAGGCAGGAAGTCACCACCGGGCTCTATCGAGAGTGGGGAGTTTGTGATTACGCCGAATATCGGAGTTGACGCGGGCTCGCATGACGAGCCCGCAAGAGGCGAGCAGCCCAGCCTGGATAACATCATAGAATTAGAAAAGAAGTTTCAAGCTGAAATTCAAAATATTAGAATGGAGTTAAGGAAGGTGGAAGAGCGCGAGAAGGCATCGACGGAGCGCGAGAAAGCCTTAAAGGATCAGATTGCCAGCGTCTCAAGGGCGCTTGAGAGATCTGATAGAGAGAAGAAAAGACTTGCTGACGATGTCCGCTTCTACAAAGGAAAGCACTTGGCGACGACACAAGAAGAGAAAGGCAAGCGTGCTGCCGAGGTCGCAGAGCAGAGATCGCGATTGCCAGATCGCGTCGGTCTAGAGGCAGCATCACCAGTAGAGGGCAACAAGCACGCCGCGAATGTGGAGCTGAGTTTGACAACGGAGGCGATGATTACCTTGAGTCGGGTAGACCCGGAGGCCGCTCATATGCATCGGACCATTAACTCCATTCATCATCACATCTGTCGCTTGTATAGCGAAGTTCTTCAGATAAGTGACCAGGCAGCGCACTTGTGCGGGGATAGGATGGAGTGGTCAGAGTGACCTGAAAATAGAGAGCGCTGAGTCCGCAAAACTGCGAACTATTTGATTTGTTGTTGTATAATTATTTGTGCTTTAAACAATGCCCTATGTTGTGGCTTGTGATGAACTGTACTGTGCTTTTTGCAGACTAAATTAGATATCCATACTTTCTATTGCTAATTTGTGCTTGTGTTGTGATCTGTGAAGAACTGCACGGACTAATGTTGTGTCCGCATCTCATATATTAACTTGTGAATTTGCCTGCAGGTGGGAAGTATCGCGAGCTGGGCGGACTGAAGTTCTGTCCGCTTCATTTCGTGCTTTGAACTTTGCTTGGAAGGTATTCCGGAGACTGGACATAACAAAGAGAGCAGACTCGAGTTCGCGTCCGCGTTTCCTTTATTTTTTGGTTAAAAGAATGTAGTGCGAACTCTGCGGACTCGATAATCGAGCTGCGCAGACTGTCCAAAAAGCTGCAAGGCTTCTGCTACTATAAATATTGCCCTGTCGTCTTTTTTATGTAGGAAAACATTTGTAACTTAGGATCTTGTGGCATGTAGACATGGTGTCCGACAGAACTGATGGCGCGGTTGCTTTCCACACTGCCGATCAAAGGAAATGCACTTTGATGGAGGCCGAACTTGAGGCCTTCGTTGAGATACATATGGCGGACTCAACACTGCTTGTCCGCCTTCCTGCGCATGAAGAAAGATTAAACTTCTCAACCGCGACTCAGATCGCGGTACCTATCGACTACTTCGATAGCGAGTTCAGATTCCCATTGTTATGGGAGATGGTAGAAATATTTGAACACTACGGGATGGTGCCAGGCCAGCTCGCGCCCAACACCCTTGCTGGCATTTATAGCATCCTTTCTTACTTGCGGTCTGAGAAGATTACTTTCTCCCGTAACATCTTCCGCAATATCTTCTTAGCTCGCTCAATAACTCCGTCTGGAGGCCGCTCTTACAAACGGGTGATCTATTTCTACTGCAGAGGAATGAAGGTCACGGATCTGCCCAACAGGATCCATAACTAGACCTCAAGGTTTCTAATCTTTGAGGGTGACCTCGGGTTTGTTCAAACCTATCCACAGGAGCGAGCGGACTCCACCTTCAAGAGTGTCGGCTGGATGTGGTGGAGCTCGCCATTGTTGAGTTCCTTGTTGGAGCCAGGCTGGACATAGATCACTACATCCCGCTGCTGGCGGGCTAGGGTGATGTAAATCGCGAAGAAAGTAAGCTTCTGTGGACTTACTCTTGTATCTGCCGCGACCTGCGTGCTAACATGTTCTTTTTGTAGTGACCTTGGTTGTGCCCGCAAACCTGCCACAAACGCCAAGCGGGTTTACCCCTACATAGTGGGAGAGAAAACAGGAAGCTGCGAGAAATAGGAAGAAGAGGGGGATCCC
Source organism: Platanthera guangdongensis (assembly GCA_039583875.1). Taxonomy (NCBI): domain Eukaryota; kingdom Viridiplantae; phylum Streptophyta; class Magnoliopsida; order Asparagales; family Orchidaceae; genus Platanthera; species Platanthera guangdongensis. The sequence goes on along the minus strand of CM077156.1, from coordinate 78,269,933 downwards.
GCGACGGACTGCTCCTCTTCTGAAAGCTTTGCGATGCAGGGCTTTGGCAACCGCCAGAAGGATCTGAGGGGGAACCCGATGATCCACTGACACAATAAGAATAAGCATGTCCGTCTGTTGACAGCGCTTCCCTCATGGAAGAGTTCGAAGATAACCCGCCACGCTCATGTCGTGATCTCCGCGCTCTATTGGAAGCGTAACTTGAGCGATTTGAAGAATGTTGCAGCTGACGACCTCCCTCTGCTGGCCGCCAAGGCAAGCGCAAATAGCGCGGTTACAAACCATTTTGTTTGTTCCCTGGCCAGAGATCTGCTCAGACAAAACGAGCAACTTCAAGAAGAAAAAAGGGTGATCAAAGAAAGAAACGTGCGGCTAGGGAAAAAGGTCGCTCAGCAGAAAGAATAGCTGGCGGTAAGTTATATTTGCAGTGGTCTTAGTTTGAAGTCCGCCGCGAACTGATGTTTGTCCCTTTGTTTCTCGCAGGTCGCCTATGACTTGGAAAATGATAGTTTCCAGTCCGCCAAGCTCCCCTTTGTGAAAGAAACCGTGGAGATCGCTATAGAGCGATTTTTCCGTGGTGGCTTTACAAAAGAAGGGGTGGATGACATCCATATCCTGCAGCTCTTCCCCGAGTTGAAGGAGCAGGTCGAGGCAATGGAGCGGACTGCCAAAGGAAAAGAAGTCATTGTTGAGGAAGAAGAAGAAGGAGAAGAAGAAGGAGAAGAAGAAGAAGCAGAAGAAGAAGAAGAAGAAGGAGAAGAAGAAGAAGAAGGCTGAGAAGAAGAAGAAGGAAACCGAGAAGGCGGAGAAGCCAATATGATTGCCGACGACACTGGTTCGAGCCAGCAAGACGGAGATCAGTTCGCCGAGTCCGACGCTTCTGCATCTACCTCTGCTAGCGAGAGCTCGCATAGCGAGTCCGCGGCCAGCACCGGTTCAGATGGAAGTAGTGGAAGTGGCTCAGAAGGCGATTCCCTAGAGGTTGATGTCGAAAGCCTAAGCCCTCCTGCAGTGAAGAAACAGAAGATTGCCGCAGCAGAATAATGTACGTTTTGATTTCAATATTTTTATAAAGAGAGCGGACTTATGTTTGGAGTCCGCTGAATACACGAAAGGTGTAACTTGATTTTTGATTAAATAGAAAAAGTTATTCCGGTATCAGTGTGTCTCCTGCAATTTTCCCTATTTTTTGTAGTGTTGTAGTTAAGTTCGATCTCCATGTAGCAGTCCGTGTAATGCAAATATCATCCGCACTGTATAAGTTTCTGACTTGCTAATTAGAAAATTTTATTAAATAATTCAAACATTATCCTCCGCAAAAAGAATGAGACTAAAGTTTTGTTGGTTGCCGAAGTAAAAGATTATGCGGACTCTGATGAGTTCCAATAATAGTCCATGATTCTCTTTGCCAACAAACCATTAAAGCTTAATGATAATAAGCATTGCGACCTCATATTTACTGTAAAACTGCGAGCTGAAAAGACCAACCGGGGACCAATCCTGCAGACTGGGCAGCTATAATTTCACAGTTCACACACATTTTTATAGAAATGATCTATAGCTTGACGATAACTAAGGCCGACAATAATCCAGGCCGCGATATTTTATTTGCAGCTTGCCAAGTCCTTATAACTTGTCAAAAAAAAGACATAACTGGCGGACTCTGACGGATACCAATTCCAGTCCGCTTGTAAATTAATTAAATAAATTTTTGTGAGTTAAGAAAGATGAATCCGAGCAGGTAGGTGCATGTAGTATTGCTTTTCTCATAGTTGGGTCACAAAAACTTCAAGATCAATCCGAACTTGGCGGACTGTACGGATACTAACATACAGTCTACTCCAAGACATGATCCACAACCTAAACCAGTGGTCTCGCAAGGTCAGTTACAAGATTCCGGCATAAATGACGGACTGCGCAGATAACCAAGTACAGTCCTCAAGGATAAAAGATTCCAAACCTAACCAAGCGGGCAGGTGCATAATGCATTGCTTTCCTCACAAGGTCAGAAAAAGATTCCGGCATAAACGACGGACTGCGAGGATAACCAAGTACAGTCCTTGAGGATAAACTATTCCAAACCTAACCAAACGGGCAGGTGCATAATGCATTGCTTTCCTCGCAAGGTCAGATATAGGAAAATTGGAAATAGTTGGTGGACTGTGCGGACATCATAGTGCAGTCCGTAATATAAATTTAAATGATTCATAGCACTAGGTGACCATGGGGCAGGTGCGGTCGGAGCGGCATTGCTTTCCTCGCTGCGTCACAGAGGCTGTAAGATCAACCTAAGGTATTGACGGACTGAGCGGACTTAAATTTTACAGTCCGCGCATTGTCAATTTCCTGTGAAGAATGAGCTACAGGCCTGTGTGACCAAGTGAGCAGGTGCGGCCGGAGCGGCATTGCTTTCCTCACAGGGTCATAAAAGTTGTAAGCTCAACGGAAAGGTTTTCTGCCCTCTTGCCTAGAGGACAGCCTAAATTGATCCTTTGGGCAGGTGCGGTCGGAGCGACATTGCTTTCCTCTGAGATCAACAAGGTTGTGGGTCTCCTACAGGCACCGCTTGAGGGTACCAGAGTGTATTCGAGGGTACAAACTTGTATGATCTATGGACAGGTGCCGGACGGCATTGCTTTCCTCAAAGAGATCATCAAGGTGTACGCTATCCCTTGCAAGCTTAGTAGAGCTGTCAACCACCTTGTCCCTCCAAAAATGCAGAGGTGGAGTCAGGTACTAGCTGAGATCCAAAATCCAGTAGCCCACCGCGCAAGAATCTGCAAGCTCCCACTACACGGTGTGAAATCTCCCCGCAACAAGTGATCATCATGGTGTTACGCTAATGACAACAATTCTTCGGGGGGGGGGGGGGGGGGGGTGCTCCAAGATGGACATAGCGATGTCTCCTGGTGTGGTGATTTTTTATTTTGCATTGTAGATAGGAGAAAGTGATTGTGCCCTGTATGAAAAAATTATTAGCCAGAAATTCTTATTGCCATAATCATTGAAATGAACACAGATGATAAGTGTTTGCTTAAGCATAAAACTGCTATAAATCATCGCCATTCCAAGTATGGGGGACTTCTTATCCGTCATAGGTTTGTAGTTGATATGCTCCATTCCTCAGGACTTTCTTAATGATGAATTGTACATTCCAATTCGGGTTCAGCTTACCCACCGAAGCAGTTCTTGCGGCTGCATCTAATTTTTTCAGGACGAGATCTCCCACTGAAAAATGCTTGATCCTGATATTCTTGTCAAAATATCTGGCCATTCTTCGCTTGACTTCCTCTTGCCTGATGGTGGTTTCATCTCGCATTTCTTCAATTTGATCCAAGCTATGTCTCATATTCTCGTCGTTAATCTCAAGCCAGTCTTCCCAATTCTGCTTGGCCAGTAAGACCCTAGGAGTCAGAACCTCAAATTCCATCGGGATGAGAGCCTCTGAACCGTGAGATAGCTTGAAAGGAGTTTCTCCAGTAGTTGTGGAAGGGTTGTTCTGAGGGTCCACAGAACTGAAGGATGCTCCTCTGCCCATTTGCCCCTCAGATTCTGCACTTTCTTTTTTAACAAATTTTGTATCTGTTTATTCGCAGCTTCTACCTGGCCATTGCTTCTGGGATGATGAACTTACAAGAACCGCAGCTCTATGATGACTTGTTTGCAAAAGTTCTTCATCTCTATGTTGAATGATGGTCTCTTTTCTTTCCTTAACTACGCGGTCTGTTGGTCTCCAGGCTCAGTCCACGCGGCCTCTCTTGGCACTCTTTCCTTAGCCGCCATCTTCCCCTTTGTACCCCTTTATCTGCTTTCTAGTAAAGGTGTAATAGCAAGCTGTAATAACTCAATATTAATCAAAGGAAAGCCCGTCTCAAGAGTGGCATTCAAGCCGCGGCGGGAGAAGACTGTTGTTGCCACTGCTAGCGGCCCCTCCCATTAGCTCAGCTTAGCTCTCTCGGCATCAACCTGCAAGCATAACCGTCAAAGTAAGCATCTGCTTGACAGCTCCTGATTAACCTCCTCCGCTGATCATTAGCTTTTCCGGCTGCTCTCAGCAGACCTCTCCTCTATCCCCGCAACCCTCGAACAAGCGTTTTCTCCACTCTTGAGCACTTAGAAGCTTCCTCCTCACCTCTACCCCCGCAACCTTCATCCTCTTCTTCACCTTGCCCGTGAGACTGAACACCCCTCCATGTTAACTAGGTGGTGCCGTTTTAGCGCATCAACAGTCAGTGTCATAAGAATCGTAAAGGGGGGAATTAAGAACTCGAGGTCCATGGTGGTAAGAGGAACCGCTTCACCCAATAAGGAGGTGCAAATCTCCGCATCGGAAAGGGAACATTCCTCATCCCATCGGGGTCCGTAAAAGTGTTCCGAAGATCCACCTTCTCCGTCGGAGATAGTAGAGTCATCATCCCAGTTCGGCGCAATCTCATGCATCGAATCACCCACGATAACGGCATCATCGGACGACTCACAAGTAGAGGAAGTAGCACGATCAGGAAAAAATTACGGAGGGGAAAAACTGCTCTTGAAACAGGCATAGAATGAGCTGGCCCCATCGCTAAATCATTCACAGACACCACCCCGTCGATGGGAAAAATCTCTAAGTCCCACACAGGTGCGCCAATAGATTCTTGATCCTCTTTTTGCTGCTAACACCAGAGTGAACATCATCACTCAAGGGAAGCTCGTAAAAGGGAGCGAGGGACCCATGAAGGATCTGTATGCAGCGAGAGATTCTTCGTTAATCTCAATGGGTTTAGAACTAGCCAGATGAGCGATGACAGTGTATGGGCCAGATAACACCCTGGTAGGCCTAACCACAACAGTCTTCCGCGAACGGGAGGTTGCTGGGCACACATCCTCAGAGGGAGAAGGCTCGCACAAGCGAGGGCAATCCTTCACCATTTGACCTATACCTTGACATAGCAAACATCGAATACAATGCCTGGCATTTTAAACAGCCATGGCGTCGATGTATCAGGGCAAAGTGTCATAGAGACAGCACTCGGCTTTGGAATACATCGCGGACAAAAATATTTATCGAAAGGGTGCTACACACTAGAATAAAAGTAGCACGGACACACTTTCTACCAAAAATCAGAAAAGGGATATAATGAAAAATAAGCAACAAATTCTAAAAAGTAATGAAAATAAGAAACATGCAATGTACAAAGGGAAAAGGGCTTCTATCTCCTATCTCCCTCTCAAAAAACTCACACGCGAGTGTTCCCCAGCAACAACACCAAAAACTTGATGCACTTTACGACAAGTGTACTGGTCGCACAAGTAATATAAAATGGGCTAATTTTCCCAATTATCAATCTCTCAAGGAACACAGTGTTTGAACACCCTATTACTAATTTGGGTCAGGATCACTATGTCTCTAGGAAACCAATGTTTGACCTCCTGTATAGCTCCTAAAGGTCAATTAGAATTGAGTCTAAGGGTTAGAAGTCTAAGTTTGGAAGCTGCCCTTAAGACCAAGACCTTTTTCAGTTGGAAACTAAGTCATATCGTCAAGCTCAGCACGACGATTCGTCGAACTCCGATCGACGATCATCTAGCTCAACTTCGACAGATCGTCGAACTCCATTCGACGATCACTGAGCTCAACTTCATCATATCGTCGAACTCCATTCGACGATCGGTGAGCTCAGTTCGACGATCTTGACTCAGCTTTGGATCTCTATCTCTGAGCTTAGTTCGACGATCTTTGAGCTCAGATCGACGATATTTTATTGCAGTATAAATCCATATCGCTGAGCTCAGTTCGATGATAGCAGAGCTCAGTTCGAGGTTTTCAGATGACTTCAAGGATTTTTTAAGATTCAAATTTAAATCAGTTAAGGAGTTATTTTGCAATTAATTCAGAAGATTTTCTAGCCGTTTTCATTTATTTCTGGACCAAGTTTCAAGTGATTTTCAAGGAATATTTCTATGGACTTTCCTCCAGAAGACATTTTGCAATTAAGGATGCAATTAATGCAGACCAACGACTATTCTTGACAGAGGATGTTTTTCCATTCAGTACCAGAGAATAAAAGAGAAGAATTTTTGAATCTCTCAGAGATACACACAGAGTCACATACACAGACAGACATCAGTAATTGTTGGGTATTGTATCCACAATGTACCTGATTTGAAGAAGCCCCTGGACAAGCTAAGGTGAATAGACTATGTATTTGATAAACTTTTTCTAGTTGTGCTTGTAGTTTTTCCACGCTAAGTGCACACCAATGTCAGGGTGCAGTAGGTCAATATACACGGGTCTGCACGACGTAATCCCTCGTTGAGCAGATCAGTGTGTTGGCCTACGTGTACTCTCTCTATTGGAGTGCACTTATTTTCAAGCACAGGGCCGCTCATATGCAAGAGAAGACAAGGAGCATGGAGGATCAAGGAGCAGCTCCTAGGTGGAAGGCGAAAAATCGTCCAAGGCAAATTCGACGAGAATCACCAAGTGATTCTCGCCGAATCGACGAGAATCATCAGTGATTCTCGCCGACTCCTTCTGGCCATCTCAAAATGGTGCCAAGTAAGATTCGGCGAGAATCACTTGTAATTCCCGCCGAACCAGTGGTCAAGCAGCCCATGAATACCAAGTTAAATTCGTTGAGAATCAACAAGTGATTCGACGAGAATCACAAACGATTCTCGACGAATCGTCGAGAATCACTTGTGATTCTCGCCGATTCGTCGAGAATCGTCTGCGATTCTCGCCGATTTTTCCTTGGCGTTTTCTCAGTTAATTTCCTGAACCGGTTTCTGTCTCAGCCAGTTTCTTGAACCGGATTCTGCCGCTGTTTAATATCTGGACCGGGATTTGGGGGCTACTTCTGTGGGTCCCACAAACGGTCTTATTGGGGGTAGCTACAGTATTTATACTCGGGTATTTTTGAACGGAAAGACAGACAGAAAGAAGCCGAGCCTACGGAAACCCTAAAATCGCGATTACTCTCCTCCGCCGCCGTCGCGCTCGAGCAAGTCCGTCGCCGCCACCGATAGATCTTCTTCCCGATCTCCGGCGACAGTAGCTTAGCAAGGCTAGAGTCTCACGCGTCTATCCAGAGATCCTTTGTCTCTCGATTTGTCGATCGGAAACACTTCCCATCCGAATCGATCGAGACGATCGATCCTCGTGTGACCGTTGGTAGACCGAGCTTGCTTCGCAATGAAGTTTGGATCTCCAAGTTCAGCAGCTGCTCTTCATCGTAGCCGCCGATCCCGAAGCTAGCCTCCGCACGTGTGCCGCCGCCGGTTCCGGGGAAATCCTCTCCAAGAGAGACCAAGGTCGTAGACTCTTCATCGACTTCAAGAACACGTCGTCGAACAAAGAGGAACACCGGAGTCTCCAAGAGAAGTTTGTATCACGTGTACATTCTACTTTTATTTTATTGTAAAGGAACTTTTGTTCCGTGTTGTAAGGGTTGGGTGCAACCCGATTTGTGGGAGTGTTGACTCTCACGTGTGGAAGGGCTCCTTCCGTTAGTGAAGGGATTGGATTTCAATCCCGTTGGTGAAGTGACCGAGTCGTCCCTTGTTGGGGAGATAGGTCGAAGGGGGAAAGTGGATGTACCCAAGTCGGGGAACCACTATAAATTTGCTGTGTTTTCTGTGTGCTGTGTCTGTTGTTTTTATTGTGCAGGTACATCTTTAAATTCCGCAAAAGAACCACACGTCACCTATTCCCCCCCCCCCCCCCATAGGTGGACATAGCCGACACTAAGTGGACTTTCAAGTGGTATCAGAGGGAGGTTCCTCAACAAAAAGGCTAACACCTTGAGGTGAATCCTGCCACTAGTGTCAACAAGGAGACATACAGCTACCATGGACGGGCTCAAGTACTCCGGCAAGATCCCAGTGTGCAACAGACTCAACTTTCCTATCTGGAAGGAAAGGATCAGGTTCTATATGGAAGCAGTGGACCCTCGACTGTTCATGATCGTGCTGGAGGGACCTTATGTACCCACTAAGGCCTCCACCATTGATCCCACCAAGAAAGTGCCAAAGACACTCTCTGAAATGGACAAGGATGAGATGGTCCTAGTGGGTCTTGACATGAAGGCAAGAAACATCCTGGTCAGCGCGGTTGACGACTCTATGATGCAAAACTTCAGCAACTGCAGGACAGCTCAGGAGATTTGGCAGTGCCTAATCATCCTAATGGAGGGCACGGATGAAGTGAGGGATGATCGGAGATCCCTCCTGAACCAGAAGTATGAGGCCTTTCGGCAAGGGCCTAAGGAAGAGATCGGAGTCACATACGAGAACTTCATGAAGATTGTCAACGCCCTCAAGGGCTATGGAAGAGTGTTCACCAATGGTGAACTCAATGACAAATTCCTTAGGTCCCTTACTAAGGAATGGGACACAAAGATCTGCGCCATCAGAGAATTTGGCAGACTAGCAGAAACTGATCCACAAATCCTGTTCGGGAAGCTGATGTCCTATGAACTTCAGCTGAACACCAGGAAGGCAGAGGAAGAAGCAGAGAAGGCTGCTGCAAAAGAAAAGACTGTGGCCCTAAAAGCCAGTCACTCCAGAAAAGGGAAGGGTGTGGTGTCGTACCGTGCCAGGAATAAGGAAGAAGAGGAGGACTCCGATCCATGCTCCTCCAGCTCAGATCTGTCGGAAGAGGATTTCTCCCTCATCACTCGAGAGTTCAAGAAATTCCTCAAGATGAGGAATCAAAGGAAGAGAGACGGCTCCTCATCCAGACATCAGAAGAAAAACTACTCTTCTGACAGGTATGCATCTAAACCTAACAAACATCGTTCTTCTGATATTATTTGCTTTGGATGCAATAAGCCAGGTCACGTCGTGGCCGACTGCCATCAAAGCAAAAGAGATAAAGGGAAAGGAGAGGAGCTCAAATCCTCCAGAGATAAGAAGGAGCGGAGCTACATCGCAAGAAGGCCAAAGACACTAAGTGAGTCTGATTCCTCAGACTCCAGTGATGATGAAGAAGCCTACTTCGGGCTGGTGGGTCGATCGGACTCAGAAGGAGAATGCCCCCCATTCACTGGGAAGGTAAAAGCTCACACCCCTCTTTCCGACTCCGACTCTGATCCTGAGTCTCAGGATGATGAACCTGAGGATGGCCCTTCGGCCCGTGAAGCTGAGCTCCTCGAAAAGTATGAGCTTCTGCTCAACACTTTCGACGAGTGTCGCAAGAGACTGAAGGCTGAGAAGAAGGAAGTAAAATTCCTTAAGGGTGAGTGTGTATCCCTAAGGGAAGAGGTCACTAGCTTGATCTCTCTCAGACAGGAGCACATTGACCTAACTTCAAAGCACTCAGAGTCTTTGAAGCTCCTTGATCTCAAGCAGGAGGAAGTCAACAAATTGGAAGAACTACTTGCGGCAGAAAGGAAGATCGTACAGAGCTTCTCTATGCCTAAAACAGTGCTTCCAGTCGTTGACACCTTCTCTGCTCAGGCCAAAGGAGCTGGCTTGGGGCATGTTGGGGCATCTGGTTCTTCATCTCGGAGAAACAAGAACCAGAGGAAGAATAAGGCCGCCAAGAAGGCCTCTGCTGATGAAAAGGGGAAGGCTCCTCTTAGTCCTATTGCGTTCAGAAAGCCTGGCTTTCCTTGCAACCAACATGACTTTGAGTCAACATTTGGGCATCATTTCCGGCCCTCGGTTGCAAAGCCTAAGAGCCGGTATGAAGGTTGGAACTTCCCCCGGAACTTTGGTGAGAGTGCCTTCAAGGCACCTTATGAGGAGATCCACATAGGAAGTTATGGTCCGTTCTCTTGCGGCCATAATGGAAAGCAGGCGCCAAAAGTCAAGCCTGTTATTCAGAAGGTGACAAAGTCATGTGACTGCCGTCACCATGAGGCCTCCACCTCCAGATCCAAGGCCCCAGCTGTACCCGTTGTTCCCAGGGTAAGGCAGGAGCCTAGGAAGAGATACAACAGGTTCGACTGTTGGTGCTGTGGCAAAGTCGGTCACTTTGTCGTGGATTGTTGGTTTAATCCAAGGAACTACGAGACTCCCCATGTTAACAATGCGAGACCGACCACTCGTAGGGTTAACCACCCGAGGGGGAGTGTGCTAACCAGGAATCTAGGACCCAAGTTCGATTGGGTTCCTAAGGCAAATTAGTTTTGTTTTGCAGGAATGTCCAAAGGCCACCAAAACGCCAATCTGGTATTTGGACAGTGGATGCTCCCGACATATGACCGGGACAAGAAGCCTGCTGCGTGATTACACTCCAGTCGAGAATGGACCCAAAGTCATATTTGGAGGGTCAGATCGAGGAGTCACCAGAGGTTATGGTATGATTTCCAACGGTATAATCTCTATCACCGACGTGGCTTATGTTGAAGGGTTAAACCATAACCTGATCAGTGTAAGTCAGTTATGTGATAAAGGTTATGACGTTAAGTTCTGCAAGGATAAATGTCTGATAATTTCACGTACCTCTTCTGAGACGGTATTATCAGGCATTAGGAGCAGAAATATCTTTTGCTTAGATTTTCTCAGTTTGGATTCATCTACCCCCGTATGCCTTGTGGCAACAGGCAGTGCATCTCTTTGTGAACAATGGCACAAGAGATTGGCACATATTAATTATAAGACAATTAGTATGTTATTTTCTAAGAATTTAGTAAGAGATGCTCCCAGTATCAAGTGCATCAAAGATAGCCCCTGTCATGCATGCCAGATGGGCAAACAGACTCGGGCTACCTTTAAGAGCATTGCAGACAAAGACTCCTCCCGATGTCTTTACCTATTACATATGGACTTGTTTGGTCCAATGCAAGTTCATAGCTTGGGAGGCAAATCATATACGCTAGTGATAGTTGATGATCACTCTCGGTTTACATGGGTGTTCTTTTTGAAACGAAAGTCAGATACTTTTGACATCTTCACTAATTTTGTCAAGCAAGTTCAGAACGAATTTAACTGCTCCGTGGTCAAAGTCAGAAGTGACCATGGAACAGAATTCGAATCTGGTGCTATGACAGAATTCTGTGAAGAACACGGTATCTTTCATGAGTTTTCCTCCCCACGCACTCCTCAGCAAAATGGGGTTGTGGAGAGGAGAAATAGAACTCTCATTAAAGCCTGCACAACAATGTTGAAAGACGCCTCTCTCCCTGAATACTTCTGGGCAGAGGCTGTCAATACAGCTTGTCATGCACAAAACCGAGCACTGATCAAGCATCATCGTAAGACACCCTACGAGCTACTGAAAGGCAGGAAACCAACCATGTCCTACTTTAGGATTTTTGGTTGCAGATGCTATGTACTGAATAATGGGAAGTACCCGCGTACTAAATTCGGTGAAAAATGCTTCGAAGGCATATTCATGGGATATAGTTCCCATAGTCGGGCATATAGGGTCTTCAATAAGAAAACCCTAGTGGTAGAAGAATCAATAAATGTTGTATTTGATGAAGGAAGTTTGCTTCACTGCAACTCTTCCAGTGGTATTCTTGAAGATGCAGGTGCCAGACTTGACCAGCTGAATCTGGATGAGACCCCTAAAGATGACGCACCCAAGTACGTCAAAGTTTCCACCTCCACGTCATCTGAAAATGTTGAAGATCAAGATGGAACACCTCTCTTAGAAGAAAGAGAAGCACAAGAAGTAGTTGCAGCTCCAGACGCCAGACTTCTAGAGCTCCGGCACGTGAGAGATCATCCTAGAGAACAGATCATCGGGGATCCACGTGTTGGCGTCAGAACTCGAAGAGGTACAACTAACGAAGTACTGCATCTTAGCTTCCTGTCACAGGTTGAGCCAAAGAAGTTCGACGAAGCGAACAAGGATGCGGCATGGATTCTGGCCATGCAAGAGGAACTACATCAATTCGAACGATGCAAAGTTTGGACGCTGGTTCCCAGACCATACAAGCAGAATGTGATCGGCACAAAGTGGATCTTCAGAAACAAGCTGGATGAACATGGTGTCATCATAAAGAACAAAGCCAGGCTGGTGGCTCAAGGTTACCGACAGGAGGAAGGGATTGATTTCGACCAGACCTTTGCACCAGTAGCAAGGCTCGAGGCAATCCGGTTGTTCCTGGCGTATGCTTCACACAAAGGATTCACAGTCTACCAAATGGATGTGAAATCTGCATTCCTGAATGGAGATCTGAAAGAGGAAGTATACGTCGCTCAACCCCCAGGTTTTGTCGACCCTACTTATCCCAATCACGTTTATTTTCTTAATAAGGTCTTATATGGGTTGAAACAAGCTCCACGAGCTTGGTATGAGACTTTATCTAGTTTTCTTCTTGAGAACAAGTTCTCCAGAGGTAAAATAGATAAAACATTGTTTCTCAGGGAAGTCAAAGGCAAGATTTTGCTGGTGCAAATCTATGTCGATGACATAATATTCGGCTCAACGGACAACAATCTTTGCAAAAAGTTTTCTAAACTTATGCAAGGAAAGTTCGAAATGAGCAGTATGGGAGAGCTCAAGTATTTCTTAGGCCTTCAAGTGAAACAGTCTGAGGATGGAATCTTCATCTCACAGACGAAGTTCACAAATGAACTCCTTAAGAAATTCGGTATGGAGAGTGCAACCTCTATGAGGACTCCAATGGGACCCACCATGTCTCTGGATAAGGATGAGAAAGGTAAACCTTTCGATGAAACCAAATACAGAAGCATCATTGGATCCCTGCTCTACCTTACTGCCAGTAGACCGGATATTATGTTCTCCACATGTGTATGTGCCCGATATCAGGTGAACACTAAGGAATCTCACTATGTCGCTGCAAAGCGAATTCTAAGATACCTTAAAGGTACTCCTAATCTTGGCTTGTGGTACCCGAGGAACAATGATGTCGAGCTAATAGGCTTTTCAGATGCTGATTTTGCAGGGAGCAGAGATGACAGGAAAAGCACCTCCGGGACGTGTCAATTCCTCGGCAGGAGGCTTATCTCATGGAATAGCAAGAAACAAAATTGCGTTGCAACCTCCACAGCAGAGTCAGAGTATATCTCGGCAGGAAGCTGTTGCGCACAACTTCTTTGGATCAAAAATCAGTTGGCCGACTACAACCTTCAGTTCAAGGAAGTTCCAATGTACTGCGACTCCTCCAGTGCAATTGCTATTGCCAACAATCCGGTGTCGCACAGCCGAACGAAGCATATTGAAGTACGCTACCACTTCATTCGGGAGCACGTGGAGAACAAGGATATCTCTCTCTGTTATGTCCCCACGGACAAGCAGATTGCTGATATATTCACAAAGCCCCTAGACGAGGCCAAGTTCAATCTTTTCAAGACTGAATTGGGAATGCTCAACTATGAGGAGTGAAGACTACAGAAGCTCCAGGCTAGTGCAAGAACCGAGGGGGAGCAAGGAACTCAGCATGCGTACAGCTGCAAGAACTGAGGGGGAGCAAAGAGTCAATCGCTACAGACCCCGATTTGTAGAAGCCGAAAAGGGGGAGATTACCCTCTCGGGGTCATGGCTAAGGTGTAGCTCCAACTTGCTCCCAAGAAAGCGGTATTGGTAAGGGATAACTCCACCCAATGTTAAGTTTATGAATTTCATTTGCTTTCATTTTCATTCGCTCCATTCACCTTAGCTTGTAGGGTTTAGGCTTCTTCAAATAGGGGGAGATTGTTGGGTATTGTATCCACAATGTACCTGATTTGAAGAAGCCCCTGGACAAGCTAAGGTGAATAGACTATGTATTTGATAAACTTTTTCTAGTTGTGCTTGTAGTTTTTCCACGCTAAGTGCACACCAATGTCAGGGTGCAGTAGGTCAATATACACGGGTCTGCACGACGTAATCCCTCGTTGAGCAGATCAGTGTGTTGGCCTACGTGTACTCTCTCTATTGGAGTGCACTTATTTTCAAGCACAGGGCCGCTCATATGCAAGAGAAGACAAGGAGCATGGAGGATCAAGGAGCAGCTCCTAGGTGGAAGGCGAAAAATCGTCCAAGGCAAATTCGACGAGAATCACCAAGTGATTCTCGCCGAATCGGCGAGAATCACTAATTGATTCTCGCCGAATCGACGAGAATCATCAGTGATTCTCGCCGACTCCTTCTGGCCATCTCAAAATGGTGGCAAGTAAGATTCGGCGAGAATCACTTGTAATTCCCGCCGAACCAGTGGTCAAGCAGCCCATGAATACCAAGTTAAATTCGTTGAGAATCAACAAGTGATTCGACGAGAATCACAAACGATTCTCGACGAATCGTCGAGAATCACTTGTGATTCTCGCCGATTCGTCGAGAATCGTCTGCGATTCTCGCCGATTTTTCCTTGGCGTTTTCTCAGTTAATTTCCTGAACCGGTTTCTGTCTCAGCCAGTTTCCTGAACCGGATTCTGCCGCTGTTTAATATCTGGACCGGGATTTGGGGGCTACTTCTGTGGGTCCCACAAACGGTCTTATTGGGGGTAGCTACAGTATTTATACTCGGGTATTTTTGAACGGAAAGACAGACAGAAAGAAGCCGAGCTTACGGAAACCCTAAAATCGCGATTACTCTCCTCCGCCGCCGTCGCGCTCGAGCAAGTCCGTCGCCGCCACCGATAGATCTTCTTCCCGATCTCCGGCGACAGTAGCTTAGCAAGGATAGAGTCTCACGCGTCTATCCAGAGATCCTTTGTCTCTCGATTTGTCGATCGGAAACACTTCCCATCCGAATCGATCGAGACGACCGATCCTCGTGTGACCGTTGGTAGACCGAGCTTGCTTCGCAACGAAGTTTGGATCTCCAAGTTCAGCAGCTGCTCTTCATCGTAGCCGCCGATCCCGAAGCTAGCCGCCGCACGTGTGCCGCCGCCGGTTCCGGGGAAATCCTCTCCAAGAGAGACCAAGGTCGTAGACTCTTCATCGACTTCAAGAACACGTCGTCGAACAAAGAGGAACACCGGAGTCTCCAAGAGAAGTTTGTATCACGTGTACATTCTACTTTTATTTTATTGTAAAGGAACTTTTGTTCCGTGTTGTAAGGGTTGGGTGCAACCCGATTTGTGGGAGTGTTGACTCTCACGTGTGGAAGGGCTCCTTCCGTTAGTGAAGGGATTGGATTTCAATCCCGTTGGTGAAGTGACCGAGTCGTCCCTTGTTGGGGAGATAGGTCGAAGGGGGAAAGTGGATGTACCCAAGTCGGGGAACCACTATAAATTTGCTGTGTTTTCTGTGTGCTGTGTCTGTTGTTTTTATTGTGCAGGTACATCTTTAAATTCCGCAAAAGAACCACACGTCACCTATTCCCCCCCCCCCCCCCATAGGTGGACATAGCCGACACTAAGTGGACTTTCAGTAATCTTCAGAACAAGAACAAAATACTTTCTGCCTCAAAGAATTCTCAAGAACACACATCCAAGGAGATGAAACTTTCTGAAATCCTCAGATCTCCCTTGTCTCAAGTGTTAAAGGCCAACATATTTCAAGACTCCAGACACCTAACATTTCAGCTGTTGCTGAGATCATCTTTTGCTGGAGCTCAAATTTTGAAGGGCTATCACCCTACAACAAAGCTTCTTTTCCTGAAGATCTCAAGGACTCAGGGGGAGCTTTGACAACATCAATCCACATAGTCTTCTCAGATGTTTGAGAAAGAGAAGACTTCCATCATTCTCTTACCCCTATCTCTGTAAAGGGTTTCTCAAACTCCCTTCAAAAGTTTGAGTTTGGTTTTTGAGCACCTTGTTAAAAGCTCATTGGTGGCAAGACACCTGATCAAAAAATCTGATTTGGTTTTTGAGCACCTTATCAAAAGCTCATTGGTGCCCAGGACACCTGATCAACTCATCCTGCAGTGGATTCCTACCTAGGGTGGTAGAAGAGTGGATGTACCCAAGTTTAGGGGAACCACTATATTTTCTTGTGTCATCTGGCCTTCTTGTCTTTATTTTTATTTCTGGCTGTGATTGTTCTGTGATTAGCTTTTGATTAGTTTAGTTCTGTAATTAGATTTATAATTGCTTCCCTGCTCACTCACATTACAACAATTGTTGTAAAAAGTTTTCAAGCACCATATGCTCTAATCACCCCCCTCTAGAGTATATCAGATCTAGCTGCACTTTCAATTGGTATCACAGCGAGGTTGGTTAAACATACCACACCTTGGTGGTTGCATAGGCTAACACCTGAACCCAATGATCCCTAGTTAGATCTGTTTTCTTTTGTAGTTTATTATTAGATTTTGTTTTCACAAATCATGGCCCAAAACAAAGATTATGCTAGAATCAGACCTCCAGTGTGCAATCTATCCAAGTTTGCACTTTGGAAAGCAAGGATCAGACTATACATGAATTCTATTGATGAGGATATTTTTAACTCTGTTTTGACAGTGTGTCCAAGACCTCCAGAGAACTCAAGTACAAATACTGTTCCACCTCCATCAGGAACAGATGTTGACATCAAGAGATGGAAGGTAGCTGATGTCAAGGATATGAACATCTTAGCCCGGACAATGTCTGATGACATATTTCAAAAGGTGGCTGAATGCAATTCAGCAAAGGAAATTTGGGACAAACTCTCTGAAATAGTCTCAGGCTCAGCTGATGAGAGAAAGGATAGGAGATCCCACCTCATATCTCAATATGAGAATTTCAAGATGGGAGAAACTGAGTCAGTGGGAGATATGTACAACAGGCTCAGTCTAATTGTCAGTGAACTCAGGACATTGGATAAAGAGATCTCACTAACTGAACTCAATGACAAAATTCTAATGTGCTTCCCTAGCATTTGGGATTCAAGAATCTGGCCAATCAAGGATGCCAGAAGTTTGAATGAGATCACCACTGAAGCTCTATTGGGTAAGCTCAAATCTTATGAGCTACTCATCAAGAATATAGAAGAAGAACAGAAAGCTGCCTCACCAGCCACAAGAAAAGAGAAGACCATAGCCTTCAAGGCAACTGAAGATCAGCCTGAAGACAAAGTCACAGGCAATGATGAACTGCTCAGTCTGTTGGCCAAAAGATTTTACAAGATGGCCAGAAAGGACATTAGAAGTAGATCATATAAGGAGCATGATAAGCCAAGGTATGACAAGTCAATTAATAATAAAGAAATTGTTTGCTTTGGTTGCAGGAAACCAGGGCACATAGTTCCTGACTGTCCAGAAAACAAAAACAAGGACATAAGGAACAAGAAATAAAGAAGAAAGGAGAAAGACTCCAAGAGGAATGGCAATGGCAAACCCTCATCAAACAAAAACAAACACACAAGAAAGGGGTTTGTTGCAGAATCCTGGAGTGAGACTGAAGAGGAGTCAGAAGCCTCATCCAGCTCCAGTGATGATGAAGATGATGCAGAAGAAAAAGAGTTCTGCATGATGGCAATCAATGCCTCACAATATAATTCAGAAGAAGAGGAGTCAGAATCAGACTCAGAGACTCAACCTGAAGAAGATCAGGTAATTAGTTCTTTTGATTTTAATTCAGAGGACTTTAAATCTGAATTTAAAGCACTGTGTTTAGATCTGCTAAAATCTGAGAAAGAAATTGTCTCTCTCAGAAATCATATATCTGAACATAATACTTTAAAGTCAGAAAACCTCAAACTCTCTCAGGAGTTGGAGTGCTGTAGGGAGCAGATAGCTTCACTGAAAAGTGAGCTATCTGAGGCCAAGAATCTTGAAGAATCCCTTAATGGGAGAAGCATCAAGCTGATGGACATCACAAACACAGTGAACTCCAGATTTAAAAATACACTGGGCTTGGGTGCTTCATCCAGCCAACCCATAGTTCTAACAACTCCAATCAAATTCATTTCTGATAAAGGAAAAGGAGTTGTAGAGGTAGCTAGGAAAAATTCTGATCTGCCCAAGAAAACCAAGTCCCAGCAGAAATCGTCGAACGGAGATCGACGATCGCCGAACGCAGATCGATGATCTCAGGCAAAATCGTCGAACTCAGGTCGACGATCTCAAGTTCCTGAACTCAGCCATATTCGACCGTCGAACGAAGCTCGACGATCTGACCCAAGATCGTCAAACGCAGCTCCACGATCGTCGAACAGAGGTCAGAGCTCTGGAAAATCTTTCAAGGGCAAATCAAAATTCAATCCTAAGGGTCCTTCATCCCAAACCTTTAACCCTTATACTGAATGGATTATACCTACAAGGAGATATCATCCTGAAGGATATAAGAGTCAACCTGGGATGTCTTTTTTTTCAGAATTTAAAGGTTATCAACCTAGGCCCAAGGTAAACTGGGTCAAAAACAAATGAATTATTTCATGTGCAGGTGAAGACATATCCAACATCTAACCAGCAATGGTACTTTGATAGTGGGTGCTCTAAGCACATGACAGGGAACAAGGATAACCTCACTTCCTTTAGAGCCAAGCTTGGACCCAAAGTTATCTTTGGTGATTCAAACTCTGGACAGACTAAAGGATATGGTGCAGTCCAGATTGGATCAGTAACATTCAAGAAGGTAGCTTATGTGGAAGGACTGAAGCACAACTTAATAAGCATCAGTCAGCTGTGTGATGAAGGCTACCAGGTGACCTTCAGCAAAACCTTATGCAAAATCAAGTCAGAGGACAACACAACTGTGTTGATAGGTAAAAGAAAAGGTAACATCTATCTAGTAGATTTTCTTTCAACAAATGTAGATATTTGCCTGTTCAATTCTGTTTGTAGACCAAATATTTTATGGCATAAGAGACTAGGACACCTAAACCTTAGAAATATTGTTATGCTATCCAAGGACAACCTTGTTAGAGGACTACATTCTGGCCCCTACAAGAAGGAAGGACTCTGCAGGGCTTGTCAATTAGGCAAGCAAACTAAAAACAGCTTTAAGTCACTAAATAAGAGTGATTCACCTATGATATTGTATCTGTTACACATGGTTCTTTTTGAACCCATCACAGTACAAAGCCTAGGAGGGAAATCTTACACTTTAGTAGTTGTAGATGACTTCTCTAGATTCACTTGGGTGTTCTTTTTAAGGAAGAAGTCTGATAACTTTAAGTGTCTGACAGAGTTTCTCAAATGTATACAGATTGAGTTCAATACTCACATTGCCCTGATCAAAAGTGATCATGGGACAGAGTTTGATTCTCTTCTTATGCAAGAGTTCTGTCAGAGTGAAGGGATCAGGCATACTTTCTCAGCTCCTAGAACTCCTCAACAAAATGGGGTAGCTGAAAGGAAAAATAGAACCCTTATTGAATCTGCCACTACATTGTTGTCAGATGCTCATCTTCCTCTATTCTTTTGGGCAGAGGCAGTGAACACCTCCAACTATGTGCTGAATAGAAGTTTGATACATAAACTAAAGGGAAAGACTCCCTATGAATTACTCAAAGGGAAGAAACCTAAAGTTTATTATTTTAGAGTTTTTGGTTGTATTTGCTACATACATAATAATGACAAGAATTACTTAGCAAAATTTCAAGCTAAAACTGATGAAGGAGTGTTTCTGGGATACTCTATGATCAGCAAGGCTTATAGGGGTTATAATAAATCATCTCTAAAAATTGAGGAATCTGTTCATATATCATTTGATTAATCTAACATGTCTTTCAAGGAGAAGATCCCTTCTACCATAGAACCTTTGCAGGAACATTCTCTTGTTGAAGACTTGAACAAGTTACAGGTTACCCAAAGGGATGAAAGCAGTGAAGATGAAGAAAGTGCTCAACATATTGAAGAACAACTTGAAGAGCCAGTTGTTGTACCACAAGAGGAAACAACAACACAGGTTGGTGAACAATCAACACCCCCTGTTGATTTAGTAACATCAAGAGATCATCCAATTTCCCAAATAATTGGAGACATCTCAGTTGGTGTGCAAACCAGAAATCAGGTCAACCAAAACTTGTTGCACACCTGCTTCATATCTCAAATTGAACCTCAGTCCATTCAAGATGTAGAGCAAGATCCACACTGCATCATTGCAATGCAAGAAGAGTTGCATCAATTTGAAAGGAACAAAGTGTGGGAACTAGTGCCAAAGCCTAAGGATCACTCCATTGTTGGAACAAAGTGGGTATTCAGAAACAAACTGGATGATCAATGAGTAATTGTAAGGAACAAGGCAAGACTAGTTGCTCAGGATATTCTCAAGAAGAAGGAATAGACTACGACCAGACTTTTGCACCAGTTGCAAGATTGGAAGCCATCAGAATATTTTTAGCTTATGCAGCACATAAAGGCTTCAAGTATATCAGATGGATGTCAAAAGTGCATTCGTAAATGGAGACATCAAAGAGGAAGTATATATCAGACATCCTTCAGGTTTTATCTCTCCAACTTATCCCGATCATGTCCTTAGATTGAACAAAGCATTATATGGTCTCAAGCAAGCCCCTAGAGCATGGTATGAGACCCTAGCATGCTTTCTTTTGGAACATGGATTTATAAGGGGTAGAGTAGACCAAACGCTTTTCATTAGAACACATAAGTCCCATACCCTACTAGTGCAGATTTATGTAGATGATATTATTTATGGTTCTACTGACTCAAAATTGTGCAGAAGGTTCTCCAACCTAATGCATTCTAAATTTGAGATGAGTAGCATGGGTGAGCTCTCCTTCTTCCTAGGATTGCAAGTCAAGCAACATGCTGAAGACATCTTTATTTCTCAAACCAAGTATGCAAATGAATTGGTTAAGAAATTTGGGATGTCTGAAGCATCTTGTATGAAAACACCTATGCCTACTAATGATGTATTGGATGCTGATAAACATGGGAAACCTGTTGATCAGACAACATATAGAGCAATGATTGGCTCTTTACTGTACCTTACATCCAGTAGACCAGATATAATATTTGCTACATGTATATGTGCTAGGTTCCAAGTAAGCCCTAGAGAGTCACACCTAACATTAGTAAAGAGGATTCTCAGGTATGTTAAAAGTTGTCCAAATCTAGGTCTCTGGTATCCAAAAGATTCAGCTTTTGATTTAACTGGATTTTCTGATGCTGATTATGCTGGATGCAAAATTGACAGGAAAAGCACCAGTGGAACTTGTCAGTTCCTTGGTGACAGACTTGTCTCCTGGTTTTGTAAGAAACAAACTTCTGTGTCAACTTCAACTGCTGAAGCTGAATATATGGCTGCAGGCAGTTGTTGTTCACAAATCTTGTGGATTCAAAACCAACTCCTAGACTATGGCTACAATTTAGAGAACTCTAAAATCTTTTGTGATAACAGCAGTGCTATTTCTATAGCTCAAAATCCAGTCCTCCATAGTAGGACAAAACACATAGAGATTAGGCATCATCTCTTAAGGGATAATGTTGAAAAGAATAAAATTAAACTACAATATATCCCAACTGATTTACAAAGGGGAGATATTTTTACCAAGCCCTTGGATGAAAGGAAACACACCTTCTTCCTAAATCAGTTAGGAATGTTAGATGGAGGAAGTCTTAAATAATATCCAAGATTTTGAAAGCTTAAAAATTGACAAAGACTAGGCAAACATCTTGATTTTTCTTAGTGTCTAGAGTTTTTCTGATCTCTGAACTGCGCTCGACGATTTTCCTTCAGATCATCGAACGGAGATCGACGATTTATGAAATCGTCGACCTGAGTTCAGCGTTTCTCAGATAGTATGAACTATCCTTCCGGTCAACGATCGTCGAACGGCGCTCGACGATTTTGTTCTCTGAACGATTGTCGAATAGAGCTCGACGCTCCCCAATATCGTCGAACGGAGATCGACGATGTTGCAGACTCTTCAGATTCCTTTAGAAGCCTCAATCGTCGAACTGAGTTCATCGATCTTTCCATTTCTGCGTCTAACCCTAATATAAAATTCATTTTTCGCCGTCGTTCTCCTTTGCGCTTTCGTTTTTTCTGAAAGAATTTTCTTTCCCTCCAAACAATTCTGCACTTGGTCGTTTTGTTTGTTGAATCTTTGCAGGTACCTATGGCTGTGTCTGTTGCTGTTCTCGCCGCCATGAAATTTGATGCTGGCTTCGACATAGACATGGAATCCTTCAGCACAACCTGACCAGGTTTTTCAGGATATCTTGGGGTTATTCAAAGAGCAGAACCTGACTGCAATCATGACCACAAGGATTAAGCTTACTTCTGATGAGATTAAGGAATGGGTCTACACTGCCCACAATCAGGACAACAACACCATTGTTGGATCAATATCTGGCACTCAGGTCCCTTTGACCCCAGCAATTTTAACATAGGTTTTTGAGTTGAGAACTGGTGGAGATTCTGCTGACTTGTCTGGAGAAGAATTTACTGACTTACTTGCCAGAATGGGTCACTCAGAGGCTAACCCTAGCAAGCTATTGAAAATGAACCTTTCTGTGGAATATAGATTCCTGGCTGTGTAGTTGGGAAAGTGCTACTGGCTAAGCACTCTGCTCATGATATAATCTCCACGTATCAGCTCTTCCTAATGGGAGCCCTAGTAGACACGAAGAATCTGAATTGGGGAGAGGTATTCTTTGACCTGATTAAGAAGAAGATAAAGAAACATTTTGTAAACTTTGGAACAATTCTAGGGGTGTTTCTGCAGAATAGGTGCCCTGCATTACTGGTCTCCTCTGGAATCCACATCAATGCATCCAAGAGACTATCTTGTGCCCTGTTTGGTAAATGGGATAGACAAATCATCAAGCCCAGCAGGCCCTCCTCCAGCACTCCTTCAGGCACCAGGACTCTCAGAGTCACTTCCTCATAGGTCTCTGCCCCTGCAGATGACCTGCCTGCTGATGCCTCTCCTCCTCCTCCTCCAATTCCATCTCTTCCCATTCCATCTACCATTCAAACTCCATCCACCATCATCATCTCCAGCCCCTCTCCAACATCCACACCATCTCCAATCCCCACTCTTCCAACCACAGAAGACCAATTCCATCCATTATTCACCTACCCTCCAACAGACATTGCCACTTCATCACCCTCCATTCCCTCCTTCACCCTCATTGACGATTCCTTCATGGATGATTCACCATCCTCTCCTCCTGAGCTACCCTCATCCTCAACATCCTATCAAGATCTTCTACAAGAGATCATTGACCAACCCACCTTCACCCCATCTATATCCATCCCACTGTCCTCCATATCCACCTTACCCACACCTCAGCCATCTCTTGCCACATTCACCAGCTCTACACTACCCTCACCAACAGCTACACCTCCATCCTCTACCTCTGCTCCATTCACTACTGAGCAAGTAGAGATTCCAGCCCTTGCTGACAGGCTGTATGAATTGCTAGCCCCCAGGCTATCTCTTCTTTTGGAGACCTCCTTGGCTCCATTACTTCTGTCAGTGGCAGCCCTTTCTGCCAGGCTCTCCTCTCTATTGCCCCAGGCAGCCCCTTCAGCAGTGTGCCTTGATCCAGCCATATCTGAATCTAGGCAGGGGGAGATGCCTTATGAAGTGAGCCTGCCTGCTGCTGTTGCTGCTATTTCAGTGAGCCTGTCTGCTGCTGCTGCTACTGCTGTTTCTTCAGTTCTCGAATCTGCTACTGCTGCTGCTGATATGTTTCAAGCTTCAGTTGAACCTCCTACTGCAGTCTTTGCAATAGACCTCAGGTCTTTGCTCTCAGTATTTGACTTTACATATTTCAGATGTCTGCCAGAGACAATTACTATCCAGCCCCCAGAGGATCTGTCTAAGGCCCTTGTGCCATTCTCCTACTGTGACCCCAGCATCATCACCTCATTTGTCCACTCAGTGTATGTTGCTGCTACTTCTGCTAAAAGCATTACTGTTGTTTCTGATGTTGCTGCCCCTCCTGCTGCTGAAACTTCTGTTGATAATATTGCTGATACTGCTGATGACCCAATTTCTAAGGAGATCCTTATGATAGAGGCACCTGAGTTTGAGCCTTCTGCATTTTTTGATGATATTTCTACTATTGATGTTGCTGTTAGTGAAACTGTTGCTGCTGTTGTTGTTACTTCTCCAGAACCTGTAGTATCTGCTGCTGTTGTTACTGTTTCTATTTCAACTGAAACTGTTGTTGTTGCAACAACTTCTGTATCTGCTGTTGTCACTACTGTTACTGCTTCAACCTCTGCTGCTACACCCTCTGCTGCCTCATCTTCTTCTATACAGCTCAAGAAAGATTTGATGAAGAAAATTGATGCCCTGTATGATGATCAGAGTTCTTAAAGTGATGAGTACAGAACAGACTCTGATGATTCTTCTGCTACCATTGCCAGGAAAATAAAGGCAAGGAGCAAAGCCATGAAGAGAGTACCTCCTGCCAAGGTCAAGGATAACAATGACATACCATACTACATTCTTCATGATTGCCCTATCACTGAGCACTGGATGCAGTACTCTAAGAATCAGCTCAAAGCAATGAAAAAGAAAAAGGAAATATGAAAAGGGTTCTTCACAATTCCAACATTCTCATCCTCCTCCACCACCTCCTCCTGATGCAGGTGCAGGTGGAAGTTCTGCTGCTCAACCCCCTGCTAGAAGTCAGGCACCCTATCAGCCTCATGCTAGATCCTACCATAGGGGAAGCCAATCCAGGGGTTCTCAATCCAGGAGAGGAGGATACAGAGATAATCAAAGAGAAGTCCAAGTCTACTCTAAAGCATACTCAAGGCAACACCCATACTCTAGGGAAGGACAAATTTCATCTGACACCACCTCTGGTCCTTTTCCCTATAAATTAAAGGAAATTGTTTCATCCACGCCTCCTCAAGACAATCCTTCTAACAGATATGAGCCACCAGTACCTTTTGAGGACCCTGAGAACAATCCAGCTGCTTGGACTACAAGGATGAAAGAATTTGCTGCACTGGATCAGATCAAAAAGGCTAGAGAGCAAGGCAGAGACTCATCTAACATCTCCACAATGTCTGAACAAAGAAAGAGAGAGTTGGAAAAATATGCATCAAGAAAATTTTTTGATTCTGACAGGTACATGGAACTACATCCTGAAGCTGTAGTCCCCAGGCCCAAACAGCAAACCACTTTAAGTGCAGCAGATGATACTAGATAAAAGAAGGAAGCCCTCAATCCCAACAGAGAAATCAAACTTGTTAAGGGCAAGGAAAGGAAATGATTATGTAAGGTGACAATCTCTCTAACTTCTTGTTATTATCTGGGATGATATATATATATATATCTGTGGTTCTGCAATGTCTTTCTTTTTGCTTTTCTGTATTGATGCTTGTATGTTGTTATTTAAATTTTTCCAAACTCTGTAAATAGTAATCCTAACCCAAATAGGGGGAGATTGTTGGAACACCCTATTACTAATTTGGGTCAGGATCACTATGTCTCTAGGAAACCAATGTTTGACCTCCTGTATAGCTCCTAAAGGTCAATTAGAATTGAGTCTAAGGGTTAGAAGTCTAAGTTTGGAAGCTGCCCTCAAGACCAAGACCTTTTTCAGTTGGAGACTAAGTCATATCGTCGAGCTCAACACGACGATTCGTCGAACTCCGATCGACGATCGTCTAGCTCAACTTCGACAGATCGTCGAACTCCATTCGACGATCGCTGAACTCAACTTCATCATATCGTCGAACTCCACTCGATGATCGGTGAGCTCAGTTCGACGATCTTAACTCAGCTTTGGATCTCTATCTCTGAGCTCACTTCGATGATCTTTGAGCTCAGATCGACGATATTTTATTGCAGTATAAATCCATATTGCTGAGCTCAATTCGACGATAGCAGAGCTCAGTTCGACGTTTTCAGATGACTTCAAGGATTTTTTAAGATTCAAATTCAAATCAGTTAAGGAGTTATTCTGCAATTAATTCAGAAGATTTTCTAGCCGTTTTCATTTATTTCTGGACCAAGTTTCAAGAGATTTTCAAGGAATATTTCTATGGACTTTCCTCCAGAAGACATTTTGCAATTAAGGATGCAATTAATGCAGACCAATGGCTATTCTTGACAGAGGATGTTTTTCCATTCAGTACCAGAGAATAAAAGAGAAGAATTTTTGAATCTCTCAGAGATACACACAGAGTCACACACACAGACAGATATCAGTAATCTTTAGAACAAGAACAAAATACTTTCTGCCTCAAAGAATTCTCAAGAACACACATCCAAGGAGATCAAACTTTCTGAAATCCTCAGATCTCTCTTGTCTCAAGTGTTCAAAGCCAACATATTTCAAGACTCCAGACACCTAACATTTCAGTTGTTGCTGAGATCATCTTTTGCTGGAGCTCAACTTTTGAAGGCCTATCACCCTACAGCAAAGCTTCTTTTCCTGAAGATCTCAAGGACTCAGGGGGAGCTTTGACACCATCAATCCACATAGTCTTCTCAGCTGTTTGAGAAAGAGAAGACTTCCATCATTCTCTCACCCCCCATCTTTGTAAAGGGTTTCTCAAACTCCCTTCAAAAGTTTGAGTTTGGTTTTTGAGCACCTTGTCAAAAGCTCATTGGTGGCAAGACACCTGATCAAAAAATCTGATTTGGTTTTTGAGCACCTTATCAAAAGCTCATTGGTGCCCAGGACACCTGATCAACTCATCCTGTAGTGGATTCCTACCTAGGGTGGTAGAAGAGTGGATGTACCCAAGTTTAGGGGAACCACTATATTTCCTTGTGTCATCTGGCTTGCATGTCTTTATTTTTGTTTCTGGCTGTGATTGTTCTGTGATTAGCTTTTGATTAGTTTAGTTCTGTAATTAGATTTATAATTGCTTCCCTGCTCACTCATATTATAACAATTGTTGTAAAAAGTTTTCAAGCACCATATACTCTATTCACCCCCTCTAGAGTATATCAGATATAGTTGCACTTTCACACAGTAAGAAGGAGGTTATTTTGAGAAGGACTTGAGATTGAAGTCCTTAAGTCGGTGTTTACGAGGGGGTCTTGATTGTTGCGGAAAGAGAAAGTAAAACACTAAAAAAGTACTCCTATGCAATGCCTCTACACAATGCCGTTATGCAATGCTTCGCCAGGCAGATGAAAAAATACACGGGCCGCGATGCACCGAATCACTAGGCAAATGGACGAGTAGGCTTGCGGATGAGGTGGTTAGAATGCCAGAATGAGGGTCGAGAGCACCTCTTTGCTACGCACACCTCTAGCAATCTCTAGAGCGGCGAAACCAGATGTGGTGGCGGGTGGAAATGCGGGTGCTACTCAAGCAACTAAAGCAGTAAAACAAAACAAGTTCACATAGACATGAAACAATTAATGTTTATAACCAAAGTCCACATCAACAACATAAATAAATTTAAACACACATATTCAACAAAAAGCAAGAACAAGTTAAGAGATCAACCGAATTCAAAGGCTCGTCGAGGGGTAGCTGAAGGAATCGCTGGGTTGTCAATCCGCATCCAAGCTCGGTCCTCAACTTTGTTCGGGGTAGAGAAGGCTATCACTACCTTCCAATGGACCCGTCTTCTTCATGTCACGATGCAGAAGAAGGTTGCAAGCTTCCCTTTACTTGTTGGTTATGGCGTCAAACCTGAAGTGGAGCTTAAAAGATGAAGGTGGAAGTCGAGAGCAAGCGCCGTCAAGATGTAGGCTTTGCGAGAATGGTCGGGGCTTCTCTCCTTGGTGGAGGATGAAGGGCCGAGGTGGAAGGGCAGAGCTTTCCCTAAAACGACGAGAGGATTGCTGGAAAATAATCTCTTCCAAAATGGATGAAAATTTGCGCTTAAATAGAAGAAGGTCAGAAAATAGTGACACACGGTTTGGTGCACGACCGTGCGCTAAACGTGCATCATTAACTTCCAGGACAAGCTTGCGGATGAAGATGCATTGACCCGTGCATTTTACTCACGCACGAGCACTTCCGCCCGTTCATGATGGAAATCGTACGGGTAAATACAGAGCGCAGGAAGACAAGATAATATAGGGGAACCGTGCATTTTACTCACGCACGGGCGCGTACTCCCATGCGTGAAGGAAACGCATGATTAACCCCATAAAGCTGAAAATCATTGAAATATATGCAGACCGTGCGATTCCTTCTCACACGGTTGGTCGAAACCATGCGGGAACAAAAAGTACTGGTAACCAAAGATGCCCTGAGAATTACTGTGTATAACACATGATTAATCTCAAACCATGCACGAAAAAATTCGCACAATCGTGCGTTTTACACAGGACCTGGAAATGGAATCCGGGACATCCCGACTACCTGCATAGAAATAAAACTAAGTTGGTGCAAAAGCTCCCAGCACTAGAATGCAAATAAAACCAAACATAAAGAGCCATGGGGAGCACCATGTGCATACCCCCAACAATAAATGCGCAATTGCACACCCTTTGTCCAGAAGGGTGCACAATGTGGTAAATGATCAAATGAAGATAATATAACCGATTACCGGTTAAAATTTGGTGCACGATTGGGAAATCAATCCCAGGTGAGTCTAAAAAACCCTATAAATATCAGACTCATCAGACACACCTGTGTGCTTGACCGTGTCGGAGTTTGACGTAAACAAGCCGTGTAGGGTAATGAGTTTGACGACGCAACACACGGGTAGGTACCCATCCATGTGCGCACCCATGTCTAAGTTTGACGAAAGCAAGCCATGTATGAGTTTGACGAAAGCAGGCCGTTCGACGATTAAATGTTCCTGAGCAGTACACGGTTCCACACGACCGTGTTGCAACCCGTGTTCTTCTATTTTATATGCTATCACTTTTGTTCTTCTATTTTATTGTTGCTCATTTCTTTACGTTGCATTGAGGACACTGCAAATTTTAAGTCTAGTGGTGGATTTTCTTAAATTATAATATTTAACTACTATACATGGTTACAATTTGTTTAAAAACAGGACAAAATAAAAAAAATAAAAAAAAACGTAGACTCATCAACCCGCCCCCCCCCCCCCCCACCAAATAAAATTGTTTTTTGCTTCTTTCTAAGCTTTCATTAATTCACTCACTTGAGATTATAACTAGTTAATTTGCTTTGGCAAGCTGATTAAAATTAAATAAAGTAGAATCATTGAGTGTACAAATTTGTTGTTAGCAATTATGTATAGAAATTCATTAGCTTAAATTTCTCAATATAACTTATTTTTAAGATTAGTCCTCTATATTATTAACTAATGATCACTCTATTTTAGAAAATATAAATATCCATAATAAAGTGATTCGAAGAGTGTAACATTTTGATAGTTTTGTATTTGGGAATCAAAATGGAGAATACTCTGTTTTTTTGTATCTAGAACTTGCCCATAGCGATCCTCAAAACATTCACATAAGTTAATTAGTTAGGGCGGAAATGACTTAGGCCTCCCATTGGATAGCTTGAGCCATGCAAGCGCAAAACCCTAAACATTATACCATTGCACACCCAATTTGGACTTAATCCCTATTTCTTTTGGTACACCCTACTAAAATTCACTAAGGCCAAAAATTCTTACCTATTAGCACATCGATCATTGAGTTTACACCTTTTGCTATGTGAATTAAAAAATTTAAATAGATGGTGTAAAGCACTTTGATAAGCTATTTATTGGTGAAGAAAAAAAAGAAAAAAAATATGAATATGCATCAGAATATTGAAGAAAGAAAGAAAAAATAATAATACAAAAAAGGGAAGTATAATAATTGTTAAGTCTAGGGGAGCCTTTATAATGTTGATGTATGTTAGGGTAATTACATATCAAGAGGCTCAAACGTGATCTTGGTGTGATAAGAACCCTCAAATTTATCTTTAATTACCCCACCTATGATCTTTTCACCTAAGCCAAAAAGTTACATCTTAATACAAGTCCAAAGGACCCTACCTTACTAATCATATCTAGTGTCATGGAGAGAGTGTGAAAAGGCAAGCTTATGGCTATCAATATTGATACTTTTATGTTTTAAAACACTATTGCCTACCTTATTAATATTGTTATTTTCTCCTCACATTTGTTATGGATGATTGTAATTTTATTTTTAGGAAAGAGTGAAAGATAGTTAAGAGATATGAGAGGAATTTTAAGATAAAGTTATATTTAGAAAAGTCTGCTATACTATTTCCTATACAATTACAATATCAAATTTCTCTTTGAATTCATAGCAGTCAGCTTGCCGAAGAAAAATTAATTATTGGTAACCCAAATGTTTGAATTAGTTTGCTTAGGACAAGCAAACACTTAAGTCTGGGGGTATTTGATGAGTGCAATTATATAAGTCCTTTTTGCTATCATATTTGTAATCATGTCCACTATTATTTACCTCCATTCTTTATAATTGTACAAAAATAGTTAAGAACTTGAATTATCAAGAATAGAAGTGCACAATATTAATTTTTCTTCATTTTCCTTATTAAGTTATTTATTTATTTATTCATTAATATTCTTAATGCAGGTATTACAAGTCCTTGAAACTAAAAGTCTTTGAGAAAGCAGAAGTGTTCAAGGATCTAAGACGACCGATGGCAAAGGCCTTGGATTGGGCAACACATGGGTAGTGACACGCTCGTGTCCTTATCGGGAAGGATCATACTTGGCGCCATAATGAATACAAGGCCGTACTACAAGCCGTGTAGAATATACGATTGTGTTACTAGCCGTGTCATATGATACGACTCACAACCAGGCACGACTTTTCATTTCAAAAATTGCATAGACGCACCATTTACAATCTACACTGCCGTGTTGGAACTCGTGTCCGACATCTGTTTGCATGAAGACTATAAAAACCTGCAAAAAGAATTAGAAAGGGACTTTTGGATTGAAGGACCTGGAGAACTTCTGGAGGATGAAAGTGGAGCACTCAAATGAAGGGGAATCGAAGGAGAAAATCTGTATGGTTTTAATTTTCATGTATCTCTTTTAATCTCCCCCTTCTCTTAGTGGATCTTACTTTATTTTACATTTTTCATGAGACTTGTTCTTTGAAATGATTCAGTAATCAGGTATTGTGGTTTTTATATAAGATTTGTGGTATTTTATCTATATGTGTGATTTTAAACAAAGAGATTAACCATAGATTTGAAGTTATTATTTGTTTTATATGAATCCCAAACTTCTAGATTGAGAAATTGGAAGGTTATGATGATGACTTGTAATTTCATTCTCTGGTGTTCTTTCTCTTTGTATTTCAAATTTCATGATCGCGAAATATGTTGTTTGGACAATTGCAATACAGATAATGAGATTCTTGGTATCTTAGAGATAGGATTTCATGGATTTTTGTATTAGACATGTTTATTTTATATCAATGCAAATTTGAGTGTTGTGATTTGTTCAAGAGAAAATTTAGTCAACTTAGGTTTAGATATTGGATTGCTCGAGAGAGCATTCGATGAATATCGAACACTTACAATATAATGAATTTGATAATATTGTTAATACATGATTACATAGAGTTGAATTAATGAGTGAATATTCTCATATGATCACTCGTAGAGTTTCTGCTTTTATCATCCTTAATTCTCCAATGTCACTTTATCCAATTAGTCCTAGTAATGCTAGTTTACAGTAAACAATCAATTTTAAATATATGTACAATAATAGAGCGAGAGTGAGTACGAGTACTTGAAAAGACCCTGAGAAATATCACACAAGATCTAGATTTCTCCTATACTATGATTGATAGGTGCACTTGCCTGATATTAAAATCAATCTAACGTATGCCTATCTATATAGTTTATACTAGAATGTAGAAAGAATCCGCATCAAGTTATTTTTAAACAATCAGTGGCAAAGCAAGCAAACCCTATTTCTTCCTATAAAAGGAGATTACGAAAAACCATAGCCATCACTTCACTTCTTGCCGAATCGTTACATGTGCTGAAACCATCAGAAGAGGGAAAGTTGCCGGAGTCGAATTTTTTGGAGGAGGGGCTGTTCCTTTCCGTGAAGAACAATGCTAACGAGGAGAAGATGTTGCTGAGAAGGATAACAAGATCCATGGCAAAAACCGAGGTGAGCTTCCTACCCTTTCCCATGGTTCTAGATCTCTAGTTATTACTTTTAGGAGAGATGTTGACTCAAAGGGGTTTGACTTGTGAGAGATAAAGATCTCCTAGGAAGAGACTAGGACCATGTCCTAGAGATAGTCTTCAACCTCTCCTTTCTTTGATGCGAAGTTTATGGACTTGGTTTCGTGAAGGAGAATGGTCTATTGAGGGTGATTAAGGGAGGAGGAAAGTCTGAATATATTCTTGAACAAATAACTAAAGGAAGAAGATGAACAGATGTCGTTCGTCTTGCCTTAAGATGCGTGCAGAAGTCTGTTTTCTGTGCGCATCAAACTTTGAGGGAAATTTCATCTAGGTTACAGCTAGATCTAGGTTTTTGACTAAACACGAATGTTGAATTCCTTGGATAGACCTTTATAACGGATGGTTACACGTTTACATATGAGTCTTGTAGCCTCGTCAATATCTAGTCGAAGTTGCTATACAGTCGTGTGTTAAGTACATGTTGTTCTCGGGTTAGTGTTGAACCGGGTTTGGATTTTGTAGAGAGATCGTAGAAAAATGATGATGAGGTTTTGGTGAACTTAGTTAAATTATGATTGTTATAAATAAATGGTTGATAGGATTCAGTTGTTAGATCCTTAAGTAAATAAATGGTTAGGTGAAACATGTTTGTACAAATGGTTTGAAGGAGTTTAATAAACGAATGGTTTGGGAAAATTTGGTGAACAAAAGTCTTGATACAATTTGGGTGTACAAATGATATTCTAGTGAAATCTGGTAAGGATGTGCTTGATTATAATCGGGAGGATGAAACAGGTTTTGAAAGACGGTGTGACGCCCGATAATTGAGTGTGTAACCTATAGATATGTTATCATGTTTGATGGAAATGTGAAGTATCATTATATTGTTGTGTTTATCATATGGAGTTACACTTGTTGTAAATGCTTGATCATGTGGAAAGGAATTGTATGTGGTCAATACATGGCCATGCGATCTGATGTTTAATGGAATGTGTATAGTAGTTCACTGCTTAGAGTTGTCTCCCTACGGGTAGTAGTGTGGGATTGTTACGTTGTATG
Source organism: Platanthera guangdongensis (assembly GCA_039583875.1). Classification (NCBI taxonomy): domain Eukaryota; kingdom Viridiplantae; phylum Streptophyta; class Magnoliopsida; order Asparagales; family Orchidaceae; genus Platanthera; species Platanthera guangdongensis. The sequence continues at coordinate 78,237,102 of CM077156.1, read as the reverse complement.
AGGTGGCTTGCCACATGTGTTCTTATTGAACCCTTTACTTTGGGGCAAGAAAATGTTGAGAGGGTGTAAGTGCGCGAGTATTTGACCGCACTAGATTGATGTGATTATAAAGGACTAAGTGTGGAGCCCTTGGATGTGAAAATTGAAAGAGGTGTGAGTCGACACGCGTTGTTGCAATCGTGCATTAAGGATAGTGTGACAAGTCTACGGGCTTGCCAGTCGTTTCACTAACGGGAGTAGACAAATAGGCTTTGGGCGGTTTGGATGTGTCCTTGGTTCTCATTCCCCAGGTCCTTTCCGTGCCAAGTGGGCTGTTTGGCTGTGGCCTTGGTGCCCATTCCAAAAGCCCTTCCATGTCGCAGTGGTAGGCCAGTTTGGGCTATGTTCTTGGTGAACATCTACCTGAGACCCGTCTGAGCTGTAGTATGCATGTGAGCTCCATTGTTGTGTTCTTAGAATTGAGGCATATGGAGGCCAAGGCTTGGTGTGGATGCCCGTCTTCTAGTGGATAGAAAGCTTCACTGTCATTGTCTAGCCACGGCAGATGACGCCTGTGAGGTTAGCTACTAGCTCGAAAAGTGGGAACTACAAGTCTGTGTCGACAAAGCAGTGTGCGTGTGTGAGCATGGATGAGTCATCATATTGCATTCGCATCATTGCATTGCACCGCAAAAGATCCTAATCAAAAAGTTTGTATGGGCACTCCTATATAATGAATTACTTTACTGTTAAGCCAATCCTTAACTTATATGTTTGTATGGGCATTCATATAAGTTGAGTTACTTTCCTATTGTAGGATGATATTTGTATACTGTTGTTGATAGTAGAACTGCTAGTGTATATTGATTTACTCACTTGTTTTACATGTCGGATACTATGATATTGATTAGTTTTTACCACCTGAATGTTGGCATTACCGCAATGCGGCTATTCTGGGCATAAGACTTTCCTCGGCCATGTTTTGTGTTCCGGGAGGGGGTCTTATACCCTCAACGTCTCTACATCTTGGTAGAACCATAAAGGAGAGGAGGGAATAATGAAGATGAAATCTTAGGAAACACATTCCGGCGACAACAGTAGTTTGGCGAACGGCCAACGATGAAATCGTCTATCACGAACCATGCTGAACTGTTCCGTAGGGAGGAAGAAGAATTGTCATTCTCGTCTCACTCGATTAGGTCAAAACATAATCATGTGTATATTTGATACACTATACATATCATATATATATATAGTATCGAACCAGCTGATACCCGCATACCACACCGAACCAGACTTAAAGGAAATAAACTGTAGGAAAAAAATTCGTCGTGTATATACTACGATATTCGACGAATCAAAACTATTCATCGAAATAGCACGTATATTCTCGACGAATCGAGACAGAGCAAACCGTCCAAGTATTAAGGCGATATTCAACTAATTGAAGATACTCGACGAATCGACGATACTCGACGAATCCACAACATTCGACGAATAAGTGTAATTCGCCGAAATTGTCATTATAATACTTGACGAACCCAAGACAGATTAGTTGAGTCTATCATGACTATATTTGATGAATTCCAACTTTATCATTGAAACCTCAAACGATACTCGATGAATTTCCCTTAGAGTCTTTCGACCACTTACATGATGATCCATATTCACAATATAGGTCCCAGAATTAAAATCCTTCACATCCAAAACGTCATAGGCCCTTCACTCATATCACATATTAGCAAGACCAACACGAACCTTTCCAAAATTTCCAATGCTCTTAAGTGTGGCCCCATAGGCTCAAATTGTGTTGGGAGTAAGACTACATATTTGATCACTTCCAGATCACCATGGTAACACAACAAGTATAGTGTGTCATAACTCGAGTTGGCACTCACCGAGAAGATCGGTGTGGAGTGTGTGATTACTCAAGCGTGCACTCGCTAAGAAAACTGAGGCAGAGTGTGTGATTACTCAAGCAGGACTCATCAAGAAGGTTGTGGAATAGATTGTGATTACTCAAGCAGACACACACCGATAATACCGAGGTTGTGTGTGTGATTACTCAAGAAGGCACTCACCAAGAAGAAGGAGGCATAGTATGTGATTACTCAAGCGACAACTCACTGAGAAGAACGAGACAGAGTGTGCGATTACTCAAGCGGGCACTCACCTATAAGAATTTTCTAAAGGAGGGTTTAAGATATTTAGACTTCCAACCTAACTGCTCATCGCCAGAGGTTACAGCTGCTAGTTGGGCAAATAGCCCTTGTAGGATCCTCGTCCGCATGCAGTACTGAGGGTGTTGAAGTGATATATAGTACCTATTATTTGTTGCTTTTCCTCAGAAAGGTAGTTACAATAGTAGGGATGACTTAATGAGTGTTTGGATATCACGTTAAGACCCACCACATATGCCCATAAGTGGTGTCCGTGCTAAGAGCAATCATAGTGGCCATATAGTGGGGAAGCCAATTCTGGCAGATGGGTCATGACCTTGATGACCTCCGCTCGAAATTTCTAGATCCATGCGGGAGGTTATAATCAAGCTTGTGGGCTCACCCTAGGAAAAAATAAGCATTAACCATGTATATTACCAATCTAGTGAGATAACCACATACTTAAAAGAACATTGCTTTAAGTTACATGCTATCTTTCAAAGAAAAGTTATATTATAACAAGTTTTATAAATGAAAGAAAAAATGATTATCAACCATAACTCCATGAGAGCTTCCTAGTTGTTGGGCATTAGGATGAGAACTTGGTTTTGGCTCCACTCCCTATCCTGGGAGGGACACATTATTCAACTGAATTCACGTGAGATACCCTAGTTGTTGGGAATTTAAAGAAAATAAAAATCTAATGTGCATTCATGTGATGAATGTTATGCATCACATACAACATAACAGTCATATGTTTCCTCCTATGAGGATGCATATACATACACATATTATGGATCTCATACTACATAATATGCCCCATATACTTTTTATCATGCTTATAAGTGTAGTGATTATACTTCTGCCAAGATATACTGATGACACATCGGTGTGTGTATGCAATACAACATGACAACTACAACTAAGCAAAGATAGTCATTCAACCAATGTCAAACAACTATCCCTCTGATACTAACTGTCATAACCCGCATTTTCTCCCAATTTAAAGAGTATATCAGAGTAAGAGAAAACACGTGCGTGATGCCACGCCGTGTAGGGGATAACTGCAGACGTTCAGGCAAACACCAACTCTAACCATGTTTAATAAAATACCAAATTTTGATGTAAGGAAAACATGTTTTATGTTAAGTTTAGGTGGCTATATTCCTCGGCTCGGTGGATAAATTAGTACACATCTGAAAATTTAAGTATACGCTGTAGAAAATACCTTGTTCATATTTATTGACATCCTACATAAGCAAAAACTTCCATATAGGACAACTCCTGATATGCATGACTCTATATTTAGTATAAGTAAGAAAATTGCTTTTACGCTATCAAACATTGTGATTTCAGTTTGAAAGATGGCATGTATGAGGTGATAGAAGATGTAATTTTTTTGTTTAAATATCTAACATGCAATCTAGCGTAAAACCTTCCGAGGGAGCAAGTAAATCCAGTAAGAAATAAAGAGAAAGGAATAACAGCTAACAAGAACTATAACATTTTTCAAAAATCTAGTAGGCTTCAATAACCTAACACAAACCCACTAAAAGAAATGTATGTCTGAACAAGAATAAAACCACACATACTACCTCACAATCGGTGAGGAAAAAGATAAAATTCAAGTGTCTCTCAACCGTCTACTTATACAAACCTGACGCATTCAAAGAAAGAACACCTTGGTAAGAATAAAAATACAAGTGGTGACGAAGTCGAAAAGGTTTGCAATAAACCAGAAGGAATAAAGGTTTACAACCCTAATCCATGAGTAGTGAGAAAAACACTAACTTAAAAGTTCAAAGGTAAGTAGTTTGCTCCACGTGCTATAAAGACCTATGCTTTATATAAACAATCATATAAATAAGTGTATAATCATAAGAGATTAGCCTGCTCAACATTTAGCAGACCTAAAAAAACAACGGGAACAAATCCGGCACCTGTGGTGGTGGTCACCTCCTCCATACACTGATATCAAAAGCTTCACAAGCGCCGAAGGAAAGGGCAGTCTTATTTCTTAACACAACCACAATCGCGGAAAAACCGACACTTGGAATGGTGGTCTCCTTCTCCACACACCTAGTCACAAACAAGGCACCATGGCAGTGGTATATCCCACTAACACCCACAACCTCAAATAAGATAGAACATATACTGCAAATAGCATACATAATAGCCTCATGGAAAGGAAGTCTCCATGACAATGCACACTAAACAAAAACACATGATTACTTCATTAAATAGAGGGAGAATATCCTCAAAAATCCCCCCTAAGTCTGAAACTTGACGAATTCAACTAAATTCGATCAAAAAATACCGAATGCATACTGAATCATCGAGTATACTAGATGAATATTGCAGGCACTAGACAATTTTTACATAGAACAACTTGACTACTATGGATATACGATGAATCGGCGAAATATCCTAAGTCTGTGGAAAACCGTCGAGTACACACAATGCCGCGTTGAGTGCATTCAACGCATTCGATGCCAGAAAGTTAACTCTATTACATTTCCTTCACTCATCATCGCATTGAGTTCACTCAATGCTTTTGACTTAGTCTCAGAACTACTCAATGCCCAGATATTGTCAACGCTATAATACTCAATGCCAAGACTTCACATAACGCCGCTTTGAGTACACTCAACTCTTTTATCTTTTCCCAAAACATCACTCGACACACTCAATGCCAAACTAGCGTTACCCGACAATTCTGACTTAGACTCAAAGATCACTCAACGCTTTCAGCGCCAAATCTAATCCACTCAACGCCAAATCTTATTATCGACGAACTCGACGCTTATTACTCGACGAATATAGCAACACTCAACACCATGTACTATACTTGACGGATTGGACTTAACTCAACGCCATAGCATTACCCATCGAATTTCCACAGATACACGATGAATTTAACTTAGGTTAAAACTGATATTCGACAATTTTGACTTTTGTCATAATTGACTAATTTTACTTGAATAATCATCCATATAAGACGAAATTAACTTAAGCTAACTGTCAAACCCAAGGAATCCACTCACTACCATACACGGCGAATTAAACTATGGCTTACTAACTTATACTTGACGGATATACACACAGACCAACAGTCAAAATATAAAATGGGGGAGAGATTTGTTACCTATTGCACGTACAAAAAACTTGATGCTTAAGATCAATCCCCGGCAACGGCGCCAAAAACTTGATGCTTAAGATCACGGCAGTGAACCGGTCGCACAAGTAATATAAAATCCCCGGCAACGGCGCCAAAAACTTGATGTGTGTAATACGGCAAGCGCACCGGTCTCACAGGTAATAATTTTTTGGGAGTAAATCCCCAAGTGTCGGTCTCTTGAGGAATGCAATTAGCGTAGAACGACAACAGTAATGAGAATATCGTTATGAGAGTTAAAAATAGAACAAAAAGAAAATAGCGGACTCGGGAGATTGTGGATGTTTGATCTACTGAACTAGTAAAAGCTATGCGGGTCGACGACATCGCTTCGTAAGGTGAAATGGGTTTGTCGGCCGCTATGACGAACTTCAGTTGGGCGAGTGGAAGGGAAACTAATGGATTGCAGCGTTCTTGTGTGGATTGCAATCGGACAAGGCACAGGAATGAAGTGGATGTGGGGTGAGTGAGGCGCATTCAGAGACAAAACTCACAAGCATAAGAAGAAACTAACATTCCATTAACTAGAAAGAAAACTTGATATTCAGGGATGGAAATGTTCATTATACTGCTCAAAACATTCATAACACAGAGGAAGGGAAAGAGGAGTAAACCAAAAGAGAATGAAGATCCACCGCGGGTCGTGGCCGGAGTAGCGAGTTGTCAATCCGCTTCCGGGCTCAGTCCAAGGAGGCTTCCGGTACCAACGATCTGTCACCTCGAAGGCCTTTAAGTCTGTTCTCTAGGTTATCTACTTCAACTCTGCAGGAAAGCTTGGAGTTGAAGTCTCCAATGGCCGAGGGCTTCGCCGGGGTGTTGAAAATCTTCGGAGTAAGTGGAAATGGCTTCCCGACGAAGGTAGAAGTGATGGAGCAGCTGGAGAGGTGAAAAGGGGATTCCCGCGCACTCTCCGATCGCAGCAAATGGCAGGCGTTGACCTAAAACGCGGAGCAGGGCCTTTTATACGGAGGCAGCAGAAGCAGTGCGCACGCTCAGTGGCGCACGACCAGTGGTCGTGCGCACTGTAGGTCGATGATCGTGCGGCTTTTCCAAATAAACCTGCAACCTGGACAAGAAGCATCACCATATACGCGCACGAGAAGTGGCGCACGACCAGTGGTCGTGCGCACTATGGCCAGTGCTCGTGCGATTACCGAGACAGGGTTATGAAAAAGGGGGTATAATGCGCACGAACAGTAAGTGGAAATGCGCACTTACTGGACATACTGCGCACGACCACCGGTCGTGCTCCACTGATCGTGTGCATTGATTCCTCTTTTCTGGAGACCTGTCTGGGTAATCGCACGATCATTAGACTTAGTGCGCACGACCACTGGTCGTGCGCCACTACTCGTGCGCCACTACTCGTGCGCAGTATCCCAGTTCTTCTTCCTAGTATTCCATGCCAGTGTGCACGAGCATAGGACATAGTGCGCACGACCACTGGTCGTGCGCCTGTGATCGTGCGCATTGTTCATTTCTGCTTTTGTATAAATAGTGCAGGTCTCCCCCTAATCCGAGGATCGGCAGATCGCTCGATATTTCTCCTCCATTTTTCGTCCCCGACGAAGGTTTCCGCCATTCCCCTTCAATCTCCACCCTAGGGAGGTGCTCCAGGCAAGCTTTCACAGCCAAATCCAAGCCGGAGCTTCCTCTCGGCCTCCTCCTTCATCCTTGAGCTTCAAGAAGTGCGTGACCTAGCTTTCTCCATCAAGCAAGGGGAAGTTGTGCCATCCTCCACTAGATTGTGACACGAAGAAGACGGGCCATTGGAAGGTGGTGATAGCCCTTCTCTACCCCGGACGCAGTTGCGGACCAAGCTTGGATGCGGATTGACAACCCGACGATTCCAACCGTGAATCCTCAGCAAGACTTCAGATTCAGTCGATTTCGCACACTCTTTTCTTGTTTGGTTGTTGAATGTGTAGTTGAACTCTTGTATATGATGAAGTATGTTTTATTTGTAAAATGTTTATATACAATCATGTCTATGTGATTTTGTATGTTTTCGTTATTTACTTGAGGTGCACCATAGTCCATCCACCATCCATCCACCCTTGCCGTACTAGCAATTGCTAGTGGCGTGCGTAGCGAAGAGGTGCTTACGACCCTCATTCTGCAATTCTCACCACCTCATCCGCAAGCCTACTCGCCCATCCGCCTAGCGATTCGTTGCATAGCGGCCCGACTAGTCTTCCATCCCGCCTGGCGAAGCATCGCATAGCGGCGTTGCATAGGAGTAGTTGATACTGTTTTATTTTCTTTGTCCGCAAACTTCAAACCCCCCTTAGTTTGCTCTGACCTGAGGACTTCAATCTCAAGTCCTCCTCGAAATTAGCTCCACCTTACAGTGTTCCTTGTGAGATCGATACTTGGGAAAACCCCGATTTTATATTACTTGTGCGACCGGTTCACTGTCGTGATCTTAAGCATCAAGTTTTTAGCGCCGTTGCGGGGGGTAACAAATCTCTCCCAAGTATCGATCTCACAAGTAACACAGTAAGGTGGAGTTAATTTCGAGGAGGACTTGAGATTGAAGTCCTCAGGTCGGAGCTAACTAAGGGGGGTTTGAAGTTTGCGAACAAAGAAAATAAAACACTATCAACTACTCCTATGCAACGCCGCTATGCGATGCTTCGCCAGGCGGGATGGAAGACTAGTCGGGGCACTATGCACCGAATCGCTAGGCGGATGGGCGAGTAGGCTTGCGGATGAGGTGGTGAGAATTACGGAATGAGGGTCGTAAGCACCTCTTCGCTATGCACTCCACTAGCAATTGCTAGTACGGCAAGGGTGGATGGATGGTGGATGGACTATGGCGCACCTCAAGTAAATAACGAAAACATACAAAATCACATAGACATTATTGTATATAAACATTTTACAAACAAAACATACTTCATCATATACAAGAGTTCAACTACACATTCAACAACCAAACAAGAAAAGAGTGTGCGAAATCGACCGAATCTGAAGTCTTGCTGAGGATTCACGGTTGGAATCGTCGGGTTGTCAATCCGCGTCCAAGCTCGGTCCGCAACTGCGTCCGGGGTAGAGAAGGGTTGTCACCACCTTCCAATAGCCCGTCTTCTTCGTGTCACAATCTGGTGGAGGATGGCACAACTTCCCCTTGCTTGATGGAGAAAGCTAGGTCAAGCCCTTCTTGAAGCTCAAGGATGAAGGAGGAGGCCGAGAGGAAGCTCTGGCTTGGATTTGGCAGTGAAAGCTTGCCTGGAGCACCTCCCTAGGGTGGAGATTGAAGGGGAACGGCGGAAACCTTCGTCGGGGACGAAAAATGGCGGAGAAATATCGAGCGATCTGCCGATCCTCGGATTAGGGCGATACCTGCACTATTTATACAAAAGCAGAAATGAACAATGCGCACGATCACAGGCGCACGACCAGTGGTCGTGCGCACTATGTCCTATGCTCGTGCGTACTGGCATGGAATATCAGGAAGAAGAACTGGGATACTGCGCACGAGTAGTGGCGCACGACCAGTGGTCGTGCGCACTAAGTCCAATGATCGTGCGATTACCCAGACAGGACTCCAGAAAAGAGGAATCAATGCACACAATCAGTGGCGCACGACCGGTGGTCGTGCGTAGTAGGTCCAGTGGTTGTGCGCTTACCCCAGGCTGATTCTAGAAAACGTAGAGTAGTGCGCACGATCAGGGGCGCACGACCAGTGGTCGTGCGCATTAGATCCCATGATCGTGCGCAGTATTCCTGTTTCACAACCATCCCGGAACACGCACACGACCCCTGTACCGAAAGGAAAAACCAACCACTAATCTGTGCAGACATTCCAGACAATCACAAAAGGGAGTACAAACTATAAAAACAACAAAATACACAACCATGGGCTAAAATGTGCACTTCCTGTGGAAATAAAGACAGGATGAAATATATATGATAATGAACTAAAAGTGAAGTGCAACCGTGTGAAAACTAGCTCAGATGAGTCCAAAAATAGGTATATAAAGTGGACTCATCACAACACTCAACACCATGTACTATACTTGACGGATTGGACTTAACTCTAACGCTATAGCATTACCCATCGAATTTCCACAGATACACGATGAATTTAACTTAGGTTAAAACTGATATTCGACGATTTTTACTTTTGTCATAATTGACTAATTTTACTTGAATAATCATCCATATAAGACGAAATTAACTTAAGCTAACTGTCAAACCCAAGGAATCCACTCACTACCATACACGGCGAATTAAACTATGGCTTACTAACCTATACTTGACGGATATACACACAGACCAACAGTCAAAATATGGCGATTATACACAACATCGGAATAAAAATCTACCCTATGAAGCAGGTAGAACTTGGACGAACCCTACACTATTCCTAAATTATAATAAGAAAAAGGGGAAATAACTGAGGATGTAATGAATGAAATCTTGCCAAGGGGAAAAATCACCAATTGCGTCGATCTTGCCGAAATCCGGCTGCACAACCAAACCTCACAGATCTGGACGCAAGAACACCTAAGCAACAACTCCTTAAACTTTTCCGACAAAAAGGGGGGTCAAAATGAGTTTCCTTATAACGCCCCCATCCGTCGCATAGCATATGACAGAAGGTCCGGCCGGGCTCCGATGCCATAAACCACGGGCAGGTAAGGAGATTACATATTGTTGCCAAATCCATTTTCATTTACAAATGAATCCTAACTCAGAGCATTCTAGCAGAAGTATTTAGGCCCGATGTCATAGCCTTATTACAACTGTTTCATTTAACAAAAAGTGATTTCATACTTCGGCACGTAGGTCGGCCACACATGAATACAATAACTATTCGCTTTTGGGACTTCAAAGGCCAGCCAATCTCATCATAAGTGCTTCAGCACGCTACTTTCCACTTGGCTGTCTAGCACCTGAACAAACAGCCCACACAAACGTGGAAAACAAAACAACAGTCAGCATTTTACTGACCAAATTATAAAAATCCCACCCCTTACACGGGGCTCAAGTTCTCCTTTCCTGCAAACTGTAGCATATATATGTATGGTGACAACAATAAAGTGCATTTAATTACCATTCACCACACACATAAACTCAACGGCCGCACGCCCCGTGCACTCAGGGCACATTTTCGGTGTACCGATCTTCCCCGTATAACACCACCATTCAGAGGTACATAATTGACGACAATGTCGTTCAGAGGTAGTTAACATGACGGCAACTTTGTCGTTCAGAGGTACTTAACTTGATGACTACGTCGTTCAGAGGTACTTAACTTGACGACCAACAGCCCATTCAGAGGTACTTAACTTGACGACCCAGTCGTTCAGAGGTACATAACTTGATGGCACAGTAATTGGACTTCACGAAACTCTTTACCATTTCAGGTCGGTACCCACCATTTATATACCATTTTGGCCAATACCCGCTATTTCTTTCAGAACAATGGTCCCCAAGTATCTTAGAGACAGGCCTCACAAATTTTAGCTCCCTGGGAGCTATAGCAGACGACAGTCACTGTCACCCGGCGACAACCACAGTTCTCCAAAGAATGATCTTTTCTTGGTCTTTTCTTGGATATGATTCCCGTACTTTGATGCATCATCCTGCACAGCCCTAGACCCTGGATTTCACATGTACATCACACGCATATGCATGGAGTCTTCTCCGGCATGCAAAATAAACATTACCAATCCATACCAACCCGTCTGAATGGGCTTCACACAACATGCCTCTTTCGTACTGTATATTTTCGGATCTAAATGCAAGGTTAAACGTGGATCATACCGATCTACCAACTGGAAATCACCTTTTCTTCACATTTTGGTGAGGGTTTCCATGCAAGTATGCACATTAAGGACTTCACTTGTCCAAGGAGAAAATCGTTACCCTTGTACTTCTCTTCAGATCCTGCTTCCGACACAAGATCTCCTTCAGCACTTTCACAAAGTTCAGCCCAAACCATTAGCTTTAGCCTTTAGTTCTCTTCTCAAAAACTTGGATGAAATTAAGAAAGAGAGTGAGAAGGATATAATTATCTCCACATCCCACACCCTTCTGGATAATTGGCCTCGAGTTTAATCCCAGCCACACGATCAATCCATCAAAACAAAACAAAGGCTAAGATTTGGGTTGACTGGTCAACTTTGGCGCTATCTCTTGACGATATCAACTCTCGCCACTCGGCAATATCAACTTCACTGATTTGACTGCTTAACAGCCAATCTGACACATGCCACGTGGTACTATCGCCCGGCGACATCCACTGTCGCCACTCGGCAATATCCGTTCGACAATTTGTCAAGTGCGTCGAGTGTTGTCTTCATAATTTATCGCTATCGCCATCCGGCGATACCCACTGTCACCACTTGGACATATCATTTCAACGATTAGTCGAACGCATTGAATACGTAGAGCACGGCTCGACAAATGCCGCTTTCACCATCAGACGATACCCATTGTCGCTATTTAGAGATATCATTTCTACGATTTGTCAAAAGCGTTGAGTGCGTCGAGTGCGGCTCGACAAACGCTTTACCACTATCACCATCAGGCGATACCCACTGTCGCTAGGCGACAGTGACAAAAGTCTGTTGTCATAATTGGGGTATTACATTCCTAACACCTAATATTTCAATAAACAGGAAAAAACTTACCACACAAACATAGATCTTGGAGAGAGCTATCCAGATCTATTCTCCGACGATGATTTCGTGCACCGGTGCTCCTACAATCGACAGTAGAAGGCTCTAAAAGGACCACCGCTTTCTTTATTCAACATCTAAGTTTGACAGTTTTGGGAAAGATTATTAATAGGGTTTCCATCTTATCGCAAGGCTATTTATATAGTATAAATACTTATTCTATATTATTATAATTAAAACATCCAAATGACCAAAACTCGCACTATCTCAAATTTCTACGAAAATTACACCGTAGCTGAATATCGATGCTACGAATCCAACGGTGAATTCAAAATAGAAGATTGACATACCAAAATCGAGTAAACACTCCCCGAATTCTAACTACCAAATATACTAAAAACGAAGCATCGTGTTCAAAAATGAACCACGGCTCGCAAGGTAAAATTAAACATAGGAGAAATTAGTCAAGCTATTACTCCCAAACCAATACCTCAGAAACCAATAAGGAACAGCAATGCTCCGATAGCGGTACCAACCATCTACACGTCAACGTAACGCCCTGACGTCAAAATACATAACTAAAGGAATTTTAAATAATCTTTGGAAAATCAGGGGCGTTACAGCCACCCCTCTTAAATGAAAATTTTGTCCCAAAACTTTATGCACAAAAGATTCCACTAGATAGGAAAATAACCAAGGATTATAGAATAGAAATACATACCAAAAGATCTAGGAGAACAAATGACAATTATCCTGCCTCATTGCTGACTCCAACACCACAGTTGTGCTTTCCACGTCTTGGTTTTCTCACAAATCTTTAACCATGGGTATGGTCTTTCTTTGCAACACCCGATCCTAAGTATCCAGAATGCGAACAGGCATCTCGACATAAGGAAGATCAGCCTCTAATTGGAGCACTGAATAAAGAACCTGCCAGTCGCTAAGCACATACTTTCGCAAGTGGCTTACGTGAAATACATCGTGCACAACAAGAAAACTAATGGGAAAATCCAGTCGATAGGCTGATATTCCGATACGTTCAATAATCCTGAATGGTCCCACATACCTAGGATCCAACTTATGGTTCTTACCAAACCTCTTGAAACCAAAAATCTGGGAAACTTTAAGAAATACCATGTCCCCAACTAAAATTCCAAATCAGTCCTTCACCGATTGGCATTCTTTTCATAATGCTCCTGAGTTATACAAAGCTTTTCTCTAATCTGCGTTACAAAAGTATTCATCTCTTCTAAAGCTTCTGGACCCAATAATGGTCATTCACTAACCTCGGCCCACAACAAGGGAGTTCTACATTATCTCCCATACAATGCCCCAATTTGAGCCATCTTCAAACTCTCTTGATAATTGTTATTATAAGAAAAATCCATCAGACTCAAATGTTTATCCCACGCTCCACCATGGTCCAAGATGTAACATCTTATCATGTCTTCCAAAATCCGAATAACTCTTTCCGTTTGACCATTTGTATGTGGATGATAAGAGGTGGAATACCTCAGATCGGTACCCAATCCTCCCTGTAAACTTTTCCAAAAATGAGACGTAAAACTGGAGTCTCAATCTGAGACAATATTAACAGGTACTCCATGTATCATGATAACCTCATCCAAGTATAACTCTGTTATCTTCTTCATGGAGTAATCAATCCCGAACGGCACGTAGTGGGCACACTATGTTAGTCTATCCACTATAATACATACAGAATCATGTCCTTTGGGAGATCTCGGCAAACCAATAATGAAGGCCATAGAAATACTTTCCCACTTCCAACTTGGAATCTCCAAAGGCATCAACTTGCCACCAGGACTTCCATGTTCGGCCTTAACTCGCTAACAAGTGAAGCACTCAAACACGAACTTGGCTATATCATTTTTCTTTCCATTCCACCAAATGATCCGCTTTAGATCTCTATACATCTTCGTAGAACCAGGGTGGTGGAAACACTGGATTCATGCGCCTCACTGCATAGCTTAACTCAAATATCCTCAACAGCGGTGATACAATATCTAACGCAGTACCTCAAAATACACTCATCATCGATTGAAAAGTCTGGTAACACCCCTTTCTCAGTTCTATTTCGGAGGTGTTGCAAATCTAAATCACCCTTCTGATGCAGCCATTTGAGTGTAATCCAAGAGAGCTCTAACACTTCCAAACTACTTGAAGAGTCTCTACTCCCAATCGATATATCCATTAACAATAATTCTTCCAATAGGGATTCCACAGAAAGTCCAAGGATCTGCGTGGAATTCCTACTCAGGAATCGACCACCACATTTGCTTTTCCTGGATGATATATGAACTCAACATCATAATCCACGACATACTCTAAACAGCTCCGCTGGTGCAAATTCAACTCCTTTGAGTGAAGACATACTTCAAACTCTTATGATCCATATAAATCTTACACAACGTGCAATACAATAGCTGTCTCCATAGCATCAAGTAATAAATCACTACTGCAAATTCCAAATCTTGCATAAGATAGTTCCTTTCGGGAATCTTTAAGTGCCTCGACCCATATGCAGTCACTTTGCCTTCCTGCATCAACACACAACCAAGTTCAACATGTGATGCATGGTGGGCCGACCTTTCGCTTCTGAAAAGAGAGCAGCCGAACTAGCAATCCAACTAGGCAAGTATACTTATCGAACTGTAGCAAGAGGACACAAGTGTCGTATTTAAATCCGGAAACTGTTGAGTAAGCCTAATCACACGAAAGCAATATTATTTTATCGGCAGAAATCTTAGGGTTAAGGGGAAAATTAAACGCGCTTAAAGAAAGGAAATAAAAAGAGAGCTGATTGCACTAAAAATAAAGAGGGCATAAAAGAAACGATTGCACTGAAGGGTTGGAGCAATGAAATAAAAATGCACTCGATCAAGAATCACCACGGCAACAATCGATTAAAAACACGATGAATAAACATAAAACTAAGCTTAATAGGGTAAAGGTCCTTGACCGTGGAGGTTCCTAAAGCTTGAACATGCTTGTCTCGAAGTCGTGCCAAACTGAGTTTAGGAAGGTCCGACCGACTCTCGTCTAGATCGGAGGCCTAAAGCTTGCTTTACGCGGTGAACCCCACTATTGGATTTTACTCCAATCCGGGAGATTTGGATGTCTGTCTCTCTCGAGGGGTGCGTACAACTCCCTTTACTCTTGAGTGCTCACTTCAAACTATCAACTTCTCTGCTAGCCAAGAATGAAAGCAAAGGTGGAGAATATATATCGATAATATATCTCCAACCCAAGATAAATCAAGAGTAATTTAAGGCCTAAAACCTAAAAAGAGACGGTGAACTCAAAGCATCATAACTTAATCACTCGAACCTCGGATCATCAAGATCGAGTTCAAAGAGGATTAGTTACTCATGATGAAGTGGAGGAGGGGGATGAGTAGTGAAGCATAAAGAACACAAAGTAGAAAGGTAAGAGAAAATAACACTTCCTTATTAATGAAAACAAGGATCTCACAACGTGAAAACAAAAGATTACAAGTGCATGGAAAGTAAAATCCTATTATAGCCCTGCCATTAGCAACTAAAGCAATTACAAAAGCTAATATAAAAGCTTAAATTAAACTAGAATTAAACAAAACTAAAGTGAGGTAGAGAGAGAGAGGAGAGAGAGAGAAAGCATGAAAAACTTCAAAAAACAAAAGGGCAGCACATCCTTACACACTCTAGGACTCCCTTTGAAACGAGGGAGAGAGGCTGAATTTATAGAAATTCAAGAGGGGATGACACGACCAACGACACGGCCATGTTGGTGGCCATGTCCCATGCTGGTTGACTTCGTGCTTTGGTTCTGGCGGGAAATGATCATTGCAATGTCGAATTGGCGGGCACGCCCATGCTGACACGGCCAACGACACGACCGTGTCCGTGGCTGTGTCCTCTACGGTAGATGGGCTTCGACGGGGGGCACATTAATGGCGGGCTGCACGCGCTGAGGAGGTGGTGACATGCTTAGCGACACAGCCGTGTCGGTGGTCGTATCCTTCGCTGGAAAGTCATCGGCTCCAGGTGACACGGCTCATGTTGACACGGCCAGCTTGACACGGCCAGGGACATGACCGTGTTAGAGGTCGTGTCCTGGTCAGGATGAACTCTAGACTTTCCTCTGCTGGTTGATTCTTTGGGAATAAGTGACACGCCCCATGACACGACCGTGTTGGTGGCCGTGTCAGGTCATTTTGGTTGAAAATTGAGAAAACCTTCAAAAGAGCACAAAAAATATTAGTGACATAAATAATTACAAGAGGAGGGAACATATAAGCTAATAAGACAAGATTTGCACAATAAAGACCTAAACAAAACTCTAATAGCTTAAATACAAAACAAACTATCAAATTCCACCAAGCTTAAGCTTTGCTTGTCATCAAGCAAAAATATAAAAACTGGATAACCATAAAATGGGACTAATCAAAAAGTTCTAATTATGCCTACACAAGTACTATGCGAAATTCTAAGTAAGGAAAATGTGAAACATGAATGTAAAACAATTATTTCGGTATGATTTAACTTTTATAAACTTTACTTTACGAAAATAAATCATCCAAAATTTTGACGAAATTCTTTAAATAGATTTAAGCAAAGCAACAAAAATGAAAATAAATGCGTTGAGTTGTTACTAGATCCAAGCAACACATTATAATTATATCAAATAAATAACAAAAATCTAAGTTTACATCCAAAACTAATACTGATTTTCTTTTCTTCTCTTCTTAGTTATTAAATAAAATTCAAAAAGGCGTGAATCAAAAGGAATTAATAGAATCAAAGCGTTTGGCTTAGGATTATGATTAGGAGTGGAATTTAAAGATAAACAGGGAGGCTAAAAATAACACTAAACCAAAACAAAGAGTTTCAAAAAATTTCAATTTGAACAAAATATTTTTCTTGTTTTTTCTTTTCCATTTTTTTTCTTTTTCAAAATAAAGGACATAAATATTTTCATTTTTAATTTGGTCAAACAAAAACACACATTTCTTTTGAGCATACCTTTTTTTAAAAAAAAAACTTCTTCAAAGATATTACAAGATAACCTATCATAACATGAAAATTCTTTATGAAACTCAAAAAGTCTAGTGTGATTAGATAGGTTGGAAATTTTGGCTTTGGTGAAAATGATATGAAAAGAGGAGCTATCAAATGAAATTGAAAAAAAGGCTCAAAAGCGGCTAACTAGTGGTGAAAGTTTTTAGGTTGGCAGGAAAGCTCAAACGAAAACAAAAACGGCCTAAATCATTTTCATGCTTTTAAATTTATTTAAAACATAGATTTGAAAATTTTCAAAAAGCAAGTCCTACATAATAAAAGAAGATTGATGAAATTATCTTGAAAGTAGAAATAATAGATGACTTGGATCGTTCACATCTACTATGCTATTCAAACATTGACCTTTCAAAAATTATCTAAAAACGAAAAGGAAAATAGTGGATGATGAAATTTTGAGAAAGTAAAGAAAATAAAGAACGAAAAACCATAATAGAAATACGAGTTTTAGGAAAATATTTCACCTTAGCATGCTACCGTGAATTAGAAACACAACATGACCAACATTTTAATTGTGAAACATAATTAAAAAGAAGGATTAGAAAAATTATAATTAGCTAAATTATTTATAATGAATTTTGAGAAAAACAAAAGAAAATTAAGGGGCACTTTTGAGATACCAAAATGTCTAAACTATTAAAAAAACAAAAAGCACATTTTTTTAAATTTTGAAATATTAACGTTTTTTATTTTGAAATTAACTTTATCAGGTTGGGAAATCAAAACAGTAGCATAAGGAAAAACTTCTAAAATAGTAATGGTCCCAGACCAATGTAATTGCAATTTTCGAGGAAATAAACGTAAACGAGAATTATAAAGAAGAACCTGGTCGCCCGGCTTAAAGGTTTTTGGGTGCCTTAAGTGCTTATTGTGAAAGCGTTTCGTCCGCTCTTTATAAAATTTGTTATTTTTGTATGCGTAAGAGCGCCACTCGTCGAGTTCATTGAGTAGAAATTTTCTAAGGTCGCTGATAGAGTGGGGATCAAAGTTTAAGAATCGCAAGGCCCAAAAAGCGCGGTGTTCTAATTCTATGGGTAAATAGCACAATTTTCCATAAACCAACTGATACGGCATACATCTGAGGGTGGTTTTGTACGCTATTCGGTAGGCCCAGAGAGCATCGTCTAATTTGGTTGACCAGTCTTTCCTAGAAGTTGATACAGTTTTTCTAAAATTCGTTTTATTTCTCTATTCAATACTTCGACTTGTCTGTTAGTTTGGGGGTGGTAGGCGGTTGAAAGTTTATGCATAATGTCGTATTTAGTAAGGATTTTTGAAAAATGTGCATTACAGAAATGGGAACCCCTGTCACTAACGATGGCGCGCGGCGCACCGAATCGAGAAAATAATTTTTTAAAAAAATGTAACCATGACTCGGGCATCGTTCGTAGGAAGAGCTTGGGCTTCAGTCTATCGCGAAACATAATCAACGGCAACTAAAATAAACTTATTACCAAAGCTAGTAGGAAGAGGGCCAACAAAATCAATTCCCCAGAGGTCGAAAATTTCGCACTCAAGGAAATAATTTTGTGGCATTTCATTTTTATTGGAAATGTTGCACAACCGTTGGCAACTATCATATCTACTCACAAAGGCTTGCACGTCTTTAAATAGACTAGGCCAGTAAAAACCCACGCAAAACACTTTGTGAGCGGTGCAAATAGCTTGATAGTGCCCACCAGTCGGACCTTCATGTAAGTGTTTTAAAATATCTAATCCTTCTTCATAAGAAACACATCTCCTTATCACTTGGTCCGCACAGACTCTGAAAAGATGCGGGTCCTCCAAAAAATAGTTCTACAACTCTGAAAAGAATTTCTTCTTTTGCTGAGAGGAGAACTCTTTTGGGAGCACACGAGCCACTAAGTAGTTGGCAATTTGTGCAAACCAAGGAGAAGGAGAAGTGTTAATTGAAAGCAGCTTCTCATCAAGAAAATAATCATGAAAAGATTTTTCATCTAGATTTTCAATAAAAGAATCTAGTCTCGAGAGGTGGTTGGCAGCCAAATTCTCGGCTCCTCGCTTATCATGGATTTCTAAGTCAAACTCCTGGAGGAGTAAGACCCAGCAAATGAGGCGCGGTTTGACATCCATTTTGGCAAGAAGATATTTGAGAGCCGAGTGGTCCGTAAAAACGATAATTTTTGAAAGTGTAATATAAGGATGGAATTTATCAAAAGCGAATACTACAGCTAGGAGCGCCTTCTCGGTTGTGGTGTAATTTTCCTTTGAAGATGTGAGCGTCTTACTTGCATAATAGATGGGGTGGAAGTTTTTAGATATGCGTTTACCTAACACGGCTCACACCGCAAAACTACTCACATCACACATTATCTCAAAGGGAAGGTCCCATACCGGAGCTATCATAATCGTGGCATTAATTAATGTTTCTTTAATTAAATTAAAAGTAGATAGGCAAAAGTCATCAAAAATGAATGGGGTGTCTTTTTCTAAGAGATGGGTAAGGGGTTTGGTGATCTTGGAGAAGTCCTTTATGAAACGACGGTAAAAACTGGCATGCCCTAGGAAACTTCGTATAGCTTTGATGTTCGTAGGTGGCGGCAGCTTCTCGATAACTTCTATCTTACCAACGTCTACATCAATACCTCTTGCAGAAATTTTATGACCCAAAACTAACCCTTCCCTCACCATAAAATGAAATTTCTCCCAATTTAGGGCAAGGTTAGTTTCTTCGCATCATTCTAAGACTTTTTCGATGTTTTCTAAACAACTATCAAATGCGTCACTGAACACGGAGAAATCATCCATGAATTGCGCCATAATGTTTTATACGTACTTGTCAAAAATAGCCATCATACATTGCTGGAAAGTAGCTGGCGCATTGCAGAATCCAAACGACATTCTTCGGTAGGCGAAGGTGCCGAAGGGACAAGTAAACGTAGTTTTATCTTGGTCCTCGGGAAAGATGGGGATTTAAAAATACCCCGAGAGGCCGTCAAGAAAATAATAAAAGCTATGGCCGGATAATCGTTCTAAAATCTGATCATTGAATGGTAAGGGAAAATGATCCTTGCGGGTGGCGTCATCTAACTTACGATAATCTATACACATTCGCCACCCGGTCACCGTCCGTGTCGGGATAAATTCATTATTCTCATTACTAACTACCGTTATCCCTCCCTTCTTTGGTACTACTTGGACTGGGCTAACCTACTTACTATCAGATATAGGATAGATAATTCCTGCGTATAATAATTTCATAACCCCGCCCTTAACTACTTATTTCATGTTGGGGTTTATACGACACTGAGGTTGTATAGAGTTACCTGAATTATCTTTCATTAAGATTTTGTGAGTGCAGAAAGATGGGCTTATGCACTTGATATAAGATATCTTCCAAGCAATAGCTCGGCGATGCTAACGTAAAACTAGATGGAGTTTATCATTTTGCACATCCGTGAGGTAGGTCGAAACTATGACGGGCAGCTTGGTGTCCTTTTCTAAGAAAGCATATCTAAGATGCTCGGGTAGTTCTTTCAATTCCAGTGTAGGGGGCCGTATTCATACGAGGTTTTAGAAATTCTTTCTTTTTCAAAAACTATGTCCTCATAGACTTTTTAACGTGTAAAATTAAAAGGGGTGGGGGTAGCAGCCATGGCGGCTTCTTGTAGCGATGCAGTTGGAAGAGTAGAAGAGGAACAAAAATCAGAAAAATCTTTTTCAGATTTAGAGAGGTGATAGGAGGATTCTTCACTTAGGTGTAGCGATTCAGTTGAAGGAGTAGAGGATGAACAAAAATCAGAAAGTTCTTTTTCAAAATCAGAGAGACGATAGAAGGATTCTTCACTTAGGGCATCTATGAAAAAATAAGAGTCGTCATTTGCTAGGGTGTTCTTCATTGAGGGGGTGATAGGGAAGTTACTTCGTCGTCACCTACACGAAGGAAGAGCTTACCATTGCTTACGTCAATGATGGCTCGGGAGGTGGCAAGGAAGGGTCGGCCAAGGATCATGGCGATGCAGGCCCATGATTTCGATGGTTTAAACACTACGCGTTCTTTTGATTTATATTTAAATTAACTACGCAGCGAGCAATATTTCCTTCAAGTAATAATAAAGATGAATCCTATAATATAGCTAGGCACAACACAAAGGGACTTTACCCCTTATTTTAGATTGAACAATGGCTATATGCCAATATTCGCTCAAGCGAAATGGACCCACCCGATCCAGACAATTAGCAATTCAAATTAAATTATGCGCAAACACTCATACATCCAATAAGAGAATATCCAGACTAAATAAGTGAGTTAAAATCAAGTCCTAATCGATCCCAAAATTAATTAATATTAGGGTATATCAAATCACTTGAACTCAAGGAGAAATCAAGGGTGATGAACCCGATTTCTTCAAGTGTTCTCGAGATCTACCCGCTCCAATTTTATGAAACATATTCGGGAATAAATGCTTGAAAATTAAGATTATATTAAGCACTAATTTCAATATAAAACCTGACTAAAAACTAGCCTTCTAATTCTACCAAAATCCTCACAAAATAATATAGAAGAAATCACACAGGAGGTGTAGGAATCGTTACCCAATCCCAAGAAAGTCCGTCCACAATATTGAGTGGAGGAATCGCTCACTAAGGTGGTTGATTTCAATTCTCCACATGAAATCCTCGGATCCGCGCCGGATGATGAAGACGCTCGCCATTTTCTCTTTTTGACAAACCCTTGGAGAGGGAGTTCCTTGAAAGACAATATTATTGTAGAGGAAAGAGAATAGGTGGTGGAGAATATCTTTATCAAGAGATGGATTGAGGAGGAGGTGGAGTGGTGGCCGTATTTGAGAGGGAGAAGGAGAGTTGGCGGCTTGGGAGAGGAGGAAACTAGGCTTTGACAAATTTTGAGAGGGAGAGGAGGAAGATGAGAGGAAGGCCGAAATTTGCCTAAGGGGGAAGAGGGAAAGAGGTGGGAAATTAAATCTTTGAATTAAGGTTTCAATTTCTTTATTCTCAACTTATTCCTTCATAACCATGGCTATATATAGCCTAAACCACTAAATCATCCTCGATTCAAAATTCAAAATTCAAAAAGAAATTATGATGGTTATATGCACCCATCATAATACATGAAATGAAAATTCAATACATGAATTTAAACAATTCCCTAACTAAATAAAATGAATGAAATAAAGTACTTTTAAAATAGAATTGCTTAAAATAAAAATTGATAAAATATATAATTATAATTATGTAATTTATAATTATATATTTTATTTATTGGCGGCGGAGGACGTCGACCAAAACATGTAGAGGCGGCGTCGTTGGTGAAGAAACATCGTGGTAGACACCCATCTTCGAGCTTGCGGCAACGACTGTCCCAATCCACAAACTCTCGATGTCTTAGATCCATGGCCGCCTCAGCAACCTCGCCATCAATCCTCCCCCGCTCAAATTCACTCATCACCGTTGAGTGGCCCATGAGGGGGGAAACATCAAAAGATGCAGCAACATGGGCCAAATCTGGCCCCGCAATCCGTGTCATAGTAGCATGAACATCCCATAGCACTGAGAACATGTCTGGCACACAAACAACAAGACTTTCGAGAAAACTCGAAAGGGTGTCAAGCAAAAGAAAATAAACAAGAATCTTACCATCCGGTTCAAGAATCAAGGAGTCCACATGGAAAATAGACACGACAGTACTAACACTCCCCATCCTAAGAGAATATTTAGTGGTAGGAAGAGACGACGGATAAAGGCACTCAGGTGGAACAGTGACGTACAGTAAAAAGGTCGGAAACTTGAAATAAAGTGAAACACCATGTGCTATATAAAAATCTGAAATAAAAGCATAAAATTTGATGTTCTTCATAATCATGGATGGTTCGGCGTTCCTACGTATTGAATTTTTAACGGAGCCAGAAGGCATCCGCTCGGGGATGGACCAGACTAAACCCAAATCACTAGCTCTAGCGTCGGACAGTCTCGAAAAGGCATGGAAGTGCGTGCGACATATCTTAAGAAGAAATACTAACGTCCAAGACAGATGAGGAGAGAATCCATGTGCTACATGACTAGACCCAAATACGGAAAATAAGGGGGTTAGGTCAGGTGGCAGGCAGCCTTATAATCAGGGATGATTTTAACTGGCTTTAGAACCATAGTCTTATTTTCAAGTTTAATATTTTCACGCTTGGCATGAAGATATGTCAAGATGAACCACGCATCATAACCAATATAATTGGACGCCCCTGAATATGAAAAGGTATACGAGCGAAACAACTCAAAAGACCCAACTATAGTCACTAACGTGGGGAAATGAGGGTCATCAAATGGCGGTGGATAAATGAGTGCGACTGGGTGTGCTATAATAACTATGTCTTGGGGACACCACATACAGAGGCACAAATGACAAAGAAACAGAGTCAGTCGTAGTAGGGGACGGAACTGTTGATGGACATGCAAAAAAATGAGTGGTCAAAAGTGATGTGTAGTCATATCGATGAGGTGCGGTTATTAGTCCAAATACTAGTGCGCTCAACATAGTAATATCTACGCGCTGAGTCAACGCCAAAGTAGGAACTAATAAAGTGGCCGTGACATAACAACTCAGACTAGGGATACCAGTTCCACGTCCTAAAAAGTCATCTAAGTCAGACAAATAAATAGGGGGAAGGGTCGGTAAAATCAAACCCTGGATAAAATCCAAATTAGTAACAATTTCACACAATGATGACGACATTAAAGAACTCTCATCCGGGTGTACAACCAATGAATCATCCAAAAATACCCTTCCCTCCAATGACAACTCCTCCACAATAATAATAGGGACATCCTCTCTTTCAGACTCCTCAGATAACTCGGATACAATCTCAGTGGGTGTAAGTGTAGGCTCTAACACGATGGGGATCGTATCCTTGAGAGGGCACTCCATACTAGGGTGAACAGACACAACGCTAGTAGGGCAAGTAAAAGATAGTGGAATACTCTCACAGATCGGAGCGTAATAATCCCATACATCGTCTTCTAAATCACTAGGGATTACCTCACTGTCAGAATCTTCAAACTCGTCGGCCACTATCGTATGTGAAGTAATACTCTCACCTAGTTGGTCAACTTCCGAATCCAGATATACTATATCCACAACAGAATCCTCAGAGGTATCAGTCACTATCTCAAGGGGCTTATACATCGAGGCTAAAGGAGACAAAGCTCTAGTAGTAACATCTTTCGAGTCCAATACATGTGATCTATTAGGAATGGTTTCCCTAAAGGTGGTAGTAGGTACACTATGAGCAGGCTGACCTTTGGCGAAAAATGATCTAGCGTTTGGTATATAATCATTCCTATAGGCAAGCATGGGACTAGCGTCATAACGATACTCACTCCCAGGCTTGTTACTAGTAGTGCGGAGATAGGAGGGATCAAATTGATCCGAGAGTAGGCTACGCATTGTCAGCCAAGAATGTTTATAACTACCAATACGACGCTCTTCGTTTAGCCAAAACACGTGGGCTTGACCTACTAATCGATCTTTGGCTATGTTAACCTTTTGGTGGACGTCCCATAAGTGACAATTAAAATAAATTTCTAATCCCTTAAGCCAGTCTCTAAAATTCTGGTGATTCCACAAACTGTCGTAAGTAGGTGCCTTAATTCTAATGGGAGGATAAGCGTGGGCACGGTTGGTATTCCCATGGTATGAAGGCAAGGCTGGGGTTTGTTTAGCCATGGGATTAACATAGCAGTAATCTAAACGGGAAGGATAAACTTCATAGGCCATAATAATGAGAAACAGAGGGGAAACTCACCCGGAACTGGTGCACATGCAATGAATAATGAACCTGACCCTATATAAAATGCAACAAATGTATTTGTTCCCGCTTAATAACTAAGGTAATAAAATATTTTTTGGGATTTTCTTACTGAAAATAAATAGGAGTTTATTAAAAAAACATTTTGATTTGGTTTTCTGAAAAGATAAAAATATAGGCCGCTATTTGCAGGCCAAAATTAAAATTTTATAATAATTTAATAAACATAATGACTTAGAAAAAATATTTTTTTTTAATTTCATACTAATAAAATGTTGGAGAATTTCCAGATTTTATTTTTGAATTTTGAGATAAAAATGAGAATTTTAGGCCACTATTTTCAGACCGAAAATTTTAAAATTTGTTTTATATGTTGTGCAATGAAACGTGCAAGTGCGTGACGGCGTTCTAAGTGATTTTTTATTTTTTTTCCTAGGATGGTACTAATTAAGAAATAGCACAACCTGGATCTGATACCAAATTGTTGCAGGCCCACGATTTCGATGGTTTAAACACTACGCGTTCTTTGGATAGATATTTAAATAAACTACGCAGCGAGCAATATTTCCTTCAAGTAATAATAAAGATGAATCCTACAATATAGCTAGGCACAACACAAAGGGACGCTACCCCTTATTTTAGATTGAACAAGGGCTATATGTCAATATTCGCTCAAGCAAAATGGACCCACCCGATCCGGACAATTAGTAATTCAAATTAAATTATGCACAAATGCTCATACATCAAATAAGAGAATATCCAGACCAAATAAGTGATTTAAAATCAAGTCCTAATCGATCCAAAAATTAATTAATATTAGGGTATACCAAATCACTTGAACTCAAGGAGAAATCAAGGGTGATGAACCCGATTTCTTCAATTGTTCTCGAGATCTACCCGCTCTAATTTTATGAAAAATATTCGGGAAATAAATGCTTGAAAATTAAGACTTTATAAAGCACTAATTTCAATATAAAACCAGACAAAAAACTAGACTTCTAATTCCACCAAATACCTCACAAAATAGTATAGAAGAAATCACACAAGAGGTGTAGGAATCGTTACACAATCCCAAGAAAATTCGTCCACAATATTGAGTGGAGGAATCGCTCACGACGGTGGTTGATTTCAATTCTCCACGTAAAATCCTCGGATCTGCACCGGACGATGAAGACGCTCACTGCTTTCTACTTTTGACAAACCGTTGGAGACGGAGTTCCTTGAATGTCAATATTGTTGTAGAGGAACGAGAATAGGTGGTGGAGAATATCTTTCTCAAGAGATGGAGGGAGAAGGAGGTGGAGTGGTGGCCGTAATTGAGAGGGAGAAAGAGGGTTGGCGGCTTGGGAGAAGAGGAAACTAGGCTTGGACGAATTTTGAGAGGGAGAGGAGAAAGAGGAGAAGGAAGGCCGAAATTTGCCTAAGGGGGAAGAGGGAAAGAGGGGGAAAATTCAATCTTTGAATTAAGGTTTCAATTTCTTTATTCTCTACTTATTCCTTCATAACCATGACTATATATAGCCTACACCATTCAATCATCCACCATTCAAAATTCAAAAATAAATTATGATGGTTATATGCACCCAGATAATATATGAAATGAAAATACAATACATGAATATAAACAATTCACTATCTAAATAAAATGCATGAAATAAAGTACTTTTAAAATAGAATTGCTTAAAATAAAAATTGATAAAATATATAATATAATTATGTAATTTATAATTATATATTTTATTTATTGGCACCAGCGGACGTCGAGCAAAACATGTAGCGGTTGCGTCGTTGGCGAAGAAACGTCGTGGTAGAGTCCCATCTTCGAGATGGCGGCAACGACTGTCCCAATCCACAAACTCTCGATGTTGTAGATCCACGGCCGCGTCAGCATCGTTGCCATAATAGGGGAACCTCGATGTCTTCTTCGATGTCCAATATGACAAAGTCCACCGGGAAGATGAACTTGTCGACTTTAACTAGGACATCCTCCACGATTCCGAACAGGAACTTGACAGATCTATCGGCTAGCTGGATACTCATGCATGTGGGGTTGTGGTTACCAATTCCTAACTTCTTAAACAATGAGAGGGGCATCAGGTTAATACTCGCACCTAAATCAGCTAATGCGTGATTCACCAAAGACAAACGAAATAGAAAAACTACCCTGGTCACTGATTTTCTTTGGTAAACTGTTTGTCAAGACCGCCGAGCACTCGGCATTTAACGAAAGGTTCTCTAACTTCTTCTTGTTGGTCAGGAGGTCCTTAGGATACTTAGCGTACTTCGGCATCTGGGATATCGCTTCGTGAAAAGCCAGATTTATGTGGATTTGTTTAAACATTTCTAAGAAATGGGTGTATTGATTGTCCTGACATTGTTTATTAAGTTCAAAAGGTTAGGCGGGGTTGGATTATTTTTAAAGGTGGGTGGTGGAGTGATTTCTTTTTCGAAAACAGGGGTGATAAATTCTTCAGCAGATGGTGGAATTTTTAAAACGGGAGCAGAGCTTTGATTTTTTAAAGCTGGAGCGGAGCTTGCCTCGAGCTCTTCGCTGGCCATACCGAGAACTTGCTTCCCACTCCGAAGAGTTATAGCTTTCGCTTGCTCTCTCGGGTTGGGCTCGTTATTGGAAGTAAGAGACCCTGCGGGTCGCTCAGAAATTAATTTAGAAAGCTGTCCAACTTGATTCTCTAAATTTTTAATGCTTCTAGTTAAGGATCTTATCGTAGCGTCATTTGTGGTGATATATTTAGAAAGTAACTCCTCCAAACTTGGAGGTTTTGGAAAGTTCTGAAGAGGTGGAGGCGGTGCATGTTGAATCACGAAAACACAAAAGGGGGGGGGGGGGGGCGAGCACCACCAGCTAACGGTTCGAGCAACGGAGAATAGAGAGACTGCGAGTAGTAATCTACTAAGCAGATGAGGACAGGAAGAACAGCAGGGCCGTGAGCCACGACAACAACAGACTTCGCCCGTCGCGGCCTGAATGCCTCTCTTGCGATGGGCTTTCCCTTGATTGAAGAATGATTTGGTTACAAGTGAAAGGAAAAGGTTGACAAGAGCGGAGCGAGGAGGAGTCCGCAAGGCACAAGATTCGAGTCCGCAGCCTTCAACAAGTAGGCTCCTGGGTCCTAGTCAGCGTGCCTTGGGTGCACCACCACCCCCCTATTTATAGGATAGGGGGCCTGCCCAAACAGGCTGGGCTAAAATAGCCGACTGCCCGGGGTACAGGAGAACCGGCAGCGGTGACGGGAAGCAAAAAGAAAAGAACATGCTAGTCCGTGCAGAAGGGGCGAATTGGGCTCGGGGGCTGGAGCTTCCTCTGCCGCTGCTAGGCGCGATCCTGCTGGAGGAAGACGGCCTGGGTGGACGGGACACTGAGTCCGCCGCCGTAGAAAATCCAAAGAAGACACGGCAGACGGAGCGGACAGATCCTTGGGTCCGCTGCAGGGGGATCATCCTTGGTGGCCGATTGCTGCTACCTCGCCGGACTCGGCGGACTGCCTAATTGAGTCCGCGAGTGTTGAAAGGGGGGTTTTGACATCTTGTAGGATATTGCGGACTGAGGGGTTAACAGTGCAGAAAAATTATGTTGGGGTGTTGGGCGCATTGCGTTCGAAGGATTACTCCATGAAAAATTCGGGTGATTTCTTAAAGCAGGATTATAACTATTCGAAAAATTAAAACCAGGAGGATGAAAATTCGCAGTAGAAAAATTATTGAAAGCATTTCTAGGCATACTATTATTAAGAAAATCTACTTGATCTGGAGCTGGAGTTACAGATTCCCATACCTGAGGGGCGGAGGCAGCAGTCATCTCCGTAAATTTTTTGCTTAATATTTCTACTTGCAGAGCTAGCTGGGAGACGTTGTCCACTTCAAAAATATCTGCAGGTTTGTTTGGGAGGGACCTATGCACATTCCAATGGTATGTGTTCATGGCAATGTGCTCGAAAAGCTCAAGAGTAGCTTCCAGGGTTTTGTGGTTTAAGGTACCACCAGAAGCTGCGTCTATCATTTGCTTTGTGATTTGATTTAGCCCATTGTAAAATATCTGCACCTGCAACCATACAGGCAGCGCATGATGTGGGCATCATCTTAATAGTTCTTTATATCTTTCCCAGGTTTCATATAAGGTGTCAGAGTCTATTTGTCCAAAGGCAGAAATGTCGTTTCTAAGTTTTGCAGTTTTAGCTGGCGGAAAATACTTCGCCAAAACTTTTTCAGTTAATTGAGTCCAGCTTGTGATGTTATTATTAGGTAGAGTGTTCAGCCACCGCTTAGCCTTAGTTCTAAGAGAGAAAGGAAATAATCTTAGCCTAATAGCATCATTTATGACACCATTTATCTTGAAGGTGTCACAAATCTCAAGAAAGCTTGCTATATGTGCGTTTGGATCTTCATCTTGAAGTCCGTCAAATTGCACATACTACTGCACCATTCGAATTATGCTAGGCTTCATTTCGAAATTATTATTAGCTATTGCAGGGCGAACAATGCTAGATTCAATACCCTCGAGATTCGGTCGTGCATAATAAGACATAGGACTTTGCACGACTTCCTCCACGTGGGGTTCTTCCATTCTTAAAGTAGAAAATGACTCGGAATCCTCAACCGATATTTGGAAAGTATGGCCTTGAAATTGCGATCTTCTCCGAATTGTACGCTCAATTTTGTAGTCCAGGTCCAAAATATCTGACGGATTACCGCGGGTCATGCACTAAAAGAAGAGAAGAGAAGGAAGAGTAATAAATAAAATAGAAAAGAGGGTTAATAAGATTTAGTTTTGAAATAGATTTTTTTTATGTTTTAACTCCCGAACTTCCCAAGGGCTACCCGGTGAAGGATATGTAGGGTACTAGAAAGGATAGCGGCAATTAAAACTGCTTTGCCCTTTTTGAGAGATTTAGGTGGTGTAGAAAAATTGTTAAGCGAGTTTCTATTAAGAGCGGTAACAAAATTTTTTTTGATTTTAAAATTTTTTAAAAGGAGGATGAGAAAGAGAAATGACAAAATTAATTGGTTCGTGTTTTCATTTTATCAACGAAAGTTCGTCCCCGGCAATGACACCAAAAACATGGTGGGCCGGCCTTTCGCTTATGAAAAGAGAGCAGCCGAACTAACAATCCAACTAGGCAAGTATACCTATCGAACTGTATCAAGGGGACACAAGTGTCGTATTTAAATCCGGGAACTTTGAGTAAGCTTTCTCACACGAAGGCTATTATTTTATCGATGGAAATGTTCGGGTTAAGGGGAAAATTAAACGCGTTTAAAGAAACGATATAAAAAGAGAGTTGATTGCACAAAAAAGAAAGAGAGCCTAAAAGAAACGATTACATTGAAGGGTTGGAGCGATGAAATAGAAATGCACTCGATCAAGAATCACCTCGCCAAGAGTCGATTAAAAACACGATGAATAAACATAAACCTAAGCTTAATAGGATAAAGGTCCTTGACCGTGGAGGTTCTTAAAGCTTGAACATGCTTCTCTCGAAGTCATGCCCAACTGAGTTTAGGAAGGTCCGACCGACTCTCGTCTAAATCGGAGGCCTAAAGCTCGCTTTACACGGTGAACCCCACTATTGGATTTTACTCCAATCCGGGAGATTTGGACGTCTGCCTCTCTTGAGGGGTGCGTACAACTCCCTTTACTCTTGAGTGCTCACTTCAAATTATCGGCCTCTCGGCTAGCTAAGAATGGAAGCAAAGGTGGATAATATATATCGATAATATATCTCCAACCCATGATAAATCAAGAATAATTCAAGGCCTAAAACCTAAAAAGAGAAGGTGAACTCAAAGCATCATAACTTAATCACTCGAACCTCGGATCATCAAGATCTAGTACAAGGAGGATTATTTACTCATGGTGAAGTGGAGGAGGGGGATGAGTAGTGAAGAATACAGAACACAAAGTAGAAAGGGAAGAGAAAAAACACTTCTTTATTAATGAAAACAAGGATCTTACAACGTGAAAACAAAAGATTCAAGTGCATGAAATGTAAAATCCTATTCTAGCCCTACAATTAACAACTAAAACAATTATAAAAGCTAATACAAAAGCTTAAATTAAACTAGAATTAAACTAAACTAAAGTGAGAAAGAGAGAGAGAGAGAAAAAGCATGAAAAAATTCAGAAAAAAAAAGGGCAGCACTTCCTTACACACTCCAGGACTCCATTTGAAACAAGGGGGAGGGGCTGAATTTATAGAAATTCAAGAGGGGAAGACACAGCCAACGACACAGACATGTTGATGGCCATGTCCCGTGCTGGTTGACTTCGGGCTCTGGTTCTGGCGGGAAATGATCATTGCAACTTTGAATCGGCAGGCACACCCATGCTGACACGACCAACGACACGGCCTTGTCGGTGGCCCTGTCCTCTGAAGTTGATGGGCTTCGACGGGGGACACATTAATGGTAGCTGCACGCGATGAGGAGGTGGCGACACACCTTACGACACGGCCATGTCAGTGGCCATGTCTTTTGCTGGAAAGTCATCGGCTCCTAGTGACACGGCTCATGTTGACACGGCAGCTTGACACGGCAAGCGACACGGCCGTGTTAGAGAACGTGTCCTAGTCGTGATGAACTTTGGACATTCCTCTGGTGGTTGATTCTTTGGGAACAGGTGAAACGCCCCATGATATGGCCGTGTTGGTGGCCATGTCAGGTCATTTTGGGTGAAAAATGAGAAAATCTGCAAAAGAGCACAAAAACTTTTAGTGGCATAAATTAATACAAGAGGAGGGGACATATAAGCTAACAAGACAAGATTTGCACAACAAAGACCTAAACAAAACTCTAATAGCTTAAATACAAAACAAAATATCAATGCATCTACATAAATTGCATAATCCAATGCTTCGATAGGCAAAGACAAAACTGTAGCAGTACATAATCCCTTTTTCAATTCCTGAAAAGCATCTTCGTTGTTGATGCACAAAAACACAAAAAGGGGGGGTCGAGCACCACCAGCTAACGGTTCGAGCACCGGGGAATAGAGAGACTGCGAGTAGTAATCTACTAAGCGGATGAGGGCAGGAAGAACAGCAGGGTCGTGAGCCACGACAATAACAGACTTCGCCCGTCGCGGCATGAATGCCTCTCTTGGGACGGGCTTTACCTTGATTGAAGAATGATTTGGTTACAAGTGAAAGGAAAAGGTTTACAAGAGCAGAGCGAGGAGGAGTCCGCAAGGCACAAGATTCGAGTCTGCAGCCTTTAACAAGTAGGCTCCTGGGTCCGAGTCAGCGTGCCTTGGGTGCACCACCTCCCCCCTATTTATAGGATAGGGGGCCTGTCCAAACGAGCTGGGCTAAAATAACCGGCTGCCCGGGGTACAGGAGAACCGGGCACCGATGATGGGAAGCAAAAAGAAAGGAACACGCCAGTCCGCGCAGAAGGGGCGGAATGGGCTCGCGGGCTGGAGGTTCCTCTGCTGCTGCTAGGCGCGATCCTGCTGGAGGACGGCGGCCTGGGCTGACGGGACACTGAGTCCGCCGCCGTAGAAAATCAAAAGAAGGCACGGCCAACGGAGCGGACAGATCCTTGGGTCCGCTGCAGGGGGATCATCCTTGGTGGCCGATTGCTGCTACCTCGCCGGACTGTGCGGACTGCCTAATTGAGTCCGTGAGTGTTGAAAGGGGGGGGGGGGTTGTTGGCATCTTATAGGATATTGCGGACTTAGGGGTTAACATAATCCCCGCACATTATTAAGTTTCCAGAAAACTTCGAAAATGTTTTGTTAACCGCCGAGTCCGCAAGCCTTATAAATGCTACCAACGCTATAAATATCGCTGGAGGGCCTGGAATTGTTGAAAATCCCGATCGACACGGGGCGCTATTCACCACTTGCGGTCTCCACTTTCCAGTCCGGCATGGCAAGGCTCGGAGCTTTCTTCTCCAGTCTCACTACAAAATGCAACTCAGCACTGACAATGCCTATGAAGACTAAGAAGATAATAAAGAGGTCGATGAGAAAGGATCCTGTCCGCCCTACTGGAGAAAGTTCCCTCAGCCAGAAGCCCGCAAAGAAAGCAGTCCGCCGCGCTGATGTATCTGTGCGCGAGGATGTCGCAGTTCTTGATGCTGGACCATTGAGAACTGAAAAGATGGTGACTCTGTCGGACTCTGCCCCTTCCCCGAAGGGGGGTCGAGCACCACCAGCTAACGGTTCGAACACTGGGGAATAGAGAGACTGCGAGTAGTTATCTACTAAGCGGATGAGGGCAGGAAGAACAGAACGGCCGTGAGCAACGGCAACAACAGACTTCGCCCGTCGCGGCCTGAATACCTCTCTTGCGACGGGCTTTCCCTTGATTGAAGAAAGATTTGGTTACAAGTGAAAGGAAAAGGTTGACAGGAGCAGAGCGAGGAGGAGTCCGCAATGCAAAAGATTCGAGTCCGCAGACTTTAACAAGTAGGCTCCTGAGTCCGAGTCAGCGTGCCTTGGGTGCACCACCTCCCCCTATTTATAGGATCGGGGGCCTGCCCAAACGGGCAGGGCTAAAATAACCGGCTGCCCGGGGTACAGGAGAACCGGGCAGTGGTGACGGGAAGAAAAATGAAAGAACACGCCAGTCCGCGTAGAAGGGGCGGATTGGGCTCGCGGACTAGAGCCTCCAATGCTGCTGGGCGTGATCCTGCTGGAGGGTGGCGGCCTGGGCGTACGAGACACTGCGTCCGCCATTATAGAGAATACGATATCCGAAGTCGTGGCGGACTGAGCGGACAGATCCTTCAGTACACTGCTGGGGTACCATGGCCGATTGGTTACCTTGCCGGACTGGGCGGACTGCCAAATCGAGTCCGCGCATGTTGGAAGGGGGGTTTTGGCATCTTGCAGGATGTTGCGGACTGAGGGGTTAACATAATCCCCGCACATTTTTAAGTTTCCAGAAAACTTCGAAAATGTTTTCTTAACCGCCGAGTCCATAAGCATCGTAAATGCCGCCAGCGCTATAAATATCGCTGGAGGGCCTGGAACTGTTGAAAATCCCGATCGACACGGGGCGCTACTCACCACTTGCGGTCTCCACTTTCCAGTCCGGCATGGCAAGGCTCGGAGCTTTCTTCTCTAGTCTCACTGCAAAAGGCGACTCAGCACTGACAACGCCTATGAAGACGAAGAAGATAATAAAGAGGTCGACAAGAAAGGATCTTGTCCGCCCTACAGGAGAGAGTTCGCATAGCCAAAATCCTACGGAGAAAGCAGTCCGACGCGCCGATACATCTGCTCGCGAGGACGCCACAATACTTGATGCTGAACTACTGAGAAGTGAAAAGATGGTGACTCTATCGGACTCTGTCCCTTCCCAGAAAACTGCGACCTCGGCGGACACCGTTGGTGAACATATTGAGGCCGACATATCTTCTCCAAATGCCCAGGTGCCCATTGTTAACTTGGATGAAGAAAATAGGAGGACTGAAGTAGAAGACGCTGGCAAGAATGTGCCTTCACAGGCATTGATAGTTGTGGATCTTGTGACTGTCCGCGAGAGTCAGCACGACTTAGGAGGGGCCGTCGCGGACTCCGCCGAGAAGAGTGCTAAAATAATGAAGAGGAAGAGGGACGGGTTGACCGTTGCCGAGCGGGTTGAGAAGAAACTGCGTACGATGAAAGAGAAGAATATCTCCAAGCGGACTGGAGAAGCGGACTTACAGCACAGACCGCGCGACAAAGAAGTTCCGGACAGCGATTTGATCACACCGGAAGCCCAAGTTCAGGGAGATAATTCCCTCTCCACGGTCAGTCTAATCACTGATGAGATATTAGATTCGATAGACGTCAATGAAGTAGATCTAATCAACGAATCCCTGCTGATTGTACTGCAGCAATCTGAGGCAGAGACCACTGGGAATAAAGGTGACAAAATCCCTTCTTTGTACGCTACGGAGGAAGAAGAGAGGGAGAGGCTGAAGCAGAAGATAGAGGAGAAGAAGAAGCAGATTGCTGCTCAAGTAGCTGTTGTGGGGGGCGGCCTCGAAGTAGGTCGCGGCGGATAAAACCGATGGGGATCTGCGGACTGCTGCGGAGCTACTGCGGTCAGGTAAAATTCAACCGGCGCCTAAATACTTTAAGCGTTAGTGGCTTTACAGGTCACCGCCGCGGAAGTCGAGACCAGTCAAGATTATCACTGAAACTGAGGACATCGTGGTTTCGACAAGCTCTGCTGCTGAGAAAAGAGCTAGGGTCCATCGCGAATGGAAGAAACGATTAAGGCTTTTTGACCCAGAGCAGGCAAGGCGGCCTGTGCTTTTCGATAGTCGGCAAATAGCTGCGCCTATAACCAAATGTGAACTTTCATCCTTTCTTTGTGTCCGTCGCGGACTGTCTTTGAATGAAGAAGTTGACTTTCTTTCTTGCAGGTAGAAAGTCGCCGCCGGGCTCCATTGAGAGTGGCGAGTTCGTGGTTACACCGATTACTGGTGCTGATGTGGTCTCGTATGTGGAATCCGCGGGGGATGAGCCGCCCAACCTGAACATTATTAAAGAGTTAGAGAAGAAATTCCAA
The DNA here is from genome assembly GCA_039583875.1 of Platanthera guangdongensis. Lineage (NCBI taxonomy): Eukaryota > Viridiplantae > Streptophyta > Magnoliopsida > Asparagales > Orchidaceae > Platanthera > Platanthera guangdongensis. The sequence continues at coordinate 78,201,781 of CM077156.1, read as the reverse complement.
GCTGAAATGCAATGTGTTAAAGCAGAATTAGAGAAGTCAGAGGAGCGTGAGAGGGCGTCCGCGGCGCCTGAGAAAGCATCTGCAGAGCGCAAGAAAGCCCTAAAAGACCGGATCGCCAGCATCTCGAGGGCGTTGGAGAGGTCTGAAAGGGAGAAGAAGAGGCTCATGGATGATGTCCGATTCTACAAGGGCAAGCAGTTGGCGTCAGTGCGCGAATAAAAGGGTAAGCGGGCTGCTGAGTTTGCTGAGCAGAGACAGCGATTGTCAGATCGCGATGCTCCAGAGATCGCCGCACCGGCAGCCGGTGTCCAACAGGCTGCGGATGAGGAGCCGAGGCCGGCGGCGGAGCCAATGGTGCCCTTCAGTCGGGTAGATCGGGAAGCTGCCCATATGCACCGGACCATAAACATTATTCATCATCACCTCTGTCGCGTGTATTGCGAGATTCTTCAGATAAGCGACCAAGCAGCTCACTTATGCAGAGATAGGGCGGAAAGGCCAGGGCGAAAAGGGCAGCGCGGACCGATACTTGGGACCGCTGAGTCCGCGACGCCTCGAGTTTTTATTTTAATTGTATAATTGTTTGTATAATTGTGTTTCAAACAACGCTGTGTTGTAGATTGAACTTTGTTGCGATCTGTGCGGACTCAGATTTTATATCCGCAAATTATGTAGCTTAATCCTTGGCGTGATCTGTGGCAAATTGTGCGGACTAATGCTGTGTCAGCTTCTCGTTATTTAACCTGCAGGTGGGAAATACTGCGAACTAAGCGGATTGAAATTGTATCCCCTCCTTGTGACCTGCCGAGAGGAAAAAGCGCGATCTGGGCGGACAAAAAATTGTGTCGACCACAACTTTTTGCTTTGAATTTTCCTTGGCATGTGAATCTGTACTTGTATCCCCGTTATTGTTTGGCTGTGCTTTAATTTTTTGCGGACTGTGCGGATTGAAGCTGCGAGCTGTGCGGCCTGGTCAAAAAGCTGTCAGACCCTTTAGCTATAAATAGGGCCTTCCGCTTTCTTTTATGCAGGAAACAGCTGAAGTAAAAGGAACCATACGGCCTGCAAAATGGTGTCCGCGCGTACTGATGCTGTTGTCGCCTTCCACTCCGCCGACCACCGGAAGTGCACATTGACAGAGGCCGACCTGAGGCCTTTGTCGAGAAGAAGATGGCGAATTCGAATATCCTTGTCCGCCTTCCCGCCCATCAAGAAAGGCTAAACTTCTCAACCGCAACCCAGATCGCCATCCCAGTGGACCACTTTGATAGCGGATTCAAGTTTCCGCTTCTATGGGAACTCGCCGACATCTTAGAGCACTATGGGATGGTGCCTGGACAGCTTGCACCGAACACACTCGCTGCGATCTGCAGCTTCATCTCCTATTTGCGAACTGAAAAGATCGCTTTTTCGATGAATGTCTTCAATAAGATATTCTCTGTCCGCTCCATAACCGCTTCTGGAGGCCTCCCCTACAAGGGGGTGATATATTTCTACTGCAGGGGGAAGAAGGTTGTGGGCCTTCCCAACAAGATCCACAAATGGACCTATAGGTTCCTGATCTTTGAGGGCAACTTGGGGTTCGCGCACACCTATTCCCAGGTGCGCGTGGACTCCGCCTTCAAAAGCGTGCAACTGGATGACTTGGAAACCGCCATTGTCGAGTTCTTGGCCAACGCTAGGCTTGACATCGAGCATTACATTCCGCTACTGGCGAGCTTAGCGGACGTTATGCCCAAAGAGAGTAAGTTGCTTCCGAACTCAGCTTTTGTATCCGCCGCGACCTTGGTGTTTAACCCATCTATTTTTTGCAGCGACCTTGGCGGTACCCGCCAACTTGCCGCTGACGCCCAGTGGCTTTGTTCCTACACAGAAGGAGAAGAAAGAAGTAGTCGCAAGGAAGAAGAAGGAGGAAGGGGATCCCGCGATGGATTACTCTTCTTCCGAAAGCTTCACCATGAGTGGCTTTGGCATCAGCCAGAAGGATCTTAGGGGGAACCCTATGGTCCACTGGCATAGAAAGAACAAACACGTCCACCTATCCACCGCACTCCCTTCGTGGAAGAGTCCGCGGAAAACTCGCCACGCCCATATTGCGATCTCCACGCTCTACGGAAAGCGCAACTTGAGCGACCTTAAGAAGGTGCCCGCCACCGACCTCCCTCTACTAGCCTCTCAAGCCGCTGCGAACAGCTTGGTGACGAACCACTATGTAGCCACCCTGGCCAAAGACCTGTTAAGGCAGAATGAACAGCTTCAAAAAGATAATAAGGCGCTAAAGGAGAGGAATGCACGGTTGGGAAAAAAGGTTGCTCATCAAAGAGAAGAGCTCGGGGTGAGTTGAATTCACAGCGGCTTTAATTTGCTATCCGCCGCGATCTGTGTGACGTTTGCTTTTATTTTGCGCAGGTCGCCTATGACTTAGAAAACAACAGCTTCCAGGCCGCCATGCTCCCTTTCGTGAAGGAGACCGTCGAGGTCGCCATCGAGCGACTTATCCGCGACGGCTTTACTAAGGAGGGAGTGGATGGCGTCCCTTTCTTGGAGCTCTTCCCTGAGTTGGCACAGCAGGTCACGGCGATGGAGCGGTCTAAAAAGGGCAAGGACATCATTGAGGAAGAAGGCGAGGAAGTAGAGGAAGAAGAAGAAGAAGAAGTAGAAGAAGGCGAAGGGAAAGGTGCCGTGGAGACGGCGGATGGAACCGGCTCAAGCCGGCGAGTCGGAGATCAGTCCGTCGAGTCAAGCACCTCTGCATCCTCCTCTACAGCCAGGAGCTCGTGTAGCGAGTCCGCCTCAAGTACAGGATCAGATAGTAGTGGAAGCGGCTCGGTGGGCTACTCTCCAGAAGTCGACATTGTTAGCGAAATCCCTATACCTCCAGAAAAGAAACAAAAGACAATAGATTGATGTATTTTTATCTTTTTTGATTTTGTAAATGGGGCGGACACAAGATCGCAGTCCGCCGAATATATAGAAAGATGTATAAATTTTTGATGAAATAGAAAGGATATTTTTGCATGTGTGCTTCCTGCAATATTTTCTTTTTCCACGCTCACCGCATCGACACTTAGCAGTCCGCACGACACGCTGATAAGTCACTGAGCTTTTTAACATGCTGATTAGAGACAATTATTGTCCGTTGTCGGAATGAGAAGAAATTGTCAGGCGGACTACGTTGAGTTCCAATTGTAGTCCGCGCGATACTAAGATCATCTATAACAAGTCTTGCTGATTAGAGAATTCAACTTATCAATCCATTCAATATCTGCCTTAAAAAATGAAAATGAAAATAGCCAGCTGATAACAATGTCAGATGGACTTCATTGAGTTCTAGTAGCAGTCCGCAATTCTCTTTATTAACTTATCAAATGATAATATATGAAAACCATTCGGCGGACTTAGCTGATATAATTTCGAAGTTCGTATATAAGCCAACAAAAATAATCTATAGCTTGCGGTCTCAAGGAAACCGTCAGACTGAGCGGATACAAAAAACCAGTCCGCCCAAGATAGAAATGACATATAGCTTGCGACCAGGTGGGCAGGTGCACATGACATTGCTTTCCTCACCAAGCCGCAGGCAATACGATAAACCCAAAGAAGCTGGCGGACTGTGCGGATACAGAAAACCAGTCCGCACATAATAGAAGAAATGATCTATAGCTTGCGACCAGGTGGGTAGGTGAGCCGGAGAGGCATACTTTCCTCACCAGGATACAAGCTATAAAATCAACCCAAACAGGCGGACTGAGCGGATAAGGAACACCAGTCCACATATAATTCCCCGCGAAGAGCAAGATGCTCACTTAGCGGAATGGTTCCCTGACCTCTTGCCTGGAGTATAGTCTAAGCTGTGGGTCTCCTGCAGGCACTGCTCGAGGGTACCATGGTGTGTTCGAGGGTTACAAGCTAAGATGACCCGCGGGCAGGTGAGCCGGAACGTCATACTTTCCTCATGCGATCATCGAAGTTGTAACGATATCCCTAATGCGACATGGTAGAGCTTTACACCCACCCTGCCCTCCATAATGCAGAGGTGGGGTCAGGTACTAGCCGGGATCCGAAGTTCAGAATCCTACCGCACTAGAGCCTGCAAGCTCCCACTACATGGTGCGAAATCTCCTCGCATCACGTGGTCTTCGTGGTGTTATGCTAATGACAACAGATCTAGGGGAGGTCTTGCTGAACTCGGCGATGTCTCCTGGTATCAGGGAACCGTTATAGGTCTTTGAGAGAGAGAGAAAACACTAGAAATAAGTGTCAGTATGGATCCTTTGATTAATAAAATGTATTTAAAAAGCAAACATAAGAAAGAAAAGAGATTTCAAGCGCAGAACCATTTTTGAAATCTTTCTTAGCGTTTCATCTGTTATGATTACATAGACAAAACACTTGAAGAAGCGTTAGCAAGCAGTTTCTATTCATAATAACTCTTAAAGAGGATATACAAAGTAGAAAAAGGGAGTTTCAAAATAGAACCGTTTGAGATCATCCCTGCTCCACGTGTGTGGCATATCCTCTCCTTCGTATGTCTGCAAGCGGTAAGCGCCGCTCTTTAACGCTTCTTTGATAACAAAAGGGCCGGCCCAATTTGGATTAAACTTTCCAATTGAACCAGCTCTTGCAGCAGCATCAACCTTCTTTAGAACTAGATCTCCCACTTGGAAGTGTTTGATCCTTACGTTTTGATCAAAGTAGCGGGCCATCCTCCTTTTGACCTCCTCCTGCCTTATGGCTGCTTGATCTCTGATTGCCTTGATGTGTTCCAAGCTGAACCTCATCTCTTCATTATTCAACTCAAGTCAGTCCTCAACGCCTTCTCTTGCAAGCAGAACTCTGGGTGACGGGACTTCAAACTCAACTGGAATAAGTGCCTCTGAGCCATGAGAAAGTTTGAATAGAGTCTCCCCAGTTGCGGATGATGGCGTTGTCCTAAGGGACCAAAGGACTGATGGAAGCTGATCAGCCCAGCTGCCCTTGAGATTCTGCACTTTTTTGAGCAAATTGAGGATCTGCTTGTTGGCTGCTTCTACTTGGCCATTGCTTCTGGGATGATAAACTGATGCAAACCGCAGCTCTGTTCCGATTTGCCTGCAAAAATTTATCATCTCTGAGTTGTTGAATTGTGGCCCATTATCAGTGATTATTGCCATAGGTATCCCATGCCGAAAGACAATCTCTCCCCAAATGAAGTTTTTGATGATCTAAGTAGTTGTCTTTGCCAATGCCTTGGATTCGATCCACTTGCTGAAGTAGTCGATCATTATAATGATGAAACACCGTTGCCCGCTTGTCAAGGGAAAAGGACCATTTAGATCCATCCCCCAAACCGTAAAGGGCCAAGGAGTTGCAATCGACCTGAGGGACTGAGCTGCTTGGAGTTGAAGCCCAGCGAACTTCTGGCACTGAACGCACTTTCTTGCATAGACCTCAGAGTCTCTCTTCATAGTGGGCCAGAAATAACCCTGCCGCAGCATACGTCTTTCCAGGGTTCTCGCTCCCGAGTGGCTTCCACATTCTCCTGAATGAACTTCTTGCAAAACAAGGGGAGCTTCTTCTTCTGAAACACACCGGGCCATGATAGAGAGGAAGGTTTTTCTGTAGAGGACTCCTTCCACTAAGAAGTAGTGAGCTGCCTTTATTCTGAACTTTTTCTTATCTTTGACTGAATGGTGATAATCTCCCGTTGACAGATAGAGAATGAATGGGTCCATCCAGGAGGCACGTTGATCCACTTGCATCAAATCTCCTTCCACCACTGCCGCGCGGAAGAGCTCGGAAGTTGTTCCTCCTGAAGGCATCCCATACTTGGAAAGAAAATCTGCCTCCTCATTTTCTGTTCTGGGGATGTGCTCGATGGTAAAGCTCTTGAACCTGTCGACTTCTATCTTCACAAGAGCTAGATATTTCTTCAAGACCGGCTCTCTTATTTCGAAGTTACCGAGGACTTGTTACGCCATTACCAGAGAATCGGTTTTGATATGAACGTGATCTATTCCTAGTTCTCTTGCAAGCCTCAAGCCTGCTAGCAAAGATTCATATTCGGCCTGGTTGTTGGTTAGTGGAAAGTAAACTTTGATGGCCTGCTCCAGTTTGACGCTGTTTGGATTAATGAGAACCACTCCTGCTCCAGAAGAACTTCTGCCTGAGGCACCATCAACGTAGATGGTCCAAGCCAAAGGTGACTTTTCTGCTCGATTAGAATGGGACTCTGGCATGTTGATTAAGGAATCTGCTAGGACTTGAGCTTTAATGGCTGTCTTGGGCACAAAAGAGATTTCAAATTCACTCAACTCTATTGCCCACTTAGCTAGTCTGCCGGAATGCTCTGGTTTTTCCAACACACCATTCAAAGGCTGATCGGTGACGACTTGAATTGAATGTGCTTGAAAGTACGGACGGAGCCTGCGAGCTGACATGACTAGCGCCAAGGCTAATTTCTCCAAAATCGGATACCGTGTCTCGGCACTTTTTAGGATATGGCTAACATAGTAAATTGGGAATTGCTTCCTGCTCTCTTCCCGAAGAAGAACGAAGCTGACGGCCTCAGGGCCAACCCCTAGGTACAAGAAAATAATCTCTCTTGGCCGGGGACTCTAAAGCAGGGGTGCTGAGGTCAGTTGCATCTTCAACTGCTCAAAAGCTTGGTAGCATTCTACTGTCCACTCAAACTTGGATGCTCGTCGGAGGTTTTAAAGAAGGGAGCACTCCTATCTCTAACCCGAGAGAGAAATCTTGCAAGACCTGCGAGCCTTCCCCCTAACTGCTGAACTTCCTTAGGCGAACGAGGGGTAGGCATTTCAAGAATGGCTTTCACCTTATCAGGATTAGGGGCAAGTCCTTTCGAAGTAAGGAGATGACCAAAGAACTTCCCCTTACTCGCCCCAAAAGTGCATTTCAAAGGGTTAAGCTTCATTTTGTACCTACGTAGAGTAGCGAACGTCTCTGCTAGATCTAGCAAGTGCAGCAAAAACGACTTACTCTTAATCAAGAGATCGTCTACATACACTTCGAGGTTCCTCCCCTTCTGATGGTTAAACACACGGTCCATCATCCGTTGGTAGGTTGCACCGGCATTTTTAAGCCCAAAGGGCATCACAAGGTAGCAATAGTAACCATCATTAGTAATAAACGACGTGTGAGGAACGTCAAGCTTATGCATTCTTATCTGGTGATAACCAGAAAACGCATCCAAAAAACTCATATAAGAGTACCCTACCGCGGAATCAACTAAAGAATCTATCCGAGGCAAGGGGTAGCAATCTTTAGGGCATGCTTTATTAAGTTTGGTAAAATCTACACACATTCGTCATTTTCCCCCTAGCTTTTTAACCATTACAACGTTTGATATCCAGCTGGGATTTTGAACTTCTTTAACAAAATTAGCCTTGAGGAGCTTTGCAACCTCCTCCCTTATTGGCTCTGCAAGCTTTGTAGCTATGTCCCTCTTATTTTGTTGTATAGGCTTGCAGTCGGGATCAACATTCAAATGGTGGCATGCAACATCAGGATCCACTCCTGGCATGTATCCTGCTGACTAGGCGAAGACATCCAGATTATTCAGCAAGCAGGAAATCAACTCGGCCTTTTGATCTTCAGGTAACTCCGAGTTGATGTAGAGCTTCCTCTCCTCCCCCTCAGCAATGGGGACTCCTTGCGTCACCTGGGAAGGTTCCCAGTGAGCACCTTCATCAGCAGCAGCTTCTGAACTGGGAGAGGCTTCTGCAGCTGGTGTTGGAGCAATGGAAGGGCTGGCTTCAACCATGTTGACAGTGCGGACGTAGCACTCCCTTGCTCTTCTTGGGTCACTCCTGACCCGGTGCATCCTTCAATCTGCAAAGAACTTGATGGCGAGGTGGTAAGTGGAAACCACCGCTTGATACTTGTTTAACAGGGGCCAACCAAAGATGGCATGGTAGCTGCTGGGGGCGTCAACCACTATGAATTGTACTTGCTTAGTTGCCCCTTCAAGCTTCACGGGCAGGATGACGCTACCTTCCACCTCTTTTCTCTCTCCTAAGAAACCATAGAGCGGCCCCTCAGAGGAAAGCAGAGGCTTTCCGGTCCTCATGGCCTCAAAAGTAGACTTGAACATGAGGTTGACCGAGCTGCCTATGTCAACAAGAATTATGTCAACTGTAAAGTCCCCAACAACAGCCTTGATCACTACAGCATCATAAAACGGGTTGGCTGTTTGGTGTAGATCTGCTGGACCAAAGGTGACAACCTCACTTGGAGGAGCAATGGAAGAAGAGGCCACCTCTGCCTGGGTGACCCTTGAAATTGACGATTTCCGAGTAGACTCGGTCCATGCTCCACCATGGATAAAGAAGAGGCGTCCCAAAACCGCTTCATCATCTACATCGAAGCACTCCACCGGGACGTTGATCGGCCCCAGACGGCCTTCGTCCTCGACACCCACACATTCCTGGTATGCTTCAGCGACTTCTTTGCCCTTTGAGGTGGATGGCTTCGAAGAAGAAGGAGAATCCTTCTTGGACAAGTCAATCTTGCCCTCGGCAAGCAGCTTCTCTATCAGCATGCGAAGGGCCTTGCAGTCCTCGGTCAAGTGGCCCTTTTCTTTGTGGAACTGGCAATATTGTGCATTATTCCTTGGCTTCCACATTTTCGGGGGCTCTTGCCTCTTTTCTTCTGATCTCCATTGCAAGATCTGGATGACTTCATCAAGATCCAGATCTGCAATGTCCTCCATGGGGCTTGCATCAGAATGGCCCGAAGCAGGCAAGGCTGCTTGTTGGAGGATGGGAAGAGCTTGCAATGGAATGGCGGGAGTTGCAGCCAATGACAGTCTCTGCTCATGAAACTATTGATGGCCTTGGAAAGTTTTCTTGTGGCGGAAGTTCCTTCCTCTTTGAGACAGAGGCTGGAAGTCTGGGCGAGGGGGCTTGCCAGGAGAGGAAGAAGAGGAGGCATCCCTTCCTTCAGCCTTAGCTGTCAGGGATGAGACAGGCGTTTTCTCCTTCAATGAAACGGTTGACCATGGCGATCAACTCTTGAAAAGTCTCGGGTGCCTTGGTTGTTGCTTTAAACTTCAGGGGGCCTTCCCGGAGGCCATGGATCAAGGCGACCTTGTAATAATCGGGGTTCACATTCCTTACCCCTTGGATCTCTCTCTGAAAGCGATCAACGAATCGCGCCACTGATTCATTGTCCCTTTGCTTGATTTCAAATAGGGTAGCTAGCCCATTCTTCCTCTTTCTTGAGGTAGCAAACCTCAGCAACAACTGGCTGCGAAGCTCTGCGAAAGAAGAGATTGTGCCCGAAGGCAGCTCATAGAACCACTCTCTCGCCTGTCCTTCGAGAGTGGTAACCAGGAGTTTACACTTGATTGCATCTGAGAGGCATCTCAAAGCAACTGCCCCCTTAAATGCTTGGAGATGAGAGACTGGATCAGTCCCTCCTGAATAGAATGGGATGCGAGGCTCCCTGAAGTTGCTCGAAGCCGATTCCCATCGGATTCGGTCAATGAAGGGAGACGGGGTCTCGAACTCTGCGGGGTAGAGGGGGCAGACTGAAGCCGGGGAGTACGCGGGCTCGGCGGACTGGCGGTCAGCAAAATGAAGCTGGCGGGCAGGAGTGCCCCGAGCAGCTTCTCTGAAGAAATTTCTGAAAGCAAACTGCTCCTCCTGAGGGATCAGAGGGGCGGCGGACTGAGCAGGGTTCCGAGGAGTGGCTGGCGACTTCTGAAGCGGAGTTCGGCGAGCTGGAGTGTGGTGGACTGGCGAGTCTGCAGGATTTGCTGCGGCCTGAGGAGCAAGCCGCTAGGCTAGCGTGAGCAGAGCTTGGCTGATTTGGTCGAGACGCTGGTCGGTCTGCCAGCGGGACTACTCGACCTCAAGGCGAGCTTGCTCAATTGCGTCCCAAAGAGAGTCCTCCAAAGAACTGGAGCAGTCTGAAGAGCGGGCTCTGCGGTCTGACATTTCAGTCCGCTGAATTCAAAACACTACTCGAATCTGAAGGTCGCGTGTTAACTGTTGATGCACGAAAACACAAAGGGGGGTCGAGCACCACCAGCTAACGGTTCGAACACCGGGGAATAGAGAGACTGCGAGTAGTGATCTACTAAGCAGATGAGGGCAGGAAGAACAGCAGGTCCGTGAGCCACGGCAACAACAGACTTCCCCCGTCGCGGCCTGAATGCCTCTCTTGCGATGAGCTTTCCCTTGATTGAAGAAAGATTTGGTTACAAGTGAAGGAAAAGGTTGACAAGAGCAGAGCGAGGAGGAGTCCGTAAGGCACAAGATTCGAGTCTGCAGCCTTTAACAAGTAGGCTCCTGGGTCCGAGTCAGCGTGCCTTGGGTGCACCACCTCCCCCCTATATATAGGATAGGGGGCCTGCCCAAACGGGCAGGGCTAAAATAACCGGCTGCCCGGGGTACAGGAGAACCGGGCAGCGGTGATGGGAAGCAAAAAGAAAGAACACGCCAGTCCGCATAGAAGGGGCGGACTGGGCTCGCGGACTGGATCCTCCACTACTGCTGGGCGCGATCCTGTTGGAGGGTGGCGGCCTGGGCGGACGAGACACTGCATCCGCCGTTGTAGAGAATCTGATATCCCAAGTCGTGGCGGACTGAGCGGACAGATTCTTGAGTCCGCTGTTGGGGTACCATGGCAGATTGGTTACCTTGCCGGACTGGGCGGACTGCCAAATCAAGTCCGCGCGTGTTGGAAGGGGGGTTTTGGCATCTTGCAGGATGTTGCGGACTGAGGGGTTAACAACTGCGAACTCGGCGGACACCATTGGAAAACATAATGAGTCCTAAATATCTTCCCCCAATGCCCAGGTCCCCATCGTTAACCTGGATGAAGAAGATAGACGGACTTCAGGAGAAGAGGCTGGCAAGAATGCGCCTTCACAGGCATTGATAGTTGTGGACCCTGTGACAGTCCGCGAGAGTCAGCCCGACTTAGGAGAGGCCGCCGCGGACTCTGCCGAGAAGAAAGCTAAAAGAAAGAAGAGGAAGAGGGATGGGTCGACCGTTGCCGAGCGGGTTGAGAAGAAACTGCTCGCGATGAAAGAGAAGAATATCTCCAAGCAGACTGGAGAAGCAGACTTGCAGCACAGACCGCGCGACAAAGAAGTTCCGGACATCGATTTGATTACACCGGAGGCACAAATTCGGGGAGACAATTCCCTCTCCACGGTCAGTTTAACCACGGATGAGATGCTTGACTCCATAGACGTCAATGAAGTAGATCTAATCAACGAATCTCTGCTTATTGTACTGCAGCAATCTGAGGCGGAAACCACTGGGAATAAACGTAGCGAACTCCCTTCTTTGTCCGCTGCGGAGGAAGAAGAGAGGGAGAGTCTGAAGAAGAAGATAGAACAGCAGAAGAAGCAAATTGCTGCTCAAGTAGCTGTGGTGAAGGCGGCCTCGAAGAAGTTCGCGGCGGATAAGAGCGCTGAGGATCTGCGGACTGCTGCGGAGCTACTACGGTTAGGTAAACTTCAACCGGCGCCTAAGTATTTTAAGCGTCAGTGGCTTTACAGGTCGCCGCCGCGGAAGTCGAGACCAATCAAGATTATCACTGAAACTGAGGACATCGTGGTTTCAAAAAGCTCTGCTGCTGAGAAAAGAGCTAAGGTCCATTGCGAATTGAAGAAGTGGTTAAGGCTTTTTGACCCGGAGCAGGCAAGGCGGCCTGTCTTTCTCGATAGTAGGCAAATCGCTGCGGCTATATCCAAATGTGATCTTTCATCCTTTCTTTGAGTCCGCCGCGGACTGTTGTTGAATGATGAAGTTGACCTTCTTTCTTGCAGGTAGAAAGTCGCCGCCGGGCTCCATTGAGAGTGGTGAGATCGTGGTTACACCAAATACTGGTGTTGACGCAGTCTCGCATTAGGAATCTGCAGGGGATGAGCTGCCCATCCTGAACATCATCAAAGAGTTAGAAAAGAAATTTCAAGCTGAAGTTTAGGATATCAAAGCAGAGTTAAAGGCGGCAAAAGAGCGTGAGAGTGCGTCCGCGGAGCGAGAGAAAGCCCTGAAAGACCAGATCGCCAGCATCTCCAGGGCGCTGGAGAGGTCTGATAGGGAGAAGAAGAGGCTCGCAGACGACGTCCGCTTCTACAAGTGGAAACACTTGGCGTCAGCGAGGGAAGAGAAAGTGAAGCGGGCTGCTGAGGTCACCGAACAGAGGTCGCGATTGCAAGATCGCGCTGCTCCGGAGCTCGCAGCACCGGCGAGCAATCAACAGGTTGCGGACGAGGAGCAGAGGCCGGCAGCGGAGCCAATGGTGGCCCTTAGCAGGGTAGACCGCGAGGCTGCCCCCATGCACCAGACTATAAACGTCATCCATCATCATATCTGCCGCTTGTACAGCGAGATTCTTCAAATGAGCTACCAGGCCGCTCACTTGTGTAGAGATAGACCTGAAAGGCAAGGGCAGACCAAAACTAGGCACCGCTGAGTCTGTGTTGCCATGAACTTTGTTTGATTTGTATAATTGTTCGTGCTTTTTAAACAATGTTGTTGTTGATTGAACTGCGTTGCGAACTGTGCGAACTTAATCATATATCCGCAAAATATGTTATTTTTGCTGATCTGTGGCGAACTGTGCGGACTAACGCTATGTCCGCTTCACATTATCTAACTGCTGGTGGGAAATGTTGCGAACTAAGCGGACGGAAACTGTTTCCGCTTCTCATGTTTGATGTATGCAGGAAGCACTACGAACTGGGCGAACTGAAACTGTGTCCGCCTTAATCTGTGCTTTTAATTTTGCTTGGCATGTGAATCTACATTTTTGTCCGCGTTATTTTTAATTTTTGCTGTGAATGATTTGATTTTTGCGGACTATGCGGATTGGCATTGCGAGCTCTGCGGCCTGGTCAAAAAGCTATCAGAACTTATAACTATAAATAGGCCCTGCCGCTTTCTTCTATGCAGGAAACAGTTGAAGTAAAGGAACCCTGCGGCCTGCAAAATGGTGTCCGCCAGAACTGAAGCTGTTGTCGCCTTCCACTCTGCCGACCACCGGAAATGCACCTTGACAGAGGCTGACTTGGAGGCCTTTGTTGAGAGACAGATCGCGAATTCAAATATCCTTGTCCGCCTTCCAGCCCATCAAGAAAGGCTGAACTTCTCAACCGCAACCCAGATCGCAGTTCATGTGGACCATTTTGATAGCGGATTCAAGTTTTTGTTGCTATGGGAACTTGCAGAAATCTTCGAGCACTACGGAATGGTGCCGGGCTAGCTCGCGCACAACACACTCGCTGCGATCTGCAGCTTCATCTCCTATTTGCGATTTAAAACGATTGCTTTCTCGATGAATATCTTGCGCAAGATGTTCTCTGTCCGCTCGATCACTGCTTCTGGAGGCCGCCCCTGCAAGGGGGTGATATACTTTTATTGTAAAGGTATGAAGGTTGTGGGCCTTCCCAACAAGATCCACAACTGGACCACTAGGTTCTTGATCTTTGAAGGCGACCTAGGGTTCGCGCACACCTATCCGCAGATGCGCGCAGACTCTGTCTTCAAGAGCGTGTCGCTAGATGCGGTGGAGTCCGCCATTGTCGAGTTCTTGGCCAATGATAGGCTCGAGATTGAGCATTACATTCCGCTACTGGCGAGCTTGGCGGATGTTTTGCCTGAAGAGAGTAAGCTTTTTGCGAACTAGCATTTTGCATCCGCAGCGACTTTGGTGTTAACTTATATGTGTTTGCAGCGATCTTGGCAGTACCCGCCAACCTGCTGCAGACGCATAGCGGCTTCATCCCTACATAGAGAGAGAAGAAGCAAGAAATCGCAAGGAAGAGAAAGGAAGAAGGGGATCCCGCGGCGGATTACTCTTCTTCCGAAAGCTTTACGATGAGCGGCTTCGGAAACCTCCAGAAGGACCTTAGGGGAAACCCCATGATCCATTGGCACGACAAGCATAAGCACGTCCGCCTGTCCACCACGCTCCCCTCATGGAAGAGTCCGTGATTAACCCTCCATGCCCATGTTGCAATTTCCGCTCTTTATGGAAAGCGCAATCTGAGCGACCTGAAAAAGGTGCCCGTTGCCGACCTCCCCCAGCTAGCTTCCCAGGCGGGTGCGAATAGTGTGGTGACAACCCACTATGTTTCCACCATGGCCATAGACCTGCTAAAGCATAATGAACAGCTTCAAAAAGATAATAAGGCGCTAAAGGAGAGGAATGCGCGACTGGGGAAGAAGGTTGTAAAGCAAAGAGAAGAGCTCGGGGTGAGTTGAATTCACAGCGGCTTTAATTTGTTGTCTGTCGCGATCTATCTGATGTTTGCTTTTGTTTTGCGCAGGTCGCCTATGACTTAGAGAACAACAGCTTCCAGGCCGCCATGCTCCCTTTCGTGAAGGAAACCGTCGAGGTCGCCATTGAGCGACTTATCCGCGGCGGCTTTATAAAGGAGGAAGTGGATGGCATCCCTTTCTTGAAGCTCTTCCCTGGGTTGGCACCGCATGTCGTGGCGATGGAGCGGGCTAAAAAGGGCAAGGACATCATCGAGGAAGAGGAAGGCGAGGAAGTAGAAGAAGAAGAAGAAGAAGAAGAAGAAGAAGAAGAAGGAGAACAAGGCGAAGGGCAAGGCGCCGTGGAGACGGCGGACGGTACTGGCTCAAGCCAGTGAGTTGGAGACCAGTCCGTCGAGTCAAGCACCTCTTCATCCTGCTCTACGGCCAGGAGCTCGCATAGCGAGTCCGCCTCAAGCACAGGATCAGATAGTAGCGGAAGCGACTCGGGGGGCTACTCTCCAAAAGTCGACATTATTGGTGAAAGCCCTGCACCTCCAGAAAAGAAATAAAGGACTGTAGATGATTAATGTATTTTTATCTTTTTTGATTTTGTAAATGTGGCAGACTCAAGACTGTAGTCCGCCGAATAGATAGAAAGATGTATAAATTTTTGATGAAATAGAAAGGATATTTTTGCATGTGTGCTTCCTGCAATGTTCTTTCTTTTTCCATGCTCACCGCACCGACACTTAGCAGTCCGCACGACACGCTGATAGATCATACTGCGCTTTTCAACTTGCTGATTAGAAAAGATCATTGTCCGTAGTTGGAATGAGAATAAATTGTCAGGTGGACTCCATTGATTTCCAATTGCAGTCCGCGAGATACAAAGATCATCTATAATGAGTCTTACTGATTAGGGAATTCTACTTAACAATCCATTCAATGTCCGCCTTAAAATGAAAACGAAAATAGTCGGCTGAAAAAAATGTCAGGTGGACTTTATTGAGTTCTAGTAGCAGTCCGCAATTCTCTTTATTAACTTATCAAACGATAATACATGAAACCATTTGGCGGACTGAGCTGATATAATTTCACAGTTCGCGCATATGCCAATAGAAATAATCTATAGCTTGCGGTCTCAAGGAAACCATCGGACTGAGCGGATATAGAAAACCAGTCCGCCCAAGATAGAAATGACCGTCCAGGTGGGCAGGTGCGCATGGCATTGCTTTCCTCACCAGGTCACAAGCTATAAAATCAACCCAAGGAAACTGGCGGACTGCGCGGATAGATAAAGCCAGTCCGCAGCAAATAGAAGATGATCTACAGTGTTGGAACACCTTATTACTAATTTGGGTCAGGATCACTATGTCTCTAGGAATCAAATGCTTGACCTCCTGTATAGCCTAATAGGTCAATTAGAATTGAGTCTAAGGGTTAGAAGTCTAGGTTTGGAAGCTGCCCTGAAGACCAAGATTTTGTGTTTGGAGACTAAGTCATATCATCGAGCTCAGCACGACGATTCGTCGAACTCCGATCGACGATCGTCTAGCTCAACTTCGACAGATCGTCGAACTCCATTCGACGATCGCTAAGTTCAACTTCATTATATCGTCGAACTCTATTCGACGATCGGTGAGCTCAGGTCGACGATTTTGACCCTGCTTTGGATTTTTATCTCTGAGCTCAGTTCGACGATCTTTGAGCTCAGATCGACGATATTTTGCTACTATATTTTTCCACATCGCTGAGCTCAGCTCGACGATAGCAGAGCTCAGTTCGACGATTTCAGATAACTTCCAGGATGTTTCTAAATTCAAATTTAAATCTGTTAAGGAGTTATTATGCAATTAATTCAGAGATTTCCTAGCCGTTTTTATTCATTTCTGGACCAAGTTTCAAGGGATTTCTCAAGGAATATTTCTATGGACTTTCCTCCAAAAGAGTTTTTGCAATTAAGGACGCAATTAATTCAGTCCAACGGCTACTTGACAGAGAATAAAAGACAGAATTTTTGGAGTATAAAGGAGACACAGAGAGAGAACACAGATTACAGAGATACATTCAAAAATCTTCTGTCTCAAAGAATTCTCAAGAACACACACATCCAAGGAGATCAAGCTTTCAAAAATCTTCAGACCTCTTTAGTTTCAAAGTGTTCAAGGCCAACATATTTCAAGACTCCAGACACTCAACATTTCAGTCATTGCTGAAATCATCTATTGCTGGAGTTCAATCTTTGAAGGCCTATCACCCTCAACAAAGCTTTTCTTCCTGAAGTTCTCAAGGATTCAGGGGGAGCTTTGATATCAACAATCCACATAGTCTTCTCATTTGTTTGAGAAAGAGAAGACTTCCATCACTCTCTCACCCCCCCTCTCTGTAAAGGGTTTCTCAAGCTCCCTTCAAAAGTTTGAACTTGGTTTTTGAGCACCTTGTCAAAAGCTCATTGGTGGCAAGACACCTGATCAAAAAATCTGCTTTGGTTTTTGAGCACCTTATCAAAAGCTCACTGGTGCCCAGGACACCTGATCAACTCATCCTGCAGTGGATTCCTACCTAGGTGGCAGAAGAGTGGATGTACCCAAGTTTAGGGGAACCACTATATTTCCTTGTGTCTTCTGGTTGTGCTGGTGTTTATGTTTGTTTCTGGCTTTGGTTTTTCTGTGATTAGCTTTTGTTTAGTTTAGTTCTGTGATTAGATATTTTACTGCTTCCCTGCTCACTCTTATTACAACAGTTATTGTAAAAAGTTTCAAAGCACCATATACTCTATTCACCCCCCCCCTCTAGAGTATATCAGATCTAACTGCACTTTCAATTGGTATCAGAGCGAGGTTTGTTAAACATACCATACCTGATTGGTTGTACAGGCTAACACCTGAACCCAAAGATCCCAAGTTAGATCAATTTTCCTTGATATTTTATTATTAGATTTTTGCTTTCACAAATCATGGCCCAAAACAAAGATTATGCTAGCACCAGACCTCCAGTGTGCAATCTATCCAAGTTTGCACTTTGGAAAGCAAGGATCAGACTATACATGAATTCTATTGACGAAGATATTTTTAATTCTGTTTTGACAGTATGTCCAAGACCCCCAGAGAATTCCAGCACAAATGCTGTTCCACCTCCATCAGGAACAGATGCTGATATCAAGAGATGGAAGGTAGCTGATGCCAAAGCTATGAACATCTTGGCTCAGACAATGTCTGATGACATATTCCAAAAGGTGGCTGAATGTAATTCAACAAAGGAAATTTGGGACAAACTCTCAGAAATAGTCTCAGGCTCTACTGATGAAAGAAAGGATAGGAGATCCCATCTCATCTCTCAATATGAGAATTTCAAAAAGGGAGAAACTGAGTCAGTGGGAGACATGTACAACAGGCTAAGTCTAATTGTCAGTGAACTTAGGATATTGGACAAAGAGATCTCTCTAACTGAACTTAATGACAAGATCCTAATGTGCTTCACTAGCACTTGGGATTCAAGAATCTGGCCAATTAAGGATGCCAGAAGTCCGAATGAGATCACTACTGAAGCTCTATTGGGTAAGCTCAAATCTTATGAGCTACTCATCAAAAATAGAGAGGAAGAACAGAAGGCTGCCTCACCAGCCACAAGAAAAGAGAAGACCATAGCATTCAAGGCAACTGAGGTTCTGCCTGAAGATAAAGCCACAGACAATGATGAACTACTCAGTCTGTTGGCCAAAAGATTTTACAAAATGGCCAGAAAGGACTTCAGAAGAAGATCATACAAGGAGCAGGATAAGCCAAGGTATGACAAGTCCATTAGTAATAATAAAGACATTATTTGCTTTGGTTGCAGGAAACCAGGGCACATAGTTCCTGACTGTCCAGAGAACAAGAACAAGGACAGAAGAGACAGGAAAGAAAGAAGAAAGGAAAAAGACTCCAAGAAGAATGACAATGGCAAACCCTCTTCAAGAGAAAACAAACATACAAGAAAAGGTTTTGTTGCTGAATCCTGGAGTGAGACTGAAGAAGAGTCAGAAGCCTCATCCAGTTCCAGTGATGATGAGGATGATGCAGAAAAAAAGGAGTTCTGCATGATGGCAATCAATGCCTCAGAGCATAATTCAGAAGAAGAGGAGTCAGAGTCAGACTCAGATACTCAACCTGAAGAAGATCAGGTAATTGGTTCTTTTGATTTTAGCTCAGAGGATTTTAAATCTGAATTCAAAGCACTGTGTTTAGACCTGCAAAAGTCTGAGAAAGAAATTATCTCTCTCAGAAATCAATTATCTAAACACAATACTTTAAAGTCAGAAAACCTCAAACTCTCTCAGGAGTTGGAGTGCTGTAGGGAACAGATAGCTTCACTGAAAAGTGAGCTCTCTGAGGCCAAAAGCTTGAAGAATCCCTTAATGGGAGAAGCATCAAGCTGATGGACATCACAAGCACAGTGAACTCCAGATTCAATAGTACACTAGGCTTGGGTGCTTCATCCAGCCAACCCATAGTTCTAACAACTCCAATCAAATTCATTTCTGACAAGGGAAAGGGAGTTGTAGAGGTTGCTAGGAAAAATTCTGATCTGCCTCAGAAAACTAAGTCCCAGCAGAAATCATCGAACCGAGATCGACGATCGCCGAACGCAGCTCGACGATCTCAGGCAAAATCGTCAAACGCAGATCGACGATCTCAGCCAAAGTCGTCGAACGCAGGTCGACGATCTCAAATACCTGACCTTAGCCATAGTCGACCGTTGAACGGAGCTCGACGATCTGACCCAAGATCGTCGAACGCAGCTCCAAGATCGTCGAACGGAGGTCAGAGCTCTGGAAAATTTTTCAAAGGCAAATCAAAATTGAATCCTAAGGGTCCTTCATCCCAAATCTTTAACCCTTATACTGAATGAATTATACCTCTAAGGAGATATCATCCTGAAGGATATAAGAGTCAACCTGGGATGTCTTTCATTTCAGAATTTAAAGGTTATCACCCTAGGCCCAAGGTAACTGGGTCAAAAACAAATGAATTGTCTTATGTGCAGGTGAAGACCTATCCAACATCTAACCAGCAATGGAATTTGGATAGTGGGTATTCTAAGCACATGACAGGGAATAAGGACAACCTCACATCCTTCAGAGCAAGGCTTGGACCCAAAGTTATCTTTGGTGATTCAAACTTTGGACAAACTAAAGGATATGGTGCAGTCCAGATTGGATTAGTAACTTTCAAGAAGGTAGCTTATGTGGAAGGACTGAAGCACAACCTAATTAGTATCAGTCAGCTGTGTGATGAAGGCTACCAGGTGACCTTCAGCAAAGCCTTATGCAAAATCAAGTCAGAGGACAACACAACTGTGTTGACAGGTAAAAGAAAAGGTAGCATCTACCTAGTAGATTTTCTTTCAACTGATGTAGATATCTGCTTGTTCAACTCTGTCTGTAGACCAAATATTTTGTGGCATAAGAGATTAGGACACCTAAACCTTAGAACTATTGCTAGGCTATCCAAGGACAACCTTGTTAGAGGGCTACCTTCTAGCCCCTACAAGACGGAAGGACTCTGCAGGGCTTGTCAATTAGGCAAGCAAACTAAAAATAGCTTTAAGTCACTTAATAAGAGTGATTCACCTAGGATACTCTATCTATTACACATGGATCTCTTTGGACCCATCACAGTACAAAGCCTAGGAGGGAAATCCTACACTTTAGTAGTTGTAGATGACTTCTCTAGATTCACTTGGGTGTTCTTTCTAAGGAAGAAGTCTGATAACTTTAAGTGTCTGACAGAGTTTCTCAAATGTATACAGAATGAGTTCAATACTCAAATTGCCTTGATCAGAAGTGATCATGTGATAAAGTTTGATTCTTTTCTTATGCAAGAGTTCTGTCAGAGTGAAGGAATCAGGCATACTTTCTCAGCTCCTAGAACTCCTCAACAAAATGGGGTAGCTGAAAGGAAAAATAGAACCCTTATTGAATCTGTCACTACATTGCTGTCAGATGCTCATCTACCTCTATCCTTCTGGGCAGAGGCAGTGAACACCTCCAACAATGTGCTGAACAGAAGTCTGATATATAAACTAAAGGGAAAGACTCCCTATGAATTACTCAAAGGGAAGAAACCTAAAGTTGACTATTTTAGAGTCTTTGGTTGTATTTGCTACATTCACAATAATGACAAGAAATATTTAGCAAAATTTCAAGCCAAAGCTGATGAAGGAGTGTTTCTGGGATACTCCATGATCAGCAAAGCATATAGGGTCTATAATAAATCATCTTTGAAAATTGAGAAATCTGTTCACATTTCATTTGATGAAACTAACGTGTCTTTCAAGGAGAAGAATTCTTCTACCATAGAACCTTTGCAGGAACATTCTCTAGTTGAAGACTTGAACAAGTTACAGGTTACTCAAAAGGATGAAAGTAGTGAAGATGAAGGGAATGCTCAACACATTGAAGAACAACTTGAAGAGCCAGTTGTTGTGCCACAAGAGGAAACAACAACACAGGTTGGTGAACAATCAACACCCCCTGTTGATTTTGTAACATCAAGAGACCATCCAATTTCCCAAATAATTGGAGAAATCTCAGCTGGTGTGCAAACCAGAAATCAGGTCAACCAAAACCTGTTGTACACCTGCTTCCTATCTCAAATTGAACCTCAGTCCATTCAAGATGCAGAGCAAGATCCACACTGGATCATTGCAATGCAAGAGGAGTTACATCAATTTGAGAGGAACAAAGTACGGGAACTAGTGCCAAAGCCTAAGGATCATTCCATTGTTGGAACAAAATGGGTATTCAGAAACAAACTGGATGATCAAGGAGTAATTATAAGGAACAAGGCAAGGCTAGTTGCTCAGGGATACTCTCAAGAAAAAGGAATAGACTACGACCAGACTTTTGCACCTGTTGCAAGATTAGAAGTCATCAGAATATTTCTAGCTTATGCAGCTCACAAAGGCTTCAAGGTATATCAGATGGATGTCAAAAGTGCATTCCTAAATGGAGACATCAAAGAGGAAGTGTATGTCAGACAACCTCCAGGTTTTATCTCTCCAACTTCTCCTGATTATGTTTTTAGATTGAATAAAGCATTATATGGTCTCAAGCAAGCTCCTAGAGCATGGTATGAGACACTAGCATGCTTTCTCTTGGAAAATGGTTTTATATGGGGTAGAGTAGACCAAACTCTTTTCATTAGAACCCATAAGTCTCATACCCTACTAGTACAAATTTATGTAGACGATATCATTTTTGGTTCTACTGACTCCAAATTGTGCAGAAGGTTTTCCAACCTAATGCATTCTAAATTTGAGATGAGTAGCATGGGTGAGCTATCCTTCTTCCTAGGATTGCAAGTCAAGCAACATGCTGAGGGCATCTTCATTTCTCAAACCAAGTATGCAAATGAATTGGTTAAGAAATTTGGTATGTCTGAAGCATCTTGTATGAAAACACCCATGCCCACTAATGCTGTATTGGATGCTGATGAACACGGGAAACATGTTGATCAGACAACATATAGAGCAATGATTGGCTCTTTACTATATCTTACAGCTAGTAGACCAGATATAATATTTGCTACATGTATATGTGCTAGGTTCCAAGTAAGCCCTAGAGAGTCACACCTAACACTAGTAAAGAGGATTCTCAGGTATGTTAAAAGTTGTCCAAATCTTGGTCTCTTATATCCAAAAGATTCAGCATTTGATTTAACTGGATTCTCTGATGCTGACTATGCTGGATGCAGAATTGACAGGAAAAGCACCAGTGGAACTTGTCAGTTCCTTGGTGACAGACTTGTCTCTTGGTTTTGTAAGAAACAAACATCTGTGTCAACTTCAACTGCTGAAGCTGAATATATGGCTGCAGGCAGTTATTGTTCACAAATCTTGTGGATTCAAAACCAACTCCTAGACTATGGCTACAACTTAGAGAAGTCTAAAATCTTTTGTGACAATACTAGTGCTATTTCTATAGCTCAAAATCCAGTCCTCCATAGTAGGACAAAACATATAGAGATTAGGCATCATTTCTTAAGGGATAATGCTGAAAAGAATAAAATTGAACTGCAATATATCCCAACAGATTTACAAAGGGGAGATATTTTCACCAAGCCTTTGGATGAAAAGAAACACACCTTCTTCCTAAATCAGTTAGGAATGTTAGATGGAGGAAGTCTTAAATAATATCCAAGATTTTGAAAGCTTAAAATTGACCAAGACTAGATAAACATTCTGATTTCTCTATGTGTCTAGAATTTTTCTGATCTCTGAACTGCGCTCGACGATTTGCCCCAAGACCGTCGAACGGAGATCGATGATTTCTCAAATCGTCGAACTGAGTTCAGTGTCTCTCAGATAGTATGAACTATCTCTTCCGGTCAACGATCGTCGAACGGCGCTCGACGATTTTGTTCTCTGAACGATCGTCGAACGGAGCTCGACGCTCTCCAATATCGTCGAACGGAGATAGACGATGTTGAAGACTCTTCAGATTCCTTTAGTAGCCTCGATCGTCGAACTGAGTTCAACGATCTTTCCAATTCTGCGTCAAACCCTAATATAAAACTCATTTTTCGCCGTCGTTCTCTTTTGCGCTTTCGATTTCTCTGCAAGAATTTTCTTTCCCTCCAAACAGTTCTACACTTGGTCGTTTTGTTTGTTACATTTTTGCAGGTACCCATGGCTGTGTCAGTTGCTGTTCTTACTGGTATGAAGTTTGATGCTGGCTTTGACATCGACCTGGAATCATTCAGCACAACTGACCAGGTTTTTCAAGATATATTGGGCTTGTTCAAAGACCAGAACTTGACTGCCATAATGACCACCAGGATCAAGCTGGCTTCTGATGAAATAAAGGAGTGGGTTTATACTGCCCATAATCAAGATAACTCTACCATTGTTGGATCTATAGCTGGAACCCAGGTACCCTTGACCCCAACCATCTATCAGAAGTTTTTGGATTGAGAAATGGAGAAGATACTACTGAGTTATCTGGAGATGAGTATTCTGAACTGCTTGCCAGAATGGGTCATTCAGAGGGAAACCCTAGCAAGCTCTTCAAAAGGAACCTATCTGTGGAGTATAGGTTCATGGCAGATATTGTTGGAAAAGTGCTACTGGCTAAGCACTCAGCCCATGATACAATTTCAAGATATCAGCTCTGCCTCATGGGAGCTCTGGTGGACAAGAAGAATCTACATTGGGGAGAGGTTTTCCTTGACCTCATCAAAAAGAAAATCAACAAAAGTTTTGTTAACTTTGGGAGAATTATTGGAGTGTTTCTGCAGCACAGGTGCCCTGCCCTGCTGGTCTCCTTTGGAGTTCATATCAATGCCTCCAAGAGATTGTCCTGTGCCCTCTTTGGAATGTGGGACAGGCAAATCAGCAAGCCTAGCAGGACCTCCTCCAGTACTCCTTCAGGCACAAGGACTCTAAGAGTCACTCCTCCACAGGTCTCTGCCCCTGCAGATGACCTGGCTGCTGTTGCTACCTCTTCTCCTCCTCCTCCAATTCCATCCCTTCCCATACCATCTACCATCTCAACTCCATCCACCATCATCATATCCAGCCCCTCTCCAACATCCACACCATCTCCAGCACCTATTCTTCCACCACCAGAAGATCAATTCCACCCTCTATTCTCCTACCCTCCACCAAATGTCACCTCATCACCCTCCATTCCATCCTTCACCCTACTTGATGATTCCTTCATGGATGATTCCCCATCATCTCCTCCTGAGCTACCCTCCTCCTCCACTTCATTTCAAGACCTTCTTCACCAAATCATTGACCAACCAACATTCACCCCAGCTATCTCCATCCCTCTATCCTCCATATCCACCCTACCCACACCTCAGCCATCCCTTCCACCACTCACCAGTTCTCCACTACCAGAACCCTCAGCTGCTCTTATCTCTTCTACCTCTGCTCGAGCCCTTGAGCAAGTAGACCTCCCAGCCCTTGCTGACAGGCTGTATGAGTTGCTTGCCCCCAGGCTAACTCTGCTGTTGGAGACCTCCTTGGCTCCACTACACCTGTCAGTGGCAGCCCTCTCTGCCAGGCTCTCTTCCCTCTTCCCTCAGGCAGCACCTACAGAAGTGTGCCTTGATCCAAACATGTCTGAATCTAGGCAGGGGGAGATGCCATATGAAGTGAATCTTCATGCTGCTGTTGCTGCTGCTGCTTCTGTAAGCTGTCTGTCTGCTGCTGCTGCTATCACTACTTCTTCTGCTGCTCCTCCTCTTGTTGTTGTTGTGCCTCAAGCACAAAGCCAGATTTCAACTGCAGTCCTTGCAATAGACCTCAGGTCTTTGCTATTAGTTTTTGATTCAGCTTACTTCAGCTGTCTACCAGAGGTCAATGGTGTCCAGCCTCCAGAAGATTTATCCAAGGCACTTGTGCCTTTTTCTTGCTGTGACCCTAGCATTATCACCTCTTTTGTAAATTCAGTAATTGCTGCTGCTGCAAATGTTGATGTTGCTGCTTCTTCTGAAGAATGTATTATTTTTGCTTCTGATATGGTTGATACTGCTGCTGAGAATGTTAATACTACTGCTGAAGTTTCTGTTATGTCTGATGAATCAATTTCCAAGGAAATTCTGATGACAGAGGCACCTAAATTTGAGCCTTCTATAGTCCTTGATGATATTCCTTTTGTTTCTGTTGCTGTTAGTAAGACTATTACTGATATTGTCACCTCTCTAGTATCTGCTGCTGTTGTTGTTACTGCTTCCATTCCATCTGCTGTTGTCTCTACTGTTACCACCTCAACCACTGCTGCTATAACCTCTGCCTCATCTGCTTCTGTACAGCTCAAGAAAGATCTATTGAAGAAAATAGATGCTCTCTATGATGACCAGAGTTCTGAATCTGATGAATTTGAAACAGACTCTGATGACTCTTTTGCTACCATTGCCAGGAAAAGAAAGGCAAGGAGCAAAGCAATGAAGAGGGTACCTCCTGCTAAAGTTAAGGACAACAATGACATTCCATACTACATTCTCCATGACTGCCCTATCACTGAACACTGGATGCAGTACTCCAAGAATCAGCTGAAGGTAATGAAGAAAAAGAGAAAATATGAGAAGGGCTCCTCCCAGTTCCAACACTCTTATCCTCCTCCACCACCTCCTCCTGATGCAGGTGCAGGTGGAAGCTCTGCAGCTCAACCCCCAGCCAGAAGTCAGGCTCCCTATCAGCCTCATGCCAGATCATACCACAGGGAAAGCCAATCCAGGGGTTCACATTCTAGGAGAGGAGGATATAGAGGTAATCAAAGAGACATTCAAGTCTATTCCAAAGGTTACTCCAGGCAACACCCATACTCTAGGGGAGGACAAAGTTCTACTGATACAACATCTGGTCCTTTTCCTTACAAGCTGAAAGAGACTGTGTCTGCCAGGCCTCCTCAAGACAATCCCTCCAACAGGTATGAACCACCTGTACCTTTTGAGGATTCTGAAAATAATCCAGCTGCTTGGACTGCAAGGTTAAAAGAACTAACTACACTGGATCAGATTAAAAAAGCTAGAGAGCAAGGAATAGATTCTTCCAACATTTCAATAATGTCTGAAGAGAGACAGAAAGAGCTAGAGAGATATGCTTCAAGTAAATTCTTTGATGCTGACAGGTATATGGAATTACATCCTGAAGCAATGGTTCCCAGGATTAAACAGCAAACATCTTTAGGAGCAGCAGATGATACCAGGTCAAAGAAGGAAGCCCTCAATCCTAACAGAGAGATTAAAATTGTTAAGGGCAAAGAGAAGAAATGATATTGTAAGGTGACAATTTTTGTGATTTCTGACTATCTGGATGCTATATATCTCTGTGATTCTGCAATGTCGAGCTATTGTTTTTCTGTTTTACTGATTGTATGTTGTTATTTAAATTCTTCCAAAGTCTGTAAATAGTAATCCTAACCCAAATAGGGGGAGATTGTTGGAACACCCTATTACTAATTTGGGTCAGGATCACTATGTCTCTAGGAATCAAATGCTTGACCTCCTGTATAGCCTAATAGGTCAATTAGAATTGAGTCTAAGGGTTAGAAGTCTAGGTTTGGAAGCTACCCTGAAGACCAAGATTTTGTGTTTGGAGACTAAGTCATATCGTCGAGCTCAGCACGACGATTCGTCGAACTCCGATCGACGATCGTCTAGCTCAACTTCGACATATCATCGAACTTCATTCGACGATCGCTGAGCTCAACTTCATTATATCGTCGAACTCTATTCGACGATCGGTGAGCTCAGGTCGACGATTTTGACCCTGCTTTGTATTTTTATCTCTGAGCTCAGTTCGACGATCTTTGAGCTTAGATCGACGATATTTTGCTACTATATTTTTCCAGATCGCTGAGCTCAGCTCGACGATAGCAGAGCTCAGTTCGACGATTTCAGATAACTTCTAGGATGTTTCTAAATTCAAATTCAAATCTGTTAAGGAGTTATTCTGCAATTAATTCAGAGATTTCCTAGCCGTTTTTATTCATTTCTGGACCAAGTTTCAAGGGATTTCTCAAGGAATATTTCTATGGACTTTCCTCCTGAAGAGTTTTTGCAATTAAGGACGCAATTAATGCAGGCCAACGGCTACTTGACAGAGAATAAAAGACAGAATTTTTGGAGTCTAAAGGAGACACAGAGAGAGAACACAGATTACAGAGATACATTCAAAAATCTTCTGTCTCAAAGAATTCTCAAGAACACACACATCCAAGGAGATCAAGCATTCAAAAATCTTCAGACCTCTTTAGTTTCAAAGTGTTCAAGGCCAATATATTTCAAGACTCCAGACACTCAACATTTCAGTCATTGCAGAAATCATCTATTGCTGGAGTTCAATCTTTGAAGGCCTATCACCCTCAGCAAAGCTTTTCTTCCTGAAGATCTCAAGGATTCAGGGGGAGCTTTGATATCAACAATCCACATAGTCTTCTCAGTTGTTTGAGAAAGAGAAGACTTCCATCACTCTCACCCCCCCCCCCCCCCTCTCTGTAAAGGGTTTCTCAAGCTCCCTTCAAAAGTTTGAACTTGGTTTTTGAGCACCTTGTCAAAAGCTCATTGGTGGCAAGACACCTGATCAAAAAATCTGCTTTGGTTTTTGAGCACCTTATCAAAAGCTCATTGGTGCCCAGGACACCTGATCAACTCATCCTGCAGTGGATTACTACCTAGGGTGGTAGAAGAGTGGATGTACCCAAGTTTAGGGGAACCACTATATTTCCTTGTGTCTTCTGGTTGTGCTGGTGTTTATGTTTGTTTCTGGCTTTGGTTTTTCTATGATTAGCTTTTGTTTAGTTTAGTTCTGTGATTAGATATTTTACTGCTTCCCTGCTCACTCTTATTACAATAGTTATTGTAAAAAGTTTCAAAGCACCATATACTCTATTCACCCCCCCCCCCACCTCTAGAGTATATCAGATTTAACTGCACTTTCATACAGCTTGCGACCAGGTGGGCAGGTGCCATGGCATTGCTTTCCTCACCAGTCCACAGGCTATATGATCAAGACAAATAAAACCGGCGGACTGTGCGGATAAATAAAACTAGTCCGTATCAGGAAGATTCCCTGCGAAAAGTAAGATACTCGTTGGAACAGTTCCCTACCCTCTTGGCTGGAGTACAGTCTAAGCTGTGGGTCTCCTGCAGGCACTGCTTGAGGGTACCATGGAGTGTTTGAGGGTTACAGGCTAAGATGATCGGTGGGCAGGTGCGCATGGCATTGCTTTCCTCACTAGATCATCAAAGTTGTAACGATATCCCAAATGCAGCATGGTAGAGCTCTACACCCACCCTACCCTCCATAATGCAGAGGTGGGGTAAGGTACTAGCCGGGATCCGAAGTTCAGAATCCTACCGCACTAGAGCATGCAAGCTCCCACTACACGGTGCGAAATCTCCTCGCAACACGTGGTCTTCGTGGTGTTACACTAATGACAACAGCTCTATGGGAGGTCTAGCTGAACTCGGCGATGTCTCCTGGTATCAGGGAACCATTATAGATCTTTGGGAGAGGGAGGACACTAGAAAAAGTTTCAGTATGAATCCTTTGATTAGTAAAATGTATTTGCAAAGGAAGCATAAGAAAGAAAGGAGAGTTCAAGGCAGAACCGTTTTTGAAATCTTTCTTAGCATGTCATCTGTTATGATTACATAGACAAATCACTTGAAGAAGCGTTAGCAAGCAGTTTCTATTCATAATGACTCTTGAAGAGGATACACAAAGTAGAAAAAAGGAGGTTCAAAAATAGAACCGTTTGAGATCATCCCCGCTCCATGTGTGTGGCATATCCTCTCCTTTGTATGTCTGCAAGCGGTAAGCGCCACTCTTTAATGCTTCTTTGATAACAAAAGGGCCGACCCAATTTGGATTAAGCTTTCCAACTGAACCAGCTCTTGCAGCTGCATCAATCTTCTTTAGAACTAGGTCTCCCACATGGAAGTGTTTGATCCTTACTTTCTAATCAAAGTAATGGGCCATCCTTCTTTTGACCTCCTCCTGCCATATGACTGCTTGATCTCTGATTGCCTCGATGTGTTCCAAGCTGAACCTCATCTCTTCATTATTCAACTCAAGCCAGTCCTCAACGCCTTCTCTTGCAAGCAGAACTCTAGGTGACGGGACTTCAAACTCAACTGGAATGAGTGCCTCTGAGCCATGAGAAAGTTTTAATGGAGTCTCCCCAGTTGCGGATGATGGCATTGTCCTAAGGGACCAGAGGACTGATGGAAGCTGATCAGCCCAACTGCCCTTGAGATTCTGCACTTTCTTTTTGAGCAAATTGAGGATCTTCTGGTTGGCTGCTTCAACTTGGCCATTGCTTCTGGGATGATGAACTGATGCAAACCGCAGCTCTGTTCCGATCTGCTTGCAAAAATCTATCATCTCTGAGTTGTTGAATTGTGGCCCATTATCTGTGATTACAGCCATAGGTATCCTATGCCGACAAACAATCTCCCCCCAAATGAAGTTTTTGACGACCTGAGTAGTTGTCTTAGCCAATGCCTTGGCTTCGATCCACTTGCTGAAGTAGTTGATCATTACGATGA
The DNA here is from genome assembly GCA_039583875.1 of Platanthera guangdongensis. Taxonomy (NCBI): domain Eukaryota; kingdom Viridiplantae; phylum Streptophyta; class Magnoliopsida; order Asparagales; family Orchidaceae; genus Platanthera; species Platanthera guangdongensis. The sequence goes on along the minus strand of CM077156.1, from coordinate 78,172,515 downwards.
TGAAACACCATTGCCCGCTTGCTATAGGAAAAGGACCAATGAGATCCATCCCCCAAACCGCAAAGGGCCAAAGAGTTGCAATCGATCTGAGTGACTGAGCTGCTTGGAGTTGAAGTGGAGCAAACTTCTGGCATTGAACACACTTTCTTGCATAGACCTCAGAGTCTCTCTTCATAGTGGGCCAGAAATAACCCTGCCGCAGGATCCGTCTTTCCAGTGTTCTTGCTCCTGAGTGGCTTCCACACTCTCCTGAATGAACTTCTTGCAAAACAAGGGGAGCTTCTTCTTCTAAAACACACCGGGCCATGGTAGAGAGGAAGGTTCTTCTGTAGAGGATTCCTTCCACTAAGAAGTAGTGAGCTGCTTTTATTCTGAACTTTTTCTTATCTTTGACTGAATGGTGATAATCTCCCATTGATAGATAGAGAATGAATGGGTCCATCCAGGAGGAAGGCTGATCCACTTGCATCAAATCTCCTTCCACCACTGTCGGGCGGAAGAGCTCGGAAGTTGTTCCTCCTGAAGGCATCCCATACTTGGAAAGAAAATCTGCTTCCTCATTTTCTGTTCTGGGGATGTGCTCAATGGTAAAGCTCTTGAACCTGCCGACTTCTATCTTCACAAGAGCCAGATAGTTCTTCAAGATCGGCTCTCTTGTTTCGAAGTTACCGAGGACTTGTGACTCCATTACCAGAGAATCGGTTTTGATATGAACATGATCGATTCCTAGTTCCCTTGCAAGCCTCAAGCCTGCTAGCAAAGATTCATACTCGGCCTGATAATTAGTTACTGGAAAGTAAAATTTGATGGCCTGCTCCAATTTGACACCGTTTGGATTAATGAGAAGCACTTATGCTCCAGAAGAACTTCTGCCTGAGGCACCATCAACATAGATTTTCCAAGCCAAAGGTGACATTTTTGCTCGATCAGAAATGGACCCTGGCATGTCAATTAGGAAGACTGCTAGGTCTTGAGCTTTGATGGCTGTCTTGGGCACATAAGCGACTTCAAATTCACTCAACTCTATTGCTCACTTAGCTAGTCTGCCAGAATGCTCTGATTTCTCCAACACACTTTTCAAAGGTTGATCAGTGACGACCTGGATTGAGTGCGCTTGGAAATAAGGACGGAGTCTTTGAGCTGACATGACTAGTGCCAAGGCTAAGTTCTCCAAGATCGGATACCGCATCTCAGCACTCTTCAGGATATGGCTAACATATTAAATTGGGAATTGCTTCCTGCCCTCTTCCCGAAGAAGAACGAAGCTGACGGCCTCAGGGCTAGCCCCTAGGTATAGGAAAAGAATCTCTCCTGGCCGGGGACTCTGGAGCAGGGGTGCTGAGGTCAGTTGCATCTTCAACTGCTCAAAAGCTTGGGAGCATTCTTCCATCCACTCAAACTTGGATGCTCCTCGAAGAGTTTTAAAGAAGGGAGCACTCCTATCTCCAACCCGAGAGATAAATCTCGCAAGACCTGCCAGCCTCCCCCCTAACTGCTGAACTTCTTTAGGCGAACGAGGGGTAGGCATTTCAAGAATGGCTTTCACCTTATCTGGATTCGGAGCAAGCCCTTCTGGAGTAAGGAGATGACCAAGGAACTTCCCCTTACTTGCCCCGAAGGTGCACTTCAATGGGTTGAGCTTCATTTTGTACCTACGCATAGTAGCAAACGTCTCTGCTAGGTCTCGCAAGTGCAGCGAAAACGACTTGCTCTTAATCAAGAGGTCGTCTACATACACTTCTAGGTTTCTCCCCTTCTGATGGTTAAACACACGGTCCATCATCCGTTGGTAGGTTGCACCGGCATTTTTAAGCCCAAAGGACATCACAAGGTAGCAATAGCAACCATCATTAGTAATGAACGACGTGTGAGGAATGTCAGGCTTATGCATTCTTATCTGGTGATAACCAGAAAACCCATCTAAAAAACTCATGTAAGAGTATCCTACCGCGGAATCAACTAAAGAATCTATCTGAGGCAAGGGGTAGCAATCTTTAGGGCACGCTTTATTAAGTTTGGTAAAATCTACACACATTCGCCATTTTCCCCTGGCTTTTTAACCATTACAACGTTTGATATCCAGGTGGGATATTGAATTTCTTTAACAAAATTTGCCTTGAGGAGCTTTGCAACCTCCTCCATTATTGGCTCTGCAAGCTTTGTTGTCATACCCCTCTTCTTTTGTTGTATAAGCTTGTAGCTGGTATCAACATTCAAGTGGTGGCATGCAATATCAGGATCCACTCCTGGCATGTCTTCTGCTGACCAGGCGAAGACATCCAGGTTATTCAGCAAGCAGGAAATCAGCTCGGCCTTTTGATCTTCTGGCAACTCCGAGTTGATGGAGAGCTTCCTCTCCTCCCCCTCAGCAATGGGGACTCCATGCGTCACCTGGGCAGGTTCCAGGTGAGCACCTTCATCAGCAGCAGCTTCTGAACTGGGAGAGGCTTCTGCAGCTACTGTTGGAGCAAAGGAAGGGCTGGCTTCAACCATGTTAACAGTGCGGACGTAGCACTCCCTTGCTCTCCTTGGGTCACTCCTGACCCGGCATATCCTTCCATCTGCAAAGAACTTGATGGCGAGGTGGTAAGTGGAAACCACCGCTTGATACTTGTTTAACAGGGGCCTGCCAAAGATGACATGGTAGCTGCTGGGGGCGTCAACCACTATGAAATGCACTTGCTTAGTCGCCCCTCCAAGTTTCACGGGCAGGATGACGCTACCTTCCACTTCTTTTCTCTCTCCTAAGAAACCATAGAGTGGCCCCTCAGTGGAAAGAAGATGCTTTCCAATCCTCAGGGCCTCAAAAGTAGACTTGAACAGGAGGTTGACCGAGCTTCCGGTGTCAATAAGAATTCTATCAACTGTGAAGTCCCCAACCACAGCCTTGATCACTACAGCATCATCAAACGGATTGGTTGTTTGGGGTAGATCTGCTGGACCAAAGGTGACAACCTCACTTGGAGGAGCAACGGAAGAAGAAGACGCCACCTCTGCACGAGTGACCCTTGAGATTGAAGATTTCCGAGTAGACTCGGTCCCTGCTCCACCATGGATAAAGAAGAGGCGTCCCAAAACCCCTTCATCATCTGCGTCGAAGCACTCCACCAGGACGTTGATCGGCCCCAGACGGCCTTCGTCCTCGACCTCCACACATTCCTGGTATGCTTCAGCGACTCCTTTGCCCTTCGAGGTGGATGGCTTCGAAGAAGAAGGAGAATCCTTCTTGGCCATGTCAATCTTGCCCTCGTCAAGCAGCTTCTCTATTAGCATGCGAAGGGCCTTGAAATCCTCGGTCAAGTGGCCCTTTTCTTTGTGGAACTGGCAATATTGTGCATCATTACTTGGCCTCCACACTTTCTGAGGCTCTTGCCTCTTTTCTTCTGATCTCCTTTGCAAGATCTGGATCACTTCGTCAAGGTCGAGATCTGCAATGTCCTCCATGGGGTTTGCATCAGATTGGCTCGGAGCAGGCAAGGCTGCTTGCTGGAGGATGGGAAGAGCTTGCAATGGAAGGGCGGGAGTGGCGGCCAACGACAGTCTCTGCTCATGAAACTGTTGATGGCCAAGGAAAGGTTTCTTGTGGCGGAAGTTCCTGCCTCTTTGAGATGGAGGCTGGAAGTCTGGGCGAGGGGGCTTGCTACGAGAGGAAGAAGCGGAGGCATCCCTTCCTTCAGCCTTAGCTGTCAGGGATGAGACATAGGTTGTATTGGCGTTTTCTCCTTCAATGAAACGATTGACCATGGCGATCAACTCTTGATAAGTCTCAGGTGCCTTGGTTATTGCTTTAAACTTCAGCGGGCCTTCACGGAGGCCATGGATCAAGGCGACCTTATAATAATCAGGGTTCACATTCCTTACCCCTTGGATCTCTCTCTGAAAGAGATCAACGAATCGCTCCACTGATTCATTGTCCCTTTGTTTGATTTCAAATAGGGCAGCTGGCCCATTCTTCCTCTTTCTTGATGTAGCAAACCTCAGCAACAACTGGCTGCGAAGCTCTGCGATAGAAGAGATTGTGCCCGAAGGCAGCTCATAGAACCACTCTCTCGCTTGTCCTTCGAGAGTGGTAACCAAGAGTTTACACTTGATTGCATCTGAGAGGCATCTCAAGGCAACTGCCCCCTCAAATGCTTGGAGGTGAGACACTGGATCAGTCCCTCTTGAATAGAATGGGATGCGAGGCTCCCTAAAGTTGCTCGGAGCCGATTCCCATCGGATTCGATCAACAAAGGGAGACGAGGTCTCGAACTCTGCGGGGTAGAAGGGGTGGACTAAAGCCGGGGAGTCCGCGGGCTCGGCGGACTGGCGGTCAGCAAAATGAAGCTGGCGGGCAGGAGTGCCCCTGGCAGCTTCTTTGAAGAAATTCCTGAAAGCAAACTGCTCCTCCTGAGGGCGCAGAGGGGCGGCGGACTGAGCAGGATTCCGAGGAGTGGCTGGAGACTGCCGAAGCGGAGTTCGGCGAGCTGGAGTCTGGCGGACTAGCGAGTCCGCTGGTTCTGCTGCGGCCTGAGGAGCAAGCTGTTGGGCTAGCGCGAGCAGGGCTTGGCTGATTGCGTCGAGATGCTGGTCAGTATACCCGTGGGACTGCTCGGCCTTAAGGCGAGCTTGCTCAATTGCATCCCAAAGAGTGTCCTCGGAAGAACTGGAGCGGTCTGAAGAGCGGGCTCTGCAGTCTGACATTTTCGTCCGCTAAATTCAAAACATTACTCGGATCTGAAGGCCGCGTGTTAACTGTTGATGCACGAAAACACAAAAAGGGGGGGGTCGAGCACCACCAGCTAATGGTTCTAGCACCGGGTAATAGAGAGACTGCGAGTAGTAATCTACTAAGGGGATGAGGGCAGGAAGAACAGCAGGGCCGTGAGCTACGACAACAACAGACTTCGCCCGTCGCGGCCTGAATGCCTCTCTTGAGACGGGCTTTCCCTTGATTGAAGAATGATTTGGTTACAAGTGAAAGGAAAAGGTTGATAAGAGCAGTGCGAGGAGGAGTCCGCAAGACACAAGATTCGAGTCCACAGCCTTTAACAAGTAGGCTCCTGGGTCCGAGTGAGCGTGGCTTGGGTGCACCACCTCCCCCTATTTATAGTATAGGGGGCCTGCCCAAATAGGCTGGGCTAAAATAACCGGCTGCCCGGGGTACAGGAGAACCGGGCAGCGGTGACGGGAAGCAAAAATAAAAGAACACGCCAGTCCGCGCAGAAGTGGCGGACTGGGCTCGCGGGCTGGAGCTTCCTCTGCCGCTGCTAGGCGTGATCCTGCTGGAGGACGACGGGCTGGGCAGACGGGACACTGAGTCCGCCGCCGTAGAAAATCCAAAGAAGGCTCGGCGGACGAAGTGGACAGATCCTTTGGTCCGCTGCAGGGGGATCATCCTTGGTGGCCGATTGCTGCTACCTCGTCGGACTGGGCGGACTGCCTAATTGAGTCTGCGAGTGTTGAAAGGGGGGTTTTGGCATCTTGTAGGATATTGCGGACTGAGGGGTTAACATTCACACTTATCACTCCACACGAACAATGCACTCTTCTGCGTAAGCTTAGTCAGCAGCATAGATGTAACAGTCCAAATTTCGGAAACAGTAATTTTTGGGTGACACGACCTGGGACATGGGTGTGTCCCTGGGCGTGTCAGCTGACACAGCCTGCGACACGGGCGTGTCGCAGGGCGTGTCGAGGTTGTGTCGACGATCGGCCTTTGTGTCGACGATTTTTCGCTCGACGATGTGTCGAGAGGGGGCACACGGCCCAGGACACGGGCATGTCCAAGGCCGTGTCATGTGCTCAATGATTTTACTCGACGATTGTCGAGTGTCGAGACGTGAGTGTTGAGTGTTGAGAGGTTGAACACGGCCTGTGACACGGGCGTGTCACAGGGCGTGTCAATTCGGGTCGGCGAACTCAGCCCGCCGAAGGATTTCGACAGGGCATGTCTTTGTGCCGTGTCTGGGCACACGGCCTGGGACACGGGCGTGTCACAGGCCGTGTGAACACTCGGGATGTTTTGGGATTTTTTCGCCCAGGCACACGGCCACAGACACGGGCGTGTCTGAAGGCGTGTTGGTGACACGGCCCATGACACGGGCGTGTCTGAAGGCGTGTTGGTGACACGGCCCATGACACGGGCGTGGCCCATGGGCGTGTCACTAGTTTGGATAGGTCGGTTGACCACCGCTTGAGGCACACGGCCTGGGACACGGCCGTGTCACAGGCCGTGTCAGGTCAAATTTAGCATTTTTGGCAGTTTTGTGGCCGTCCATTCTTTCAACTGGGATCCAAGGGCTGAAGCTTCTTCCTCTTTATCTTAAAGGCTGAAATCAGAGAAGTGATTCTCATTTATTTGGCCTTGATCTTTCTTCAAGGTAAGAGAGAAAGAGAGAGAGAAAGGAGGAGGAAGAGGGAAAGGGGGCTGCTGCTGGTGGTGCTGCGGTTTTCCGACGAGATATCCGAAGCCGGCGTTGCGGAGGAAATGATCTTGCGAGTCTTGCAAGCAAGCTTTGAGTTCATGGCACCGAAGCGGTCGTCAAGGGTAACGACTTTTCTTCCTAGCCATGTGAAGTCTTTCTTTTGGCATATCTTGTGATTTCCCCCACCAAGAGGTGGTTGATTTTGGGAATCTTTGGGTGGATGCTTGAAGTCCCCTTTGTTAGCATATAGATCCAGAAATGGAGTACGAAATAGGCATGATGTGTGAAGCCCATCTTGACAGGTTGGTCTGGATTGGTGATGTTGCATTTGAACCGGAGAAGACTCCGTGATAACGTGTAGTGTAAGGAGTCTACGGGTTATGCCTGCGAAAAGGAGTAGCAGGAAGTACTGGAGTGGTAGCCCAGGAAAAATAGCCATGTGATGTTTTTGGGTCCAACCTGTGAATGAGGCACAGGAAGTACTGGTGTGACCAGGAAAGGCCCTTTTGTGATGCTTGATGTCGTAGGGTGTCCACCTGTGAAGCGAGTAACAGGAAGTACTGGCATGATAGCCAGGAAAGACCCCTGACATTTGTGATTGTGCGGTGTCCACCTATGAAAAGAGTCACAGGAAGTACTGGGAGGCCCAGGAAAGACCCGCTGTTGTGATAAGAAATGGGTATTGAGACATGCCCAGGCTTGAATGCCAAGAACAGGATTGGTGAGACCGACCCGCGCCTTTGATATAGCCATGAGTACGCTGTACTCGGAGAAGGCAAGGCGATTTGAGCAACTGGGGGTGGAGGATCCGACCTGCGCTATGTCCGTCCGACGTGAGACCAAAAAGTGCGGTCTGTTGGAGCGCGTAGCAAGAGTCTTCGGCCTGCGCGCCATGACACAATGGGGGGATACGGGCCATCCCGGTGTCGGAAGACTAACTCCGGCTGCACGCCATGGAGTAAATGCTCAAGAGATTTACCGTTGGGTGGTGACCCTGATACGATGGTGGGCAAGAGCTTTGCCAGAACACCAAGAATGTGCCCTGAGTGCACGGACCGTTGGGTCGGGTGGAGAACGGTTGTGATGGCTTGTGTGCGTGCCAGCACATTTTTATGATATATATATCTTGCCATACTTGTGATCGAATATGCCTGCAGGGAAGAATACCGCTGCCCCGAGAGAAGGGGTAGGGTCGTTATAATTTGGTCAGCTGAACGCTGACCGTTGCTTTTGTTTGCCACCGGTGGGTGCATTGTCCCTTTACAGGTGCTGGAGAGCCGAGCGGGACGCATAGAGGTTGATGTTCCTGCTGGTGTTGCTGCTACTGTTGTTAGCCCTCGAAGGCTTTCTGTGTTGTTGTGTGTTTTCTTTTATTGTGGCCGGCCTGCACGCCAATCTGTTTAGGCCACTGTTTGAAAGACATGTAAGGCCATAAGGCCAACTCTTATGACTTGTTGTAAGAAATTCCTATACTTTATAAAATGTGGAGTTTTATATTTGGACATTCATGAGGAGTTCAAGTTGTAGTCTAGGCTTCCGCTAGAATGCATTGTGTTAGGTGCGATGCGCGACTCTGGTATCATCTTGTACCTTCACCGACTGTTTTGTGATATATCCTGTGGGGCCCCGGCCGGACCTTCTAGAATTTATCATATGAACGGATGAGGTTATTACATTTTTGGTATCGGTCGTCTTGGTCTTTCCCTCTCGAAGTCGTGGCCGACTTCTTTTGTGGGGTGGCGAGCACGTGTTTGTGCAAATCAAAGTCTACGAATGAACTCCTGAATGTCCATGATAGGAATGCAAATTTGATGTGTTTGAGGAACCTGTGTGTTCTTTTTTGTGTTTATTGCTTGGGTACGACCGCTAATGTGTGTATCTTGTCCACCTTTAGTGACACGAAGTGGAGCTGGGCCGTCTGCATCCAAGCGTTCTGATGAAAGTACGACACCAGCCGTGGTGCCTACACCTCCACCGTCTGCGGAACATGTGCGTTTAGTTGCGGAGGCCTTATTTACCATGATCCAAGGCCAGCCCCTTAGGCAGGAGCAAGCGGCTGTGAGGCCAGAACAGGTGGCGCCAAGGCCTGAACCTGTCGTGGATGTGTCTCCTCGGGCAGCTGAGAAGCAACTAATGCGGTTTATGAGTTTCCATCCGCCTACGTTCTCGGGAGCGGGAACTCCGACGCAGGCTGAGGATTAGTTATCGCGTGTCAAGCGAGTGATGACGGCGATAGGAACGGCGGAGCATCAGAAAGTTACCTTAGTTACCTTCTTGCTTGAAGGAGAAGCTCGATTATGGTGGGATGAGATGGAGTTGCATCACTTGGCGGGTCGTCCGTTAACCCAAGTATCTATGGAAGAATTCTTCAGACTCTTCCTAGTGAAGCACCTTCCTGCGGCTCAGCGGATAGCCATGGAAAATGAATTCCAACGGTTGACCCAAGGTGATGGCAGTGTTGACGCGCACCTGCATGAATTTACTCGCTTGGGGCGGTATGCGGGTTCTATTTTTGCTGATGAGCAGAGGAAGACTAATCGGTTCTATGAAGGACTGAGTGACGAGTTGAGGTTCCTTGTGTCAAGTTCTGTGAACCAAGGTTTCCAAGCGTTGGTTGACACTTCGACCGCGTTGGAAAAGGATATGAAAAGGGTGCAAGGGAAGAGAGCTTTGGCTGTGTCGCAACCGGAGTGGAAGGCGCCCCGATCGGGAAAACCATTTTATAAGAAGAGATGGGGCAAGAAGTCCAAGCCTAGTGGACAAGCTCCTTCATCAGTTGCAACGGGAGCAACGTCAGGGGCTACCTCCAAGCCAGACACTCGTATCTGCTTCAAGTGTGGCCGAATGGGGCATATTGCGCGAGATTGTCGGATGCCGCCAAAGAGTGAAAAGAAGGCAGGAGCATCTTATGCGGAAAATGGAAAGGCAGTGGTGGATTCCTCTGCCTCGCAGGCGCAACCCCGGGTCTACAATCTTGGCCTGCAAGAGGCCATCATGCAGAGTGACGTTGTCACAGGTATGAGTTTAGTTTTGCATATGCTATTGTTTGTATGTTTTACTTAGTACTCCTATGTTTGCGGTTTGTGTGTGTGACATGTTTGTCATAGGCTTTGTGATGATTCAGGACACGCTGGTGAGAGCACTGTTTGATACGGGTGCGTCGCATTCTTTTCTATCTAGTGTGTTTCTTACGCGGCTTGGGATACCCAGTCGTGCAAAGACATATAGCGTCAGAGTGGTGTTGCCGAATGGATGTTGGATGCTTGCGGATCAAGCTTGAGATGTGGCGGTTCAGTTAGGAAGTCGGGATTTTCGTTTAACTGCATTTGTTTTGCCAATATCAGAATTTGATGTGATTTTTCGGATGTATTGGCTTGCGGAGCAGCATGCTATGATTGATTGCCAGTCCAAAGAAATCACGTTGGTCCAGAATACCGAACAGGAGACAAAGTTCGCGGGTATGCGAGAAGTGGGCGGGACGTTGTTGTCTGCACTCCAGGTAGTCAAAGCTATTCGGAAGGGTGCGGAGTGTTACTTTGCACTAATTCAGGTTGTTGAGCCTAAGGCCACGTTGTGCGAGGTTCCGATTGTGGCAGAATTTACAGATGTGTTTCCCGCGGATCTCCCTGGGCTACCACCCCAGCGAGAGATTGACTTCACAATCGAGTTGGTGCCAGGTGCGAAACCTGTGGCCCGCTCGCCATATCGCGTTGCGCCTAAAGAGATGGCTGAGTTGAAGGTTCAACTACAATAAATGTTGGAGCAAAGTTATATCCGCCCAAGTATGTCACCTTGGAGCGCGCATGTGCTTTTTGTAAAGAAGAAAGATGGTGGGTTGCGGTTGTGTATTGATTACCGTGAACTAAATAAGCTGACCGAGAAGAATAAGTATCCTATACCCCGGATTGATGAGTTATTCGATCATCTGGTGGGCTCGACCGTCTATTCAAAGTTGGACCTGAAGTCTGGTTATTACCAGTTACGAATTCGGGAAGGTGACATTCCCAAAACCGCATTTGGAACTCGTTATGGGCACTATGAGTTCACAGTCATGCCCTTTGGACTATGCAATGCGCCCTCGGTGTTTATGGATTTGATGCACCGTATTTTTCGCGAGTACCTGGATCTTTTTGTGATTGTGTTCATTGATGACATCTTGGTATACTCGAAGTCCAAAGCCTAGCATGAGATTCATTTGCGGTTGGTGTTGAACACGTTGAGGCAAAATCAGCTATATGCCAAGCTCTCGAAGTGCGAGTTTTGGCTATCGTCAGTGGCATTTTTGGGCCATGTGGTGAGTGGAGCGGGCATTGCAGTGGATCCAGCGAAGATAAGAGCCATACAAGAGTGGCCAATGTTGTCTTCCGTGGCCGAGGTCAGGAGTTTCCTTGGACTTGCGGGATACAATAGAAGATTTGTGGAAAATTTCTTGCGGATTGCTTTGCCGCTAACCACAGTGACGCGAAAAGATCAGAAGTTCGTTTGGACGCCAGATTGCGTACGAACTTTTGAAGAGCTGAAGGTTTGGTTGACCACGGCGCCGGTGTTGTCTTCACCATGTGGAACCGATGGATTTGTGATTTATAGTGATGCCTCAGGGAGCGGCTTAGGCTGCATTCTTCTGCAGAATGAAAAGGTTATTGCTTATGGCTCACGCCAGCTAAAGGTGCACGAGCGAAACTATCCCGTCCATGATTTGGAATTAGCGGCGGTGATTTTTGCACTCAAGTTGTGGCGACACTACCTTTATGGCGTAAAGGTGGAGATCTATACCGATCATAAGAGCCTAAAGTATCTTTTGGAGCAGAAAGACTTGAACATGCGACAACGAAGGTGGTTGGAGTTCCTTGGGGACTACACTTTTGAGATTCACTATACGCCCGGTAAGGGGAATGTTGTCGCGGATGCCTTGAGTCGGCGAGTTCCGGCTAGAGCGAATTGGTTACAAAGGCATGATGAATGTCTTATCCAGGAGCTGGAGGCGTTAGAGATCTATTGTGTTGACAAGAATTCCACTGCCACTGCATGTTTGAACTGGACCGAGGTGCAATGTGACCTTGCGGACCGAGTTCGACGGGCAACGGAGTTGGATGAAGATCTCTTGCGCTATGTGAATGAAGGGCCAGAAGGCAAATTCACCTGGAATGACGGTCTTTTGCGAAAAGAGGGCCGTTTGTGCGTCCCGAATGTAGGGAAACTGAGGGGAGAATTGATGTATGAAGCACATTATACAAAATATTCCATTCACCCCGGGAGCACAAAGATGTTCAACGATATGAAGAAGCTTTTCTGGTGGCCATGGATCAAGAAAGATGTTGCCCTTTATGTCTCTAAATGCCAAACATGTGCGACGGTGAAGGCAGAATGCCAAAAGCCGGGCGGTTACTTGAAATCACTACCGATCCCAGAGTGGAAATTTGATGATATTTCCATGGATTTTGTGCATGGGTTGCCAAGATCTCAGCGAGGAAATGATTCCATTTGGGTGATTGTTGACCGGCTAACGAAAGTGTCACATTTTCTCCCGAACAGGCGGGATGATTCAGTTGAAAGTTTGGCAAAGTTATTTGTTGACCAGATTGTGCGGCTTCACGGTGTTCCTCGGAGCATCGTAAGTGATCGAGATGGGCGATTCACGTCAAATGATTGGCGGCTAGTCCACCAACTGTTGGGCACAAAATTGACTTTCAGTACGGCCTTTCATCCCCAAACGGATGGCCAAACTGAACGTACCAACAGAACAATGGAGGAAATGCTCCGAATGTGCGCCCTTGACTTCGGAAAGAGATGGGAAGATCATCTCTATATGGTAGAGTTTGCCTATAATAACAGCTACCAGGCGAGTATTGGGATGGCACCATATGAAGCTCCATATGGAAGGAAGTGTCGTACTCCCTTGGCTTGAGTAGAAGCGGGCGATGCTCAGGTGTTTAAACCAAATGAGGTTGATGAAGCAAACTCAACCATCCGGACTATTCGAGAGAGATTGCTTATTGCTCAAGATCGACAAGCGAAGTACTACAACGCCAAGCACCGGAACATAGAATTTGCGGTTGGCGATTGGGTCTACTTGAAGATCAAGCCATTCAAAGGTGTCTCCAGGATTCAACGATTGAAAAAGTTGAGTCCAAGATATTTGGGTCCTTTTGAAGTGGTTGAGCGAGTGGGCGAAGCGGCTTATCGGCTAGCTATGTCGGCAGACTTGGGTGGATTACATGATGTCTTTCACATCTCGGTGCTTTGGAAGGCCGTGAAAGATCCAGCTCAAGTGATCGCGGCTGATCGTGTGCCGGTGGAGTACGGGCTAACAACGAAAGTTATACCCATTCAGATCGAAGATCGAGCCGAAAAGCAGTTGCGGAAAAAGACGGTCGGTATGGTAAAAGTCCGGTGGGACAACTGCGGTCGTGAAGAACTGTCATGGGAGCGAGAGCAAACCATGCGAGAAGAGTTCCCTGAGCTGTTTTTGTAATCTCTAGAGAGGATGTTGTAACAGAAAATTGTGCATGTTGTCACATTTTTCTTGCTGATTTCTGTTGTCTTCCTGTATCTGAATTTCGAGGACGAACTAGGGTCGTTATAATTTGGTCAGCTGAACGCTGACCGTTGCTTTTGTTTGCCACCGGTGGGTGGACTGTCCCTTTACAGGTGCTGGAGAACCGAGCGGGACGCATAGAGGTTGATGTTCCTGCTGGTGTTGCTGCTACTGTTGTTAGCCCTCGAAGGCTTTCTGTGTTGTTGTGTGTTTTCTTTTATTGTGGCCGGCCTGCGCGCCAATCTGTTTAGGCCACTGTTTGAAAGACATGTAAGGACATAAGGCCAACTCTTATGACTTGTTGTAAGAAATTCCTATAGTTTATAAAATGTGGAGTTTTATATTTGGACATTCATGAGGAGTTCAAGTTGTAGTCTAGGCTTCCGCTAGAGTGCTTTGGGTTAGGTACGATGCGCGACTCTGGTATCATCCTGTACCTTCACCGACTGTTTTGTGATATATCCTGTGGGGCCCCGGCCGAACCTTCTAGAATAAATCATATGAACGGATGGGGTTGTTACATTTTTGGTATGACACGGCCTGGGACACGGGCGTGTCCCAGGGCGTGTCAGCTGACACGGCCTACGACACGGGCGTGTCGCAGGGCGTGTCGAGGTTGTGTCGACGATCGGCCTTTGTGGCGACGATTTTTCGCTCGACGATGCATCGACAGGGGGCACACGGCCCAGGACACGGGCATGCCCAAGGCCGTGTCATGTGCTCGACGATTTTACTCGACGATCGTCGAGTGTCGAGACGTGAGTGTTGAGTGTTGAGTGTTGAGAGGTTGAACACGGCCTGTGATACGGGCGTGTCACAGGGCGTGTCAATTCGGGTCGGCGAACTCAGCCCGCCGAAGGATTTCGACAGGGCGTGTCTTTGTGTCATGTCTGGGCACACGGCCTGGGACACGGGCGTGTCACAGGCCGTGTGAAGTCTCGGGATGTTTTGGGATTTTTTCGCCCAGGCACACGGCCACAGACACGGGCGTGTCTGAAGGCGTGTTGGTGACACGACCCATGACACGGGCGTGGCCCATGGGCGTGTCACTGGTTTGGATAGGTCGGTTGACCACCGCTTGAGGCACACGGCCTGGGACACGGCCGTGTCACAGGCCGTGTCAGGTCAAATTTAGCATTTTTTGCAGTTTTGTGGCCGTCCATTCTTTCAGCTGGGATCCAAGGGCTGAAGCTTCTTCCTCTTTTTCTTAAAGGCCGAAATCAGAGAAGTGATTCTCATTTATTTGGCCTTGATCTTTCTTCAAGGTAAGAGAGAAAGAGAGAGAGAAAGGAGGAGGAAGAGGGAAAGGGGGCTGCTGCTGGTGGTGCTGCGGTTTACCGACGAGAAATCCGAAGCGGGCGTTGCGGAGGAAACGATCTTGCGAGTCTTGCAAGCAAGCTTTGAGTTCATGGCACCGAAGCGGTCGTCAAGGGTAACGACTTTTCTTCCTAGCCATGTGAAGGCTTCCTTTTGGCATATCTTGTGATTTCCCCCCCCCCCCCACCAAGAGGTGGTTGATTTTGGGAATCTTTGGGTGGATGCTTGAAATCCCCTTTGTTAGCATATAGATTTGGAAATGGAGTACAGAATAGGCATGTTGTGTGAAGCCCATCTGGACAAGTTGGTCTGGATTGGTGATGTTGCATTCGAACCGGAGAAGACTCCATGATAACGTGTAGTGTAAGGAGTCTACGGGTTATGCCTGCGAAAAGGAGTAGCAGGAAGTACTGGAGTGGTAGCCCAGGAAAAATAGCCATGTGATGTTTTTGGGTCCAACCTGTGAATGAGGCACAGGAAGTACTGGTGTGACCAGGAAAGGCCCTTTTGTGATGCTTGATGTCGTAGGGTGTCCACCTGTGAAGCGAGTAACAGGAAGTACTGGCATGATAGCAAGGAAAGACCTCTGACATTTGTGATTGTGCGGTGTCCACCTGTGAAGAGAGTCACAGGAAGTACTGGGAGGCCCAGGAAAGACCCGCTGTTGTGATAAGAAATGGGTATTGAGACATGCCCAGGCTTGAATGCCAAGAACAGGATTGGTGAGACCGACCAGCGCCTTTGATATAGCCATGAGTACGCTATACTCGGAGAAGGCAAGGCGATTTGAGCAACGGGGGGTTGAGGATCCGACCTGCGTTATGTCCGTCCGACGTGAGACCAAAAAGTGCGGTCTATTGGAGCACGTAGCAAGAGTCTTCGGCCTGCGCGGCATGACACAATGGGGGGCTACGGGCCATCCCGGTGTAGGAAGACTAACTCCGGATGCACGTCATGGAGTAAATGCTCAAGAGATTTACCGTTGGGTGGTGACCCTGATACGGTGGTGGGCAAGAGCTTTGCCAGAACACCAAGAATGTGCCCTGAGTGCACGGACCGTTGGGACGGGTGGTGAACGGTTGTGATGGCTTGTGTGTGTGCCATCACATTTTTATGATATATATATCGTGCCATACTTGTGATCGAATATGCCTGCAGGGAAGAATATCGCTGCCCCGAGAGAAGGGGTAGGGTCGTTATAATTTGGTCAGCTAAACGCTCACCGTTGCTTTTGTTTGCCACCGGTGGGTGGACTGTCCCTTTACAGGTGCTGGAGAGCCGAGCGGGACGCATAGAGGTTGATGTTCCTGATGGTGTTGCTGCTACTATTGTTAGCCCTCGAAGGCTTTCTGTGTTGTTGTGTGTTTTCTTTTATTGTGGCCCGCCTGCGCGCCAATCTGTTTAGGCCACTGTTTGAAAGCCATGTAAGGCCATAAGGCCAACTCTTATGACTTGTTGTAAGACATTCCTATAGTTTATAAAATGTGGAGTTTTATATTTGGACATTCATGAGGAGTTCAAGTTGTAGTCTAGGCTTCCGCTAGAATGCTTTGTGTTAGGTGCGATGCGCCACTCTGGTATCATCCTATACCTTCACCGACTGTTTTGTGATATATCCTGTGGGGCCCCGGCCGGACCTTCTAGAATATATCATATGAACGGATGGGGTTGTTACAATAGATATCATAGAAAATCCTTCCACAAACCTCCTATAATATCCTGCCAACCCTATGTAACTTTTTATCTCTTTCACTGTTGTAGTTCTGTTTCTAATCCATTACAACATCTATCTTCTCTATGTCAATAGAAATTCCATCCTTATTAACCACATGACATCGAAAGGAAACTTGAGGATGCCAAAACTCACACTTGCTGAACTTGACAAACAACTTATGCTCCCTCAAGGAAGACAAAACCAAATGTAAGTATTGTGCATGCTCTTCAGCACTGCGGGAATAAACCAAAACATCATCAAAAAACACAACAACAAAATGGTCCAAAAAATCCCTAAACACTTTGTTCATCATATCCATGAAGGCTTGCTTAGGGTGCATTTGTCAATACAAAGAACATTACCAAGAACTCAAAATGTCTATGCCGAGAACGAAAAGCAGTTCGTGGAATATCCGTCTCACGAATTCTCAACTGATGGTAGCCTAAATGAA
The DNA here is from genome assembly GCA_039583875.1 of Platanthera guangdongensis. Classification (NCBI taxonomy): domain Eukaryota; kingdom Viridiplantae; phylum Streptophyta; class Magnoliopsida; order Asparagales; family Orchidaceae; genus Platanthera; species Platanthera guangdongensis. The sequence continues at coordinate 78,156,091 of CM077156.1, read as the reverse complement.
GGTCGATCTTTGAAAACATCGTACTACTACGCAATTGATAATACATTTTGAAGTCTAAACTACTAAGGTAATTACTAGTTTTTAATATATAAATCATGTTTGTAAAGTTTTATTTTGACCTCGCTTTTTATATATTTTAATACCACTAATGTTTTCTGTTATTTTTGAATATTTTCTCAGTTTTCGGCAAAAATGACCCGACACACCCCCCTGACATGCCCTCCATGGGCGTGTCACCGGGCATGTAGCCTGATCCCGAGGAAAATTGCTGCCAGAAGATTTTGTCGAGCTCAGCAAATTCGTCGAGCTTATTTCGTCGAGCTCAGGCAGATCGTCGAGCTCAGCCTTCAGCCCAGATTTCATCGATCTCATCCTCTTCGTCGAGCTTGATCATCCCATTTTTATCGAACGCCTTCAACCAAAGTATGTCAATCGCTTCCATCTCTGCGTTCGACGAATTCTCTAATTTCGTCGAACGCCTTCGGCCCATTTTCGTCGAATGCTTCCAGCTCTGCATTCGACGAATTCTCTAGATTTCATCGAACGGTTCCAACTCTGTGTTCGACGAATCCTCAAAATTTCATCGAACTCCTCCTGCTTGTTTCTGCGTTTAACGATTGTCGAACTCCTCCTGCTCGTCTTCTCCATTTGTTGAGCTCTCGCTCTCTCTCCTCCTTTCGTCAAAATCCTGCTGCCGCATTTAAAGATTTTCCATTGCTACATGTCAACAGTACTGACACTCCCGACCTACATGGACGTGTTGCTGGGCGTGTACCACCTTTTTTGACGATTAACGGATTTCTGACCACTGATTGAAGCGTGACGTGCCTTACACGCCAACCCTACATGGGCGTGTCCTTGGGCGTGTCCACCGACGTACCGCTAAAATCATCATCTTTGTTAGATTTCAGCTCCCGAGGTCAACCCCATACCTGTCATGCCCCACTGACACGCCTTCCCCGGGTATGACATGGGGGCGTGACCAACCCGAAAAAACTCGATTCAGACCCTCCCCTTGTGAAAAGTGATAGAAATTTTGGGGAGCGGGGAGGTGCTGCTAGTTTCATTCTTAGCCTTTTATGTTATTTTTCCCATGTTTTTGCTCTCTCTCTCTCCCTCCATTTCTTGTTCTATTTTTCATGCACTGTGTTTTATTTACTTCTAATCACTTTATATTAGTATAATATCAGTAGTTAGCTCTCTTTTTCATGCACTTGTAATCTTCATTCCTAGTCGTAATCCCTTTTGTGTCTTTAATGAAATTGTAGTTAGCGTTCTCTTTCACTATTTTGTCTATCTTTAGTTTTCATGCACCTTTATTATTTACCCCTTTCTTTCCCTATTACCATGAATAACAAATCCTCATTTATACTCGATCACGATGATCTGAGAATGAGTTGATCAAGTTCTGATGTTTTAGCTTTCTTTTTATTCTTAAAGTAATTACCTTTGATTTACTCTTGGTTTTTATTTACTGGGACTATATTGATAGTATATAGTTTCCATATGGGTTTTCAATCTTAGTTAGCCGAGAGGTTCATAGATTTAATCGATCACCCAAGAGTAAAGAGAGTTGCACACACCACTCGAGAGAGGCATATGTTTAATCTCCTGGATTGGAGTGAAATCTAATAGTGGGATTCACAGCGTAAAGCGAGCTTTAGGCATCCAATTTGGACGAGAGTTCGGTCGGATCTTCCTAAACTCAGGTGGGCATGACTTCGAGAGAAGCTCTTCATGCTTTTGGAACCTTCACGGTCAAGGTGTTTTACTTTATTTAGAATTAGTTGTTATTTCATTTTGATTTTATTATTTCAATGTGATTCAAGATTGAGTACTCCCCTTTTATCTTTAGCTCTAAACTTTTATTTCTGCAAGTAATTTAGTTTTCTTTTTAGATTAGAAATTTGCTTCCTGTTTTTAGTTTAGTAAATTAATCGAAAAAAATCATTTTGATAAAATAATAGTGATCTCCTCGAAGTAGAAGTAGTCATTACGCCCCAGGGAAAATACGACCTTGATATTAATCTTTAGTATCCTACTTGTTGATGAACGAAAATGAGAAGGGAGTCGAACACCACCAGCTAACGGTTCGAGCACGGGGGGAATAGAAGGGGAAAGAGAAACTGCGAGTAGTAATCAACTAAGCAGATGAGAGCAAAACGAACAGCACGGTCGTGAGCCACGGCAACAACAGACTTCGCACATCGCAGCCTGAATGCCTCTCTTGCGATGAGCTTTCCTTTGATTGAAGAAGGGTGGTTACATGGTTGATTATAAGTGGAGTAAAGGAAAAGGAGAAGAGATAAGCAAGTTGGAGTCCGCAAAGCCTGAGAATCGAGTCCGCAGCCTTTAACAAGTAGGCTCCTAGGCACGAGTCAGCGTGCTTTGGGTGCACCACTTCCCCCTATTTATAGGACGGGGGCATGCCCAAATGGGCAGTGCTAAAATAACCGGCTGCCCGGGGTACAGGAGAACCGGGTAGCGGTGATGAGAAGCAAAAAGGAAAGAACACGCCAGTCCGCACAAAGGGGGCGGACTGGGCTCGCGGGCTGAGGCTTCCGTCTGCCGCTGCAAGGCGCGATTCTGTTGGAGGACTGCGGCCTGGGAGTACGGGACACTGAGTCCGCCAAAGAGGGATCAATCCAGAGTACCAAAGGTATGCCAAACTGGGCGGACGACGCACTGAGTCCGCCGCTGAGGGGATCATCCTAGGGACTATTGAATGTTGCTGCTCTGCCGAGCTCAGCAGACGTCCAATTGAGTCTGCTTATGATGAGCCTGGGACCTTAGAATTATGCCCATGCTTTGCCGAGCGGAGCATACTGCCAAATTGAGTCTGCGGGGTAGGTGACGAATCTCGTATGTGTTGCGGACTGAGGGGTTAACATAATCCCCGAACATTTTTAGGTTTCAGAAAACTTCGAAAATGTTTGCTTAACCGCCGAGTCCGCAAGTCTCATTAATGCTGTCAGCGCTATAAATATTGCTTGAAGTCCTGGAACTGTCAAAAGTTTCCAGCGACATGGGGCGGTACTCAAAACTTCCGGTCTCAATTTTGTAGTCCGTCATGGCGAGACTTGGGGCATTCTTCACTAGCCTTAGTGCAAAGAGTGAAAAACCAATAACAACAATGAAAACTAAGAAACTGATAAAGAGAGTGACGAGAGTGGAGCCTGTCCGCTCAACTGGAGAGAGCTCTTGTAAGAAGCTTGTTGAAGAAGCAGTCTGCCAGGCTGATGTGTCTGTGCGTGAGAAGAAGAATGCCGCTGCTCCTTGCTCCGAACAGTCGTCAAAGAGTGCGGATAAGACATTGAATCCGTCAGTCACTGCAAATACTCAGAAATCTGCGAACTCAGCGGACATGGTTTGCACGAATAACGAAAGCGAAATATCATCCCCGAACTCCGAGCAGCCCATCGTTAACTTTGACGAAGATAGAGGCCTGCAGGAGAGGAAGTAGATAAAGACGCGCCTTCACAGGTATTGGTTGTTGCAAACCCTGAGACAATCCACGAGAACCAGACAAATTTAGGGACGGCTGTCGCGGATTCTACTGAGAAAAGGCCCCTCCTGAGAAGAAGAGAAAGAGAGACAAATCCATTGTGGCCGAGCGGGTTGAAAAGAAGCTGCGGGCGACGAAAAATAAAAATATCTCCTTGCGGACTGGGGATGTGGACTTGCAGCACAGGCCGCGCAAAAGGAAGTTCCTGAAAGCGACCTGGTTACACCGGAGGCCCAAATCCAGGGAGACAATTCCACCTCCACGGTCAATTTGTCAACTGAAGAGATACTAAATTCCATAGACGTCGAGCAACTCGATCTCATCAACAAATCCTTACCGTATGTGTTGCATCCTGAGGTAGAAATCCTTGGAGTTAAGACCAGCGAGCTCCCCTCTTTATCCGCTGCTGAGGAAAAAGAGAAAGAAAAGTTGAAAGAGAAGATAGCCGAGCAGAAGTAGCAGATCGCCGCCCATGTAGCTACGGATAAGGCGGCCTCGAAGCAGGCCGCGGCGGAAAAAGAGGCTTAAAATGTGCAGACTATTGCAGAGTTGCTGCGGATAGGTAAATTCCAACCGGCGCCTAAATACTTCAAGCGTCAGTGCTTTACAGGTGGCCGCAACGGAAGTCAAGGCCAATCAAGATCATCACTAAGACTGACGACATTGTTGTTTCAACGAGTTCTGCGGTTGAAAAAGAATCAAAGTCCACCGTGAATGGAAAAAAGCGGTTAAGCGCCTTTGATCCGGAGCGGATAAGGCGGCCTATCTTCAATAGTCGGCAACTCGTCGTTGCCTTTACCAAAAGTGATCATTTATCTTCATACTTCGAGCCCGATGAGGACTGTGTTTGAATATGATCTTGACCTTCTTTATTACAGGAAGGAAGTTGCCACCGGGCTCTGTCGAGAGTGGCGAGATTGTGATCATGCTGGATGCTGCAGCAGACGCAGCCTTGCCTGATAAGTCTGCCAAAGATGAGCAGTCTGGCATGGAGAAAGTCACAACATTAGAGAAGGAATTTCGAGATGAAATTAAAGAAATCCGAGCATAGTTAAGGAGGGCGACGATGCGCGAGAAGGAGGCGGCAGTGCGCGAGAAAGCTTTGAAGGATCAGATCGCCAGCATCTCAAGGGCGCTGGAAAGATCTGATAGGGAGAAGAAGCGATTTGCCGACGACACTCGCTTCTAGAAAGGTAAATACTTGGAGATGACACGGGAGGAGAAGGGAAAGCAGGCTGCCGAGGTCGCAGAGCAAAGACCGCGATTACCAGATCACGTCGCACTAGAGGAAGCAGTACCAAATGGTAGCTAGCGCGCCGCGGACAAGGAGCTGAGGTCGGCAACGGAGCCGATGATCCCTCTAAGCTGTGTAGACCGGGAAGCCGCGCACATGCACCAGACTATTAACTCCATTCACCATCACATCTGTCGCTTGTATAGTGAAATTCTTCAGATAAGTGACCAGGCAGCGCACTGTGCCGAGACAGGACGGAGCGGCCAACGCGATCTAAAAATAGAGACCGCTGAGTCTGTTATTAAGATGAATTATGTGATGTATTATATTTGAACAATTCTTTGTGCTATGACTTGTAAGGAACAATGTTGTGCTTTATGCAATCTAAATGCGATATCCACGTATTCTGACGTTAAATTGCGCTTATTTCCCTGCTATGCTCTAGCGAACTGTGCAGACAGATGTTCTGTCCGCTTTTAAGAATTTAAATTGTGAATTAATCTTCAGGTGGAAGTACTGCGAGCTGGGCAAACTGAAAATGTATCCGCAATTCATGCTTTGAAATTTGCTTGGCAGGTACTCTGGAGATTGAAAATAGCAGACACAGCGGACTCGAGCTTGTGTCCGCGTTGTCTTTATCTTTGCTGCACGAAAACAGAATTGTTGCGATTTCAGCGGGCTGGAGAATCGGGTTGTGTGGCCTGGCCAAAAAGCTGTCAGGCCCCAACTACTATAAATATAGCACTGTTGTTTCTTTTATGCAGGAAAGCAGTTGAAGCAGAAGACCCTGCGGCCTGAGAACATGGTGTCTGCCAGGACTGATGCCGCGGTTGCTTTCCATGCTGCCGATCACAAGAGATGCACATTGACGGAGGCTGACCTTGAAGCCTTCATTGAGAGGCATATGGCAGACTCAAATTTGCTTGTCCGCCTTCCCGCCCACGAGGAAAGATTAAACTTCTCAACAACGACTCAGATCGCTATACCTGTCGACGAATTTGATAGGGGGTTCAGATTCCCACTACTATGGGATATGGTAGAGATATTCGAGCACTATAGGATGGTGCCGGGCCAGCTCGCGCCCAACACCCTTACTGCAATTTGTAGCTTTATTTCATACCTGCGATCTGAAAAGATCGCCTTCTCCCTAGACATCTTCCGCAAGATGTTTTCAGTCCGCTCGATCACACCCTCCGGAGGTCGCCCGTATAAAGGGGTGATTTACTTCTACTATCGAGGGATGAAGGTCATGGGTCTTCCTAACAAGATCCATAACTGGACCTCCAGGTTCCTGATCTTTCAGGGCGACCTAGGGTTCGCGCACACTTATCCGCAAGAGCGCACAGACTCCGCTTTCAAGAGTGTCGGGCTTAGCGATGTGGAGTCCGCAGAGGCTCGGCTAGACATTGAGCATTACATCCCAATGCTGGCGAGCCTGGAAGGCATAACCCGCGAATAGAGTAAGTGTAAGCGGACTGACTATTTGTATCCTCCACGACCTGTTTGATGACAACTATTTTTTTGCAGCGATCCTGGCTGTGCCTGCAAACCTGCCGCCAATGCCAAGCGGGTTTACACCTACTCAAAGAGAAAGAAAGTTGGAAGTCACAAGAAAAAGGAAAGAAGAGGGGGATCCCGGAGCGGACTGCTCCTCTTCTGAAAGCTTTGCGATGCAGGGCTTTGGCAACTGCCAGAAGGATCTGAGGGGGAACCTGATGATCCACTAGCACAATAAGAACAAGCATGTCCGCTTGTCGACAACGCTACCATCATGAAATAGTCCGAAGATAACTCGTCATGCTCATGTCGTGATCTCCGCGCTATATGGGAAGCGCAACTTGAGTAACTTGAAGAAGGTTGCTCCTACCGACATCCCTCTGCTAGCCGCCCAGGCAAGCGCGAACAGCGCCCGTGACAAACCATTTTGTTTGTTCCTTGGCCAGAGACCTGCTCAGACAAAATGAGCAACTTCAGGAAGAAAAGAGGTTGATCAAGGAAAGAAACGTGCGACTAGGAAAAAGGTTCGCTAAGCAGAAAGAAGAGTAGTCGGTAAGTTGTATTTGTAGCGGTCTCCGCTTGAAGTCCGCCGCGAACTAACGTTTGTGCCTTTGTTTTTCGCAGGTCGCGTATGATTTGGAAACTGATAAATTTCAGGCTGCCATACTCCACTTTGGGAATGAGATCGCTATCGAGCGATTTGCCGCGGTGGCTTCGCAAAGGAAGGGGTGGACAGCATCCCTTTTCTGCAGCTCTTCCCTGAGTTGGTGGAGCAGGTCGTGTTGATGGAGCGTGCTGCTAAAGGAAAAGATAAAATTACTGAGGAGGGAGAAGGAGAAGAAGAAGAAGAAGAAGAAGAAGAAGCCGGAGACGGCGGAGAAGCCGAGATAATTGCAGATGACTCTGGTTCAAGCCAGCATGGCGGGGGTCAGTCTGCCAAGTCCGCTGCCTCTACATCAAGCTCTGCTTGCAAGAGCTCGCATAACGAGTCCGCAGCCAGTAGCAGTTAAGATAGGCAGTGGAGGAAGTGGCTCGGAGGGCTATTCCCCAGAGATTGATGTCGATAGCATAAGCCCTAAATCCCATGCAGAGAAAAAAAAGAAGAGGGGTGAAGCAGAGTAATGCATTTTTGTTTTTAATATTTTTGTAAAGAGAGCGGACTTAAGTTTGGAGTCCGCCGAATATACAAAAGTTGTAACTTGAATTTTGATTAAATAGAAAAGGATTTTTCGGTATCAGTGTGTGTTTTCTGCAATATTCTCTATTTTCTGTTATTTAATTGTACTGACGTAGTTAAGAGCGATCTCTGTATAGCAGTCTGCGCAATGCAGATATCATCCACACTATATAACTTTTTGACTTGCCAATTAGGAAATTTTATCAAATAATTCGACCATTGTTCACCGCAAAAAGAATGAGATTAAAGTTTAGTTGGCTACCGAAGTAAAAGAACATTAAGCAGACTCTGACGAGTTCCAATAGGAGTCCGCAAATCTCTGCCAAAATCAAACCTTTTAAGCTTAATGATAATAAGCATTGCGGACTTATATTTATTGTCAAACTGCTATCTGAAAAGGCAAACCAGGGACCAATCCTGCGGACTGGGAGGCTACAATTTTACAGCTCGCACACATTTGAATAAAAATGATCTATAGCTCGTTACCAAGTGAGCAGGTGCGGTCGGAGCGGCATAGCTTTTCACACTGGTCCACAAGCTATAAGATCAACCCAAGAAATCCAGCGAACTAAGAGGATACCAGAAGACAGTCAGCACTAAATAAAGAAATGATCCATAGCTTGAGACCTAGTGGGTAGGTGCGGCTGGAGCGGCATAGCTTTTCACATCGGGCCACAAGCTATAAGATCAACGCAAGAAATCTTGCGGACTGAGCGGATACCAGAAGACAGTCCGCACTAAATAAAGAAATGATTCATAGCTTGAGACCTAGTGGGCAGGTGCGGCTGGAGCGGCATAGCTTTTCACATCGGGCCACAAGCTATAAGATCAACCCAAGAAATCTTGCAGACTGAGCGGATACCAGAATACAGTCCGCACTAAATAGAGAAATGATTCATAGCTTGAGACCTAGCGGGCAGGTGCGGCCGGAGCGGAATAGCTTTTCACACAGGGCCACAAGCTATAAGATCAACACAAGAAATTTTGCAGACTAAGCGGATACTAGAAGACAGTCTGCACTTAATAGAGAAATGATTCATAGCTTGAGACCTAGTGGGCAGGTGAGGCCGGAGCGACATAGATTTTCACACCGGGCCACAAGCTATAAGATCAACCCAAGAAATCTTGCGGACTGAGCGGATACCAGAAGAGAGTACGCACCAAATAAAGAAATGATCCATAGCTTCAGACCTAGTGGGTAGGTGCAGCCGGAGCGGCATAGCTTTTCACACCGGGCAATAAGATATAAAAGCAACCCAAGAAATCTTGCGGACTGAGCGTATACCAGAAGACAGTCCGCACTAAATTAATTCCCTGTGAAGAATGAGCTGCAGACTTGTGACCAAGTGGGCAGGTGCGGTCGGAGCAGCATTGCTTTTCACACCGGGCCTCAAGATTTGCACACTCAACAGAACGATCCACTGCCCTCTTTCCTGGAGTACAGTCAGAGTTGTCCTTTTTGGCATGTGCGGCCAGAGCGGCATTACTTTTCTCCAAGATCAACCAAGTTGTGGGTCTCCTGCAGACACTACTTGAGGGTACCACAGAGTGTTCGAGGGTGACAAACTAACCCGTGGGCAGGTGCGTCTGGCATTGCTTTTCACACGTTATCATCAATGTTGTAACGATATCCCTAAAGTGGCATGGTAGAGCTTAACACCCACACTGTCCCTCCATAATGCAGAGGTGGGGTCAGGTACTAGCTGGGATCCAAAATTCAGTATCCTACTGCGCTAGAACCTGCAAGCTCCCACTACACGGTGCGAAATCTCCTCACAACACGTGGTCTTTATGGTGTTATGCTAATGACAACTGTTCTATGGGAGGTTTGCTGAACTCGGCGATGTCTCCTGGTATCAAGCAACCGTTATTGTTGTTCGGGAGACAATGGAGAAAACACTAGAAAAAGTGTTAGTATGAATTCTTTGATCAAAAAGAAGCTTTTTGCAAGGTTAGCTTAAGAGAGAAAAGAGAGTTCAAAGATAGAACCGTTTTGGAATCTTCCTTGCTCAATGTGCTAACTGTTACTATTCAATAGATACAAACACATGAAGAAATGTTAGCAAGCATCTTTTACTCATAATGATTCTTGAAAAGATTACATAGAAAGGAAATAAAAGGAGGAGGTTCAGGAATAGAACCATTTGAGATCATCTCCGCTCCACGTATGGGGCATATCCTCTCCTTCATATGTTTGCAAGCGGTAAGCGCAGCTCTTTAACACTTCTTTGACAATGAAGGGGCCGGCCCAATTCGGATTAAGAGCTTCCTACTGAGCTAGCTCTTGCAGCAGCGTCAACTTTTTTAAGAACCAGATCTCCCACTTGAAAGTGTTTGATCCTTACGTTCTTATCAAATTATCAGGCCATCCTTATCTTGACCTCTTCCTTCCTTATTGCTGCTTTATCAATGATTTCCTCAATGTGCTCCAAATTGAACTTCATCTCTTCGTTGTTCAACTCAAGCCAGTCCTCAAAACCTTTCCTTCCAAGCAGAACTCTAGGTGATGGAACTTCAAACTCAACTGGAATGAGTGCTTCTGAGCCATGAGAAAGTTTAAATGGAGTTTCGCCAGTTGTGGATGAATGTGTTATTCTTAAGGTCCAGAGGACCGATGGAAGTTGATCAGCACAACTGCCTTTGAGATTCTGCACTTTCTTCTTAAGTAAATTGAGGACCTGCTTGTTGGCTACTTCAACTTGGTCGTTGCTTCTGGGATGATGTACTGATGCAAACCGCAGTTCTGTTCTGATCTGCTTGCAAAAATCAATCATCTCTGCATTGTTGAACTGTGGCCCGTTGTCTGTGATTATTGTCATTGGTATTCCATGCCGGCAGACAATCTCTCCCCAAATGAAATTCTTGACGACCTGAGTTGTTGTCTTTGCCAATGCCTTTCTTCAATCCACTTGATGAAGTAATCAATCATCACCATGATAAAGCGCTGTTGTCCGCTTGCCATGGGAAAAGGACCAATGAGATCCATCCCCCAAACTACAAAGGGCCAAGGAGTTGCAATTGATATGAGTGATTGAGCATCTTGATGCTGAAGTGGAGCAAACTTCTGGCATTAAATGCATTTTCTGGCATAAACCTCATAATCTTTCTTCATGGTGGGCCAGAAATAATCCTGCCACAGGATCCGTGTTTCTAGTGTTCTCGCTCCTGAATGACTTCCACACTCGCCAGAATGAACTTCTTGCAAAATAGTCGAAGCTTCTTCTTCTAAGACACACCTAGCCATAGCATACAGGAAGGTTTTTCTATAAAGGACACCTGCCACCAAGTAATAGTGAGCCGCTTTTATCTTGAACATTTTCTGATCTTTAATCGAGTGATGAAAGTTTCCTGTTGTAAGGTAGAGAATGAATGGATCTATTCAGGAAGGACACCGATCAACCAGCATCAACTCTTCTTCATCCACTGCCGGGCGGAAGAGTTCAGAAGTTGTTCCTCCTGATGGAATTCCATGCTTAGTAAGAATATCTGCCTCCCCATTTTCTGATCTAGAGATGTGCTCAATGGTAAAGCTTTTGAATTTGCAAACTTCCACTTTCATAAGAGCAAGATACTTCCTCAAGATTGGCTCTCTGGTTTCAAAGTTACCAAGAACTTCTGACGCCATCACCAATGAATCTGTCTTGATATGAACATGATCAATTTCAAGCTCTCTTGCAAGCCTCAAGCTTGCTAACAAGGCTTCATACTCTGCCTAGTTATTGGTTACTGGAAAGTAGAACTTGATGGCCTGCTCTAGTTTTATGCCATTTGGATTGATCAGAACCACTCCTGCTCTAGAAGAATTTCTGCCTGAGGCTCCATCAACATAGAGGGTCCAAGCAAAAGGAGATCCTTCTGCCTGATCAGAACTGAAATCTGCTGTATTAATCAAGAAGTCTGCTAGAACTTGAGCCTTGGTAGTTGTCCTGGGCACATAAGAAATTTAAAACTCACTCCATAATATCAGCCATTTGGCTAATCTGCCAGAATACTCCGGTTTCTCCAACACACTTTTCAAAGGTTGATCAGTAACAACTTGAATTAAGTACGCCTGGAAGTACGGATGGAGTCTGCAAGCAGACATAACTAATGTTAAGACCAACTTCTCTAGAATCGGATATCGTGTCTCTACATTTTTCAGAATATGGCTAACATAATAAACTGGGAACTGCTTCATGTTCTCTTCTCGAAGAAGAGCTGAGCTGACCGTCGCAGGTCCAACTCCTAAGTATAAGAATAACATCTCCCCTTACCGGGGACTCTGGAGTAAATGTGTTGAAGTCAGCAGCTTCTTTAACTGCTCAAAAGCCTGAGGACACTCTTCTGTACACTCAAATTTGGACGCTCCTCGAAGAATTTTAAAGAAAGAAGCACTCTTGTCACCAACCCGAAAGAGGAACCTCCCGAGACCTGCTAACCTCCCCCCTAACTGTTGAACTTCCTTAGGTGAACACGGGGGAGCCATATAAAGAATAGCTTTTACTTTGTCCGAATTGGGGGCAAGTCCCTCTGGAGTAAGGAGATGACCAAGGAAATTCCCCTTGCTCGCCCCAAAAGTACACTTTAATGGGTTGAGTTTAATTTTATATCTACGTAGAGTAGCAAACGTCTCTGCTAGATCTTGTAGGTGCAGTGAAAAAGACTTGCTTTTTATCAAGAGATCGTCTACGTACACCTCAACGTTTCTTCCTTTTAGTTGCTTAAATACATAGTTCATCATGCGTTAATAGGTTGCACCAGCGTTTTTAAGGCAAATGGCATCACAAGGTAGCAGTAGCAACCATCATTGGTAATGAATGACATATGAGGAACGTCAGGTTTATGCATTCTAATTTGGTGGTAACCAGAAAATGCTTCTCAAAAACTCATAAAGGAGTACACTACCGCAGAATGAACTAAAGAATCTATCTGAGGCAAGGGGTAACAATCTTTGGGGCACGCATTATTAAGTTTTGTGAAGTCTACACACATGCGCCACATCCCTCCTGGTTTTTTAACCATTTCAACATTGGATATCCAGGTAGGGTATTGAACTTCACGAATAAAGTTTGCCTTGAGGAGCTTCGCGACCTCCCATCTTATTGGATCTGCGAGCCTTGTTTCTACATCCCTCTTCTTCTGCTGCACTGGCTTGAAGTTGGGTTCAACATTAAGGTGGTGGTAAGCAACATCCGGATCAACGTCTGGCATGTCCTCCGCTGACCAAGCGAAGACATCCAGATTTTTCAGCAAACAAGAGATCAACTCAGCCTTCTGATCTTCAGGCAACTCCGAGTTGATGGAGAGCTTCCTCTCCTCCCCCTCAACAATGGGGACTCCTTGCGTCACCTGGGCAGGTTCCAGGTGAGCACCTGCATCAGTAGCAGTTTCTGAACTTGGAGAGGCTTCTACAGCTGCTGCAGGAGCAATGGGAGGACTGCCTTCGGTCATGTTGACAGTGTGAACATAACATTCCCTCGCTCTCCTTGGGTCACTCCTGACCCAGCACATCCGTCCATCAGCAAAAAACTTGATCGCGAGGTGGTAAGTTGAGACCACCGCTTGAAACTTATTTCGCAAGGGTCTGTCGAAGATTGCGTGATAACTGTTGGAAGTGTCAACCACTATGAATTGAACCTGCTTGGTTGCTCCTCCAAGCTTTATTAGTAGGTTGATGCTTCATTCGACTTCTTTTCTCTCACCAGAGAAGCCGTAGAGTGGCCTTTCGGTGTAAAGGTGAGGCTTTCCAGTCTTCAGGGCCTCAAAGGTTGATTTGAACAATAGGTTGACCGAGCTGGAAGTATCAATGAGAATCCTGTCAACCAAAAAATCTCCCATAACCGCCTTAATCACGACTGGATCATCAAACAGATTTGCTGTTTGAGGCAGATCAGCTTGGCCAAAAGTGATAACTTCGCTTGGTGGAGCAGAGGAAGAGGAAGAGGCAACCTCTGCTTGAGTGACCCTCGAAATTGAGGACTTCCGAGTAGATTCGGTTCCCGCCCCACCGTGAATTAAGAAGAGTCGCCCCAGGACTCCTTCATCATCGACATCAAAACATTCAACTGGAATGTTGATTGGCCCCAGACGGCTTTTGTCCTCTACCTCTAGCATTCTTGATAAGCTTCAGCTACCTCCTTTCCTTTAGAGGTAGATGGCTTCGAAGAACAGTCTTTCTTACTCGAATCAATCTTGCCCTCAGCAAGCAGTTTTTCTATCAGCAGATGAAGGGCTTTGCAGTATTCGGTTAAGTGACCCTTCTCTTTGTGAAAGTGGCAGAAATGTGTGTTGTTCCTTTGCCTCCACTCTCTTTGAGGCCCTTATTTCTTCTCATCTGATTTTTTCTGCAAGATCTGGATGACTTCATCAAGATCCACACCGGTAATCTCCTCCACAGAGTTGGTATCACACTGGCTTGGAGCTGGAAGGGCTGCTTGCTAAAGAATGGGAAGCGCTTGCTGCGGTAAGGCGGGAGTCGCGGCCAACGACAGTCTCTTATCTTGAAATTGTTGATGGCCGAGGAAGGGTTTCTTGTGTCAGAAATTTTGGCCCCTTTGAGAAGGAGGCTGGAAATCAGGGCGAGGAGTTTTGATTTGATGGTGGTTATTATGAGAAGAAGAGTCGGAAGCATCCCTTCCTTCAGCTTTAGATGTCAGGGACGAGACATATGTGAGGTTGACATTCTCGCCTTCAATGATGCGATTAAACATGGCTATCAACTCCTGGTATGTTGTTGGTTTCTTCGTTGTTGCTTTAAAGTTTAAGGGGTCTTCCCGGAGGCCATGAATCAAAGCAACCTTATAGTAATCGGGGTTCACATTACTCACCCCCTGAATCTCTTTCTAGAAGCGATCAACGAACCGTGCAACTGATTCGTTGTCCCTTTGCTTGATCTCGAAGAGAGCAGCTGGTCCATCTTTTCTCTTTTTTGAGGTATCAAATCTCAGCAACAGTTTGCTGCGAAGCTCAGCGAAGGAAGAAATTGTGTCTGAAGGCAGCTCATAAAACCACTCTCTCGCCTGTCCTTCGAGAGTGGTAACCAAAAGCTTGCACTTGATGTCGTCGGAGAGGCATCTCAGTGCAACTGCCCCTTCGAATGCTTGGAGATGGGCGACTGGATCAGTCTCCCCTAAGTAGAGTGGAAGACGGGGTTTCCTGAAGTTACTAGGAGCCGACTCCAATCGGATTCGATCGACGAAGGGAGATGGAGTCTCAAACGTAGCAGGGTAAAAATGGAGGACTGAAGCTGGAGAGTCCTCGGGCTCGGCGGACTGGCGATCGGTGAAATAGAGCTGGCGGGCAGGAGTCCCCCAGGCTGCCTCCCTGAAAAAATTCATGAAGGAGGCGAAATGCTCCTCTTGAGGCCGTAGAAGAGCGGCGAACTGAGCGGGATGGTGAGGAGTAACTGGAGATTGCCGAAGCGGAGTTCGGCGAGCTGGGTTCTAGAGGACTGGCGAGTCCGCAGGCTCTGCTATGGCCTGGGGAGCAAGCCACTGGGTCAACAGAAGCAAGGCCTGGCTGATTGTATCAAGACGCTGATCGGTCTGTATGCGGGATTGTTCAGCCTCAAAACGAGCCTGCTCGATGGCATCCCAAAGAGAATCTTCTGAAGAGCTGGAACGGTATGTGTATCGAGCTCGGTGTTCTGACATGTCTGTCCGCTGAATTCAAAATACTACTCGAATCTGAAGATCGCGTGTTAACTGTTGATGTACGAATACAAGAAGGGAGTCGAGCACCACCAGCTAACGGTTCGAGCACTGGGGAATAGAAGGGGAAAGAGAAACTGCGAGTAGTAATCTACTAAACAAACGAGAGCAAAAAGAACAGTAGGGTCGTGAGCCACGACAACTGTAACATCCCATTTCCTACTAGACCCCTAAGAGTGGTTTTGGCCATGACTAGGTCATGACAAAACCCTAGGAAGCCAGAAATGGGCCAAGAAATAGAAGGTCAAGATGAGGATCACCATGGTCTGCCTATGGCACAACCACATCACCCAACATAGGGTTTGACCTTAGGGCTTCACCATGACTCCATGACCCCACCACAACATCACTAACCCATTAGAGGGTCCACTAGAGCCTTAAGGGTCCATTGGAGTCAACCACAGGTGGCCAATTTGATCTAGGACCACTTTAGGCCTAAATTGGGCAATGTGCCCTAACTAAGGCTAGGAGCCCTAGTAAAGCCCAAATAACCCTACCATGGACTTCCTAGACCTAAAGTGGGGTCAATGGGTCTCTAAGGACCCAAGAAGGGCAGTCCAAGAGGTTAAGTTGACCAAAGTCAACTCTGACCCTAAATAGGTCAAACTGGTCTATATATGGTCAACTGACCTTACCCAAGCCAAGTGGACCCCACCCAAGCCCACCTAACCCTATAGGGAGGTCAATGGGTCACCTAGGACCTATTGGGGTCCACCCAAGAGGCTAAGTTGACCAAAGTCAACTTTAACCCTAAATGGGTCAACCTAGCCTACATTGGGTCAAACTGACATACAGAAGGGCCAATTGAAGTTACCTTAGCCAAGTGGACCCCACACATACTCTCATAACCCTAGTGAGAGGCCAATGGGTCACCAAGGACCCATTGGGACCAATCAAAAAGGCTAAGTTGACCAAAGTCAACTCTAGCCCTAAAATTGTCAAGTGCCCTACCTAAGGGTCAAGTGACCTCCAAGGGGCCAAGACAACCCTACCTAGGCCTTAGGGGAGTCCAATGGGTCACCAAGGACCCATTAGGAGCAAGCTCAAAGACCAAATTGACCAAGTTCAACCCTAGCCTAAGTTTGGGTCAAGCTAGCCCAAATGGGCTAACTCAAGCTCATGCCCAATTCTCTTGGGCTAACCTTGCTTGGATTGATGAAATAAACATGTGGGCTGCCTTAGGGTTAGGTAGGAGTCAAAAATTCAGATTGGTGAATGGGAGAGAGAAAGTGCTTCAAAGGGAAGAGAGAGAAAGAGAAGAGAAAAAAATGGAGGAAGACTTGGGCTCATCCTTCCCCTTCCCCAACCTTCCCCAACCTCCCATTCAATTCCCTAAGACCAGAGGAGTGCAACCAGCTACCCATTTTCTGGTTTGAGCCATGTTTTCCCCCCTACCTACCATGGCCGCCAAGCTTGACCAAGAGCCAATAATGGCAAATGCATTTCCAGCCACCTAATACCCCTTCTCTTCATTTTAAAAGCTTCACTGGACTCCAAGGAATCAATCCCACCACTTACCCGAAGAAGCCAGAGCTGTTCACTGTGTTGTTGCAAAAATCCGACCACCACCACCACCAAAAATGGCGTCCCGGCGATCGGCAAGGATTCAAGCCACCAAAAAGGTCCTCCTCTACTCCTCTCTTTGTGGGCTAGATCTTTAGATATTTTAGGAGAGAAATCGGGCTCAATTGAGCCCGATTGGGAGAGAGAAAATTCAGAATTTCCATGGTTTTTCAACCTTTTGGGTTCGCCGGAAACCACCACTCCGGTGGCCGTGCCGCCGCCCGGCGATAGCCCCCACCTCAACGAAGGTGGTGGGGTGGTGGCCGGCCAGGGAGGTGGCCGGGTGGCCGAGAAAATGGCTTGGAAGAAGCTCCAGGTCGGGCTAATCACAGCCCTTGGCTGGAGGAGGAAGATGACCAGAAATCGTCAGATTTGCTTTAAGATTCGTGCTCCATCATTTCTTTTATTTAGTTTTGATTTCTGAATTTTCTGTCCTGTTTTCTGGGCTGTATTGATTTAATTTTTAAAACTACTTACGGCCACCTGGTGGGAAAACGTTCAATATAGGAGTTGTAGCCCTATGAGTCTACTTTAATATAAAATTGATTTCAACACATTTGGGTAAGTGGTTAGACCACATCACCCAGTTTGGTGGGCCCTATACCTAGGGCTAACCTGAGATTCAAATTGATGCCCACCCTTCATCCCTTGTCCAAATTACCTGAGATTTTGGCAGGACGTCACCCTAGACCATGTAGAGTTGCGGACCAAAAATGGGAATTTATGGGGTCACGTTTTCTATAGTTTTGTAAATTATGTAATTTATCTAGGGTAAATTAATTTAAGGGCCAAATGACCTCCAAACTCACCCAAATTTTGGTCAGTGGTGCTTGGGGTCATTATAGTGCTCTGGTTAAAATTTGATCACAATTGGATGTGTATTTGACTATAATCATGCAAATCCTAGCCTTGCCCTAAAAGGGTATTTTGGTCAAAAGTGCATTTTGGTGTTTTGAGTGGCCAAATCACCTCAACAGAGGATGAAATTTATACCACTGACTTGGCATGGCCTTTAGCACCTCTCCATGGAATTTGGGGTAGAGTGGAATTGATTTGCCTTAAGTTCCTAGGCCAAACCCTAAGGAAGGACCTTTGTGCCTTGTGAAGGGCATGAGTCCTAAACACCTTGGATGAACTTCAAATTTTGTATGCAGGGTCCTAGGTTATATAAAACCCTCTGGTAAAAACCTTAAAGAATTTTGAAAAGGGTAGGGCCTACAAAACCCTAACCCTAGCTTAGGTCATAAAAATTCTAGTACTAGTTTAGGTTAGCTAAACTCCTTGAAATATAATAAACTTTGGGTAGTGTGGGAATAAGGATATAATGAGCCTCTAGTAATTTATTTGGGAATTTTTGATCAATATTTGTTGCACTTCATTTGTAACCAATAGGATTGTCCTAATTAATAATTTGACTATTGAGATCTCACTGCCAATTGAAAGGTCATGAAAATTTGGCAGAGGTAGTAATAGAGCAAAATGATCATATATGAATTTTAATAGATTTTATGGATTCATAATTATGGTATCTCCTTCACAAGTGCATTATTTTGGTTACATGCTAAATAATTCCTACAGAGCTCAATACTTGTTTAACAATTATGAAATTTGATACATAGTGTTACAAGTTCATCATCATCAAGTGGGAATTTATTTGGAATTTTGTGATGGATAATTAGAATACTTTGTTCATTAATCCTTAAACTTGGAATTTCATGAGAAAATCAAGTATAGCCTTATTATTAACTGATAAATTATGAAACTTGATCTACAGTATTTATATGCCATCATAACCATCCTTGAATTTTCTCTGAATTTTTGGCGGTATTATTGCTGTAAAATCTTTTAAAATAACTTATTATGAGATATATTTGAAATTGAAATTAATGGCTTAAACCTTGCTGAAGAATTGGAAGACTTAGGCTTTAGAGTTTATTATTCATTTTTTTAATTAACATAAATTTATTGGATTATTATCTTGTCTGAAATTGGTACTTCATGTTCAAACTTGGGCTTTTTGGATACTAGAATAAATAAATAAATTATCAGACAAATTAGAAAAATTATGAATTTCTGGATTTATGCTAAAAATGTCATTATAGCCCTGCAATAATTATCATAGGGGTACTGGATGATTATTTGATATACCTCCCATTTTACGAGTCATATAGCTTAAGTGGTCTCCATATAGTAAAAACTGCAGAAATCATGTTGGAGTATAATTGGATGCATGTCTTGGGATTAGTGGTAGGATGGTTTGGATGGATAAAGATAAGTTCATTATTGGTAGTAGGAGGAGTAGAGGGATGGATTGGCTAGAGTTAGGCGGTGCCCCGGATCGACGAAAGATCGTCTTCCCCGAGGTGAGGTAGAGTCAAATCACCCTAGGATTAGCCTATTGCAACATGAGAAGGTAATGGGTAAGGGAATCAACCAATAATAATAATAAGTACCTTGCGAAAGGGAACGCTGGGCATAATCCCAACATAGTTCCTAGTGCCCCTTGAGATCCCTTCACAGGGAATACCGGGGGCAGTCCTGGGTTAACGTAAACTATATTAACAAGCTGAAAAGAGTAACTTAGTAATTAGGGCTGCACATTTCATGAACACAGATAGCACTGGAAGATAGTTGGAAGCTTCGGCTTGCATGGTTAAGAGACGGACGTTTGGGTCCGGGGAGCTTCGGCTCGATTGTTTGAGACGGACATTTTGGTCCGGGGAGCTCCGGCTCGGTTTTTGGATACGTTAAATTTGTATGTGCATAAAAGGAAAGGAAATTTAAGGTGGTGGGTCTTCGGTATTGGAGGGTCGATGCACCGATGCCAATACGCTGACTCGGCAAGTGTGGTTAGCACTTCGCCGACAGAAGTCCGGTGCGCCAGCCGGGAAGAGTACGCAGGAGTCTGCTTCGTGCACCAAGCGTTGAGGCGTACGATAGGTCTGACCGGTAGTGCTTTACTGGTTTAGAGGTGGGCGAGGCCCAACCCACCACTTCCGTCTGCCACTACGGAGGTATCCTGGGAGGTTATGGCTCCAGAAAGGGGGAACTAAAGGTCTGTGTGCACAGAGTCGGGTGTGTGTGTTGCACTTGCCTGTTCCATCATACCCACTTGCATGTCATAGCATAATCGTTTCATTTAACCCTGACACCTAAAGTATAAGTGGAATGGGACGCTTATACTTTAGGACCTGCAAAACGACCCCTTAGTCTATAAGCTTGTGTGGGCAAGTTTATAAATTAAAGGTTAAATTCTTTATATATATAATGTTGTTATTAACCGACACCCCACCGTATAAATTGGTATGAGACTTTTTATATGATGGGAGCCCTGTAAAAGATCCCTTGCTTACACGCTCCGTATAAGTTAAGGTTATTTTTCATACTATGCTTTACTGCCACATGTACTATAAAAATTGCTAGTATAGGTCCGCTGCCATCTGATTCTTGTTTACTCTCCACCTTCAAGTCCTCCACTTTCTTCCTCTCCGCTCGGTGCCTAGGGGCCATGGGGGAAGGGGCGGAGGATGATAGGACTTAGTCTTTTAGACTAACGGTTTAAGAACCACATCATTTTAGGGGACCGTGGAGCCCAGCATGGAGGAGCAGCCCCAGAGGTCGGCACACTTGGAGATCGGGCAGTCTAGTGTCGGAGTTCAGACGGCAAGTACTGTGAGTCCTGATCGCTACTAGTAGTTATATTAGTTTGTTTCCGCGTTGAGAGATTTGTTGTGAGGACATGATGTACCGGGCATGAGCCCAAGATCTTATATTTCTGTGTATCTGTGGACACTCCCTTCGTGGAGATTATTTACATATATATGTGATTTCTGTGGACTTGCTTTACTTTTCTGCTACAGTTGCGATCGATTTGGCCGGCAGGATCGATGTTTTGTAGTGATTACCTTCCTGGGTGCGAAGGTGTCACCGCAAAGCGACGGTTCTGGGCCTAAGACCCCGGTGTTTTTAAAAAAGAAAAAAAGGGGGTCTTACAACAACAACAGACTTCGCCCGTCGCGGCCTGAATGCCTCTCTTGCGACGGGCTTTCCTTTGATTCAAGATGGGTGGTTACAGGGTTGATTAGAAGTGGAGTAAAGGAAAAGGGGGAAGAGCTGAGCAAGCTGGAGTCCGCAAAGCCTTATAATCAAGTCCGCATCCTTTAACAAGTAGGCTCCTGGGCACGAGTTAGCGTGCTTTGGGTGCACCACTTCCCCCTATTTATAGGACGGGGGCCTGCCCAAACGGACTGAGCTAAAATAACTAGCTGCCCGGGGTACAGAAGAACCGGGTAGCGGTGACGAGAAGCAAAAGGAAAGAACATGCCAGTCCGCGCAAAGGGGGAGGACTGGACTCGCGGGCTGAGGCTTCCGTCTGCTGCTGCAAGGTGCGATCCTGCTGGAGGACTGCGGCCTGGGAGGACAGGACACTGAGTCCGCCAAAGAGGAATCAATCCAGAGCGCCAAAGTTATGTCGAACTAGGCGGACGACGCACTGAGTCCGCCGATGAGGGGATCATCCTTGGGACTGCTGAATGTTGCTGCTCTGCCGAGCTCGCCGGACGGCCAACCGAGTCCGCTTATGATGAGCCTGGGACCTTAGAATTATGCCCATGCTTTGCCGAGCGGAGAGGATTGCCAAATTGAGTCCGCGGGGTAGGTGACGAATCTCTTACGCTTTGCGGACTGAGGGGTTAACACTACTTGCCTTAATCGGATATAGAATCGGAGAATATCATCAACTTCCACAGTCCACCTTCTCTTTCTTTAACCCCCTTCTCCACCTTTGTGATTCCTAACATGAAGTTTTTGCCGCCGTTGCCGGGGAATATTTGGATATTTTGAAAAAAGGATAGCTATTAATTTTATCGTTTTTGTTGTTTTTTTAGCGCTTCTTTTCTCTCTTTCCCCTCTTTCGCGGTTGATTTTTTTATGGATACATTTTGTTTTTCTTGTGGACACTTCGGTCACTCTCGCAAGGAGTGTTGGGTGGATATTCTTCATCCACCCATGAATTTATTCCATCCAGATAGGACCAATTTGGCCAAATTGATCCATCCATGATTTTTTTCATCGGGTTACAATGATTTTCAAATGCCTTCCTACACTTCTCCGAATTTTTCTGATTTTAATTTTTCGGGAGATTTCATGAATGGACACTTTGATCCTAACCCTGCTTTGAACTACTCAGGGTTGAACACCCTAATCATTCTTGGGGCCATGGTGATCATCAACACATTTCATCT
Organism: Platanthera guangdongensis; assembly: GCA_039583875.1. NCBI lineage: Eukaryota > Viridiplantae > Streptophyta > Magnoliopsida > Asparagales > Orchidaceae > Platanthera > Platanthera guangdongensis. Next base: position 78,134,184 of record CM077156.1, on the reverse strand, counting down.
CAAGATTTCTCCACTTTTTCTATACAAGTTTGTGCTCCTCCTGTTTTTGATTTTAGTGAAAATGAAAGAATTTTTGATTATGCAGCATTTGATGCAAGCATTAATGCTCATTTCAATATAATTTCTGATAATTTAGCTTCTCAGGCCGCAATTCTTTCTTTTCTTCCTCCTCCTACTTATTTTTCAAATGATAAATCTTCAGACTTTCTGTCGTACCTTCAATCACTCGCGGGAGACGATTATTCAGAAATTCCATTAATCTTTCAACCTCTCGAGGAGGAGATTTCCCCCGATATCCGATTTTTTTCCAATTTACTGAGGAAGACGAACTTTCCTGTGTTCGATCTTCCGAGGAGATTGATTTTTCGGATATGCCATTTTGCTCCCAATCTACGAAAATGACTGATATCCAAGTGGAGCAACTCCTTTTATCCACAAATTTTCTTGTGATAAACCGCCGCCGCCGTTTTCTTTTTCTTCTCTTCCACCTTCTTGCGAAAATTTATCTTCTTTTTCTTCTTTAATTTTTCTTCTAATTTAATTTCTAGGTCACCTTCCTTTTCCCGTTCTAATAGTTTATTTTTTTTTACTAACAAATTTTATTTTTCTAAATCTTTTTCTTTTTTCTTTTATATAAAAAATAAAAAATTACCAAAAATATTTTTATTTTCTTAAAAAATGTTTTGGCACTCGCGCTGCAACGCATATTATGCGTGTTGCCATTACATTTCTCTTCTTATTTTCTATTTAGCTAACCAATAACGTCGTGCTCAATGACGTTTTAAACAAAGAGCGCTCTTGGGTGGCACCCCTTGCTTATCTTTTTTGTTGATGTTTTTTTTCTTTGTTTTGTTTTGTTTTGTTTTGTTTTGTGCAGGAATAAGGACCCGGGTGTTTGTGCCGCTTTTCACCTCTCAACATGCACTTGAGTCGATCTTTATCTCAAGTTCGGGGGGACGCATTTTTCAACGCCTGGGAATCAAGCTCTAGGGAAACATCTTTTTCTTTTCGTTGCATTTCTTTTTCAATTTTTTATTTTCAATTATGTTTTGATTTCTCTCTCCTTCCCCTCTTTTCTCGATAGAGGACAATGTCCATTTTAAGCTTGGGGGAGGATTCCCTCCTTCTCTTTTCTTTATTTTGTTTCATTGAAAAAAAGAGAGAATATCTTAAAAATCCAAAAAAGAGAATATTTCAAATTAAAAAAAAGATAATATCTTAAAAATTCAAAAAAGAGAATATCTTAAAAATCCAAAAAATAGAAAATATTTCAAAATCAATATATATATATTTATATTTATATACTATTTGTTTTTACCCTAATAATTTAAAAATATTTTCGTATTTCAATAGTACTCCTTTATTTTGTTTTGTTTTGTTTTTTCAAAATTACTTATAACAACTTAGCTAATTATGATTTTTCTAATAATATTTTTAATTATGTTTCACAAGTAATATGTTGGTCATGATGTGTTTCTAATTCAGGGTAACATGTTAATGTGAACCGTTTTTCTAAAACTCGCACTTCTATTTTGGTTTTTCGTTCTTTATTTTCTTTACTTTCTTAATAATCTTTCATCCACTATTTTCCTTTTTGTTTTTTTGGATTTTTTTTTGTAATGTCAACTTTTGATTAGCGTAGTAGATGTGAACGATTCAAGTCGCCTATTATTTCTATTTTCAAGATAATTTCATTAGTCTTTATTTATTATATAGGATTTTCTTTTTGAAATTTTTCAAGGTTTATGCTTTAGATAAATTTAGAAACATGAAAATTATTTAGGCCATTTTTGTTTTCATTTTAGCCGTCTTGCCAACCTAAATTTTTTTTTTCTTAGTTAGCCGCTTTTGAGCATTTTTCCGATTTTAATTGATAGCTTCACTTATTATTTCATTTTCATCAAAGCTAAAATTTCCAACCTATCTAATAACACTAACCTTTTGAGTTTCATTACAATTTTCATGACTATGATAGGGTTGTTTTTGTGATATGATTGGAGAACTTTTTGAAAAATGTATGTTCAAAAGAAGTGTTTACTTTTGTTTGGCCAATTTCAAAATGAAAAGAAAATTATTTATGGCCTTTATTTTGTTTTGAAAAAAAGAAAGAAAAATATAAAAAGGAAAGAAATGAAAAAAAAGGAAAGAAAAATATTTTATTTATGATTAAAATTTTTGAAACTCATTATTCTGGTTTATTGTGATTTTAAAGTCTTCATGTTTATATTTGAATTCCTCTCCTAATCATAATCCTCAAAAAAACATTTCTGTCCTAATAAGTCTTTTTGATTCATGTTTTTGAATTTTATTTTTTTAGCTAAGTAAAGAAGAAAAGTAAAATAGTAAAGTTTTAGATTTCTGTTATTTTATTGATATAGTTATAATGTGTCTCTTGGATCTAGTAATAACTCAATGCACTTTTTCATTTTGTTGCTTTGCTTAAATTTATTTAAAGAATTTTATTAAGATTTTGGATGATTTATTTTTGTTAGTAAAACTTATAAATTGTTAAACCATATTTAAGCAATTGTTTTACGTTTACGTTTCGTCTCCTCCCTACGTAGAATGTCGCATTGTACTTGTGTTAGCAAAATTAGAAACTTTTTAATTAGTCACTTTTAGCTAGTTTTATATTTTTGCTTGAGGACAAGCAAAGCCTAAGCTTGAGAAAATTTGATAATACGTTTTATAGTTTAAACTACTTGGGTAATTACTAGTTTTTAATATATAAATCATGTTTGTGAAGTTTTATTTTGACCACGTTTTGTATATATTTTAATATCACTAATGTTTTCTGTTATTTTTGCAGATTTTCTCAGTTTTCGAACAAAATGACCTGACACGCCCCCAGACACGCCCTCCCTGGGCATGTCACCGGGTGTATAGACTGATCCAGAGGAAAATTGCTGCCAGAAGATTTCATCGAGCTTAGCAAATTCGTTGAGCTCATTTCGTCGAGCTCATCCAGATCGTCAATCTCTGCCTTCAGCCCAGATTTTGTCAATCTCATCCTGTTCGTCAAGCTCATTTCGTCGATCGGCCCAATTTCATTGAACGCCATCAGCCAAAATTTATCAAATGCTTCCAGCTCTGCGTTCGACCAATTCTCCAATTTTGTCGAACGCCTTCGGCCCATTTTCGTTGAACGCTTCCAGCTCTCCGTTCGACGAATTCTCCAGATTTCGTCGAACACTTCCAATTCTGCATTCGTCGAATCCTAAAAATTTTGTCGAACTCCACCTGCTCCTTTATGCGTTCAACGATCGTCGAACTCCTCCTGCTCCTTCTCTTCGCCGTTTGTCGAGCTTTCTCTCTCTCCTCCTTTCGTCAAAATCCTGCTGTCGCATTTAAAGATTTTCCATTGTTGCACGTCAATAGTACTAACACCCCCCCCCCCCTACATGGACGTGTCGCCGAACGTGTACCACCTTTTTCGATGATTGACGAATTTTTGACCATTGATTGAAGTGTGACGTGCCTTATACGCTCACCCTAAATGGGCGTGTCCTTGGGCGTGTCCACCGACGTACCGCTGAAATCATCATTTCCATCATATTTCAGCTACTGAGGTCAAACCCGTACCTGTCATGCCCCACTAACATGCCCTCCCCGGGCGTGACCTGGCCGCGTGACCAACCCGAAAAAACTCTCTAAATTCAGACCCTCCCCTTATGAAAAATGACAAAAATTTTGGGGAGATGGGAGGTGTTGCTAGTTTTATTCTTAGGCTTTTATGTTATTTTTCTCATGTTTTTGCTCTCTCTCTCCCTCCATTTCTAGTTTTAGTTTACATGCACTGTATTTTATTTACTTGTAATCATTTTGTACTAGTATAATATCAGTAGTTAGCTTTCTTTTTCATGCACTTGTAATCTTCATTCCTAGTTGTAATTCCTTTTGTGTGTTTAATGAAATTGTAGCTAGCATTCTCTTTCTCTATTTCTCTCTCTTTAGTTTTCATCCAACTTTATTATTTACCCCTCTCTTTCCCTATTACAATGAATAACTAATCCTCATTTGTACTCGATCGCGATGATCTGAGAATGAGCTGATCAAGTTATGATGTTTTAGTTTTCGTTTTCTTCTTAAAGTAATTACCTTTGATTTACTCACGGTTTTTATTTTGTGGGACTATATTGTTGTTATATAGTTTCTGTATGGGTTTTCAATTTTAGTTAGCCGAGTTGCTCGTAGATTGAATCGATCACCCAAGAGTAAAGAGAGTTGCCTGCACCCCTCGAGAGAGGCAAATGTTAAATCTCCTGGATTAGAGTGAAATCCAATAGCGGGGTTCACAGCGTAAAGCGAGCTTTAGGCCTACGATTTGGATGAGAGTTTGGTCGGACCTTTCTATAATCAGGTGTAACTGCACCATTCGTCGTATAGCATATGACAGAAAGTCTGGTAGGGGCCCGACGCCATATACTACAGATCGGTAAGAAGGTTACTAGTTGACTTCCAAATCCATGTTCATTACGAACATACCCTAACTCAGAGCATTCTAGCGGATGCATTAATATATGAACCCAAATAGAATAGGAATGTCCACTATGCCACAAGAATGAAAAAAATACATAACAACATGTAACACATGTTTTGGACGTAGCCTTATTACAACTATTTTAATTAACATTAAGTGGCTTCATACTTCGACACGCAGGACGACCACACTTGAAAATAGTAATTGTTCGCTTTTGGGCCTTCAAGGGCCAGCCAATCGTAGCACAAGCGCTTTAGTCTGCTATTTTTCTCTTGGCTCTCCAACACCTGCACAAAAAGGCCCACCAAAACGTGGCTAACAAAGTAACGGTCAGCATTTTGCTGACCCGTTTATAATGATCCCACCCCTTACTCGGGGCGGCATTTCTCAATCCCTGCAAACAAGGCATCATGCATATATCGTGGCATTTATAATGTGCACTTTAAGCACCATTCACCATAGACGTAGGCCCAACGGCCACATGCCTCATGAACTTAGGGCTCCTTTTCTGGTGTACACGACTCCCCGTGTATCACCACCGTTCAGTGGTCCAAGACTTAACAGTTAACCTTATCATTCAGAGGTCCTTAACTTTACGACAATGATGTTCAGAGGTAATTAACTTAACGATTGACTCACTTGTTCAGAGGTACTTAACTTGATGAGTGACTGCTCATTTAGAGGTATTTAACTTAACGACCATGTCATTCAGAGGTCCTTAACATGATGGCACAATAAAGTCATACACATCTGTACATATACATTTTCTCAAACATTAACCTCCAGGTCTCATAGACACAGGCCAAACATTGACCCCCAGGTCTCAAGAGACAGGTCAAACAACAATTTTCAAGATTGTTCAATCATATGGGTAATTTCCTAAAATTGCTTCCAGTACTAAAATGCAATAACCTGCACACCCACTTGCACATGTCCCACGTGTACATCTACATATATTTACGGAGTCTTCTCCGGCATGCAAAGCATAAAACATCACCAATCCAGACCAACCTGTCTGGATGGGCTTCACACAGTATGCATATTCTGTACTCTATATTTCCAGATCTAGGTGCAGAAATATATGAGGATTTAACCTTTTTAAATCCACCCTTTTTCACCTTTTGGTGAGGGGATTCATGCAAGTATGCTTATTGTGGACTTCACTTGCCCGGGAGAAACTCGTTACCCTTGTAGTTCTCTTTGTACCCATGTTGCTTGAGTTCTATGCAGTTGGAAGTATACACGAAGCTTTCCTCTCCACGAGTTTAGCCTCAGCCTCTGAATCCGATTACAGGATCCACTCTAGCAAGCTTTTCAACAAAACCTAGCTTCAGCCGGAAGTTCTGCTCCAGAACTGGGAAGCAAGGAAGAGAGAAAGAGAGAAGGAAAATAATCATTCCTCTTGCCTACCCTTCCGCATAATAGGTCACTGGATACACCCCAACCACAGATTTCATCAATATTGTAAGGAAGATCCAGAAATTTCAGCCCATTGGCCGCTTACCTAACATCGGACACGAGTTACCACTCGGCTAGCTATTAATCTTTTTAACAAACCAACCATCGAATGATATACACACAGCCCCACTCATCACTAGCTCGACGATTTGCCGATCTCCCTACATTTCGTCAAACTCACCTCAGCCAATTTCAGGTTGTCAGAAATAGGGTGTTACAACCTCCCCTCCTTACAAGAATTTCGTCCCGAAATTAGCACATAGCTATACGGAACACAATTACTTTAAAGTCGCATCAACCTTTATTTATTTTAGGAACAACCAGTAAGAAAGATGTTACAACATCTCCAAAACATTGTACAACAATTTTCGATAAACAATTTCCTTTAGGAAAACAGCAAGAACAACATTCGAACAACTTATACAAATAACTCGGGATATTCCTCGTGCATGGTTTTCACTCGCTACCTTGACAGATTTTCACGGCCGTAATTGTCCAACCAGACTTTGACCATCCCAATTGTCTTATTTCTCAGTTGTCTGACCTCCGTATCCTCATTCCGAATGGGCCTAACTTTCGTTGTTATCCAGCTATCGATCGATACTTGATCATTCTCAATCACATGCGTTGGCTTTGTCACAGCTTTCCGCAGCACCGATATATGAAATATATAGTGCAAACCACTAAAGTTTGTAGATAGATTGAGTCGATAGGCAGCTTCTCCAATTCTTTCAACCACTTCAAATAGACCCAAATACCTCGGACTTAACTTTTTAAAGCGCCGAATCCTAGACACTCCCTTGAATGGTTTTATTTTTTAAGTAGACCAAATCACTCACCGCAAACTCCATGTTCTGGTGTTTGGCATTATAGTACTTTGCCTGTCTATCTTGGGCTATTAGTTGCCTATTTCGCATAATACGTATTGTTGAATTTGCATCTTATACTTCCTTACGCTTATACAATTTAGATTCGCCTGTTTCCGCCAATGCTAATGGAGTACGACACTTCCTACCGTATAAAGCTTCAAAGGGTGTCATCTTTATACTATATTGATAGCTATTATTGTAAGCAAACTCTATCATATAGAGATGGTCTTCCCACCTCTTTTTGAAATCTATGGCGCACATTCGGTGCATGTCGTCCATAGTTCTGTTTGTTCTTTCGGTCTGACCATCCGTTTGTGGATGAAATCCGTGCTAAACTTTAACTTAGTCCACAACAAATGCTATATTAACCTCCAATCATTGACATAAATTGCCCAACTCGGTCAATTACAATGCTACAGGGCACACCGTGCAATCGTACTATATTGTCAACATATAATTTTGCTAGTTTTTTGACTGAAACATTTTTCCTATTCAAAATAAAGTGTGATACCTTTGTTAGCCGATCTACAACACCCTAAATAGAGTCGTTTCCTTTTTCCGATCTCGGCAATCCATGAACAAAATCGATGAAAATGTCATCAAACTTCCACTCCGGTATAGGCAAAGATTTCAAGAATCCTCCTGACTTTTGGCACTCATCTTTTACTAAGGCGCAGTCTGACATTTCGCCACATAATGTGCAATATTTTTCTTCATGCTTGGCCACCAGAATAGCATCTTCATATCCTTGAACATTTTAGTGCTCCCCGAGTGGATTGAGTACTTTGTAAAATGTGCCTCGTACATCAACTCCTCCCGTAAAGTTCCAACTTTGGGTACCCACAATCGACCGTCTTTCTGCAAAACACCGTCGTCTATAGAGAACTGGGAATTTGACCAATCATTCTTCTCTTCCATGTAGCGCTTCATTCTTTCGTCTAACTTTAAAGCTTGACGAATTCTGTCCGCAAGGTCGTATTGCAACTCCATCCAGTTCAAACATACCTCTTCACTCATTCCCTTGTTAATACAAGATATATCCAAACTTTCTAACTCACGAATTAGACGGTCATCATGCATCTGTATCCAGTTTGCTCGTGTTGGAGTTTTGCGACTCAACGCATCAGCAACGACATTTCTCTTTCCGGGAGTATAATGAATCTCAAAAGTGTAGTCCCTAAGGAACACCATCCACCTCCGTGGTCGCATATTAAGAACTTTTTGATCTATGAAATACTTTAGGCTCTGATGGTACGTAAAGATGTCAATCTTCACGCCATATAAATAGTGTCGCCATAATTGAAGAGCGAATATCACAGCTGCCAATTCAAGATCATGCACCGAATAATTCCTCTCATGCACTTTAAGTTGGCGAGAGCCAAATGCAATCAGATGCCCGAATTGCAAAAGAACGCACCCTAAGCCTCTCCCAGATGCATCACTATAAATCTCAAAGCCTTCTGAACCACATGACGAACATAATATCGGTGTCGTGGTCAGCCGACTCTTTAACTCATCAAAATCCTTCTTGCACTATGATGTCCATACAAACTTTTGATTCTTTCTTGTCAATGTCGTAAGTAGTAAAGCAATCTTTGAAAATCCCTCTATGAAGTGCCTATAATAACCGGCAAGTCCTAGAAAACTCCGGACTTTGGCTACTGAAGAATGTATAGGCCACTCTCGTATCGCAGCAACCTTTCTCGGGTCTACAACAATCCCCTCCCCACTTACGACATGACCAAGAAAAGCCATTGAAGATAACCAAAACTCACAGTTTGAGAATTTGGCATAGAGGCTATTCCTTCTTAGCGTGTGCAAAACAATTTTCAAATGTTTCACATGCTCTTCCTCAGATTGAGAGTATACCAATATGTCAACGATTAATACGATCACAAACAGGTCTAAATACTCCCTTAAGGTTTTGTGCATGAGATCCATAAAGATTGATGGCGTATTCATGAGTCCAAAAGGCATGACAATAAACTCATAATGCCCATAGCATATTCCAAACGCAGTCTTGGGGATATCACTCTCCCTGATCCTCAACTGCCAAAAGCCAGACTTTAAATCCAACTTCGAATAAATAGTTGATCCAACCAATTGATCAAATAAATCATCGATTCGAGGAATCAAATATTTGTTCTTTTTTGTAAGCTTGTTTAGCACGATAATATATGCATAGACGCAAGCCCCCATCCTTCTTTTTCAAAAATAGCACTGGTGCACTCCATGGTGACATACTCGGACGAATAAAGCCTTGCTCTAGCAACTCTTGCAACTGAACTTTTAATTCTGCCAACTCCTTTGGCGCAACACGGTACGGTGAACGGGACACTGGTTTCGCACCTGACACCAACTTAATAGAGAAGTCGATCTCACACTATGCTGGAAGGCCTGGTAGATATTTCAGAAAGACATGTAAACTCCGATATTACAGGAACGTCTCCAATACTGGGCTTTAGCTCAACAACCTCTAATAGCGTGAAGAACATTTCGGCAGCCTTCTGAACCACTTTGACAACTTGAATGACAGATATCAACATCTTGCCCACTCCTCGCATTCCCGCGAAGTTCGCCTCACGTTGAGTATTTTGCCCCAGTAAGACTTCCTTAGAATTACAATCGATGTAGGCACGCTACTCCGAGAGCCTGTCCATAGCAAATATAACATCGAACTCTGAAATCGGTAGCACAGACGCTGCCAAACTAAAGTCGTGACTTCCTATCAGCACCACCAACAAACAAGACCTATCTACATGCATCAAGCATCCATTAGGTAGCAACACCTTTACAGTATCATTCGCTCCATGAGTAGGCATTCTTATTCGCAATACAAAGGACTCAGATATGAAAGAATATGAAGCACCTGTTGTTAGCCCTAGAATCCGCAATGACCAGCAGGTTAGACCCTTCTTCGCAGACTCTAGAGTCAGTCCGCATAGGTCGGCCACCAGATTTTCAGCCAGCCTCATTTATCGACGGACTCGTTCCTCCAGTCCGCCTAGTTCATCCAGCCTCAGTTGATCTTTTAGATCGACTGCTAACTCTTCGAGCGGATTCAAGAGTCAGTCCGCACAGGTCGCATGCCTTCAGCTAGGATTACGCCCTACAGTTGTGGAAGCTCTAGCTCGCGAGCCCAGTCCGATCCTCTTGCGTGGACTGCTTGCCTTTACTTTTTGATTCCCGTCATAGCTGCCCGATTTTCCTGTACCTCGGGCAGCCGGTTATTTTAGCCCTGCTCATTTGGGCAGGCCCCCAACCTATAAATAAGGTTAAGTGGTGCAACTAAAGAACGCTGACTCGAGTCCAGAGGCCCATTTAGTGGAAGCTGCGGACTCAAATCTCGGACTTTGCGGTCTCGAATCTGTCTTGATCACCCTTTTTCCTTGGTCCATTAGTGAACGGTTGCTTGCAGTTTCCTTCTCTCTTTTTCCCTTTTTTACCGGAATTTGAGGGCGCATTTTTTGCATCAACATCAACACGCGACCTTCAGATCCAAGCTATCGTTGAAACTCACGGCCGAGATGTCAGATTGCCGATCATCTCATCACCATGCCCATTCATGTTGCTCGAGCACCTCTGATGACCTACGTGATGCGCTCGACTGATGTCGGATAGAGGCCGAACAGTCCCGGAGAGAGACTGACCAGCGCCTCGACGCAATCAGCCAGGCCCTGGTCGCACTTACTCAGCGACTCGATCAGCCTACAGTGGCCTTCGTGGATGAGGCAGTCCGCCAAACCCCAGTACGCCAAGCGCCTGCTGCGACACCACCGCCAGCCATTGCGCCCATCTAGCCCACAGTTCCAACGAGGCCGCAGATCAACGAGCTCGCTCCACTTATGGATTTTTTTCGTGAAGTAGCTAGAGGGACTCTAGCCCGCAGAGTTAACTTTATTGAGGATAACCAGGTCGAGCGGCCTCCTGTGATTTCTGCTGTAGCTCAAGCTGGGGAGTCCCCTTTTATTGATAACATCCATCAGGAGCAAGCTCCTAATAACTTCAAAGAACCTCGCATCCCATTTTACACTGGAGAAACATATCCGGTCGCTCATCTCCAGGCCTTTGAAGATGTTGTGGCAATGAGGTGCTTGTCAGATGGTTTTATGTGCAAGTTCTTAGTAACCACTTTCAACTGCTAGGATCGAGAATGGTTTCATGAACTATATCCCGGATCCATCGTCAGTTTTGCCGAGCTACGCCAAGAGCTCCTGCTAATTTCCGCTTGTGTTGGTCTGGTTGGGACAATTCGACGATCGCTGCCCGATCGTCGAACGGAAATTGTCGAATGCGCTGTTTGACGATCGCTGGCGGGATCGACAATCGCTGGTGAGCTCGACGATCGCTGCCTAATCGTCGAATGCAAATCATCGAATGCAGATTTTTGTCACGGGCATGACTTAGCTGACACGGGGTGTGTCCCATGGCGGTGACATATTTTCGGGATAAGGCGGGTTGAGCACCGCTTTGAGGACACACCCTGTGACACGGGCGTGTTACAGGGCGTGTCGGACGCAAAAATCGGTTTTCCCAATTTTTCGTAGCCGTCCATTTTTCTTAGCCTGGATCCAAGGGCTGAGCTTCTTTCCTGCTTCCTTAAGGCCGAAAACAGAGAATGTATTCTCATTTTGTTTTTCACTTCATCTTTCTAAAAGTTTAGACAGAGAAAGGGAAAGGAAGTCAGAGAAGAAGAAGAGGGGTTGTTCGGTGGTGAAGCTTGTGAGTGTCCAGCGGTGATTAGAGGCCATATTTGCGGAGGAAAAGCTCTTCCTCGCTAGCTAGGAACTTCATTGAACCAAAGCGGTCGTCAAGGGAACGACGTTTCTTCATAGCCATGTGAAGGCTTCCTTTTTGGCATATGTTTGTGATCCCCCCACCAAAAGGTGGCTGAATTTGGGAGTCTTTTGGGTGATTTATGGAATCCCCTTTTGTTGGCATATAGATCCGGAATTAGAGTATGGAATAGGCATGCTGTGTGAAGCCCATCTGGATAGGTTGGTCTGGATTGGTGATGTTGCATACAAATCGGAGAAGACTCCGTGATAAACGTGTAGTTTAAGGAGTCAACATGTTATGCCTGTGAAGGGTAGTAGCAGGAAGTACTGGAGTGGTAGTCCAGGAAAATATCCGTGTCATGCTTGTGCTATTGGGTCGTACCTATGAATGAGTAACAGGAAGTACTGGTATGACCAGGAATGGCCCTTTGTGATGCTTGATGTCGTAGGTGGTACTTGTGAAGAGAGTACCAGGAAGTACTGGTGTGCCTAGAAAAGACCCTTGACATTTGTGATATTGCGGTGTCGTACATGTGAACGAGTAACAAGAAGTACTGGTGTGCCCAGGAAAGACCCACTGATGGTGTAAGATGAATGGGTGGAATAAATACCCAGGCTTGAATACCAAGAACAGGATTGGTGAGACCGACCTGCGCCTTTGATTAAGCAGCGAGTACGCCGTACTCGGTGAGGCAAGGCGATTTGAGCAACGGAGGGTGGAGGATCCGACCTGCTTTATGTCCGCCTGACGTGGACCAGAAGGTGCGGTCTATTGGAGCGCATAACGAGAGTCTTAGGCCTGCGTGCCATGACACAATAGGGGGCAACGGTCCATCGTATTTTAAGACTAGAACTCCTGCTGCACGCCATGGAGTAAATGCTCAAGAGAGTTGTTATTGGGTTGTGGCCCTGATACGGTTGCGGGAAACTGGTTCGCCGGTACACCAAGAATGTGCCCTGAGTGCACGGAACGTCGGGTCGGGTGGCTGACGATTGTGATGGCATGTGTGTGCGTGAGAGCACATTTGTATGAATGATATACGTGATTGTGAATGCTATGCCTGCAGGGAAGAATACCGCTGCCCTGAGAAAGGGGTAGGGTCGTTATAATTTGGTCAGCTGAATACTGACCGTTGCTTCTGTTTTCCACCATTGGGTGGATTGTCCCTGTGCATGTGCTGGAGAACCAAGCGAGATGTATAAAGGTTGATGTCCCTACTACTGCTATTGCTAGCCATTGAAGGCTATTTGGAATGATGTTGTGTTTTCTTTTATTGTGGCCGGCCTGCGCGCCAATGTTTAGGCCACTGTTTGAAAGCCATGTAAGGCCACAAGGCCAACTTTCGTGTTGTTGTAAGACATTCCTATTATATATACAATGTGGAGTTGTTTTATATGTTGGACATTCACGTGTGGAGTTCAAGTGTTAGTATATTCTTCCGCTAGAATGCAATGTGTTAAGGTTCGCTGCGCTACACTGGTATTATCCCGTACCTTCAGTTAGGTAGGCCGAAACTATTACTGGTAGCTTAGAATCTTTTTCTAAGAAGGCATACCTAAGATGTTCGGGTAGTTCCTTTAATTCCAGGGTAGGGGTTTCTTCATACGACGCTTCAGAAATTCTATCTTTTTAAAAAAACAATGTTTTCGTAGACTTTTTCTTTATATGGAAAATTCAAAGGAGTGGAGCTAATGGCCCTGACCGCTTCTTGCAGAGATTCATTTGGAAGAGTAGAGGAAGAACAAAAATTAGAAAAAAAAAATTCACTTTCAGAAAGGCAGAGGAAGATTCTTCACCTAAGACATTTAATAAAAAATAGGAGTCGTCATTTTCTAGTGTGTTCTTCATTGAGGGGGTTATATAGAAAATATCTTCATCATCACCTAGTCGTAGGAAGAGCTTGCCATTGCTTACTGATGCATTGGACAACAAGTGTACCGGTCCCACAAGTAATATAAAATGGGTGGCTTTCCCAAGTATCGATCTCTTCAAGGAACACAGTAAGGGGGGAGTTAATTTCGAGGAGGACTTGAGATTGAAGTCCTCAGGTTGGAGTTAACTATAGAGGTTTTGATGGTTGCGGAAATAGAAAATAAAACACTAACAACTACTCCTATGCAATGCCGCTATGCAATGCTTCGCCAGGCGGGATGGAATACTACACGGGCCGCTATACACCAAATTGCTGGGTGGATGGGCGAGTAGGCAAGCGTAAGAACCAGGATTTGATGGTCGTAAGCACCTCTTTGCTGCGCACGCTTCTAGCAATCGCTAGTGCGACAAAAACAAATTGATGTGGTGGCAGATGGAAACAAGGCACTTCTCAAGTAACTAAAGAAGTAAAGCAATACAGAATCACATAGACATGAATCTAATAAAACATATAACTAAAGAGCAACAACATCTACAAAAGAAGTTTTAACACACATATACAATAAGAAAGCAAGAACAAATGAAGAGATAAACCGAATACGAAGTCTTACTGAGGGTTCACGGAAGAGATCGCCGGGTTGTCAATCCACGTCCTAGCTTGGTCCTCAACTGCGTCTGGGGTAGAGAAGATTGCCACTACCCTCCAATGGACATGTCTTCTTCGTGTCACGATCCGGAAGAAAGTTGAAAGCTTCCCTTTGCTTGTTGGCTATGGCATCAAGCTTGAAATGGGGCTTAAAAGATGAAGGATAAGGCCGAGAGTAAGCGCCGACAAGATGTACGCTTCGCGAGCAAGGCCAGAGCTTCTCTCCTTGGAGGAATATGAAGGAGGAAGGTGGAATGGCAGAACTTTGCCCTAAAATGACGGAGGAAATGACTGAAATCCGGCCCCTCAAAATGGCAGGAAATCTGCGCTTAAATAGAAAAAGTCAGAAAATTGGTCACGCACGGTCTAGCGCACGACCGTGTGTGAACCGTGTGATAATCGCGCGCAGATAATTTTGGAGGAAGAAGAAGCGTTGACCCGTTGTTTTAATCGCTCACGGGCGATTCCTCCCGTGCATGAAGGAAATCGCACGGGTAAACACAGAGCGCAGGAATGCATGAGAAAACAGTGGAACTGTGCGTTTTACTCGCGTACGGCACTTGGCAACATAAAGTGCTACATCCTTCTTTAATCCTGGCAACCAAAATAATTTCATGTCTCTATACATCTTTGTGCTTCCCGGGTGGATCGAGTTCTTGGTATGATGAGCCTCGCACATCAACTCCTCCTGAAGATTATCCGCACTAGGGACGCATAGACGACAGTCCTACCTTAGCAGTCCATCCTCAACAACAAATCGAGAATTTGACCCATCCAAAGATTCATCTAAGATCCGCTCCATGCTGCTATCCTGAACCAATGCCCTCCGAACTCTATCAGCTAGGTCATAATGCACCTCTGTCCAAAACAATTTCGCCTCGGCACTAGACTGCTTATTGATGCAAGTTATCTCCAATGCCTCCAATTTACGGACCAATCTCTCATCGTGTACCGACAACCAGCTGGCTCGCGCAGGAACCCTGCGACTTAACGCATCTGCCACTAGATTTCCTTTCTCAGGTACATAATGTATCTAGAAGGTGTAGTCCCCCAAGAACTCCATCCACCTCCGTTGCCTCATGTTCAGATCCTTCAGATCTAACAAGTACTTCGGGCTCTTATGATCGGTGTAGATGTCAACTTTCACACCGTACAGGTAGTGCCTCCACAGCTTCAGAGCGAATATCACGGCCGCTAACTCTAAGTCGTGAACCGGATAATTACTCTCATGAACCTTCAATTGTCATGAACCATAGGCTCTCACGCTCTCATGTTATAGCAGAACACAACCCAAACCACTGCCGGAAGCATCACTATAAATTTCAAACCCTTCGGTTCCACTCGGCGAACATAAAATAAGCGTCGTGGTCAACCGCCTCTTCAACTCTTCAAAAGCCTGCTCACACTCCAGCGACCACAAAAACTTTTGATCTTTCCTTGTCAACGTCGTGAGTGGTAATGCTATCCATGAGAAGTTCTCTACGAAGCGCCTGTAGTAGCCGACAAGCCCCAGAAAGCTCCGGACTTCCGCCACTGTAGTCAAAATAGGCCACTCCCGTATCGCCACTATCTTCGTCAGATCCACCACTATCCATTCTACACTAACAACATGACCAAGGAACACTACTGAGGATAACCAGAACTCACACTTGGAGAACTTAGCATACAACTGATTTCTCCTCAACGTCTCCAACACAATGTGTAGATGCTTGTAATGGTCCTCCTCACACTGCGAGTATACCAAGATATCATCGATAAATACTATCATGAAACGATCCAGGTATTCTCTGAATGTCCTGTTTATTAGATCCATAAACACGGATGGCGCATTGGTCAGCCCAAACTGCATGACCGTGAACTCGTAATGCCCAAACTGCGTGCTGAACGCTGTCTTTGGGATGTCGCTTTCCATTATCCTCAATTGGTAGTAGCCGGACTTCAGATCTAACTTCGAATATACTGTAGACCCAACCAGCTGATCAAATAGATCGTCAATCCTGGGGATCAGATACTTATTCTTCTTCATAAGCTTGTTCAACTCCCGACAGTCAATACAGAGTCGCAAGCTCCCATCCTTCTTCTTAACGAAAAGAACTGGTGCGCTCCAAGGGGACGAACTTGGACGCACATACCCTTGCTCCAACAACTCATGCAGTTGCACCTTCAACTCCGCCATCTCTCGCGGCTCTATCCGATACGGAGAGCGTGACAACGGTTTGGCACCCGGTACCAGCTCAATTGTAAAATCAATATCCCGCTGAGGAGGGGCTCCTGGGAGTTCATCTGGGAACACATCAGGATACTCGGACACAACTAGGATATTGTCCAGACTTGGCCTAGGCTTTGTAGCCTCCACTAAGGTGACAAACAGCTCTGCACCAGACTGAATTGCCTTAATCACTTGAAGGGCCGACATCAAAACTTTACCCGACCCCTTCATGCCCGCAAACATAGTCTCCCGTTCAGTATGCAGCCCCAACTTAACCTCCTTTCGGTTGCAATCGATGTAAGCTTGCTGCTCCGAGAGGCAGTTGATACCAAAGATTACGTCGAACTCCACTAATGGTAGAGCCAACGCTCGCAAACTAAAATCCTGGTCCACAATCCGTACCTTTACCACACAGAACCTATCTGCACGCAATGAGCACCCATTAGGCAACAACACATCCAACCATTCTTTTGCCATCGAGGAAGGGACCCCAATACGTGACACGAATCTTTCGGACAAGAAGGAATGTGAAGCTCCTGTATCAAACAGGGCTCTCGCCGGACAATCGAAAATCAACATGAAGCCTAGCACCAAGAATAACAAGCTAACATATAAAAAGAGGTAACAACTACATAAAGTTAAACTGCTAAAATTTAACTCATACCTGTCACCACGTTAGCTTGCTTTATGGCCTCTTGCAGACCAAGATTATAAACTCTAGGTTGGGCTGGAGCATGATGGGACACGGTTGACTCCACCGCCTTCCCTTTCTCTTAAAAGGTCGCTCCAGGCTTCATCTCGGACTTTGCACGTCTGCTCCAACACTCACGAGCAAAGTGCCCCGTCATCCCACAATTGTAGCAAGCTTATGGGACTTGACTTGTGGTTGCCCCCGATGTACCAGGCGAAGGGGCTGAGTTCGAAGTCCTCTGCTTCTTGTTCCATCTGCGGAATCCTGACTTTGTATTTGGCACTTTGAACTCTGTCTTCTTTTCCCCTGGGTACTTCTTCTCTTGGACTTTCTTCAAAACCTTTTCCAATGACCGGGCCGAATTGACCACGGCTAGGAAGCCCTGTTCATTAGGCCCAGCAAGGAGTAACTGTAGATTGCCGCGTAGACCCTCATAAAATCAGTTGGCCTTCCTCTCTTCTTCCGTAAACATAGCACCAGCATATCGACCCAACCGTGTAAACTCGTGGAGATACTCGTCCATGCTTCTGGCTACCTGAGTCAACCCAAGATACTGATTCTCCATCTCAAGCTTCTGAGCAGAGGGTAAATATCTGGACAAGAATAATCTTGAGAATTCCTCCATAGGCACATCAGCAAGCTGCCTTCCCACTAAGAGATGAAACTCCAACTCATCCCACCATAGCCTCTCCTCATCAGCCAAAAGGAAGGTCGCTATGGTGGTCTACTGCCACTCCTCAGTTAACATGGCCGTCAAGACCCTCTTTATCGTAGAGAGCCCATTACATGCTTGAGCTGTCTCTCTGTAGCCCTCCTCGGCTCTACCTGATCCACTGCCATGAGCTCCACCACTCTCGGCTTTACCGCCCTAACCGGTTCTTGCTCATCAACAGGTGGTGCGTGGTGCATTTGCCCTGCAGGTTGGGCATTAATCATGATAAAAACTGCTTCAGCCACCAATCTGATGGTTTCTACTAAAGGAGGTGTTGTAGGCACATCCCTCGGTGCACTACTTTCCGTCAATTGCGGATGCTCCGATTGACCAGCACCGCTCCTCGCCGCCTATAATTGCAAAGAACCTAGATTAGACGACACACAAATTGCTAAAAGCAATCATTGGAACACTCAGGTTCCAGAAAACAAGTGTATTTTTCATTCCTAAGGGGACATTCATGGGTTCTTTTTGATGTTATAACGATGACACACACATGTGCTCACCACCCCTTAAAGGAATTCACCCACGAATTCATTTAAGCCGGACCGTAACCAGAAGTCTGATACCAAATTGTAACACCCCCATCCGTCGAATGACATATAACAGAAGGTTCAGTTGGAACCCGACGCCATATACCACAGATAGTCGGAAGGGTTACGTATGAATAACCAAACTATCCAATTAAGACTACACATCCTAACACAGAGCATTCTAGCGGAAGCTTTTAAACAGTTGAAAAAACCCATAACTCTAATCCAAAAATCATGAATGTCCACAACCACTACAACTGGAATGAAATACAAATACACTGAAAGGGACTTAGCCTTATGGCCTTACAAGGGTTCACTTAACAATACAATGTTTTCCATACATCGGCTCGTAGGCCGGCCACACATGACAAAATAAAGAACAACTATTCGCTTGGGCCTTCGAGGGCCAGCTCAGCAACATGGGCTCCAGCCCGCTATTTTGCACTCGGCTCCACAGTAATTGCAAGCAGCATTCCACCGCACGGTGGCAAACAAAGTAACGGTCACCCAAAGCCGACCAAACTATAAAGACCCCGCCCCCAACTCGGGACGACGGTGCTCCTTCCCTACAATTCATTAGCCCGGCTAAACAATATAGTACAAACATACTTCGCCACAGGTGTAGGCTCGCACGACCAAACACCCCGTGCACTCAGGGCACATTATCGGTGAATCCTAACACTTCAGCGTCTTCACCACCACCCCCAGGATGGCAACCTCATGAGCATTTTAGCCTTTCTGACCATCGTCTAAGGCTCCTAACTATGGCAACGACCAGTCTACTTTTCGGGTCTCTCGCACCTAACCATATAGCCCAGGTCCGATTCCACTTGCCCGTTGCTCACAACGCGTAGTTCACCTTAAGACGTACGCACGAGCCATGCTTCTCTCGGATCCCGCCACAATTTCCAACATCGCATAACCCAGTTATGCACAAGTCTGACTCCCCAGCTGCCAAGTTAGAAGAACAATGTTTCCGCTCAGTTTTCCGGGTGCGCCTTGGAGTTAATCGTCAAGGATCCGTACTGCAATCTACCGCGTAGAAACCCGAAAACACAAAGCACGGAGTCTTCTCCGGCAAACCATAACAAATGCAACATCACCAATCCAGACCAACATGTCCGGGTAGGCTTCATACACAATGCCTATGTCCGTACTTCGATTCCGGACTCTATATGAAACACAAGGGGGACTATTCACGCCAACCCCAGGGAACACCGCACACTCGCTGCACACTCGCGGGAGCGGATTTACCTATGCAAAAAGTAAGAGAGCTTCACATGCTCTAGTGGAGAATCGTTACCCTTGTAGTACGCTTTTACGCCATGGAAAACTATCTGGATAGAAGTCTTCGCAACAGAATTTCCTCCATGAATCCACTCTCGGTTCTCTAAACGCTGCTCTGATGCTCCGCCAGTGGCCGGAATCCTCCTCCTTCTTCCTCCTTGCTCTAACTCCTTAGAAAGAGATAGCGTAAGGGAGAAATGAGGAGTTAAACCACCATTTCCGACCTTAATAGAGCAGGAACACTTCTGGGCCGTCAGATCTTACTTAAAGAAAACGAACGGCTCAGATCTGTACAAAAATCCTCAAACCTGGCCTGAACACGGCCTTGCAGACGGCCGTGTCCCAGGACGTGTGCCTCAATCCAGGCACGATCATCGAACGTAGAAAAACTACACAGGCTAAGACACGCCCGTGTCTCAACCTGACACGCCCGTGTCGGGTCCTCGACATGCCCGTGATCGGGGGCATGTCATATATAACCGTCACGTCAACCGTCACGACTCTTGGGAACACGTGTAGTGATATGGCTAGGCACACGCCCGTGTCATTTGACGCGCCCGTGTCATGCTGCCGTGTTTCCTGCGGTGTCCTTCTCTGGACACAGCCGACCAAAACACCAAGCAAGACACGGCCTTGGACACGCCCGTATCCTAGGCCGTGTACCCCTATACAAGTACCAAAATTTCTTTTGGATGCGATCAGCTCAAATACGATTTTCGGAGCGTTACACACATCAGAAGGCTTATCTGCATCCTTCTCAGGTTCTTGGGATTTGCCTTTGTTGAAAGCTTCTCTAGTGATGCTGACAAGAATAGCCGATCTTTTTACAACCTTTTTGTCTTAATACGAGGTATTGTCTTCTCCTCATGGGCAAAGAAGTTAGAGAAAAGCTTGTCGATTCCAGACATGGCGGCCTGGAAAATATTAACCGTAAGGGGTGAATAACAACTCGTGGCTCTAGATGTTTTTATAGAACTATAGCTTTCTAGGATATTTAAAACACCGATAGCATTAATGGCAGTTGTCGACTCAGCGGTTAAGACAACATTTTCTAAATTTCTTGAAATTTAAAAATGTACGGGAATTATGTTAACCCCGGAGTTTGTAAGACATCTTTAATCTAGTGGGTAGGTCATCACAGTCTCACATCTCAGATCGTGCAGGCATCCATCTTGATCTCAAGGGTCTTAGCCACGCAGGTCATCTCGCAGCCCAGCAGTCTGCTCAAGTCGCCTTCATCAGTGGCGGAAAAAAGTCTATTTTGCCCAGGTCGGCATATTTCCAAAGAGTTAGATCAGACCTAGGAGGCAAATCGTGAGGCTTAGTACACCCCCTTTATGGCAGGCTCACGACTTCTCTTGTTCTTTTCATTTGTATCACGTCATCCATCCATGGTTCCCATATACCCCAAGCATGCAGTGATTTTATCCTTGCCTGTTTGGGCAGGCCCCCAAGCCTATAAACAGGGGGGAGTGGCATACCCAAAGCACGATGACTCGAACTCAGAATCCCCCTTATTAATGGTTGTGAACTCGATTTTCAGGTTGTGGTCTGCTTCTTGCATAACTCTTTAGACATTTTCCCTCTTTGTAATCACGCTTTATTAAGCAAAGGAAAGCCTACCACAGGAGTGGCGCTTGCTACGGCGGGAGAATTCTGGTGTTACCCCTACTAGCGGTCTCTCTCTCTCTCTCTCTCTTAGCCGCAATCTCTAACCACCAGTAACCGACCTCTCAGAGTCCTTTTCCCTCTCCCATAGCGCTTGGTGGTGGAGGTGCACTTTTGGTACCAACAATTGAAAATGATTAAAAACACTAAAACACCTATTCTCCCTCACTAGTGATTAGACTATGGTTAATCTTTCTAGTGGTATCAATTTAGGTTATTAAAAAAGTCTTAAAAACTGAACAAGATCCTCAAGTGTATTAAAAGTAAATACACCATTGTTAACCCCAAAATCCGTAACTCATTCTATAAAGTACCCAGGTTATCCTCCATTAGTGGCGAACTCAATTATCCAATCCGCTTAGTTCGGCAAGTTTCTGTTGATCAGCCTCCATTCCGGCAAGTTTCCTCTTCAAGCGGCTTAAGTTTCAGCCCGGATAGGTCGCGGCCCTCCAGTTAGGATCGCGCCCCCTACTTCAACGACAAACAGAAGCACCAGACCGCGAGCCCAGTCCGCCCTTCTTGCACAAACTAGCATGTCTTTTCATTTTTATTTCTCGTCATCGCTGCCGGGTTCTCCTGTACTACGGGCAGGCAGTTATTTTAACCCTGCCGGTCTAGGCAGGCCCTCGAGCCAATAAATAGGGGGATGTGGTACACCAAAAGCATGCTGACTCGAGCCCAGGAGCATACTTGTTAAAGGCTGCAGACTCGAATCTCAGGCTTTGCGGTCTCCAGATTGCTCTTCTTTCTACTTTTCTTTCGCTTGTAATCAACTTTTTGCAACCAAAGTAAAGTCCATAACAAGAGTGACATTCGCCGCGACGGGCGAAGTATGGTGTTGCCGTGGCTCATGGCTCTGCTGTCTTTCTTCTCCTCTCCGCTATTAGATGACTGCATGCAGTCGCCTTCTTTTCCCTTCTTTTCCCCCGTGACCGAACCGTTATCTAGTGGTGCCTTTTCCCGCATCAACAGTTAACAGACGACCTTAAGATCTCAAGAAGTTTTTGAAAATCTGCGGAGTTAATTGCCAGGATGTAGATATCTCCTATGAGACCTCTCCAGCTCATTTGAAGACTCGTTGTGGGATGCGATTGAACAGTCCCGATGGGAGATTGAGCGATCTTGTAGAGGGACCGATCAAAGCTTAGATATAATCAGTGAGGAGTTGAACGTGTTGACTCAGCAACTAGTTCCTCAGGCCATAGTAGATCCTGCGGGCAATCCAGCACGCCAAATTCCAGCCCACCAAAGTTCAGCTCGCCGAACTCCGTTTTGGCAGTCTCCTGCGGTTATGCCATCTCTTCAACCTCGCCCTCCAGCCCAGACCGCAAATCCCCTGCAACCTCAGGAAGAATTTGCCTCTCGGATGGATCTTATTAAAACCAATAACAAGGCTCCACCTAGAGTTCGGAGTTGAAGTTGCAGCAAACACCTACTCTTCTTGGACCACCTTCTCGACGTGAGTCACAGGACAAGAAATTGTGCGATGGTCTCAGCTCGGAGGTCCCACCTCTTACCAGGAAGAATCTAATGTTCTCCCCCTCCCTAGCCAATGCTGAGCTAGGTGCCCCTGAGGAAGAAAATGGAAAGATTCAACAACCTGTTCAAGACACCTTATTGGTCTATTTATAGGCCTCTGAGTTTGATCTGCTAATAACCATACAGAACCGGCCTAAAATTACCAAAACACCTTTGGTTGGGTCCGCCAAAAGCCAAACTACGCTGTTCTGAGGGGCTATACCCAGACCACCAAGGGTAAAAGGGTAAAATTACCTGGGGTAGAAGAGTAAAATCCCCCTTGGGGTTAAGAATGTAAAAACACCTTTTTCTTATATGGCGAGTGGGAAAATGACCGGCGGGTGTGATGAGCTTACCTGCTCGTCTCATCTGTCTCCCGCCTTACGAGAGCCATCTCGCCCTCAAGGGCTAGCCCACTCCACGAGGGATGTATCACCTACCCCCGTTGAGCCCCATCTCGCCTACGGCGAGTAGACTGCATGGTCCCACTCACATATTTAGTGGCTTGTTGGGTACATTGGTTCTAATGTACCTGATTTGAAGAAGCCTCACCGTACTCAATGATATACATCAAAATGTATTTGATGTATTTTGAGTTTACTTGTGCAGGTTAAGTATTTGCAGGAAAGATGAAAAAGTTTGTAAGTCCATGTGTCGACACCCAGAAGGAAAGTGTCGACACTTAAGAAGACTTGTGTCGACACCCAGGCAAGCAGTGTCGACACTTGGATTACTTGTGTCGACACCAGGGATGCAGAGTCGACACCAGACAGAAAGTGTCGACACAAGGAGCTGTGTCGACACTCAATGAAGAAAATTCCAGTGAAGCAGTGTCGACACTTAGCAGTTGTGTTGACACCCAGTGAAACTGTGTCTACATCAGAAAGTGTCGACACTTGGAGATATGTCGACACTCAGCAAAGGTCTGTAAAGTCTAAGTATAAGTGTCGACACCCAGAAGAATGTGTCGACACATAGCTGAAGACTCAACACATGAAGAATGTGTCGACACAAAGGAGTTGTGTCGACACTCAGCTGAAGACTCAACACTTGAAGAAAGTGTCGACACTTGGATATTGTGTCGATACTTAGCAAAGTTTAGCAAAATTCTAAGTACAAGTGTCGACACAAAGGAGATGTGTCGACACTCAGCTAAAAGTCTCAACAAAGGAAGATGTGTCGACACATGAAGAAGTGTCGACACTCAGCAAGTATCAACAAAGAAGTCAAGTGTCGATACCAAGAAGAAAGTGTCGACACTTAACAAGTTCAACACATGAAGATGTGTCGACACAAAGAAGTTGTGTCGACACTTACAAGAATTCAACAAAGTAACTGAAGAACAAGGACTTGTGTCGACACACGTTATCAGTGTCGACACATGAAGAAGAAGCAGTGTCGAGATATAAAATCTACAACACAAGGAGTTGTGTCGACAGCTTGAAGGCTAGTGTCGACACTTAGTATACTTGTGTCGACACTTAGTCTATAAGTGTCGACACGTAAAGACAGATTGTCTCGACACTTTCAGACAGTTACAGTTATTTCAAGAACTGACTGGATGACTTGATAGCTGTCATTCCAGCCAGTCTACTGTACCTGTCAGAGTTGTCAGAAATCAGTTATGAACCGGACCAGTCGGTAACCATGAAGAAGGCCTATAAATAGGCTTATACTGTCTACAGAAATAGGAGTTGAGAAGATCAATCAACAAAAGAAACACTAAATAAGATCTAGCTATTCATTGAAGAATCAAGTGAAGATCTAAGTAGTTGGAGAGAGAGAGCTCCATCCAAGAAGACAGCCGTTGGAACCAGGCTGAGAAGAAGGATTCAGACTTTGTTCTGAATCTTAAGTTGCAGAGATCAAGGATCAGCTGCGGAGGAGATCAATCCTATTGTGTTCTACATTCAAGAATCTTTGAATAAAGCCAAGTCAGATTGATCTCAGCAGAGTTCATCCAAGAACTCATCAAGAACCTAACAACTCATCTCTCTATTCAGAGTTGTAGGTAGATACACTTTGTATTTTATATTTCTTGTAGGATCCTTAGGGATCTGAGATTGTAAGCCTGTAATTATAAAGGCTGAGTGTAGGGCCTATGTACCTGAGTGTAGGAGATTTGTATCTCTGAGTGTAGGCCTGTTGTGGCTGAGTGTAGGCTTTATAAAGAAGCTGAGTGTAGGCCTTTGGAGAAGACTGAGTTGTAGGGCCTTGGGCCTGAGCTGTAGGAACCTGTTTTGGGATTCTGAGTGTAAGATCTGAGGATCTGAGATAGTGGAGGAGTTTGGTCGAATCTAGTACACTACTAGATAGGCGAAGGGGGAAAGTGGATGTACCCAAACCTTGGGGAACCACTATAAACCTGGGTGTTCACTGTGTGCATGTGTTTTGTTGTGATTGCTGATTGATTGCTGTGAGAAAGTAGTTTTAATTCTGTGATATAATCTGAATTCTGCCTAAAAAGTTACAAAGATTTAAGTCACCTATTCACCCCCCCCCCCTCTAGGTGATTAGGTACAATATCTTTCAAGTGGTATCAGAGGGAGGTTTCTCAAAAAGGGACATAACTGTCTGAGTAGATCCTGTTGGCAGATTCAGTCTAAGTCAAGTAATTTGCAGAATCAAGAAAATCAGAAACATGGGTTCAACTGAGAATCATAAGGAACCTGGATCCATGAAGTTACCCATTTGCAGAAAAAAAATATTTGGCATCTGGAAAGAAAGGGTGAGACTATTTATGGAAGCCTCAGACCCTAGAATTTACATCACAGTTAAAGAAGGGCCATATTTGTCCATGAAGGTTTCATTCCTGGAAGCAAATCAGAGAACACCTAAGGATTTCTCTGAAATGACAAATAATGAGATAATTCTAGCCACAATGGACAAGAGGGCTCACTCAGAATATCATTATGAGTGTCATAGATGATGCTACCTTTCAAAACTTGATACACTGTAAGACATCTAAGGAGATGTGGGATACTCTTATTGTGTACATGGAGGGTTCAGAAGAGGTGAGACAGGATAGAAAATCTTTGTTAAACCAGGAATATGAAAGTTTTAGGCAAGGTAGGGATGACAGCATAACTGAATGCTATAAGAAGTTCTATATGATTGTGAATGAGCTAATGTCCTATGGCAGAGAATTCAGTAATTATGAATTAAATGATAAGTTTCTAAGGTCCCTAACTAAGGATTGGGACACCAAGATCTGTGCCATAAGGGAAATGGCAAAGTTAGTAGATATCCCTCCACCAACACTGTTTGGAAAACTGCTATCTTATGAGATGCAGTTGATGGTGAGAAAAGAAGAGCAGAAATCTACAAGAAGTGAACATAAAGAAAGGACAGTGGCATTTAAAACAGAAGCCCCTAGAAAGTACAGAAGTAAGTCACCTACTCCACCTCCTAAAGTAGCTGAGACTGAGTCAGATGATTCAGAAAGCAGAAAGTCTGAAAGCAGTGAAAGTGATGAGGACTTTGCAGCATTCACAAGACACTTTCAGAAGTTCTTAAAGAAGAAACAGTGGAGGATAAAGCCATCTACTTCACAAGGAAAAGATGACTATTATCAGAACAAGAAGTCATCAAAGAAAGACAGGAAAAGACCAAGTCTAGCAAAGCAACTCTTTCAAAAATTGTATGCTATTGCTGTAACAGACAAGGACATGTGATTGCAGACTGTCCAGAGAAAAGGAAGGAGTCTAATGATAAGAAGAAGACTCAGTACAAGGGCAAGAAGGAAAGATCTTTTGTTGCCAAAAAGGATTAGAGCCTGTCAGACATATCTTCATCAGAAACTGAGTCAGATGCTGAAGCATACATAGGACTGTTTGCTGACGAAGAGGAAGAAGAGTTTATCCAGATCATGAACTCTATATATGAACAAGAGGACAGTCAGTGCCAAGGACTGATGGAATTGGCAGAAAGTGACAAAATCCAGGAGCAGTCTGGACCTAGTAAGGTACAAAATTGTTCTTTAAGTTCAATTTCTTGTGCTAGTTCAGAGTCAGATTCATCATCATCAAGAGATGAGAGTGCATCTGAGTCTAAAGAGGATATTCATCAATTGATAGATGAATATAAAGTTCTTTTGCAAGCTTTTAAGAAGAGCAAGTCCCTAGCCAAGAGTCAGGCAAAGGAAATTGCTAGTCTCAAAGTTACTGCACCTGATTTTGAGAAGATGATTGATCAAAAGCTAAATGAAATAGCCAGACTGAAGCACATAACTGTGATTCAAATGGGGACTATAACTTTTAAGAATGATCAAATCAAAAGTCTGGAGATTAGTCTTCAGAAGGAGAGAGATTTAGTTGCTAGGTTTTCTAAACCAAAGTTAGTTCTACCCTTAATTGATGAATTTGTTCATCAAAAAGGTAAAGCTGGATTGGGGTTTACTAACCCAGCTAGGACTGTCAAGTCCAAGTCCAAGGGCAAAGCCCCAGCTCTCAATAAGCCAGCTGTAAATAAAACAGCTAAGAATGTACCTAAGTAAAGGTACAATAGGTTTGAGTGTTGGTGCTGTGGCAAGGTAGGCCACTTTGCCATGGACTGTTGGCACAATATAAGTGCCAAAGTGAGTAGCAAACTGCCTGTTGGAAAACCTGCAGGTAGCTTTGTTAGGAGGCAAACTAACCAGTACCAAGGACCCAAGAATTCTTTGGGTTCTAAGGTTCACTAATCTGTTTTGCAGGTGAGTCCAAGTGGCCATGCCCCAATATGGTACTTGGACAGTGGATGTTTCAGACACATGACTGGAACAAGGGGATTGCTAAAGGACTACACACCCATCAAGGATGGTCCAAAAGTCACCTTTGGTGGTTCTGAAAAAGGAATCATCAAGGGTTTTGGTAACATTTCTAACACCCATATTACTATTACTCAAGTGGCTTATGTTAAAGGTTTGAAACATAACCTTATTAGTATAAGTCAATTGAGTGATTTAGGATATGACATCTCATTTGTTAAGGATGGTTGTCATATCAGGAGGTCAATTGATCAAGAGATCATTTTGACAGGTTATAGAAAGAGGAATGTCTATTGCCTAGACATTAAGTATGAGACCAATGGTTCTCCAGTGTGTCTTGTAGCTGATGAGAAAGTCTCTCATTGTGTCAAATGGCACAAGAGGCTAGCCCATCTCAACTACAAGACAATTAGCCAACTCTTTAGCAAAGAGTTAGTGAGGAATGGTTCTCAAGTTAAGTGTATTAAAATGGAATATGCTCAGCTTGTCAAAAGGGCAAGCAGACTAGATCCAGCTTTAGTAGCATTGAAAACAAAGATGCTGTGAGGTGTTTATACCTCTTGCATATGGATCTCTTTGGTCCTATGCCAGTTCACAGCCTAGGTAGGAAAGTCTATATCTTTGTAGTTGTAGATGACTACTCAAGGTTTTCCTGGGTGTTCTTTCTTAGACAGAAATCTGAAACACCTAGTATCTTTTATAGCTTTGTCAAATAAATTCAGAATGAACTAGATAGTACAGTGGTCAAGATAAGAAGTGACCATGGTACTGAATTTCAGTCTGATAGTATGGCAAAACTATGTGAAGATTTTGGGATATTTCAAGAGTTTTCTTCACCAAGAACACCTCAGCAAAATGACATTGCTGAGAGGAAAAATAGAATCTTGATTGAGGCTGGTAGAACCCTATTAAGTGATACATCACTACCAGAATATTTCTGGGCTGAGGCAGTTAATACTGCATGCCATGTAATTAATAGGGCTACCATTACTAAAAGCCACAACAAGATCCCCTATGAGATTATGAAAGGAAGAAAACCAAACCTATCCTATTTCAGGATATTTGGTTGTAAATGCTTTATACTTAATAATGGAAAGTCTTACTTGACTAAGTTTGCTGCCAAGTCCCAAGAGGGGATCTTTGTTGGGTACAACAACAATAGTAAGTCTTATAGAGTCTACAACTTGTCTACTCAAGTTGTAGAGGAGTTTGTACATGTAGTATTTGATGAAACTAGACTTATTAACAATGAGTTGTCTAGTAGTATTTGCAGCTCCACAGGTATAACTAAGAAGTTGGACAAGCTCACTATTGAAGAAGGACCAAATGCAAGTCAGCAGGTAGAAGATAGTGGCTGTTGTCCAGGGGGAGAACTACATGTACCTAATGCAGAAGAAGTTCAAGGAGTGCAGCAAGATGAAGAAACTGATGAAGTTCAACCTGGAGCCAGGATGCCGCCACCTAATAGGCATCTTAGAGATAATCCAGCAGATCAGATCATTGGTGATCTAAGACAAGGGGGTACAAACAAGGAGCAGAAATCTCAGTGTAGCTCTCTACTCCAGTTTTCTATCCCAAGTAGAGCCAAAGAAGTTTGAAGAAGCCATCCTAGACCCTCACTGAATTGAGGCAATGCAAGAAGAGCTAAATCAGTTCAAGAGATGTAAAGTCTGGGAACTTGTTCCTAAACCAAAAGACCACAATATAATTGGAACCAAGTGGATCTTTATGAACAAGATAGATGAACATGGAGTAATTGTCAAGAACAAAGCAAGATTGGTTGCTAAAGGATATAGGCAGGAAGAAAGTATTGACTTTGATCAAACCTTTGCTCCAGTAGCCAGACTGGAAGCCATAAGGATGTTCCTGACCTATGCAACCTATCAAGGATTTAAAGTTTACCAAATGGATGTTAAGTCAGCTTTTCTTAATGGTAATCTAAAAGAAGAAGTCTATGTGGAATAGCCATCAGGTTTTGTTGATTCAACTCAACCTAATCATGTCTATAGACTTAGGAAAGCATTGTATGGGTTAAAGCAAGCCCCTAGGGCTTGGTATGAAACCCTGTCTAGTTTACTCATTGAGAATAAATTCACAAGGGGGAAAATAGACAAGACTCTATTGCTTAGGGAATCTAGAGGCAAGATAATACTAGTCCAAATATATGTAGATGACATCATATTTGGGTCTACTGAAAGTAGTCTTTGCAAAAAGTTTGCAAAACTAATGCAAGGACAATTTGAGATGAGTAGTATGGGGGAACTTAAGTTCTTCTTGGGTCTCCAAGTTAGATAGACTGAGAATGGAATATCCATATGCTAGTCTAAGTTCACCCTAGAACTTATAAGGAAGTATGGTATGGATTCATTCAGTACCATGAAGACTCCTATGGGGTCAAGTATGTCTCTTAGCAAAGATGATGCAGGGAAACCTATAGATGAGACTTTGTATAGAGGCATAGTTGGCTCCCTACTCTATTTGACTGCAAGTACACCAGATATCATGTATGCTACATGTGTCTGTGCTAGGTACCAAGCATGCCCTAAAGAGTCTCATTTGACAGCAGTCAAAAGGATACTGAGATATCTAAAGGGCACTCCTTATATAGGCCTTTGGTACCCTAGGAATGGAGACTTTGATCTAACAGGTTATTCAGATGCAGATTTTGCAGGATGCAAAGAAGACAGAAAAAGTACAACTGGAACGTGTCAATTCCTAGGTGGAAGACTGATTTCATGGAGTAGCAAGAAGCAAACAAGTGTGGCTATCTCCACTGCAGAATCAGAATATGTGGCTGCAGGAAGTTGTTGTGCTCAACTTCTATGGATACAACATCAGCTTGAGGATTATGGAATTCAGGTAAGTAGAACACCACTGTTTTGTGATTCTACTAGTGCTATATCAATTGCAAACAATCCTGTTTCCCATAGTAGAACTAAATATATTGAAATAAAATATCATTTTCTAAGGGAACATGTAGAAAAAGAAGATATTTTACTAGAGTATGTTAATACTGATAATCAACTAGCTGATATGTATACTAAGCCTCTAGAAGAATCAAAGTTCAATAGGTTTTAAATTGAACTAGGTATGATAAACTTAGAATAAGTTTATAGAAATGGCTAAGTAAAATACTGTCGACACACAGAGTTGTCTGTGTCGAGATAGAAAATTATTGTCGACACTTCAGAGAAAAGGTGTCGACACATCTAGGAAGTTGGTGTCGACACTTTGGAATATTAGTATCGACACATGACAAGTAGATGTCGACACATCCAAGGTGGTGTCGACACTTAGTGTTTACTAAGAATTATCTAAGTAAAGTCTCGACTAAATGTCGAGTTGAGTGGTGTCGACACATAATCAAGTGTCGACACATATATATGTTGACTAAACATGTGTCGACACATTGGTGTCGAGACATTATAAGTCTGTGTCGACACTTTTCAACAGTGTCGACACAATTTAAGTTAGTTAACCTGCCCTTTCATCTTCAATACTAGAAAGCTATAAATAGGATTTTGCAATTGACTGTCGACACTCACACCAAAGTTTCGAGACCAAACTTGTGTGTCGACACCTCTCTTCTCTCCAGTCAAATTTCTCAAACCCTAACGGCGCCAAAGCTCGAGGAGAACGTGAACGAAGGCTAAGAACTGGTGTGGCATGCGTTTGATGATGCAGACTAGGAGATCAAGAATGTGGTAACCCTAGTTGCAGACTCAGGGTTGGATTTTCTTATTTCATAGCCCACAAAGATCTGGAAGAAAGAATTTCTGGAATTCCTGAATGGTGCTAAAGTATAAGAATCGGGACTCAAGATAAAGTCTAGGGTTCATGGTGAAAAGGTGAAGGTATCACCTAAAAGATTGAGAAAGATCCTAAACATCCCAAGGACAAAGGAAGAAGATGAAGTTACTGCTTCTAAGACCAGAGAAGCTTTAACATGGTGTGGACTGGATTCCAAGCTGAAAATTGGATCAGTATTCAATAGGAAAGGCATGAACAGCCAGGGGAAATTTCTTTCAAAAATTGTTGGAAAAGTTATCCTGTGCAAGTCTGGAGGACATGACAGGATTTCTGCTTATATGTTCAGCATCATGACAAGGATTATCTTTCAACTAAGTACTAATTGGTCTGCAATATTATTTGAGAAGATTAAGGAGGGCCTGAAGAAACCCAATTTGGGTAGAATTCTAAGTCTTTACTTGGCTGGTAGTATACCAGAAGTAATGAATCAAGCTGCTGGCACTAAGATCAACCATATGAGAAAGATGGACATGAGGATCTTCTCAAGGTGGGACAGAGTTTTGTCTAAGGAGATGCCAACACCTAAGAAAATATCTCCTGAGAAGGAAACCCCACTCAAGAAGAAGAAGAAGATAGCACCAGTAGCTCAAGAATCATCTAGTAGTTCAGAAGAACAAGTTGTCTTCACTCCTGAAGAAGAAGACACTAGAGATGCTGGGAAATCTCCAGCTCAACAAGATGTTGCAGAAAGGCAGGGGGAGCTACCATCAGCTAGCCCCATACACCAGGATCAAATCCAGGGGGAGCCACTAGTAGTGGAAGTGTAAACTCCACTGGAAAGTGAGCAAGCAACCCACACTATCCTTGAGGTAATCTCAGAAATCAATCAATTAGATTTTCCTATAGAGGATACTATTTTGTCTGATTCATTATGTAATGTTAATCAGCAACCACAGATTGAAAGTCAACCCCCAGATGTTGTCATGGAGGACACATCTGTTACAACTCAAGTTATATCTGATCAAGTTATTGATGAGCCAAGAGAATCTCCATCTCTTCCTCAACAAGAATATACATTGGAAGATCTTTTCCTCAATCTGGATCAAACAGACGTTGAAAAGGAAAGTGCTGCTACTGAGGGGGAGAATGCTCCAGTTGAGGGGGAGCAAGGAGTTCATGTTGAGGAGACAACAAGGAAGGCACCGGAAGTGTAGAAGGAGCTACCAAAGGAGAGGGTAGACATAGCCAGCACCTCAGCATCTGAAGATGAGGATGCTGCAAGTGCAAATAAAAGAAAATTCCAAGTATTTAAAAGAAGAAGCCAGAATTACAAAAAGGCTTTGCAAACTATAGCACCACAGCCTGCACTACAGCCAGTACCAACTGTAGATTACAGTGCTTTGATGGTTGCTATGCAAATTAAGCTTGTTGAGCACAGGAAAGCCATAGAAAAATATGTGGATGAGGGGCATAAATCTTTCCAGTTTGATCTAGCCTAAGATATTAAGTCTATTAGATTTGAGATGAATCTAAATAAGAAAGAGATGACTGACTGCTTCCACAAGGGAGGGAATGCAGTAGTCTACTTAGCTACTCATCAAGAGAAGATAAAAGCTCAAGTGGATGATATTGCCTTGAAGCAAGGATATATTCTTGAGAACCAAATAAGAATGAATGATAACTTAACAGCTTCACACAATGCCATTGTCACAGAGATGAAGAACATAGCTACTGGACTGACTACTTCTAATGCTACTGCTAAGGCAGAGTTTGATAAAGCCTTGCAAAAGAGTTTATCTGATGTTACATCTGCTATTCAAGATTCTCAAAAGTTGATAACTTAAAAGCTCCAAAGGTTGAAACCTTTCTTTAAAGATGGAGTCAACTATTTGGATGCCCAAATCAGATTTCAAAAGGATGATTTAAGAGATCACATGGAAAGAGAAGTCATAAAGGGGGAGAGGGTGTTAGTCAAAGCCAGCTCTGATCATGCTAAGTGGATTTCTAATTCTATCAGAGCTACTCTTGGTTATCCTCCTTTATGTGATGATGACAATGTAGCAGAATCTGGGATACATCCTGCCTATCTTGGAGGTGAGCAACCTGAAGTAGCCTAAGTTATCTATCCTCCACCAGATTTTGATTAGGTACAATATCTTTCATGGCTCCCTCCACCTTCTCCAATCTGCTGCTTGAGAGCCTCCCGCGAGCCCAAGGTTGTTCACAATCCCCACTCTTTTCGAGGTTGCCCCAAGCTCGGAAAGAAAGTCCAACCGATGCTCGCGGCGCTGGGATTTTTTTATGGGAATCTTTGGCGGGCCATCCCCCTGGAGCCTATAAATATGATACCCCATCTCATCATGGAGTGCCCCCTCTTTTGTTTCCTCTTCTCTTCTACCGTCAACATGTCCCATAGCCAGAGTTTCCATGAGCATCTCACGATGGTCCGTAAACAAAACAAGGCCAATGTTGCTACCCTGGCCACATCTCTGGTCCGCACCCCTGCCTCTGCACCTTCATCATCTCGCCTGAAGAAGGCATAAACCATCGGCCCTCCATTTTCATCTGATGCAACTACTTCGACACCCTCGGGAGCCGATGCGCTTCCTCCCGCACCCTCGGGAGAGAGACAGGTGATTCTCGTCTCCTCCTCTCGCCTCCATCTTTTCCGTCTTCTTTTATCGTCTCGCTTATTGACCATGTGTTTTCAGGGAGACCTCGCCCATCCCTTCATGCCTTTGAATCCCCTTGATGCCACCGACAAACAATACCAAGACTCTGACTCGCCTTTGCCGTCCTCGCCCCTATTGCAAAGAAAGACAACCTCTTGTGGCTGTGGGGAACCCTCGCATCCCTAGTAAATGAACTAACCTCATCCTTTTAACCTCGCCTATCGCGACCTCCAAGCTTTCTTGTGAGACATCATATATGCTAACCTTCAACATTTCTTGTGCAAGCATCCAGATCAACTCGACCG
The DNA here is from genome assembly GCA_039583875.1 of Platanthera guangdongensis. Classification (NCBI taxonomy): domain Eukaryota; kingdom Viridiplantae; phylum Streptophyta; class Magnoliopsida; order Asparagales; family Orchidaceae; genus Platanthera; species Platanthera guangdongensis. The sequence continues at coordinate 78,099,988 of CM077156.1, read as the reverse complement.
CTGAGGAGTTCTCCGGGCCTCCCGCCCTCTCGCCTCTTCCTCACCCAGATGAGATTGAAGACTATCTAGGCGATCCTACGGATCTGCTGGAGATGAAACGAAGGGCAGCTGGGATGCTTAAAAAATATACACACATCATCCGCGAGATGGAACGGGAGAAGCAAGCCTCCGACCGATGCATTAACTGGCTGGAAATTGAGTGCGCCCGCCTCTCCTCCAAGTTCAATGATGGGGTTGAAATAGACGAGGCCGACCCCTAGGCCATCATTAGTGTGATCGACCAACAGCTTCGCCTCGCGCGCCGTGGTCTGGATGTCGTTCATGCCTTTCATATCCCTTGTCGACATCCATGAGCGGGGTCTCGTGGTGGTTGCTTGAAATGGCACAAGAATTGAGGACTCTCCATGTCGTCCATGCTTATTTAATCATCTTGTACTTTTATGTTTATGACTTCCCCCAATCCACCGTCTCGCCTTTGTAATCATAAATTATTTTAAGCTGAGACCATGATGCCCGCCTAGCGCGGAATGAAATAATTACTGATGATATTCTATTAACCTTCCTTGTGCTGGGATGTGTATTATAGCGACATTGATTGCTACTTTTTCTTTTATATTCCGGCTCATTGTAATAGTCACCGCGGAACGCCGCCCTTTGGGGTCAGGAGAGAGAGGGAAAACGAACCGTGGGGTTTCCCTTCGACTTCCCCATTCACATTTCCCGCCCATTCTTTTTCCTCTCTTCATTCGCTATAAATACCCCCCCCCCCCGGATCCAAATGTTTTACGCCTATGCTGTCGCTTCCTGCTACTTCTGAGATCCGGAGTTCTCGCCTGCTTACCCTCGCCCGCCTCTTCTCGCATCCCGCTTCCGCCTCATTCTTTTCTACCCCCTTCTGCTTCTACTATCTCGCACGCCATGGGAAATAATAAAGCTGAAGAAGGCGAGGGCCAGAGTCGTTGCGGTAGGCGATTCGTTGACCACGACTTTCCCCCCGGCAAAATCTTCGAAGAGGTTTACAACTGCTTTACCAGCGAGTTCCTGGCAGAGGGGTATGAGTCTCGCCCGCCAAAAGTCTGCGAGGTGATTAATTCCTTTTACCCTGCTGAACTCGCTTTCCCCGTCTCTTACTTCGAGTCGGGGCTAAGACTACCCCTCTGGCCTGAGGTAAAATAAGTTTTGAATTATTTCGGCATTGTCCCCTCGCAGCTCAACCCAAATGCCATCGCGATGTTGGTTGCATTTACTAGTTACATGAACCATGAGCGCATCGAATTTAGCCTCATTGTATTCCGCAAACTGTTTACCTACCCTGACAAAGACGACGACGTCTCGTACTTCACCGACTAGGGCCTAAAGTTGTGCGAGACACCAAACAAGAACCACCACTGGCTCATCCATTTTGTCTTCATTCGTGGGAATATGGGAGTCATCCTACTTGCCCCGGTGTCAATCCCGAGATATATTACGAGACCCCCAAGGTCGGGAGTGCGGAAAAGGCTCTCTACGATTTCTTCGCAGGGAAAAACTTCGAAGTTAACTACCTACGACGAGATCTCGACTAGTTCCTTCTCGTCCTCCTTGGTGAAGGTATGCTCGCTCCCCCTTAGTCTTATGTTCACCATTCCTTTGTTCTATTCTAACTATTTCTTTGTTTAGGAGAGAGAACTATTCCCGTCCATCCCCCCTATCTGAGCAGTGCAGGGCCATCTAATGGTCTCGCCCTCGCCAGTCTGGCGGCGGAGGCGGTGAAGGGACCACTGGCCCCCGCCCCCAAGAAAAGAGCTGGGGATGTTGTTGCCGCTCCTCGGCACAGCCCCAAAAAGAAGATGAAGAAGGTGGTGTCGCAGTCGAAAGGGAAAAAGGGAATTGCTCCCATGGAAAGAAAAGAGATGTCGAGATCTCTGACCCCCATCTCTGTGGAAGAATCACAATCACCCAGCCGTCAAGCCATCTCGCCTTCTCGCGAGATGGCCCCACCCAACCGAACCGCCACCACCTCTGCCCAATCCGTCGAGCTTCCGCCACGCGAAGCTGGCTCTTCCAGCAGCCCTCTCCCCCTACATTAGAATTACAATATGGTGCCTGTGGTGAATGACGCCAGCATCGAGCCGGTCCTTCTGTGAGAGAAGGACTCAGACCGAGTATCGGTGTCCACTCTCCTTCCCTCCTGGAAGGAGAAAGACCCTCCCACCAGTCATGCCTTCTCCCTTAGGTACGAGCTCTATGGTGGCCATGGGATGGAGCCCTTCGACAACGAGTCGTCGCGAGACCTCGTCTTGAAGACTGCCCATGCACAATTTTTCTCCATGGAGCTATCACACAGAATCTTGCATCGCCTCGTTTTCAACAACAAGAGGTGGAAGGATGCCGAGGCCGGCCTAGCTGCAGAGCACGAGAAGTCGGATGTCCTCGAAAAGAGGTTGGCGGTTGTCGAGAGTCTTCAACTTCATCAGCATGTATATCTTTATGAGACTTTTCAGGTTCTTGTACTGGAGATTGATCAGCTGGATGAGATGATTCTTTATGTTCTAGAGACTGTACAGGAGCTGGAGATGTTTCTGGTTGTGCTGGAGACTTAGGAGAAGTTGTTGTAGATGGAGGAAGATCTTCAGGGATATGAAAAGGAGCTTCTTTAGAGTTAAGTTCCTCAATCATCTTGTTGATATCTTCTTCAGTAGATAGAAGCTGAGCTTCAGTCTAGGCATCTGTCAGATCATCATGTACTGGAATTCTTCAACAGCAGGAAAGTCTGAATTTGTATGCTACAATGAGGAAGAGGCAGCAGCAGATGGAATAGAGGCCGAAATTTCTGAAACAACAATAGTAGAGGTAGATGGAAGATCTGTAGCAGCAGGTTGAAGTTCTTCTGAAACTAAATTTACAGCAGCAGCAGTAGTAATTGGAGGAGGGAATTCTGTGGCAGCAGCAGGAACATCATGAGGGGATATGGCTAAAACATCATGAGCTGGAGGAATTGAGGAAGATGGTGCAGGCTCCTCCTCAATAACTGAATCAGTTATCTCAGATGAAGAAATTCCAGTTGAAGTTGCTGAACAAAGACTTCCCAGTCTTCATTTTCAAATTCCAACTATTATGCCAACAATCAATGAAGATGAAACCAGCACAGTCAACAGAAGGAAAACTTCTACTTCTACTTTTGTGATTGAAGAAATACTTCCATGGACTATTCCCTCTCAGCCACATCCATCTTCTCAAAAAGAAGTCTTACCTGAAGGTACAATTCTACACAAAATTGATGCAATGATTACTGCATAGAGAAAGTACTTTGATGATTCTCTGAAAGTGGTCACTGATAAAGTCACAACTTTAGAAAAAAAATGAGTCGAGGATTTCCTGAAATCCAAGATAATACAGATGAGTTTAAATAGTTTCTGCAAATTGGTGGCAAAGCTATTGACCATACCATTACTAGTATTGATACAGTTATGGAGCAATCTGTTACTCTTGCTAATAATCAAATTCTCCTGGACAAAAGAGGTGATGAAAGAAATTTCAAAACTTGTGAAGAAGTGGGCAAATTTAGAGAACATGTAATCAGTACACTCTCCCTAGAAGTCAGAAAGGGGGAGGATAAAGTGAAGGAACTGCTAGAAAAATAAGCTGTAACAATGAAAAATCAGTGGGAAGATCAGTTAAAAGAAATTCAGACATATGTTCTAAAGCAAATTAAGAGTACTAAGTTATACACTTATGATACTTCTATATGGATGCAGAATAAATTGTTCCCTGAACTTGCTATGGATTCCAATGCACCTCCTCCTGTAAATCTAGATGTCAACAAGCCTATATTCTCTCCACCTCTAGAGTATTTTGAAGGACCTCAACGAGGAAGAGGCAGCAGCAGATGGAATAGAGGCCGGAATTTCTGAAACAACAATAGTAGAGGTAGATGGAAGATCTGTAGCAGCAGGTTGAAGTTCTTCTGAAACTAAATTTACAGCAGCAGCAGTAGTAATTGGAGGAGGGAATTCTGTGGCAGCAGCAGGAACATCTTGAGGGGATATGGCTAAAACATCATGAGCTGGAGGAATTGAGGAAGATGGTGCAGGCTCCTCCTCAATAACTGAATCAGTTATCTCAGATGAATAAATTCCAGTTGAAGTTGCTGAACCAAGACTTCCCAGTCTTCATTTTCAGATTCCAACTATTATGCCAACAATCAATGAAGATGAAACCAGCACAGTAAATAGAAGGAAAACTTCTACTTCTACTTTGGTGATTGAAGAAATACTTCCATGGACTATTCCCTCTCAGCCACTTCCATCTTCTCAAAAAGAAGTCTTACCTGAAGGTACAATTCTACACAAAATTGATGCAATGATTACTGCATAGAGAAAGTACTTTGATGATTCTCTGAAAGTGGTCACTGATAAAGTCACAACTTTAGAAAAAAAATGAGTCGAGGATTTCCTGAAATCCAAGATAATACAGATGAGTTTAAAAAGTTTCGGCAAATTGGTGGCAAAGCTATTGACCATACCATTACTAGTATTGATACAGTTATGGAGCAATCTGTTACTCTTGCTAATAATCAAATTCTCCTGGACAAAAGAGGTGGTGAAAGAAATTTCAAAACTTGTGAAGAAGTGGGCAAATTTAGAGAATATGTAATCAGTACACTCTCCCTAGAAGTCAGAAAGGGGGAGGATAAAGTGAAGGAACTGCTAGAAAAATAAGCTGTAACAATGAAAAATCAGTGGGAAGATCAGTTAAAAGAAATTCAGACATATGTTCTAAAGCAAATTAAGAGTACTAAGTTATACACTTATGATACTTCTATATGGATGCAGAATCAATTGTTCCCTGAACTTGCTATGGATTCCAATGCACCTCCTCCTGTAAATCTAGATGTCAACAAGCCTATATTTTCTCCACCTCTAGAGTATTTTGAAGGACCTCAACGAGGAAGAGGCAGCAGCAGATGGAATAGAGGCTGGAATTTCTGAAACAACAATAGTAAAGGTAGATGGAAGATCTGTAGCAGCAGGTTGAAGTTCTTCTAAAACTAAATTTACAGCAGCAGCAGTAGTAATTAGAGGAGGGAATTCTGTGGCAGCAGTAGGAACATCTTGAGGGGATATGGCTAAAACATCATGAGCTGGAGGAATTGAGGAAGATGGTGCAGGCTCCTCCTCAATAACTGAATCAGTTATCTCAGATGAAGAAATTCCAGTTGAAGTTGCTGAACAAAGACTTCCCAGTCTTCATTTTCAGATTCCAACTATTATGCCAACAATCAATGAAGATGAAACCAGCACAGTCAACAGAAGGAAAACTTCTACTTCTACTTTTGTGATTGAAGAAATACTTCCATGGACTATTCCCTCTCAGCCACTTCCATCTTCTCAAAAAGAAGTCTTACCTGAAGGTACAATTCTACACAAAATTGATGCAATGATTACTGCATAGAGAAAGTACTTTGATGATTCTCTGAAAGTGGTCACTGATAAAGTCACAACTTTAGAAAAAAAATGAGTCGAGGATTTCCTGAAATCCAAGATAATACAGATGAGTTTAAAAAGTTTCTGCAAATTGGTGGCAAAGCTATTGACCATACCATTACTAGTATTGATACAGTTATGGAGCAATCTGTTACTCTTGCTAATAATCAAATTCTCCTGGACAAAAGAGGTGATGAAAGAAATTTCAAAACTTGTGAAGAAGTGGGCAAATTTAGAGAATATGTAATCAGTACACTCTCCCTAGAAGTCAGAAAGGGGGAGGATAAAGTGAAGGAACTTCTAGAAAAATAAGCTGTGACAATGAAAAATCAGTGGGAAGATCAGTAAAAAGAAATTCAGACATATATTCTAAAGCAAATTAAGAGTACTAAGTTATACACTTATGATACTTCTATATGGATGCAGAATCAATTGTTCCCTGAACTTGCTATGGATTCCAATGCACCTCCTCCTGTAAATCTAGATGTCAACAAGCCTATATTCTCTCCACCTCTAGAGTATTTTGAAGGACCTCCTCCAGCACGCTTTGAAGGACCTCCTCTAGATTACTATGAAGGTACTCCTATTGATGTCTATGAACAGGTATGGGAATCTGAGCAAACAGGACTGCATCCTCATCCTCCAGAAGTTCAAAAAGCTAAGAGAAGAAAGTATGATGATGGAGCCTCTACAAGTAGATCTACTCCACATCCAGAAGCTCAAGGGAAGAGAACTCAAGAATATACTAAAGTTTGGAGCCCCACTTCTAAGTCTCTCATTCTTGAAACTCTAAAGCTAGTAGAGGACTTCAATGAAAACAAAAACTTGCACTACAGTTCAGATGAATGGGAATTATATGAGAAGTCTCTCACTAAGAGAAGGATCTATGATACAATACATGGCAGAAACAACCCCAAGACTCCACCTAGACCACCTAAGTTCTTCCCCAAGCCATACATTAATCAAAAGAGATAATAAGAGAAGCTTGAGAGATAAGGAAAGCGAGCTTCACAGGATCAATAAACTGAAGATGTTAGAAGTTCATTTTTAAAATTGCAGAATTTAATTCTCTTGGACAATTTTCTACTTATATGAACTTTTAATTCTGATTTGATTTTTACATATTACTGCAATTCTCCAAATTTTCATGTTATTAGTATCTTTATGTGTTTTTCTCTTAATGTAATTCACCTTAGTGTAGAGGGTTCTGACTTCTACAAATAGGGGGAGATCTTTGGGTATTGCATGCACAATATCCCAGATTTTTATGAAGTCACACTTAAACTAAGATTAATTAAGTGTGTATTTTATGCACTTTTTGTTAAGTGTTTACAGGACTTAATTGCTAGGGGTAGACCAATGTTAGTCTACAATGAGTCACCAAACACATGACCATATAATGTAATCTCTCATTGTGTGATCCATGGTGTTGATTCATGTGTAGCCTCTCTATTGGGACACACTTCATTTTCAAGCACTAAGGGCAAGTGAAACGATGGATGATGAATTTGATGAAGAATGAAGATTTTAAGTTTTTCAGAAAATGTCCAAGTCTTTTTCTCGAGTACTATAAGTTGTACTCGAGAAGGACTTATGGCTATTCTATAGCAAGACTTGTCTTCCTTTCGAGTAACAGAAGTTGTTGTCGAGAAAGCTTCATGCAGTTCTCGAGAAGGGCTTTTGTTCTCGAGTAATATATGACATTTCTTCTCGGGATATTTCTTCTTCCGACATAAATTTTTCTAAGTCTTTTTCTCGAGAAGACAAATATTATTCTCGAGAAAACTATCTTTTGTTCTCGAGATGCAGAAGTCATTTCTCGAGAATCAGAGCATTTTTCTCGAGAGATAGCTATTTGTTCTCGAGATGATCATTTGTTCTCGAGTACCAGAATGTTTCTTCTCGAGAACAAAATGTTATTTTTCTCGAGTACTCCCTGACATTCTCGAGACTGTAACATTCCACCTCCACATATTTTTCTAAGTATTTTTCTCGAGACAGACTTTTGTTCTCGAGTACCAAAATTATTCTTCTCGAGAACTATAAGCAATTTTCTCGAGTACTTTTTTTCTTGCCCGAGAAAGCTGTTTTATTCCTCCATATCATTTTTCTCTAAGTCTTCTTCTCAAAAACTTCCTTATTGTTCTCGAGTAACAGAATTCACTTGTAATCGAGTATTATACTTCTTCACGAGAACACCGTGATCTATTTTTCTGATATTTGCTAAGTCCAGATAACCGTTTATTTCAAACATAATTAACGCGTGATTGGTCCACGTGGATGTCATTAATGACAATTATGACCGTTAGGGTAATCCTATATAAGGTCTTGTCATTTTCGACTAACCCTAAAAAGTTTTCAAGAAGATTTTAAGAAGAATTTCAGCCGCCACAAGAAGAAATTCCAATTTTTCTAAATCCGATTTTTAACTCCAAATCGAGAGCCGCCGATCATCTTCTTCATCATCTAAGGGCTTTCGATCCAGATTGATTCAGAGAATATTGATTCACAGATCGAGATTATTGTCAATGACAGATCCTCTATTTGATTGTGTGAGTCTAGAAATTTTTAGATCCAGAGATTGTCGATTCTTCTTCAATATATTCTGATAAAGACACAAAGCTCAAAGAAAGAAGAACAGACAGAAGGATTTCAGATCTGAGAATATATCACTGTTTGTATACATTACTTCATTCTATTCTTTTTGGAGATCTTTCTCCGAGTTGTAGGAGTTATTTTCTCCGAGTTATTGTAGTAAATTTTTATCTTCTGAGTGTAGGTCCAGTTTTCGGATCGAGTTGTAGGAACGTTGTTCCGAGGTGTAGTGTTGTTTTCAATCCGAGATTAGTGGAGTAGCCGAGTTTAGTGCTTTGCTAGATCGATGAGTGGAAAGTGGATGTACCCAATGTTGGGGAACTACTATAATTTTTGGTGTCCTTTATGATTGCTTGGTTTGATTTTCTGTGCATAGTTCGCTATATTTTGTATTCCACAAAAAGATGCACAACTCACCTATTCACCCCCATCTAGGTGCTTTAGGTAAGACAACTTAAAACATTTTCACAGGGGAGAGTTACGGGGTCTCCCCCGTGGCGGTCATCAGTGTGGTCCTCAAGGCCCAGAGAACTGAAGGGAGCTGTTCCAGCCAGCTTCCCCTTAGGTTCTCCACTTTATTTTTCAAAAGATTCACGATAATTTTGTTTGCCACTTCGACCTATCCATTGCTTCGAGGATTGTGAACCGAGGCGAAATGGAGGTCTATGCCCAGCCGGATGCAGAAATCGACGAATTCCCTGCTAGCGAATTGTGGTTCATTATATGTGACGATGGCCAGCGGTAGCCCATGCCTGTAGATGATCTCTCCCCATACGTAATTTTTGACCACCTGCGATGTCACCTAAGCCAACGTCTTCACCTCCAGCCATTTTGAAAAGTAATCCACCATGACCAGCAGAAACTTCCTCTGGCCACTAGCCTGGGGAAAAGGACCCACCAGATCTAGCCACCATATCGTGAAGGGACAGGGAGCCGTCATTGTACGTAGCCTTTGGGCTGGAAGGAGTTGGAGGGGGGTGAACTCCTGACACTTTTGACATCTTTTTGTGAATTCTTCTACATATTTCCTGAGGGTAGGCCAAAAGTATCCCTGCCTCAACACTCTCCCCTCTAAATTCCGACTCCCTGAGTGACTCTCGCATTCCCCAGAATGAATTTCTTCTAGGACCCTTGGAACCTCCTCCTCAGATATGCATCGAGCCAGCAGACCCGACAGCATCTTACGGTACAATGTCCCGTCTTTCAGTAGGTAGTATGCTGATTTATACCTGACCCGCTTTTTATCGAGATCAATCTCGGGAAGTTGTCCCGAGGTCAAAAAGGTGATGAAGGGGTCCAACCAAGAAGCTTGTTGGTTTATCTCTGTTAGTTATCCCTCTTCTATGGACGTCCTGAAAAGTTCCGTCATTATTCCTCTGGCTCGAGGGCCGTATTAGGCGAGTTGTTCATCCTGAGCACTTTCATCCCTCGGGACGTGCTGAATCGAAAAGCTACGGAACTGCCCAATGATATCTTTGGCCTTCCCTAGGTACAGTTGTTGGGTGGGCTCCCTTGCTTCGAACTCTCCTTTGATTTGACCCGAAACCAACTTAGAGTTCGTGGAGACCCTAATGTTTTGAATGCCCTGCTCCCGAGCCAACCTGAGCCCTGCAATGATCGCCTCATATTCTACTTGGTTGTTGGTGATCGCAAAGTCGATATTCAAAGCCTTTTCAATTTTGGTCCCCTCTGGACATACCAAGATCATCCCTCCTCCAAAAGAATTTCTTACTGACGCTCCATCTACCAGCATCTCCCAACCCCCTCGAGGGGGTGCTTCAGCCTCTTGGTTCTCAACTACGTAATCTGCTACGAAGTCGGCATCGCTTGTGCCATGATGGCAAGCCGAGGAGTAAAAGTGAGGTTGAACTCACTAAGCTCTATCGATCATTTGTCCAATCTCCCAGAGTGCTCCAACACCTCCAAGATGCGATGGAGGGGGTGATTCGTCATGACCTGAATCGAATGGGCCTGAAAGTATGGCCTGAGATTCCTGGCTGATATGATGAGAGCAAATGCTAGTTTTTCAAGGATGGGGTACCCAAGTTCTGCCTTCTTTAGGACCCTGCTCACATAATAGATTAGGAACTGTCTTTTCCCTTCCTCTCGTATGAGAACCGAATTCACCGCTCTGATCCCCACTCCCAAGTATAAGAAGAAGACCCCCCATTCCCTTGGCCCCTAGAGTAGAGGCGTCCAGGTGAGCTGTTGCTTTAGAGCCCGAAAAGCCACCTCTCATTCAGGGGTCCATTCAAACTTCTTGTCTCCTCTTAATGTCTGGAAGAAAGGAGAACATTTTTCCCCAGCATAAGAGAGAAACTTGCTTAGTACGGCCAGCTTGTCAGTGAAACGTTGAACTTCCTTGGTGTTTCTGGGAGATTCCAGTTCTAGGACAGCCTTTACCATATCGGGATTGAGTTCTACTCTAGATGGGGTAATGAGATGCCCTAGGAACTTTCCCCTATTGGCTCCAAAGACAAATTTCAGGTGGTTGAGTTTCATTTTATATTTCCTTAAGGTTACAAATGTTTCCTCGAGGTCCATGATATGAGACCTGAGATCTCGGCTTTTGATCATCAGGTCGTCCCCGTATTATTCAATCCAAAGGGCATCACGTTGAAACAAAAGCATCCATCCTCCGTGATGAAGGTGACATCCTTGACGTCCGTAGGGTGCATGCGTATTTGGTGGTATCCTAAAATGCATCTAAAAAACTAATTAGTGAAAAACCGACGACCGAGTCAACCAGTCCGTCGATTTGAGGCAAAGGGTAACAATCCTTAGGGCATGCTTCATTCAAGAGAGAGAAATCCACACACATTCTCCACTTTCCCTCCCCCTTTTTAGCATTATAATGTTGCTTACCCATCCCGAATATTTACAAGCAGACACGAACCTTGCCTTAAGCAGCTTCTCTACTTCCTCTCTGATGGGCCCGGAAATCTTAGTGGCGATGGCCCTCTTCTTCTGTTGTACAGGATGAGCGTTGTAGTCGATGTTGAGACGGTGGCACACCACGTCCGTGTCGACCCCCGGCATGTCCTCCGTGCTCCAGGCGAAGACATCAATGTTTTTCTACATGCATGCCTTGATCTCCTTCTAGTCTTCTGAACTGAGCTCGCCACTGACTTTTATCTTCTCTTTCCTTGCTTCTTTAGTGAGGATCTCCATCTCTAGCACCTCTACGACTGCCTTTAGCATTGATGACTCATCCTCTTTCTCCTGCTTCGCCAGCATATCCTACTCCCTGGCTTCCTGGTTCGCTACCTCGTGCCTCGTAACAGCCACAACCATTTCTTCCCAAAACTCTTAAACCTCTACCTCGCCAGTGCTTCCTCCTTCTGACACTGAATTTCTCCTCTTCCCCAACCGGGCTTCCACCCCGGGAGACCCTCCTGCTTCCTCCATCCCTCTCTTTTCTTTCCTCCTCCCTCTAGCTTCCTTTGATTCCTTCTCCCCTCCTATCTCTCCCGCTGTTTCCGGCTCCACCGCGATGCCTCCCTCCATCTCTACTCCTCTTTCTCCTCAGACCTCCCTTCTTCTTTCTCCTCTTCGACCTCCATCTCTCCATATTTCTATCTTTCCTTTTCCGGCTCCACTGCAATGTTTCCCTCCATCTCTACTCCTCTTTGTCCATCTACCTCCCTTCCTTCTTTCTTCTCTTCAACCTCCATCTCTCCATCTTTCTCTCCTGCAGTTTCTGGCTCCACCGTAATGCCTCCCTCCATCTCTACTCCTCTTTCTCCTCCAACCTACCTTCCTTCTTTCTTCTCTTCTACCTCCATCTCTCCATCTTTCTTTCCCTCCATTTCAGGCTCCATCGCAATGCCTCCCTCCATCTCTACTCCCCTTTCTCCTTCGACCTCCCTTCCTTTCTCCCCCTCTATTTCGCCACCAAACTCCTGCTGCCATCATTCCATACTCTTCCCCATCTCCTCGGCTTCTCCCTGCCATGAGATAGTGTTCATCACCGTCACATAGCATTCCATGGCTGCCTTTGGGTCTCCTCGTACTCTGATTTGGGTACCTCCGACGTTGAGCTTCAGGCATTGGTGGAAAGAGGATGAGACACATCTGAAAGCACTGATCAAGGGGCACCCAAAAATGGCATTGTAACTGTTGGGGGCATCCACTATGATAAACGGTAGTTCCTAGATAGCCCTGCCAGGGTTATCTGTAGTCCAACTCCACCTTCAACTTCCTTCCTCTCTCCTGAGAATCTGAACAATGGACCATCAGCTATCAGCTTGAAAGTGAGGGTTTGGTCTACAATACTCTAGAGGGGGGGGGGGTGAATAGAGTATATTGAAAAATTTGTTAGGTCCCAATAAAGGTGTTGTTACAGCTTTTGCTGTAAACTGAAAATGTGCAGTAATTAAGAAACTGGAAAACAAAAAGTAATAATCCTAATAACAGCCACACAGCAAGAATAAAAAGAAATAGACAACCAGACGACACAAGAAATTTATATTGGTTCCCCAAATCTGAGTAGTCCACTCTTCTACCACCCTTGGTAGGTATCCACTCAGGTTTTTGATCAGGTGCCTGACACCAATGGGTTTTGATCAGGTCCCCAAAAACCAACTCAAGTCTTTTGGTTAGGAGACTTGCACCCAGGAATCACTTTTGAAGGGAGATGACAACCCTTTATACAGGAGGGGGTGAGAGAGTGATTATGTCATCTCATTCTCAATAAACTGAGAAGACTTATGTGGATTGATGTTTAGCAAAAGCTCCCCCTGAATTACTGAATGGTACAGGAAGATTTGGATGCTTTGCTGTAGGGTGATAGGTCTTCAATCAGAGTTCTTGACAAGCAGTGATGCAGAAGCTTCGTAACTGATTTGATATCTATTGTCCTTGGAAGTCCTTGAGAGAATATGGATGAAGAAGACTCTTGATATTGTATGATTGTTCTTCTTCTTCTGAATGAAGATACTGCCTGTCACTGTAAGCTTCATTATGATTTTTGTACAAAGCTTTTCTGCTGTTGTATGAAATCTTGTAGTCAGTCTGTGCGTCACTGTTTTTCTCACTGAGTGTGTATTTCTTAATGATTGTTATCGATTTGTATTCTTCTCTCTCTTTTCAAAAATTTGAATCCTCTCTAATTAATGCTGACGCCTTGAAAATAATCAGCATTGAATCATTTCTTCAACAGGCCCGTGGAAAGTCGGCAAGTAATATTCCTGAAGAAGACCGTAATCAATGCTCTTACTAACGGATACATTCAGAGAATGTAGAGCATTAATTACTCAGGAATTTCTGCATTAGAATGGGGACAGAATGCCAGAAATGGCTAAGTTTGAAGTCGTCAAACAGTTGGCAGAATTCGTCGAACTGAATTACCAATTCGTCGAGCTGAGATATTGAATTCGTCGACCAGACGGCTTCTTGTTCGTCGAGCTGAGTTCCAAGAATGTCGAGCTGATAACAGAGCTGCATGCTTCAGAGCCTTTGCCTTTTCTGTCTGAAGTTTGTCGAGCTGAGTTTGTAACTTCGTCGACTGGAGTTCAGCAACCATTCTGTAGTTAGTCGAGTATTTTGTGTTGACGGATATTCTGTGTGTCGACATGAATCTTATGGTGTCGACACAGGTGGGTGTCGACTGATTAGTCTTGGTGTCGACACAAGTCTTCTGGTGTCGACATAAGTTTTCTGTTGTCGACATAAGTTGGTGTCGACACATGCTGACGAATTGTAAATATACGTATTTTTATGCACCTTAATTTAGTCATTTTCATTTATTTTCGTCGTTTTTACTTATTTTTGTTCAATAAAATACTCCCCTTCTTGTAAATTTAATACTAACTTGTTTTCTTTAATTTTGCAGAAAAATTTCAAAATCTGCCAAAATTGGGTTGTACACGCCCGTGACAATTTGGTCACGCCCGTGACCGGGCCGTGACATTGCATTTCCCGTGAAATCGGATGATTTCTGAAGTAAAAAGCTTGACACGCCTAGGGTCATGCCCGTGTCACCCGACACGGGGCGTGACCCAAGCCCGTGTCCTCTCCTCTCGACACTTTCCGCTCGACGATCGTCGAGTGTCGACACCAACCGTCACGCCCAGCGTCACGCCCGTGACCTAGGGCGTGACTCAATCTCAGCTCGACGATTTCATCTCGACACTTTCAACTCGATGATTGTCGAGTGTCGACTCCAACCAACACGCCCAGAGTCACGCCCGTGACCTGGGGCGTGACCTTTCCAGCTGGCCCGACAAGATGCTGCCGAAGACTTTTGACGCAACCCGCGCCCGGTTCTACCTCCCCGACACGCCCAGAGTCACGCCCGTGACCTGGGGCGTGACTGCTGCGAACTCAGTCCAAAGTCAACTTTCCTGTCCAATCACCGGCCGCCATCACGAATAGTACTGTCACGCCCCCCCCCCCCCCCCCCCCCTACACGCCCGTGACGGAGGGCGTGTACTTAGAATGTTTTGCCTATAAATTGCCCATTTCTGTAAGGTCCAAGGGTTCAGATTTTTGGGCCATTTTAGTGCCTTTTTGTGGGTGCATCCGTGATATCTAAAGCTATGTAAGGAGATTTCTCCCTCTTTTCTTTCATGTTTGTTTTTGCTTTAGCTTAGCTCTTGTAACAGCTTGTAATAGTTTCATTTAATCAATAAAAATGTTAGATTTTCTCTTCATATTTGGCTTTGGAATGAACACTTGTGCCCACTTTCCTTCTCCTTTTTATCCTTGGTTTCATCTTTGTTCTTCATTTATGAAATGTGTGTGTGTGTGTATGAGTGTAATTTATTTACTTTACATGTTTTTAACTTGTCTTCATGCTTAGGTATGATAGGTTTTCCTCTTTTTCACCATGTCTTTTTCTTGAAAGAATTAGGATTTCATTCTTATGAATTTATAAAAGAGATTTAAAAAGTGATTTTGTTCTTTTTTTTTACTTAGTTTTTCTTTTAGGATTGTAAAACCTCTTTTGTTCTTTTTATTTTCTCTTCACCTTTTTTATCACTTTTATGAATTGTTAAGAATGAAAAAGTTATAGATTTAATTTTTGAGCACCTTTGATTTTGACTTTATTTTGTAAAACTTTTTGCTCATTCTCTTTTTATTTGTTCTTTTTATGTGTTTTGGGTATGTTTTAGGAGTAAAAATCTTGTTATTTTAATTTATAAGCAACTTTGATTTTTCTTCGTTATTAGTGTGTGTGAGTGTATGAGCATAGATTTTCTTTTGTTCTTCTTAATTTTCATGTTGTGTGTGTGAGTGTATGAGTATAACTTCTTATTGCTTTCCTCATTTATGAAGAGTGTGTGAGTGTAGGTGTTAAATTTTAATGCTTTCTTGAAATTCATATGGAGTGTGTGTGTTTGTGTGCATTTATTTCCGCCTACTTGTTAAGAGTTAAATGGCGCATCGTTTTTATTTTTAGTCCTACTCATTCGAGTAGGACTTGTAATTTTTTTTCTTTATTTTTCCGCATACTCACTTGAGTTAAATGGACGGATCTTTATACCCCTGTAATCGCATTTATTTTCTCCTACTCATTTGAGTATGACTCGCTTTCATTTTAGTCCTACTCACTTGAGTAGGACTTGCAATTTTAAGCTTTTATTTCCCGCCCCCACTCGTTTGAGTGGGACTCGCAAATTTTAAATATGCAAATTTCTTTTATGTGTAACTTAGTTTCTATTTAATTTATAATTTGAAGTGTGCGTGAGTTCTTATTTTAGCTAACTTTTCTGTTTTCTAAATGTTTGTTATTTTTCTTGTGTCCCCTTCTTATAATAATTTAGCATTTATTTCGACTCGCGCCTCATTAAATTATAAGCCGTCCCAATACCAATGTGTGGTTAATCGCTATTAGCCTTGGCATCGAAGAGCTTTGGGACATTTAAAATGATTTCTGATAATTGAAGCTCTTTATTTTCATTTTAATTTAAGGACTTAAGGTTTACCCCGGGTTTACGACGCGTAGGACCACATATCGATGTGTGGGCCCTTTTTCCGTAGTCCATATGCTGGCTAGCCAAGAGGCTGTGCATATGGACTGATCACCCCTGGGTAAATAGAGCTGTGTGCATACCCTCGAGAGAGGACAAGCGTAATTCTACCGGATTGGGTTCCCCACCCAATAGCGGGGTTCTTAGCGTAAAGCGGGCGTTAAGAGGAATCCTTCGTTGGACTAACGTTCGGTCGAATAGTCTTAACGTTTAGGTGAGCGATATCCCTATAGCTAGGTGAGCTCATATTTGTGGAACCTCCACGGCCAAGTTGCCTTATTATTAATTTGAAAACTAAGTCTTTTAATGATTAAAAATTGTTTTAGTCTTAATCTGATTCGATGCCGAGCGTTAACCCTTCATCGAATTTTTTATAAATCGTTTTTTTGCTCCTTTGCTTTTCCGTCTTTAGTTAATTAAAAAAATCCACCTTACTTTCAGTAAAATAATAGTCCTCCCGGAGGAGTAAGAATAGTCAACACGACCCCGAGAACAATACGACCTCGGTATTCCCCCGAATATCGAGTACTACTTGCGATAGGTGCACTTGCCTCCTGTAGCACGCCCGCGACGATCGACTCACCGAACCAACCACATTAAGAGTCTGTTCGCGGGTGCATCAAGTTTTTGGCGCCGTTGCTGGGGAATCTCTTTTCGAGTTGCTATTTCGAATTCCGGAGTCTATTACTTTTACTTATTTTCTAAAAAAAAAACTAAAAACTTTATTTTTAAAAAAAACAAAAAAAGAGAAGTTTATTTTGTTTTATTTTTTGTTTGGGTGTATGACCCGAGGACAACCCTCAGAGTCTGAAGATTTTGACTTCGACCCTGAGATCGAACGCACTCTTGCGCGTATTCGATCTCAAAGCCGAAATCCTTCTTTAGATCCCGAGGAATCTATCGGAGAACCTACTGTTGTACTTATGGCCTCCCCTAACCCTGCCGCGGCGGCCGAGCGTACTATGTCTTATTACGCCCGGCCTAACCTGGATGATTCTGGGTCGAGTATTGTTCACCCTGCGGTGGCGAATAATAATTTTGAAATAAAGTCGAGTGTCATTCAAATGGTCCAGAACGCCGTGCAGTTCGATGGACTGCCGGATGAGGACCCGAATGTCCACTTGTCCAATTTCTTGGAGATATGCGACACCTTCAAGATTAATGGCGTCACTGATGATGCCATTCGTTTGTGTTTATTTCCTTTTTCCCTTAAGTCCAAAGCCAAGGCGTGGTTGAATGCCCTCCTGCGAGGATGTATCACCACGTGGGCTGAGTTGACGGAACGGTTCCTAACGAAGTACTTTCCGCCCGCAAAAACTGCAAAGTTGCGGGCGGACATTTCTTCGTTTGTGCAAAACGATCCTGAGTCTCTATACGAGACTTGGGAACGGTTTAAGGAATTCCTCCGTCGGTGCCCGCACCACGCACTGCCAACGTGGTTGCAAGTTCAATTTTTTTATAATGGGCTGAATTTTCAAACGCGTCAAATGATTGACGCGACTGCCGGGGGTACTCTAAACAATAAAACCCCCGAGGCCGCCCAGGCTTTATTCGAAGAGATGGCTATGAATGACTATCAATGGAACGTCCCGCGGGGACGCCCAAAGCCGGCGGCTGGTCTTTTTGAAGTGGATGCCACTGCTTTCTTGACCCTTCAAGTTGAAAGGTTAACAAAGCAAGTGGCGGAGATGTCTGCTGCCTCCTCCACTCCGCCTTGTTTTATTCCCCCTAACGTCTGCGTAGCTGAAGAGTTCGTGGACTTCATGGGAAATTCGGGTCGTCCTCCCTTCAACACCAACAACAACCCTTATAGTAATAACTATAATCCGAGTTGGAGGAATCACCCCAACTTCTCGTGGAGCAACCCGAATAATGCTCAGCGTCCCCCTATTTCTTTTGCGCCCGGATTTCTTCCTCCTCCCCCTCCTCTTCCGAAACCCTCCCCGATGGAGGAAAATTTTTCGAAGTATATTACGTCCAACGAGTCAAATATCTGGAACATCACTGGATCGCTAAAAACTCTCGAACAACAGGTTGGACAGCTGGCGAGGATGATGTCCGAGCGCGCGCTCGGGGCTCTGCCGGGAAACACGGAGCCCAATCCGCGGGAGAACGCCAACGCTATAACCCTCCGTAGCGGAAAGGAGGTGGTCGATCCAAAACGGACCGACCCTCAGGTACATATTTCACCTCCGACCCCTCTTCCCCTTTCTTCGCTTACGCCGCCTTTACCAATTATAAAAGAAAAAATAATTTTAAACAACGCTCTTCCGTATCCGCATAAGTTAGATAACGAGCGTAAGGACGCGCAATATGAAAAATTTATTTTATTATTAAAACAAATTCACATTAATGTTCCTTTTTGCGAGGCTATCTCGCAAATGCCCAAATATGCGAAATTTTTAAAAAGAACTACTTTCTAATAAACGTAAATTAGAGGATATTTCGCATGTATCTCTCAACGCTGTCTGCTCGGCGGCCCTTACTAATAAATTGCCCACAAAACAAAACGACCCGGGATGGTTTTCCATCTCGTGCCTTTTTGGCGATATATTAGAAAAGTACGCCTTAGCTGATTTAGGGGCTAGCATTAATCTGATGTCGTTCTCGCTCTTTTAACGTTTAGGTTTGGGTACTCCTAGTCCTACGAATATGCGCATCCAATTAGCGGATCGCTCGGTTAAGTTCCCTATCGGGGTTGTGGAGGACGTCCTTGTCCGAGTCGACAAGTTTACCTTCCCGGTAGACTTCGTCATCTTAGATATCGAGGAGGACACCGAGGTACCAATAATACTCGGTCGCCCTTTTCTCGCCACCTCCCGCGCACTAATAGATGTTAGTAATGGTAGTCTTCTCCTCCGAGTAGGCGATGATCAGCTTACTTTCTCTATTAATCCCTCGATGGACAATTTGTCATCGAGCGACGATTTCTGCTACTCTTTAGATACCTTTTTCGGAGATCGTTCTTCTCCCGTTTTCGAGTCGGTATTTTTAAACGACGATATTTTTGCGCTCGAAAATTTTAAATGCGATGTGGATACTTCTTTATACTTGCCTTTCGAACCAATTGGTAAGAAAGACATAGGCATTAAAACCTCCCTAGAAGAACCGCCCATCCTAGACCTCAAACCCTTACCCGCATCGCTCAAGTACGCATTTTTGGGAAAAGGTGATATGCTTCCCGTTATCATTTCTTCGGACTTGAGTGATTCGGAGACTTCCGATTTATTGGAAGTTTTATTTAAACATCGCCACGTAATTGCGTGACAAATATCTGACTTAAAGGGGATTAGCCCCTCCTTTTGCACCCATAAGATTTTTCTTAACGATAATTGCCGCAAAACGATTCAGCCGCAGCGTCGTCTTAACCCAAACATGAAAGACGTCGTTAAAGCCGAAATTATTAAGTTATTAGATGCGGGGATTATCTACCCTATTTCGGAGAGTGCATGGGTTAGTCCCATGCATGTCATGCCCAAGAAGGGCGGTCTTACCGTAGTGGCGAATGAGCATAACGAGCTCGTCCCAACTCGTACTATTACGGGTTGGCGAGTGTGCATCGATTATAGAAAACTTAATGATGCCACCCGGAAGGACCATTTCCCTCTGCCATTTCTGGACCAGATTTTAGAGCGTTTATCCGGTCATCCGTATTATTGTTTTCTTGATGGTTTATCGGGGTTTCTCCAAATCCCCATTTCCCCCGATGATCAAGAGTAAACAACTTTTACTTGCCCGTTTGGCACCTTCGCCTATCGAAGAATGCCGTTTGGACTCTTCAATGCGCCGACTACATTCCAAAGATGTATGCTAGTGATCTTTGGCGAGCTAGTAGAAGACATTATGGAAGTCTTTATGGATGACTTTTCTGTTTTCGGACGCTCTTTTCCCGATTGCCTTCAAAATTTAGATCGTGTCCTTCAACGGTTCGAGGACACAAGCCTTGTTTTAAATTGGGAAAAATGAAACTTTATGGTTCGAGGAGGTTTGGTCCTCGGCCATATGATTTCGTCTAAGGGGATAGAGGTGGATAAGGCCAAGATAGAAATTATAGAAAAACTTCCGCAACCAACAAACGTAAAATCTATTAGGAGTTTCTTAGGCCATGTGGGCTTTTATCGACGCTTCATTCAAGACTTTTCAAAAATAACAAAGCCACTTACTCACCTCTTGGAAAAGGAATCACGTTTCATCTTTAGTAGCAAATGCGAGTCCGCCTTTAATTTAATAAAACAAAAACTTATCACTTCACCAATTTTAGTGGCCCCTAATTGGTCCCTTCCGTTCGAAATAATGTGCGACGCTAGTGATATTGCCTTAGGTGCCATTCTTGCCCAACGTGTAGAAAAACATATTTATCCTATTTATTACGCTAGCAAGACGCTCACTTCCGCCCAAATAAATTACACGACAATGGAAAAGGAACTCTTAGCCGTCGTTTTCTCTTTTGATAAGTTTCGCTTGTATATAACGCTATCTAAAGTTATCATTTTTACCGATCACTCCGCGCTTAAGTATTTATTAGCCAAAAATGATGCGAAGCCCCGCCTTCTTCGATGGATTCTCCTCCTACAAGAGTTTGATTTGGAGATCCGAGATAAGCGAGGAGCGGAGAATTTAGCGGCATACCACCTCTCCCGTTTAGAAAATCCGGGTGCGGAAGCGCTCGTCGAATCTGAAATAAATGACAGATTCCCCGAGGAACGCCTTCTTGCCATTAATAAATCTTCGTCATCTTCGCCTTGGTTCGCAAATTTTGCAAATTTTTTAGTAGCGCGGGTGCTTCCAAAAGAGTTTTCAAGTCATCAAAAGAAGAAATTCTTTTCTGACTTGAAAAATTTCTTTTGGGAGGACCCATTTCTTTTTCGTATCTGCGCGGACCAAGCGGTCCGAAGATGCTTTGCAGGTGTGGAGTGCTTGCAAATTCTTAAGCACTGCCACGAGGGTCCAGCCGGTGGGCATTATCAAGCCAACCGGACCGCTCGGAAGGCGCTAGAGGCGGGCTACTTTTGGCCCACTCTCTTCAAAGACGCGCATAATTTTGTGCGCGCGTGCGATAGCTGTCAGCGGTCGGGTAACATCTCTCATCGCGACGAGATGCCCCAAAAAATGTTTTTAGAGTGCGAAGTCTTCGATTTATGTGACATAGATTTTGTTGGCCCCCTACCTCCATCTTTCAAAAATATGTATATTTTAGTAGCGGTCGACTACGTATCGAGGTGGGCGGAAGCGCAAGCTCTCCCCACCAACGATGCGCGAGTCGTCGTTACATTTCCTAAAAAATTATTTTCTCGCTTCGGCACGCCTCGCGCAATTGTTAGTGATAGGGGATCGCATTTCTGTAACGCTCTTATGGCTAAGACGTTAGCTAAATACGGAGTCACGCACAAGCTTGCCACCCCCTACCACCCGCAAACAAGTGGCCAAGTCGAGGTAGTAAATCGAGAGATTAAGCGAATTTTAGAAAAACCCGTTTCACTAAATAGGAAAGATTGGTCCGTTAAACTCGACGACGCGTTGTGGGCGTATCGGACGGCATACAAAACCGCAATTGGTTGTACGCCGTTCCAGTTAGTCTACGGCAAAGCGTGTCATTTACCCGTAGAATTAGAGCATCGTGCACTTTGGGCTTTAAAACTCTTAAACCTCGACTCCAACTTAGCCGCTCAGAATAGAAAACTGCAACTAAACGAGCTCGATGAATGGCGTGCGAACGCTTACGAGAGCAATAAATTCTATAAGGAGCGCTCTAAGTTCTATCACGATCGTAAAATCAAGTCCCAAAAATTATTTTCTCCGGGCGATCTTGTCCTTCTTTACAATTCACGTCTTAGGCTTTTTCCGGGTAAACTAAAATCTAGATGGTCCGGTCCCTTCCTAGTTGAAGAAGTTTTTCCATATGGAACCGTACTCATCTCCCACCAGAACAAAGGTTCTTTTAAAGTAAACGGTCATCGGTTAAAGTCTTATATAGCAGGCGACCCAGTGATCTGTTTTAGCGAAACCATAACTTTCCTCCACATTATAAACCTGTCAAAATAATCAAGCTACACGACTATAAACAAAGCGCTCCTAGGAGGCACCCCTCACCTATCTTTTTCACTCTTTCCTCATTATCTTTGCTGCTTTTTCTAATAAACACAGGGTTTCTGATCGGCCTTCCCCACCTCCTATCAGGGAAGCTTCTACCCTCTCTCCTTTTTTTTCTTCCTTTGTATATATTGTCTTTCCTTTTGTTCCGCATACTTACGTTACAACATTGGGCACAATGCTGGACTTAAGTATGGGGGAGTTTTCGTACTTTACTTTCTGCACTTCAATTTTTTACTGCATTTCAAAAGTACAAAAAAATACATATAACACCAAAACAAAAACAAAAAAATAAAAAACAAACATCTTAAAATGAAAAAATTTAAATGAAAAATCCAAAAAATTTTTTTGTTGATCTCTTTCTTTCTTTTTTCCAAAAACTCAAAAACAAAAAATATATTTAGTTTCACTTTGTAAATATTTTTTTGTACATACTCTTTTCTCTCTCCCCCCTTCCTCATTCTTGTAAAAATCTCTCTTTTTCTCCCATATTTTTGTACATATAATAAAAATTCTCTTAAAACAAAAATACAAAAAAATATAATAATTCAAAAATAAAAAAAAATTAAGTAAAACAAAACAAAAATACAAAAAAAAGATAATAAATGAAAAACAAAAAAAATGATAAAACTATAAAAATCAAATGAAAAAAAAATGTTTTGGAACAAATAAATCAAATATTTCATCCTTAACTTTTCTGCTATCCAAAAATTCAGTTTTGAGTTTATTTATATGTGAATTTGATTAATTTTTTGTTCACTACCCGTTTGTTAATTATTGATTGAAAAATTTAAATACCCGGGGTTAAGTTTTAAAGAATTCATTATACTTTGTTAAAAATAGCGAACTCGTTTTAGACACTACTTCTAATTTTTCATTAATAGGAGCACGTATATTATGTTAGTAAATAACGACTATAGAATTCAATTATACTTTCTTTTAGCTTTCTGAACAACATTGGAACGTACAAATTATTAAGGTTGCTCTCAAAAATTTTTAGGATTAAAAATCTAGTTTTCCTTTCTCCCCTTACCTTTCATGACCTACTTGGCATGAAAAATTTTAGCCTTAAAAGATCCTATGTCAATGGGAATAAGATTTCGTTCCGTAAACATAGGCACCCAATAATTTAAAAAGATTATATATGGAGTAAGAGGATAAAATTCATTACTTCTACAAATATACATTGGGTTAATTTTATTCATATGAAGTTGAAAAACAAAATTCATATTAGAAAAATAAGATTTCATTTTCCTAATAATTCAAAAGAAAAAAATAGAGGTTCGAGAAAAAATTACCTCACCTCAAATATCAAAACCCTCTTCATAAACCCACTACCCCCTTAGCCAATTACACGATCCTAGAATTAATTCAAAAATCTTTTTGAGAGCATAATTAGTAAATTGTATTATTTCCAGTAGCACTCGTATAAGCTAGAGTTCTTATAATTCCAAACTATTTTCGTTAATCTAACCATTACAAATGTTGTCTTCTATTTGATTACATCAAGAAGTCTTTTGGCAAAAACTTTTGCGCTATTTAAATCATCTATATAATTTTAGGACTTAACTCTTACACCCCGTATATTTATTTCGATCTCTCTTATAATTGATTAAGCGATAGCTAAAACTTAGAGTTTTTTATTCCTTATAGATTCACCTCAAACTTTTGCTCTGGAATAGCAAAAGCCTAAGTATGGAGGTATTTGATGAATTGTAAATATACGTATTTTTATGCACATTAAATTAGTCATTTTCATTTATTTTCGTCGTTTTTACTTATTTTTGTTCAATAAAATACTCCTCTTCTTGTAAATTTACTACTAACTTGTTTTCTTTAATTTTGCAGAAAAATTTCAAAATCTGCCAAAATTGGGAAGTACACACCCGTGACAATTTGGTCACGCACGTGACCGGGCCGTGACATTGCATTTCCCGTGAAATCGGATGATTTCTGAAGTAAAAAAGCTTGACACGCCTAGGGTCACGCCCGTGTCACCCGACACGGGGCGTGACCCAAGGCCGTGTCCTCTCCTCTCGACACTTTCCGCTCGACGATCGTCGAGTGTCGACACCAACCGTCACGCCCAGCGTCATGCCCGTGACCTAGGGCGTGACTCAATCTCAGCTCGACGATTTCATCTATACACTTTCAACTCGACGATTGTCGAGTGTCGACTCCAACCAACACGCCCAGAGTCACGCCCGTGATCTGGGTCGTGACCTTTCCAGCTGGCCCGACAAGATGCTGTCGAAGACTTTTGACGCAACCCGCACCCGGTTCTACCTCCCCGACATGCCCAGAGTCACGCCCGTGACCTGGGGCGTGACTGCTGCGAACTCATCCTGAAGTCAACTTTCCTGTCCAATCGCCGGCCGCCATCATGAATAGTACTGTCACGCCCCCCCCCCCCCCCCCCCGACACGCCCGTGATGGAGGGCGTGTACTTAGAATTTTTTGCGTATAAATTGCCCATTTCTGTAAGGTCCAAGGGTTCAGATTTTTGGGCCATTTTAGTGTCTTTTTGTGGGCTGCATCTGTGATTTCTAAAGCTATGTAAGGAGATTTCTCCCTCTTTTCTTTCATGTTTGTTTTTGCTTTAGCTTTAGCTCCTGTAATAGCTTGTAATAGTTTCCTTTAATCAATAAAAATGTTAGATTTTCTCTTCATATTTGGCTTTGGAATGAACACTTGTGCCCACTTTCCTTCTCCTTTTTATCCTTGGTTTCATCTTTGTTCTTCATTTATGAAATGTGTGTGTGTGTGTATGAGTGTAATTTATTTACTTTACATGTTTTTAACTTGTCTTCATGCTTAGGTATGATAGTTTTCCTCTTTTTCTCCATGTCTTTTTCTTGAAAGAATTAGGATTTCATTCTTATGAATTTATAAAAGAGATTTAAAAAGTGATTTTGTTCTTTTTTTTTACTTAGTGTTTCTTTTAGGATTGTAAAACCTCTTTTGTTCTTTTTATTTTCTCTTCACCTTTTTTATCACTTTTATGAATTGTTAAGAATGAAAAAGTTATAGATTTAATTTTTGAGCACCTTTGATTTTGACTTTATTTTGTAAAACTTTTTGCTCATTCTCTTTTTATTTATTCTTTTTATGTGTTTTGGGTAAGTTTTAGGAGTAGAAATCTTGTTATTTTAATTTATAAGCAACTTTGATTTTTCTTCGTTATTAGTGTGTGTGAGTGTATGAGCATAAATTTTCTTTTGTTCTTCTTAATTTTCATGTTGTGTGTGTGAGTGTATGAGTATAACTTCTTATTGCTTTCCTCATTTATGAAGAGTGTGTGAGTGTCGGTGTTAAATTTTAATGCCTTCTTGAAATTCATATGGAGTGTTTGTGTTTGTGTGCATTTATTTCTGTCTACTCGTTAAGAGTTAAATGGCGCATCGTTTTCATTTTCAGTCCTACTCGTTCGAGTAGGACTTGTAATTTTCTTTCTTTATTTTTCCGCCTACTCACTTGAGTTAAATGGACGGATCTTTATACCCCTGTAATCTCATTTATTTTCTCCTATTCATTTGAGTAGGACTCGCTTTTATTTTAGTCCTACTCGCTTGAGTAGGACTTGCAATTTTAAGCTTTCATTTCCCGCCCCAACTCGTTTGAGTGGGACTCGCAAATTTGAAATATGCAAATTTCTTTTATGTGTAGTTTCTGTTTAATTTATAATTTGAAGTGTGCGTGAGTTCTTGTTTTAGCTAACTTTTCTGTTTTCTAAATGTTTGTTATTTTTCTTGTGTCCCCTTCTTATAATAATTTAGCATTTATTTCGAACTCGCGCCTCATTAAATTATAAGCTGTCCCCATACTGATGTGTGTCTAATCGCTATTAGCCTCGGCATCGAAGAGCTTTGGGACATTTAAA
The DNA here is from genome assembly GCA_039583875.1 of Platanthera guangdongensis. Taxonomy (NCBI): domain Eukaryota; kingdom Viridiplantae; phylum Streptophyta; class Magnoliopsida; order Asparagales; family Orchidaceae; genus Platanthera; species Platanthera guangdongensis. Next base: position 78,073,985 of record CM077156.1, on the reverse strand, counting down.
ATGATTTCTAATAATTGAAGCTCTTTATTTTCATTTTAACTTAAGGACTTAAGGTTTACCCCGGGTTTACGACGCGTAGGACCACATATCGATGTGTGGGCCCTATTTCCGTAGTTCATATGGTGGCTAGCCGAGAGGCCGTGCATATGGACCGATCACCCCTAGGTAAATAGAGTTGCGTGCATACCCTCGAGAGAGGACAAGCGTATTTCTACCGGATTGGGTTCCCCACCCAATAGCGGGGTTCTTAGAGTAAAGCGGGCATTAAGAGGAATCCTTCGTCGGACTAACGTTCGGTCGAATAGTCTTAACGTTTAGGTGAGCGATATCCCTATAGCTAGGTGAGCTCATATTTGTGGAACCTCCACGGCCAAGTTGCCTTATTATTAATTTGAAAACTAAGTCTTTTAATGATTAAAAATTGTTTTAGTCTTAATCTGATTCGATGCCGAGCGTTAACCCTTCATCGAATTTTTTATAAATCGTTTTTTTGCTCCTTTGCTTTTCCGTCTTTAGTTAATTAAAAAAATCCACCTTACTTTCAGTAAAATAATAGTCCTCCCGGAGGAGTAAGAATAGTCAACACGACCCCGAGAACAATACGACCTCGGTATTCCCCCGAATATCAAGTACTACTTGCGATAGGTGCACTTGCCTCCTGTAGTATGCCCACGGCGATCGACTCACCGAACCAACTACATTAAGAGTCTGTTCGCAGGAGCATCACATGCCCTAAGTGTCGACACAAATCTTCAGATTCCAGAATTCATCGAGTAGAGTACTTGGCTCGTCGACCTGAGAAGTTGACTTCGTCGACCTGAGAGGTTTTGAACTTGAGTTCCAAGTTCGTCGAGCTACGAATCTTGTTCGTCGACCAAAGTCTGAAGTTGGACATAGAATAATCTGGAGTTATCCTGACTTTAGTTTGTTGAAGTATCCCAGTTTTCTCGACCAGAGAATGAAGATCGTCGAGCTCAGCTCAGAGAAATATCTGGAGTTCATTGAGCTGAGAACGTCTTTTGTCGACCTGAGTTCGACGAACGTCGAAATCATTTTACTTAGTCTTGAAATCTTCAAAGTCTTGAGTCTCTGATAGTCTTGTTGATAGCTGATCCATCTGATATTGACTCTAAGGACTTGGCCTAGACTGTAGGACACAACTATGACCCTGACTATACATGTTGGGTTACATCCTAAGTTAGTGAACCTAGCCCAAATCAACTAGGGATCCAACAATCTCCCCCTATTTGGGTGAGGTCACTAATAGAGTCAAAACAAAAATATATGAATAAACAAAGCAAGAAAAAAAATATATCTGGCAGAGCTTTACTAACACATGCATCAGATATATATATATACATGAGCTTTGTTTTAAACAGACAGATCAGTTTTAAAATTAATGCAGAGAAAAGAAATTGAAGCACTGTAAAGATTAATTCTTCTGCTTATCTGTGGGCTTGTCTTCTTTTGTCTTTTCTCCTGGCTTTGTAAAAATAATTTCTCTATTTGGATTCAAGGCCTGTGCCTGTGTCATTGACATGTAAGCTGCCCCAATAATTCTCAGGGATGTAGTTCTAGGGACAACTGCTTCAGGATGTAGCTTCATGTAATTATCAACATTGAACAGTTTTTTTGCTTTATGAAATCTTTTGAGTTCTTCCTTCCTGTATTTGGACATAGTGGAATATCCTGATATATCTTTGCCTTCAGCTTTTGCTTTATTAATCAAAGAAAGACAAACAAGATCCTGGAACCTGGCCATTTTAGCAATGTTTGCTATTTCAGGATCTTCAAAAGGAACAAGAGTTGAATTTGGCCTGTTGGGACTGTCAGCTTTCTGTTCTGCAGAGAGAGTTTGTTGTTGCTACTAATGCTGTTGATGTTGTTGATGTTGCTGTTGTTCATTTCTTGAAGAGTGATGTCTTTGCTGACTACTTCCAGAAGATCTCCCTTGATGTCTTTGATAAGTTTGCATAGGGGCAAATCTCTGAGAGCTAGAGCCAGTGGCACCAGCTGATGGAGGAGGTGGAGGTGGTCGATCTTTTCTATATATCTGAACTGAAGGAGGAGAGTATTATCTACTTCTTTTCTTCTCCTTTTGCTGATTTTTAGACAACCACATCCATGCTGGCATTACTTTGTAAGGAGTAATATTTTGGAGAATATAGGATGGAGTGTCATTCTTTGGGTTTGGCTTAGCAGCAGGAGGAGGAGGGGCTTTCCTTTTATTTTATAACAGTTTCTTCTTCTTCTTAGCAGTTTCTTCATCTGAATCTTCTTCATCATCATCTTCATCATCATCACTGGCAGAACCCTGAGGGTTATCATAGAGAGCATCCAATGCTTTCAAGGCTTTATCATAAGTAGCAGTCTTTTCTGTAGCAGTAGCAGAAGTTTCAAAGGCTGGAGTTTCAGTAGGAGTTGAAGAAGAGACTATACAAGAATCAAAAGTAACTGGGACAGAGCTTTCAGCTGTTGCCTTATTTTCTTCTTCAATGTCAGCCAAGATCAATTCATCTAGATCTGGCATAGGGGAGTCATCCATCACAAAGATTGGTGCTGAGATAGCTTCTGGAGGGGATGGAATGACTGTCAAGGTTTTTGCAGAAACTGGAATTACAAGGCTGTCACATAGTTGCTTGGCAACTGCTGGACTGACAGGAGAATTATAAGGAACAATAGCCAACTATGGCTTAGTAAATTTTGTTGGAAGATACTGCATATGTACAGTGTCAAAGATTTTCAGCAATTCTTCTAAGTTAACTGTGAGATTTAGAATAAAATCACCAACAGTTGTGAATCCTTCAGAATCTGACTCATCAAAATCCATGTCAGTATCAATGAAATCAATTAAATCTTTATCTATACAATTTGTAGATGCTGCTGTGGGGACTGGAGTTCTGTTGGTGCTGGAGCTGAAGTGTCTGAAGCTGTAGTTGCCGCTTCATCATCAGGCATCTCCCCTTGCCTGGTTTCAGTGGGAACTGAGGCCAGGCCCCTAACTAAGGAGGGGGCAGCAGTGAGGGCAGATATTTGGGCAGATAAATATGTAATGGTAGTAGCAAGAGGTGTAATGGCCTCTGCTATAAGGGATTGAAGAAGGGGAGTGATGATGCTGATGATAGAGGATATGGTAACTATTGATGGAATAGGGGGTGGAACATCAGGTATGTGACAGATACATGTTGATGTGGATGGAAGGGTGGCATCTGGCATCATGGTGTCTGATGGTAGGATGTAAGATGGTATGGAAGAGAGATGTGGAGGAAGTGGAGACTATGGTGGTGTAGAAATATATATATCATGAGGGGATTCAGGAGGTTTGGGTGGTTGAATTTCCTGAAGGGGTGAAGAGGGAATGTCAGTGATGGTGATTGGTAAAGATGGAGTGAATGGGGATTGTTTTGTTATTGGATGGGGGGCTGGAAGAGAAGATGTGGAAGGAATGTTCTCTTCAGCAGGGTGGGGAGTGGCTTTAATAGCTCTTGTGCCTTCAGAAGCTTTGATGGAAGATATGGAAGCCTGAGAGGGCTTAGTGATGGTCCTCTCCCATCTGCCAAATAAGGCACATGTCAGCCTTTTACTGGCATTTATGTATATGGTCTGGGAGACCAGGGATTCAGCAACGTTTTCCTGTAGGAAGATTCCTAGAACTCTTCCAAAACATACTTCCTTCTTAGTGTTCTTCTTCTTTATCAAATCAAACAGAAGTTGTGCCAAGTTGATTGGCTTCTTGTTGATGATTGCACACATCACCAGAAATTGGTGTTTGGTGATATAGTCGTGTGCAGTGTGTTTTCCAAGTAACACTTTGCCAACCAAGTATGCTAAAAACTTATAGGGCGCAGACAAGTGTTTCTCCAACAGTTTATTAGGGTTTTCTCCAGTATAATCCATGAGGCTTACCATCATATCTGATTGCTCTGCTTCAATCTCGAGGTCCTCTTCTCCATTTCTTAATCCAAAGATTTCAGTTAAGATAGCGGGGGTTAAAGAGATGGAGTTACCCGCGATGGTGCTCGTCATGATGTTCTCTTCTGTGGACGACAGTGTGTATACCCATTCCCTGATTTTGATGCTGTGTAGTTTGACCCTTCTCTTCATCAGGGTTTTTAGTTCCTGTTCTTCAAGAAGTTCAGGATATACAGAAAGATTGGATCGGAGTGCTGAAATGAATCGAAATTCACGTCAAAGCCTGTATCGAACTTCATTCCTGTGAGATTGCTTGCCAGAGCCGCCATTGAAATCACCTGCAAGAAAGACACAAAAACGGCGATTAAGTGCAAGGGAACAGAAAACGCGGGATGGAGGTCGAAGAAAACCTAGATATAAGTTTTTCCAGAATATGAATCGACGAACTCTATTCCATGAAAATAAATTAATTCTTCGAACTGAGGTCTACGAAATAGTTTTGGGTTAAATAATTCGTTGAGCTCATCAAAAGAATTGAAGATGGTTCGTCGAACTTAGGTCGACGAATATCTTTTGAAGCAACGTTCGTCGATCGCTGGTCGACGAAAATTGTTTCACTCACAGAGAGTTCATCGACCTCCGGTCGACGAGTATCTCTCAAACTTTCCCTGGTTCGTCGAACTCCGTTCGACGAACTCTGGAAAATTGGTCGAATACAGACAAAACTTAGACTAAGTCTTCTCCATTGATCATTCCCAGCTGATTTAGAAAGAAAGCATGATTTTTCTCATCCAGAGGTTTGGTGAATATATCAGCTTTTTGTAAATCAGTGTAGATATAGACAAGCTTAATCTTATTTTTGTCTACACACTCCTAATGAAATGATGTCTTATGTCAATATGTTTTGTCCTACTATGGTGAACTGGATTTTGTGCTATGTCTATAACACTAGTATTATCACTGAATAGGGTTGAATTATTTAAGTTGAACCCATAATCTAGAAGCTGATTCTGTATCCAAAGCATATGTGAACTACAGCTGTCTGCTATAATATATTCTGCTTTAGCAGTTGAAGTTAACACTGATGTTTGCTTTTTATAGAACCATGATATTAATCTCATATCCAGGAACTGACAAGTTCCCGAAGTACTTTTTCTATCAACCCTGCATCAAGCAAAATCAGCATCAGAGTATCCAGTTAACTCAAACTCTGATTCAGCAGGATACCATAGGCCTAGATTAGGACAACTCTTTATATATCTTAAAATCCTTTTTAAGAAAAATAGATGAGATTCTTTAGGGTTCACTTGGAACCTAGCACAAAGTCATGTAACAAACTTAATATCTGGCATATTTGCTGTGAGGTATAATAGGGACGCAACAATGCCCCTATAAAGTTTCTGATCTACAGGTTTTCCTAGCATATCAGAGTCCACAACAGCATTGGTGGCCATGAGAGTTTTCTTAGCTGAGGCATCAGCCATCCCAAACTTCTTTGGCATGTTTTGCTTGAGAGATGAAGATGTCATCAGGAAGCTGTTTCACTTGGAGACCAAGGAAATATGAAAGCTCTCCCATGCTACTCATTTTAAATTTAGAATGCATGAGGTCAAAAAACCTCTTGCACAATTTTGAATCTCTATAGCCAAATATAATATCATCTACATAGATTTGCACTAACAAGATTTGGTCCTTATGATGTCTAGTAAAAAGGGTTTTATCTATAGTTCCTCTTGTAAATTCATGCTCTAATAAGAAACTTGCTAAGGTTTCATACCAAGCTCTTGGAGCTTGTTTTAGACCATAAAGAGCCTTATTTAATTTAAAAACATAAGAGGGATAAGTTGGAGAAACAAAACCTGGAGGTTGTTCTACATAAACCTCTTCTTGTAATACTCCATTTAAGAAAGCACTTTTCACATCCATTTGAAAAACTTTGAACCTTTTGAATGTTGCATAGGCAAGGAAGATCTTTATAGCTTCCAACCTTGCAACATGTGCAAAGGTCTGATCATAGTCAATTCCTTCCTCTGCCTATATCCTTGAGCAACAAGCCTAACCTTGTCCCTCACAATGACTCCTTGGGCATCAAGCTTATTCCTGAAAACCCATTTGGTTCCAATAACTGGGTAGTTTTGGTGTCTTGGAACCAAATCACACACTCTACATCTCTCAAATTGGTTTAGTTCCTCTTGCTTTGTAAGGATCCAGTGGGGATCTTGCTCAGCATCATGAATGGTTAGAGGTTCAACCTGAGAGAGAAAACATGCATGCATCAAGTCTTGGTTGAGTTGATGCCTTGTCTGTACACCTGCTGATATGTCTCCAATTACTTGAGATCTGGGGTGATCCCTAAGTGTCAAAAAAATCAGTGGGTGGAGTAACTGGTTGTGCAACAGCATTTTGAATAAATTCCTCTTGTGGAATTATATTTGCTGTTGTTTGAGTCTCATGTTCTTCAGCTTCATCTTCTTCACTATCTTCAATGACTTGTGGAGAGTGATGAGTGGGAACCTCTTGGGTGAGGTTTAGTCCATCCAATGTCTCACACAAGTGGGGTACCTACAAATTGCTACTGGTTGAAACTTCTTTCTCCTTGCAATACATGTTAGTTTCATCAAAAGAAACATGAATTGACTCTTCTACTTTTAATGTTGATTTATTGAATACCCTATAAGCCTTGCTTACTTGGGAGTATCCTAGAAAAACTCTCACTTCAGCCTTAGCTTCAAACTTTTTAATATATTTCTTGTTGTTATTATGTATATAGCATGTACAACCAAAAACTTTAAAATAGCTTATTTTAGGTTTCTTCCCTTTGAGCAATTCATAGGGAGTCTTGTTCTTCAGTTTGTGAATTAAACTCCTATTCAGGACATAGTTTGCAGTGCTTACAGCCACTGCCCAAAAGGTTAGTGGCATGTATGTATTAGCAAGCAATGTACCTGCAGCTTCAATGAGTGTCCTATTTTTCCTTTCAGCTACCCCATTTTGTTGGGGAGTTCTAGGAGCTGAGAAGCAATGCCTGATACCTTCCTTCTCACAGAACTCATGCATAAGAAGAGACTCAAACTCTGTATTATGATCACTTCTGATCCATGCAACATGAGTAGAGAACTCAATCTGTATGGTCATGAGAAAATCTGTAAGAACCATGGATGTATCTGACTTTGTTCTCAAAAAGAATAACCAACTGAACCTGGAGAAGTCATCCACTATAACTAAAGTGTAAGATTTACCTCCTAGGCTTTGTACTACAATGGGTCCAAAAAGATCCAAATGTAGCAAGTACAAGATCCTAGGTGAATCACTCTTATTAATTGATTTCTAGTTTTAGTTTGCTTGCCTAATTGACAAGCCCTGCAGAGATCTTCCTTCTTGTAGGGGGCATAAGGTAGACCTCTAACAAGGTTGTGCTTAGATAGCCTAACATTGTTTTTCAGGTTTACATGTCCTAGTCTTTTGTGCCATAAGTCATTCTGATTACTAGTTAAATTCAGTAAACATATATCAGTTGTGGCAGAAAGAAAGTTTACTAAATAAATGTTTCCTTGTCTACTTCCAGTTAGAACAGTTTGGTTATTTTTATCAATGATAGAGCAGGTAGAAGGGTTAAAGTATACCTGATAACCATCATCACATAATTGACTTATGGAGATGAGGTTATGCTTCAGTCCACTTACATATGTCACCTTTCTGAATGTGACAGGTCCTATTTTTACTTCTCCCACTCCTTCTGACTGCCCACATTTTGAGTCACCAAAAATAACTTTTGGCCCCAGCTTGGACTTATAGTTGAGTAGGATGTTCTTGCTGCGAGTCATATGCTTGGAGCAGCCACTGTCCAGGTACCAAGTTTGATTTTCTCTTGGATAATTTCTCACCTGCAATACAAACAGTTAATGATTCTTGACCCAGGTTACCTTGGGCCCTTTGTATGGCTGATAAGAGAAACTAGAAATAACAGAAAATTCTGGTTGGGATTTATATCCTTGGGGGTGGTATCTCCAGGTGGAATGATCCAGTCAGCTAGGGAATTAAATGATTTCCTAGAGGTATTTAAGTTTCTGTTAAAGTTATTGTTTTGACTAAGTCTTCCTAGGTTCAATGAATTTATGTAAGTTCTTTGACCAGAGTTCGATGAATTGGGTTGAGATCGTCGATCTCTGCCCAGAGAATAAACATGTTCATTCTCTCTACCCCACATTCGTCGAGCTCTGCTCGACGAACCATACAAGATTCGTCGATCGCAGTTAGGCGAATAATGATAACTATAGTTGGCGTTCAGAGTTCGTCGATCGGGGTTCGACGAACTGGCCCCTTTTCGTCGATCGGAGGTCGACAAAAATTTCTGAACTTTATTTTTATTAGGTGTTTTCTGTTTTTCAATTTTGTCCTTAGTTTTAACTTGTTCAAGGATTTTATTTACTTTATATACTTGATCAGTATTCTTCTTTCCTTTCTCAGAAATAAAATTTATGAGTTGTGACAGGTGGTTTTTGTGAATAATAGGTGGTTCACTAGATGATGTACATAATCCTAACTTACTTCCATTAAATCTAGCATTAGATATGTTGGTGATTACTGCTAGTTGTTTGCTTCTTCCATTTAATGATTCTTCTAGCTGTTTTGCTTTACTTAGTTCATTTTTTAGAAAAGTGATTTGTTCACTAAACATGTCTATTTCATTTTTTAATTTAGTGTTTTCTAAAACTAAACTATCATAGTTAACTTGTTTATCTCTGAGAAATTTGATTTCTTCTCAGAGTTGATTAAATCTAAACACATAATTTTAAAAACTGATTTAAAAGATTCTGAATTATAATCAAACCATGATAATACCTGATCAGCTTCTGATTCAGAAGCTTCCTCATTTTCTGAATCTCCTTCTTCTGAGTTGCTTCTTGAGGCATCAATTGCCATGAGGCAAACCTCTTTTGCTCTTTCTTCTTCTTCATCTTCACTGGAGCTTGAAGATGTTGACTCATCTTCAGTCTCACTCCAAGTCTCAGCTACAAACCCCTTTTCCTTCCTCTTGTGTTTGCTGGAAGAGGGTTTGCTGGTGAACTATTTTCTGGAATCCTTTTCCTTTTCTCTTCTCTTCTCTTTCTTCTGATTCTCTGGACAGTCAGAGAGGAAGTGCCCAGACTTTCTGCATCCATAACACACCACTTCCTTTGTTGGTGTCTTATCATACTTTGGCCTGTCATCTTTTCTTGATGACTTTCTTCTGAAGTCCTTTCTAACCATCTTGAAAAATCTCTTAGCCAAGAGACTTATAAGTTCTTCATTTGATAGTGAAGATTCTGATTCTTCTGAGGCTTTAAAGGCTATACTCTGTTCTCTTCTAGCTGCTGGAGGTGTTCTTTGTTCAGCAGCCTCCCTTGTCTTTACTAACTGCTCATAAGACTTTAGTTTACCCACTAGAGATTCAGTTGAAATCTCATTTAGGCATCTGACCTCTTTGATGGACCAAATTCTTGTGTCCCATGAGATTGGGAAGCACATCAGAATTTTGTCATTCACTTCAGTGAGAGTGATGACCTTGTCCAGAGTTTTTAGCTCATTAATAATTGAGCTTAGTCTATTATACATCTCTGAAACTGTCTCTGCTTCCTGTTTCTTGAAATTCTCATATTGGGATATGAGATTTGATCTCCTATCCTTCCTTTCATCAGCTGATCCATCAACCATTTGGTTTAGTGAATCCCAAATGGCTTTTGTTGATGTCCACTCAACAACCTTCTGGAAAATGTCATCAGACATTGTTTGTGTCAATATGTTCATGGCTTTTGAATCTGCCATCTTGGCTTTCCTGTAAGTATCATTATAGTCTGGAGGAGGGACTGCAGTCATATCTCTAGAAGTGGTTGGAGGAGCAGCAGGTGGTGAAGGTACTACTGTTAAGATGGAAGCAAACATATCTTCATCAATAGAATTCATATATAGCTTGATTCTTGCAAACTGGAGGTCTGGTGCTTGCATAATCTTTATTCTATGCCATGGCTTTGTTTCTACTTTAACAGTTAAATGTGAATGAAGTGATGTGTAGATCTAACACATGATCTTTGGTTCAAGGGTTAACTTATCCAACCAAAGGAACCTTGCTTTGATACCAATTGAAAGTGAGGGTTAGGTCTACAATACTCTAGAGGGGGGGGGTGAATAGAGTATATTTAAAATTTTTTAGCTCCCAATAAAGGTGCTGTTATAGCTTTTGCTGTAAACTGAAAATGTGCAGTAATTAAGAAACTTGAAAATAAGAAGTAATAATCATAATCACAGCCACACAGCAAGAATAAAAAGAAGTAGGCAACCAGACGACACAAGAAATTTATAGTGGTTCCCCAAATCTGGGTAGTCCACTCTTCTACCACCCTTGGTAGGAATCCACTCAGGTTTTTGATCAGGTGCCTGACACCAATTGGTTTTGATCAGGTCCCCAAAAACCAACTAAAGTCTTTTGGTTAGGAGACTTGCACCCAGGAATCACTTTTGAAGGGAGATGACAACCCTTTATACAGGAGGGGGTGAGAGAGTGATTATGTCATCTCTTTCTCAATAAATTGAGAAGACTTATGTGTATTGATGTTTGGCAAAAGATCCCCTTGAAGTATTGAATGGTTCAGGAAGATTTGGAAGCTTTGTTGTAGGGTGATAGGTCTTCAATCAGAGTTCTTGACAAGCAGTGATACAGGAGCTTCTTGACTAATTTGATATCTGTTGTCCTTGGAAGTCCTGGAGAGAATATGGAAGAAGAAGACTCTTGATATTGTATGATTGTTCTTCTTCTTCTGAATGAAGATCACTGCCTGTCACTGTAAGCTTCAGTATGATTTCTGTGTACAGCTTTTCTGCTGCTGTATGAAATCTTGCAGTCAGTCTGTGTGTCACAGGTTTTCTCACTGAGTGTGTATTTCTTACTGATTGTTATCGATCTTGTATTCTTCTCTCTCTTTTCAAAAATTTGAATCCTCTGTAATTAATGTTGACGCCTTGAAAATAATCAGCATTGAATCATTTCCTCAACTATCCCGTGGAAAGTCGGCAAGTAATATTCCTGAAGAAGACCGTAATCAATGCTCTTACTAACGGATACATTCAGAGAGTGTAGAGCATTAATTACTCAGGAATTTCTGCATTAGAATGGGGACAGAAGGCCGGAAATGGCTAAGTGTGAAGTCGTCAAACAGTTGGCAGAATTCGTCGAACTGAATTACCAATTCATCGAGCTGAGATATTGAATTCGTCGACCAGACGGCTTCTTGTTCGTCGAGCTGAGTTCCAAGAACGTCGAGCTGATAACAGAGCTGAATGCTTCAGAGCCTTTGCCTTTTCTGTCTGAAGTTCGTCGAGCTGAGTTTGTAACTTCGTTGACTGGAGTTCAGCAACCATTCTGGACTTAGTCGAGTATTTTGTGCTAACTTATATTTTGTGTATCTACATGAATCTTCTGGTGTCGACACAGGTGGGTGTCGACTATTAGCCTTGGTGTCGACACAATTCTTCTTGTGTCGACATAATTTGGTGTGGACATATGCTTTCTGGTGTCGACATAAGTTTTCTGGTGTCGACATAAGTTGGTGTCGAAACATGCCCTAAGTGTCAACACAAATCTTCTGATTTCAGAATTCATCGAGTAGAGTACTGAGTTCGTCAACCTGAGAAGTTGACTTCGTCGACCTGAGAAGTTGTGAACTTGAGATCCAAGTTCGTAGAGCTCAGAATCTTGTTCGTCGACCAAAGTCTGAAGTTGGACTTAGAATAATCTGGAGTTATCCTGACTTTAGTTTGTTGAAGTATCCCAGTTTTCGTCGACCAGAGAATGAAGATCGTCGAGCTCAGCTCAGAGAAATATCTGGAGTTCGTCGAGCTGAGAACGTCTTTCGTCGACCTGAGTTCGACGAACGTCGAACTCATTTTACTTAGTCTTGAAATCTTCTAAGTCTTGAGTCTCTGATAGTCTTGTTGATAGCTGGTCCATCTGATATTGACTCTAAGGACTTGGCCTAGACTGTAGGACATAACTATGACCCTGGCTATACATGTTAGGTCACATCCTAAGTTAGTGAACCTAGCCCAAATCAACTAGGGATCCAACAAAGCACCCTTCAGGTCTCCACCCTCATCTCATTAAACGTCTTTTTGAAGAGAACATTTACTGAGCTTCCATTATCGACCAGGATATGCGACACCGTGAAGTTTTCGATGGCAGTCCGGATCACATGTGCATAACAAAAGGGGTCTTCATAGTCTGGACTGTCTTTTCGAGAGAAGGTGATCTCCTCATCCAGGGGAGGGGTTTGTGACGTCGAAGCTACGCTCCGACGGTACATGGTATGAAGGCTCGCCTTATGGGCAACCTCAATCCCCACTCTCCCATGGATCAGTCTGATCCCACCTCGATCCCATACGTCCTCTCGATCCATATATCAGTCTTCCTCTCTGGTCCCCATCGCCTCCACTATTTGTACTGGCATCTGCTGCTCCCCTTCTCTACTAGCTCTTCTCATCTCTAAGAACTCTGGTCAGGTAGCCATTGCGTTACCCTCCTCCTCGTGGAAGTCACCGTATGAAAACGCTACCTCCTCCCCTCATCTCCCCTCCTGAGGGTTCCTCCTACTTCCAGCTCCCGCTCCTGCTCTTCCTCTCTCGCGACCTTTTTCTCTCCCTCGGCCGATGTCCATAGCTTGTTGCGGCAGGGGTAGGGGTAGTCTAGGACCGTACCCCCACCCCTGCTGGTTAAACCTTCCAGATCCTCCTGGTTTGTTACTTCCCCACTGGGGAAATCCTCTTCCTTGTCATTAGGTAGGGCCTCCTGGTTGCCTCCATCCCAACTCCTGGTACGTCGGCGCACTCGGCTCTTCTCTTCTCCTCCCTTCTTATTGTCTTCCTCATCCTGGCTCTCTTTACTCGACCTTAGTCAGCCTCGCCAACTTCCTAGCAAAAGTCGGGTTTGCCGCCTCCATAGCTATCTCTTTCGCAGCCTTCTCCATCAATCCTTCAAATGACAGTTGCGCCTTCTGAGTGAGGCTCATCTTGAAGAAACCCTCCCGTAGTCCAACGGTAAAGGCCATCTGGAGGGTGAATCCAGGAATCTCCTGAATATCTATGATCTCCTCCTGGAATCTATCTACATACTGGCCCAGGGTCTCGTCCGCCCACTGCTTAATCAGAAAAATTAACACCGGGTTCTTCTTCCTCTTCTTTGGAGTTGAGAAGTGCAGCTGAAAGCTCCTCCTCAGGTCTTCAAAGCTGTATATCGAGCCTGTCAGGAGCTGATCAAACTAGTCCCTAGCCTTGTCCTCTAGAGTGATGGCGAAAAGACGGCACTTGAAATTGACGGAAACCGGATCTTTGATCTAATGCATGTGCTGGAGAGGATCGTCTTTCTCCACATAATAGTTCATCTCGGGCTCCCTGAACCCTTCTGGTACTGGAGCCGATAGGATCAACTCGCAGAACGGCGGCCCTCTCACCATTGGTCTCGCTGCCCCCACTCGCGCGACGATGTCCCCTAGCGAGACGGCGCTCGCAGTGCTTGGGAACAACTCCCTTCCGGCCATGTCTCACCTGCCTCCTTCCACCATCACTTCCTTCCCCGGTCGCCTCCCGAGGGCAACGTCTCCTACTCTTGCCGAGACGAGCTCCTCCTGCGGCGCGAGAGCAGGCACTTGAGGTAACGAGGTCGAGCAATCGCCCTGCCGCGAGATCCCCTATAACATGTCCATAATGCCTTTTATGGACGCCATGAATTTCTCCCTTCCAACGAATCCTCCTAGGTTATCTGACCCATCTCCATCTCCTTCTTCGTGACCTCCTGTAATGAGGTAGCTCAAGATTCTTTTGTGTGGGCTACGGTCCACGCTCACCATACCAAAAAAATGTTGAAACCAGTAACCCGACTCAACCTATAATTCGGACTTGAAGTTGCAGTACACACCTACTCTTCTTGGACCACACTCTCGACGTGAGTCACAGGACCAGAAATAGGCCAAGGGTCTCAGCTCGAAGGTACCACCTCTTACCCGGAAGAATCTGATGTTCTCCCCCTCCCTAGCTAATGCTGAGCTAGGTGCCTCTGAGGAAGAAAATGGAAAGTTCAACAACCTATTCAAGGCACCTTATCGTTCTATTTATAGGCCTCTGAGTTTGGTCTGCTAATAACCATACTGAACCGACCTGAAATTACCAAATGACCCTTGGTTGGGTCGGCCAACTACCAAACTCTGCTATTTTGAGGGGCTATACGCAAACCACCAAGGGTAAAAGGGTAAAATTACCTGGGGTAGAAGAGTAAAATTCCCCTTGGGGGTAAGAAGGTAAAAACAACTTTTTCTTATATGACGAGTGGGGAAATGACCGGCGGGTGAGATGAGCTTACCTGCTCGTCTCGCCGGTCTCCGGCCTTACAAGAGCCATCTCGCCGTCAAGGGCCACCCTGCGCCGTGAGGGACATCTCTCCTACCCCCGCTGAGCCCCGTCTCTCCGACAGCGAGTGGACCGCATGATCCCACAAACCTCTTCAGTGGCTCCCTCCACCTTCTCGTCTCTGCTTGAGCTGTCTCCCACGAGACCAAGGTTGTACAGATCTCTTCAAGGAGGTAGCCAGGGGCACTCCAGCCCGCAAGCTCGACTACGATGAAGATCGCCAATCCATGCAGCCTGTGGATGCACTTGTCCCAGTTCGACCAGCATTTCCAGCTGAATATGAGGCACCTTCTCCTTTCGTCGATAGAATCTGAATTGTGTCCGCTTTGAATAACTTCAGAGAACATCGCCTGCCTTTCTATACAGGTGAGACTGATCTTGTAGCGCATTTGCAGGATTTTGAAGGGGCAATTGCTTTGAGATGACTCTCGGACGCCATCAAGTGCAAACTCTTGGTAACCACCCTTGACAGATAAGCAAGAGAGTGGTTCTATAAGCTGCCATCTGGCACGATTTCTTCTTTCGCAGAGCTCCTAGCGAACTCCTGTCGAGGTTTGCTACCTCAAAGAAGAGGAAAGATGGCCCGGTAGTCCTCTTCAAGATCATACAAAGAGAGAATGAATTAGCTGCCCGATTCATTTACCGCATTCAGAAAGATATTCAAGGGGTACAGAATGTGAAGCCCGATTACTACAAGTTTGCTTTAATTCACGGCCTCCTGGAGGGCCCTTCGAATTTCAAGGCAATCACCTAGGCACCTGCCACCTACTAGGAGTTGATTGCTTTGGTCAATCAATTCATTGAGGGAGAAAATGCCAACCCAACCTACATTTCATCCTTGACAGTCAAGGCTGAAGTAAGGGATGCTTGTAGTTCCTCCGCCGACCATCGTCATTCCAAGCCTTCTCGGCCAGACTATCAGCCTTTTGCTTATAGGGGGAGGCAGTTCGGCTACAAGAAACCTTTTCTTGGCCATCAACAGTTTCGAGATCACAAGCTGCCATTGGCCACCTCTCCAGCATTACCAGTTCAAGTCCTAACGATTCTTCAAGATGCTCTTCCTGCACACAAGAAGTTGTGCGATAACCCCTTCTGCATGGGTGAACTTCACAGAGACCGAATTTTCGGTATCAATGATAGCATTACAATGTCTCCCTGGAGGAGTTTGCATATCTGGGCTTGGGTATTGATGAGGTCATCCAGATTTTGTAGAGGAGGTCTGATGATAAGAAGCAAGGGCCTCAGAGAGAGTGGAAACAAAGAAACTCGGAACTTTTCTACGAGTTCAACATGGAGATGGGACACCTGACTGATAATTATAGAGCCCTTCGCCAACTAGTAGAGAGGTTGCTTGCTGAAGGCAAGATGAAAGACTTGGGCAAGAAGGATGGTTCATCCAAGCTGTCTACCTCCAAGTGCATGGAGGTGGCTGAGGCTTATTGGGAGTGTGAAGAGATTGAAGATGTTGGATACCTGGGCCATATCAACATTGAGAGTGAATGCATTGATGCTGATGATGAAGGGGACTTGGGGCGGCTCTTTTGCATTCACGGAGGACTAAGAACCGAATCTACTCGCTAGTCATCTATATCAAGGGTCACTTGGCTAGAGATCGCTTCTACTTCTTCTTCTACTCCATCCAGGAGAAGCGTCACTTTCGGCCAGGACAACCTTCCCACGATTTCCAATCTGTTCAATGATGTTGTGGTAATAAAGGCATCCATTGAGAATTATACAGTGGACAAGGTCCTGATTTATACCGAAAGTTCTGTCAACCTCCTCTTCAAACCAACCTTTGAGGTCCTGAAGGCCGGAAAGCCTCTGCTTTACACCGAAGGGCTGCTCTAGGGCTTCTCAGGAGAAAGGAAGGATGTTGAGGGAAGTGTCACACTCTCAGTGACACTTGGAGGAATAACTAAGTTGATCCAGTTCATACTATTTGGTGCTCCAAGAAGCTACTATGCTATCTTTGGGAAGCCCCTCCTCAATAGGTATCGAGCGGTGGTGTCAACCTACCACCTCGCAATAATGTTTACCAATGATGGCAAGCAATACAGGGTCAGTAGTGACCCAAGGCAAGCGCGGGAATGCTATGTTCAAACAATCAATATGACTGAAATCAGTCCTCCAGATGTTCTAGCTGCAGCGCTTGAAGTTTCATCCAGATTTGAGGCTGTTGAAGACAGAGAAGGAACTCACCTAGAACATGCACAGGTGTCTTAAGGAGTCCCCATTGTAGAAGGGGAGGAGAGGAAGCTTTCCATCAACTCGGAGCTACCTGAAGATGAGAAGGTCGAGTTGATCTTATGCTTGCTCGATAACCTGGATGTCTTCTCTTTATCAGCGAAGGACATGCCAGGAGTTGCTGATATATTCACCAAACCTCTGGATGAGAAAAATCATGCTTTCTTTCTAAATCAGCTGTGAATGATCAATGGAGAAGACTTAGTTTAAGTTTTGTCTGCATTCGACGAATTTTCAAGAGTTCGTCGAATGGAGTTCTACGAACCAGGGAAAATTTGAGAGATACTCGTCGAACGGAGATCGATGAACTCTCTGTGAGTGAAATAATTTTCGTCGACCAACGATCGACGAACTTTGCTTCAGAAGATATTCGTCGACCTAAGTTCGACGAACCGTCTTCAATTCTTATGATGAGCTCGACGACTTATTTAACTCTAAACTATTTCGTCGACCTCAGTTCGAAGAATTAATTTTATTTTCGTGGAATGGAGTTTGTCGATTCATATTCTGTAAACCTTATATCTAGGTTTTCTTCGACCTCCATCCCGCGCTTTCTGTTCCCTTGCACTTGATCGCCGTTTCTGTGTCTTTCTTGCAGGTGATTTCAATGGCGACTCTGGCAAGCAATCTCACTGGAATGAAGTTTGATACAGGATTTGACGTGGATTTCGATTCGTTTCTGCATTCCGATCCAATCTTTCTGTATAACCTGGAACTTATTGAAGAATAGGAACTAAAAACCCTGATAACGAGAAGGATCAAACTGCACAGCATGGAAATCAGGGAATGAGTATACACACTGTCGTCCACAGAACAGAATATCATGATGGGCACCATCGCGGGTAACTCTATCTCTTTAATCCTCACTATCTTAACTGAAATCTTTGGATTAAGAAATGGAGAAGAGGACCTCGAGATTGAAGCAGAGGAATCGGATATGATGCTAAGCCTCATGGGTTATACTGGAGAAAACCCTAACAAACTGTTGAAGAAACACTTGTGTGCGCCCTATAAGTTTTTAGCAGACTTAGTTGGCAAAGTATTACTGGGGAAACACACTGCCCATGATTATATCACCAAACCATAGTTTCTGGCTATGTGTGCCATTATAAACAAGAAACCAGTAAATTGGGCACAGTATTTGTTTGATCTGATTAAGAAGAAAAACACCAAGAAGGAAGTTTGTTTTGGAAGAATACTAGGAATATTTCTACAGGAAAAGGCTGCAGACTCACTGGTCTCCTAGACCATCTTCATAAATGCCAGTAAAAGGCTTATATGTGCCTTATTTGGCAGGTGGGAGAGGACCATCACTAAGCCCTCTAAGGCTTCTACATATTCCACCACACCTTTTGAAGGCACAAGGGCTATTAAGGCCACTCCCCACCCTGCTGGAGAGAACATTCCTTCCACATCCTCTCTTCCAGCCCCCCTTCCAACAACAATAACATCCCCAGTCACTCCATCTTTACCAATCACCATCACTGACATTCCCTCCTCCTCCCTTCAAGAAAATCAACCACCCATACCTCCTGAATCCCCTCATGACACACATTTATACACCACCACAGTCTCCACTTCCTCCACATCTCTCTTTCATACCATCTTACATCCTACCATCAGACACCATGATGCAAGATGCCACCCTTCCATCCCCATCAACATCTAACCTTCACATACCTGATTTTCCCTCTCTATTCCATCAATAGTTTCCACCTCTTCAACACCAACTGCAACACCAACTACCACTGTCTCATTGGACCCCTCTACCATATCCTCTATCATCACCATCATCACTCCCCTTCTTAAATCACTTATAGCAGAGGCCATTATACCTCTTGCTACTACCATTACCTCTTTATCTGCCCAAATATCTGCTCTCACTGCTGCCCCCTCCTTAGTCAGGGGCCTGGCCTCAGTCCCCACTGAAACCAGGTAGGGGGAGATGCCTGATGATGAAGTAGCAGCTACAGCTCCAACACCAGTAGATACTCCAGTCTTCACAGCAGAATATACAGATAGAATAAGTAAAGAGTTAATTGATTTCATTGATACTGACATGGATTTTGTGAGTCAAATTATGAAGGTTTCAACATTGTTGGTGATTTTATCCTAAATCCCACAGTTAACTTACAAGAATTGCTAAAAACGTTTGATACTGTATATATGCATCCTCTTCCAGCGAAATTCACTAAGCCACATTTGGCTATTGTGCCTTATAAATCTCATGTCAGTCCAGCAGTTGCTAAGAAACTATGTGATAGCTTTGTGATTCAAGTATCTGCACCAACCTCTGCAGTCATTCCATCCCCTCTAGAAGCTATCTCAGCACCAATCTTTATGGTGGATGACTCCCCTATGCCAGATCTAGATGAGTTGATCTTGGCTGACATTGAAGAAGAAAATAAGGCAGCAGCTGAAAGCTCTTTCCCAGTTACATCTGATTCTTGTATAGTCTCTTCTTCAACTCCTGCTAAAACTCCTTCCATTGAAACTTCTACTCCTGCTACAGAAAACACTACTACTTATGATAAAGCATTGGATGCTCTATATGATAACCCTCAGGGTTCTGCCAGTGATGATGATGTAGATGATGATGAAGAAGATTCAGATGAAGAAACTGCTAAGAAGAATAAGAAACTGTTATCAAAGAAAAGGAAAGCCCCTCCTCCTGCTGCTAAGCCAAACCCAAAGAATGACACTCCATTCTATATTCTCCAAAATATTACACCTTACAAAGGAATGTTAGCATGGATGTGGTTGTCTAAAAATCAGCAAATGGAGAAAAAAAGAAGTAGAAAATATTCTCCTCCTCCAGTTCAGATATATAGAAAAGATCCACCACCTCCACCTCCTCCATCAGCTGGTGCCACTAGCTCTAGCTCTCAGAGGTCTGCCCCTATTCAAACCTATCAGAGACACCAAGGGAGACCTTCTGGTAGCAGTCAGCAAAGACATCACTCTTCAGGAAATCAACAGCAGCAACATCAACAACAACAACATTAGCAGCAGCAGCAAACTCTCTCTGCAGAACAGAAAGCTGACAGTCCCAACAGGCTAGATTCACCTCTTGTTCCTTTTGAAGATCCAAAAATAGCCAACACAGCTAAAATGGCCAGATTCCAGGAACTTGTTGGTCTCTCTATGATCAAAAAAGCAAGAGCTGAAGGTAAGGATATCTCAGGATACTCCACTATGTCTAAGTACAGAGAAGAAGAACTCAAGAGATTTAATAAGGCAAACAAATTCTTCAATGTTGATGACTACATGAAGCTGCACCCAGAAGCAGTTGTCCACAGGCCCACATCCTTGAAGGTTATTGGGGCAGCTGACATGACAATGACACAGGCACATGCTTTGGATCCAAAGAGAGAGATTATATTTACAAAGCCAGGAGAAAAGACTAAAGAAGATAAGCCCACAGATAAGAAACAGAAGAAATAATCTTTGCATTACTTCAATTTTTCTTTCTTTTCTGCATTAGCTTTAAAACTGATTTGTCTATTTAAAACAAATCTCATATACATATATATCTGATGCATGTGTTAGTAAATCTCTGCTAGATATACCTTTTTCCCTGCTTTGTTTATTCTTATATTTTTGTTTTGAGTCTATTAGTGACCTCACCCAAATAGGGTGAGATTGTTGGATCCCTAGTTGATTTGGGCTAGGTTCACTAACTTAGGATGTTGTGACTCAACATGTATTACCAGGGTCATAGTTGTGTCCTAGAGTCTAGGCCAAGTCCTTAGAGTCAACATCAGATGGACCAGCTATCAACAAGACTATCAGAGACTCAAGACTTAGAATATTTCAAGACTAAGTAAAATGAGTTCGACGTTCGTCGAACTCAGGTCGACGAATGACGTTCTCAACTCAACGAGCTTGAGATATTTCTCTAAGCTGAGGTCGACGATCTTCATTCTCTGGTCGATGAAAATTAGGATACTTCAACAAACTAAAGTCAGGATAACTCCAGATTATTCTAAGTCCAACTTCAGACTTTGGTCGACGAACAAGATTCTGAGCTCGACGAACTTGGATCTCAAGTTCACAACTTCTCAGGTCGACGAAGTCAACTTCTCAGGTCGACGAAGTCAACTTCTCAGGTCAACGAACTCAGTACTCTACTCGACGAATTCTGGAATCAGAAGATTTGCGTCGACACTTAGGGCATGTGTCGACACCAACTTATGTCGACACCAGAAAACTTATGTTGACACCAGAAAACTTATGTCGACACCAGAAAACTTATGTCGACGCCAGGAAACCTGTGTCGACACCAGAAGATTCATGTCGACACACAAAATATTAGTCAACACAAAATACTCGACTAAGTCCAGAATGGTTGCTGAACTCCAGTCGACGAAGTTACAAACTCAACTCGACGAACTTCACACAGAAAAGGCAAAGGTTCTGAAGCATATAGCTCTGTTATCAGCTCAACGTTCTTGGAACTCAGCTCGACGAACAAGAAGCCGTCTGCTCGATGAATTCAATATCTCAGCTCGACGAATTGGTAAATCAGTTCGACGAATTCTGCCAACTTTTCGACGATTCCAGACTTAGCCATTTCCGGCCTTCTGAGTAATTAATGCTCTACATTCTCTGAATGTATCTGTTAGAAGGAGCGTTGATTATGGTCTTCTTCAGGAATATTACTTGCCGATTTTCCACGGGATAGTTGAGGAAATGATTCAATGCTGATTATTCTCAAGGCGTCAGCATTAATTACAGATGATTCAAATTTTTGAAAAGAGGGAGAAGAAGACAAGATCGATAAAAGTCAGTAAGAAAAATAACTCAGTCAGAAAAACAGAGACATATAGACTGACTGCAAGATTTCATATAGCAGCAGAAAAGCTTTACATAGAAATCATACTGAAGCTTACAGTGATGGGCAGTGATCTTCATTCAGAAGAAGAAGAACAATCATATAATATCAAGAGTCTTCTTCTTCCATATTCTCTCCAGGACTTCCAAAGGCAACAGATATCAAATCAGTCAAGAAGCTCCTGCATCACTGCTTGTCAAGAACTCTGATTGAAGACCTATCACCCTACAACAAAGCTTCCAAATCTTCCTGAACCATTCAATAATTCAGGGGGGAGCTTTTGCTAAATATCAATGTACATAAGTCTTCTCAGTTTATTGAGAAAGAGAAGACAAAATCACTCTCTCACCCTCTCCTATATAAAGGGTTGTTATCTCCCTTCAAAAGTGATTCCTGGTTGCAAGTCTCCTAACCAAAAGACTTGAGTTGGTTTTTGGGGACCTGATCAAAACCCATTGGTGTCAGGCACCTGATCAAAAACCTGAGTGGATTCCTACCAGGGTGGTAGAAGAGTGAACTACCCAGATTTGGGGAACCACTATAAATTTCATGTGTCGTCTGGTGGCCTATCTTTTTCTTTTTGTTCTTGCTGTGTGACTGTGATTAAGTTTACTATTTTTGTTTTCCAGTTTATTAATTACTGCACATTTTCAGTTTACAGTAAAAGCTGTAACAGCACCTTTATTGGGACCTAACAAATTTTAATTATACTCTATTCACCCCCCCCCTCTAGAGTATTGTAGATCTAACCCTCACTTTCACCCCTCAGTCGCCAGTTCCCCCCGGACTAAGGAAATCTCTTACAGCCTTCGAGAGAGAACCCTTTTAGGGTCGGCGGGTTCTTCCCGTCCGTCCGCCGGTATGGAGGGCGTGCCAACCCCTGGTACGCTCACACTTGGCACTTATCTTGGTCTCGCCTATCTCCTCTGAATCTCTTCTTTGCAGGTTACAACGCGATCTCCTATGAAACTGAGATGAGCAAAGGCTACTCGCCTCATCCTGACGTGGAGGGTGTTTCAGATTATCTGGGAGACCCGGGCTATGCGGTGGAGATAAAGAGGCAAGTCACGTGGCTATTCAAGAAACAGACTCTGTTGCTTCAAGTTATCGTCAAGAGAGTCGACCGGGACAAGGCCGAGACCGAGGCTCGGCTCGCGGCTTTGGAGGGGGCTCCGCGCGCAGCAGAAGGTGGTGAGGTCACCTCACCAGGCATGCATATTACGCGGGCCGAGGAGCGTTTAAAGAGTGTCACAGAACAAGTTGGCCTGGCTCAGCAGGAGTTGGTGGCGTTGCGCGATTACCACTATCCGCGCGTGCCGCTGCGAACCAGAATGCAACGGCAGGGCAGGTGGAAGTGGATGCAGTACTGATCCACCCTCTCTTCCTCTTTGTTTGCGGACCATCATTGGATCAGGTCGCGTCTGCGGTTCGAGTCGACACTCTTCGGGGGGGGGGGGGGGGTTACTATAACTTCAAAAACTTTTTCAATGTCTGTAACTATTTATGACTTTTCTCGCCCGTCCACAGGTCTGGTTTTTGTTTTCTGGTGTATGTCATTTTTTATCGTGCTGCTGCTTGATACTCTCTGAGGTGGGTATGAATCCACCCGCGTCCTCCACTCGACGCACTCTATGGGGAGTGCGGGGCCATAGGATGGACTCACCCAACCTACCAACCTGATCTTAGCGGGAGTGGGCCATGGAGCTCGCCGGCTGAGAGTCTCCCCGGCTCGCTTAGAGTCCTGGGCGGCTGCGGGCTGCAGCTCGCCCGCCCGCTTTTCGTGCGGATGCGGACGGGCATGACCCGCTGCTGAACGGTCTCGGCGGTGCGGTTGCGGGCCGGGAAGTTGAACCGTCAGACCTGATTTTTGCTATATGCACTTTTCCCATTGGTGGAAAATTTCCCACTCTTTTTCTCTCTATAAATAGGCCTTGCCGGTTCTTATCCTTCCATCGCTTTTAAGCACTTCCTCCTCTCCTTCTCTTACCGGAGCCCGACGCATGTGCCCCTTTTGAGGTTTTCTCGCTCGCTCGGCGATCGTTCCGTGGAATGGGTGGCGGCGGCGGCGACGCGGACGGGCGAAGTAAATGCTCCTAGACGTTCTCGGAGCATGACTTCCCCCCACGCTGTTATCTCTAAGCGCGAGTACTTAGACACTCTCAGCGATCACGTCCCGCCTGGATTCTCGGCGAGACGGCCCGGGTAAGGGGAGAAGATCAACGATCTCTCTAGGGACGAGCTGACCATCCCGCTGGCTCACTTCGAGGTGGGCCATCGGATTCCTCTGTTGCCGTAAGTTCGTCAAGTGTTGAAGTACTTCGGGGTCGTCATAGGCCAGATGACCCCGAACTCTGTGGCGGTCTTGGTAGGGTTCGCCTGCCTTTTGCAGGAGGAGCGGGTCGAGTTCAGTCTTGCGGTCTTCCACAAAATGTTCTCTTTCCACGCGAACCGGGACGGGACCGCCTACTTCTCCAGTGCCCACCTCAAGGTGCGGGAGACCATCAATATGAGCAACAACTGGCTCAAGAAATTTTTGTTCGTCAAGGGGGACTTAGGCAACATCCCCTTCCTACCGATGCAGCTCAGCGAGGCGAGTTACCGCCCGCCCAGCTTGGGGGGCCACGAAGCAGACCTGTGTGCATTCTTTGCTGGCAAGAACTTCGAGGTCGCATACTTGGGCCGCAACCGGGGTAACCTCGCCGCACTCCCGCCTGGGGAGGTTAGCTACTCGCCAGTACTCTGCTTTGCTATTTTCTACTCTCGCTTCATCCTTTCTCTCCTTGGCAGGCGAGCGGGGCGTTCCCCTTCACCCCCCTTATGAGAGTACCAGGATCGCCTCCAGCGTCCTCGCCCGCTCTTAGGTCGCTGACGCCGCTCAGCGTGACATCCCGGCGATCCCTGCTAGGAAACGGTCGTGCCGCGAACAGCCCACTCCCTCGCCCAAGAATGCTAAGACTGCGGGGGAGCAATCCCCCATGGGCCAAAGAAAAGGCAAGGCCCCGGCAAATCAATCGGCCGAGGGACTCGCCCTCTTGACCGCTTCGACCGGCGAAACCCCGGCGAGGGAGCGGGCACTTCTGGGCTGTCGGACGGGGCTCTTGCTGTCTCAAAGCCGATGCCGAGAGGGCATCGGCGGGGAGTCCTATAACTCGGCAGCAGGGTCCAACCAACTTCTTATGGGACAAAGAGACAAATCGCGCGGTGGTTTCGACCCTGCTGCCGAGTTGGTTGGAGCAGGACACTATCGGCGGGGAGTCCTATAACTTCTCATTTGGCCTTTACTTGCGAGAGGACGCCGCCATTTACAACAAGGAGGCGACGCGAGTGCTGGTGCACGAAACCGCGTTGGCCCAACTCCGCGACCTGGAGCTGGACCATATGGTTGGGTGGCGCCGCACCCATCTGGAGCGGAATGCCACTTCTCTTAAGAAGTTGGCGGGCGAGAAGAAGGATGCCCGCAAACTTGCTCAGGAGGAGGCGGATCTCCAGAGGAAGTAGGCCGACGCGGCCGAGGAGACCCTCGCTCAGTACTTGGGAGGGGTGGTATATCTTTCAGCCCGCACTTACTTCTAGTTGTCGTTTCCTTTCCCGAATCCATCCTCCGATCTTCCTCCTTTTCGCAGGATGCGGTGACGGCCAACCGGATGGGTGCCGAGATCGCCACCCTCGGTCAGGACAAGTTGGTGCTGGAGGCGCGGGTATGCGAGTTGGAGGCTGCCGCAATTGCCCCTCCGCTAGCCAATAGCAGCTGCCCGCTTGAACATCACTCTGACTACGAGTTGGAGGTGTTGATGTAGAAGAACGCCGCCAGCACCGTGAAGTATACAATGCAGATTCTGCGTTGCGCCGACCTCCTCAAGAGCGAGGTCGTGGGACTCTCGGCGAGCGAGGTGGTGTCGGCGTTGTTCCTTCCAGTGCCAGACCCCGGGGATAAGTCCTACCAGCACCTCTAGTACTTTCCGCCCAGGATCTCGCGTCGCCCTCGCCCCTGCGACTTGCCTGTTATATGCATATCTATATATTTTTGGTTATTTGAAACGTAAGCGCGAGCGGTGCCATGACTTTGTGATTTTTGTCTATTCCCGCTCTTATAAATGCTTCTTCGCTCGCGTTATATGTATGTTTGCTATTATTGCGTGATGTAAACTCTCCCTCTCCGTACTCGCTGTCGTTCATCTCGCGTTATGCCGACGAGGTTGCTCGCCTAAGGATTTAGCATAGGAGTCATCGGAGACTCAACCGGTTGTCCCGCTAGCGGCGACCTGCCTCACAGTCCGGTCTCGCCGAGGTGACCACTCACTGACTAGGAGAGGCGAGCCGGTTCGTCGCTCGCCTGAGCCATCGGCTTTCTCGCGGGCTGACCCTCTTGCAATATGGCCCGGGTTCTTGCCCCCTTTTTGGTTAGCTTCGCGACTTCCATTACTCATCATTTGGGCATCTAGTTTCCCGACTTCTGACACTACTTTGCGTATCAAGACCTCACCCATTAGCTGACGAGTAGTTGATGTCTTTCTCCGATGAGCGACATACAACCCTGCCAGCTAGGTGAGAGCATGACAGCGGGACCTGCTCGAGGTCTAAGGATGACACCGAGTGTCACAACCCGCATTTTCTCACACATTTACTTAATATCAGAGCACGAGAAAATACGTGTCGTGATGTCATGCCGTGCAGGGGATAACTGCACGCGCTCAGGCAAAACCTAAACTCGCACTTGTGGAATAAATTATCATTTCTTATGCAAGTAAACCAATTACAGTTTTATGGCCGTATCCCTCGGCACCGTGGATCAGCTAGTCCACATAACAAAAACTATAATTTTATACGCAGCAGAAATACATAGTTAAGGTAAGTTGACATCCTACATGAGTAGAATTGTCCCCAAAAGACCTCTCATGGAATGCAGGACTCTAGGTGACTCCATAATATATAGAAATAGCTTTCGTTACGTACTCGAAAAATAGTGTGTTAGTGTTTTTAAAACATGATATGCATGAGATACATATACTAAAGGTTTAACATAACTAACGTGCAACCTAGCATAAAACATTCCCAGAAGCAAGTAAACAACCACAATGGTAAAACTAGCAGTCTTTAGTTCATAGTACATCACTAAAAGAAACCATCAGTGGTCGTCAACAACCAGACACGAACCCACTGGTGGTGTGTATGCATGTACAGAAAGAAGAAAAACTACCTCGCCAAAACGAGGAAAAGCAACCTCTGCGGCCACAAGCAAGCTCCACCAAAAGAACACTAGCCACTCAATCGGCTATCACCTGGACCTGAGGCATTCCAAAAAAGAATAACTCTGCAAGTATATAAAAGAAATGAAATGGAGCATTTCATCCAAAAGCAAACACAATGCACCAAGTGCAAGAGATATCAACATAGTCACTAAAACTTGCAGGAGCAATAAAGCCAACATATGCCAAAAATCAAAAGAATGAACAGACCTAATTTGTGATGCATAAATAGTGGTAGAGTCATTAATCAAGGTTCAACGGTGGCAGCCCTTAATGGAACACACCAACAAAACAACTCATATCGGGCCAAAAGGTGTTCTCTACACCATAAAGCAACCAGCCCATTATCCGGGGCCAAAAGGTGTATAGACCATAAAACCACCAGGCTCTACACCACACCACCCCTTACAGAGCCATCAGACATCCCACGTGCCATACTCCACGATTCAATCGGCAAAACATGCCGAAATACACTAACAATCCAAAATCCCGACGTAACCACAAATCTAAAAGGTCATCCTAATCACGTACGCAAAATGATCTAAGTTCCTACTTCATATGTCTACTTCAACCAAGATTTGGACACAAAAGGAATAACCTGAATTTCAACTATACCATAAGCATATAACCATAAGAGATAAAGAAAAGCAAAACTTGGCAAGGACAGAAACCACTTGCCTCAAACTTCAAGCACAATAGCCGCTAGCACAGCTTTAGCACAACTAGAAGAAAACCTGAGGTGAACAACATAGGAGAGAAACAAAATAACTAAGAAAATCGACAACCCATCCTCTTTTCCACTAATCCAAAAGCAAAGAAAACGTTACCTAAGGGGCAAATCCAGAGCAGCTGATCTCTCTTTTCCCTTTTCTCCCCTTGTACTTTCCCTCTTTGGAAATGGAGAATGATAAGAAGAAGAAGAAGAAGAAGAATGAACACAAAATGGAAGGAGAAAGACTTAAATCTCGGCTGATTCCCAGGGAAGAAGTTTGGTCCCTTGGATGAAAAAATAAAGAATTGAACGGCAGCAAAATTTGCTGAAATTTCGCATTTCGTCCCTGACACGCCCTGTGACACGCCCTCCCATGACAGTCCGTGTCACTTAAGCGGTGGGCAACCGCCTCACATCCAAACAGTACACGGCCTGTGACACTGGCGTGTCACAGGCTGTGTTACGGGACACGCCTACCTACATGGCCATGTCATGGTATGACACAGCACACAGCGCCCAGCCAAACAACCCAGCGAGAAGGCCGCCGCCCTTCGGGAACGTCTGGGCTCATGGTCCACAAGCCCGTGTCACCCCCCCCCCATACTCGACATTCATCGAGCAAACTTCGTCGAGCGAGTTCGTCGAAATAGCGGTGAACATGCCCTGGTGACATTACCACGGTGTCACAGGCCGTGTACCCACATCTAGCGACACCTTGACACTCGTCGAGCGAGTGAATTTCAATCTGAGCGAAGGTTCAGTCGAATACCGGGACAACGCCCTGTGACACGCCCGTGTCACAGGCCGTGTACCCTAGCTCTCGACACTCACACTCGTCGAGTGAACTTCGTCGACCGAAATTCGTCGAACACACGGACACGCCCTGTGACATGCCCGTGTCATAGGCCGTGTACCCTGACACGCCCTGGGACACACGCCCGTGTCCCAGGCCGTGTCACCCAAATTCGCTCCAGGTCTTTGACCTCTTACACCTCTCCCTGCTACAATAAACTGCAGCCATAAATTTTGGCACCTGAGGGGAAACAAACCAGCAACCAGTAGAGCATAGCTACATATCCATATAATATAACTGAAAGTCCACCTAGTGTCAACTATGTTCACCTATGGGGGGGGGGGGGAATAGTGACAGCAACATTTTTGCGCTTTTAAGAATGTTGCTGCAGAATAAAAATAAACACACAGCACACAGAAAACACAAACTATTTATAGTGGTTCCCCGACTGGGTACATCCACTTCCCCCTTCGACCTATCTCCCAACAAGGGACGACTTGGTCTCTTCACCAACAGGATTGAAATCCAATCCTTGCACTATAGGAAGGAACCCTTCCACACGTAGGAGTCAACACTCCCACAACACGGGTTGCACCCAACCCTTACAACACGGAACAAACATTCCTTTACAACAAAAGTAAAACTAGAATGTACACGAGATGCAAACTACGTTTGGATACTTAGGTGTCCCTCTTTGTTGACGACGTGTTCTTGAAGTCCACAAAGAGTCCACAACCTTAAATCTCTCTTGGAGAGGATCTCCCCGGAACCGGCGGCGGTGAGATGGCGGCGGCGCTAGGTTTCACGGGATCGACGGCAACAACGATGTGCGGCTGCACTTCTTTAGAGATCCAAACTTCGTAGCGAAGCTAGCTAGGTCTACCAACGGTCACACTAGGATCAATCGTCTCGATCGATTCGGATGGGGAAGATTTTCCCGATCTACAAATCGAGAGACAAGAGATCTCCGTTAGACACTGAGACGCTGAGCTTAGCTAGGCTTCTGTCACAGGAGGATCAGGGCGAAACCACGATCAACCGGCGAACAACTTGGCGCGAGCGGCGATGACGGCGGCGGAGCGGAAACGACGATCTAGGTCACGTCGCGGCTCACGTATTTCGTTTCTTCTTCGCTGTTTTTACTGTTCAAAAATACCCGTGTATTTATACACTGTAGACACTTACAATATGACCGTTGTGGGTCCCACACGTAGACACCCGAAATCCGGTTCAAAATAGTCCAGGGGCAGAATCCGGTCCAGCAGCATCCTGAGAAATCGCCAAGTAAAATTCGTCGAGAATCATAGGTGATTCTCGACGAATCGACAAGATCAGTTAGTGATTCTCGACGATCGTCGAGAATCACTAGTGATTCTCGACGATTCACTTGTTGATTCTCAACGAATATAACTTGGTATTCATGATCTGCTCAACGATGGGTTCGGCGAGAATCACTAGTGATTCTCGTCGAATATTACTTGGCACTGTTTTGAGGTAGCCGGATAGAGTCGGCGAGAATCACTAATGATTCTCGACGATTCGGCGAGAATCACTAGTGATTCTCGCCGAATCGGCGAGAATCACTTGGTGATTCTCGTCGAATGTACTTAGACGAATTTTCGTCTTTTCCACCCAAGAGATGCTCCTTAACCCATCCTTGCTCCTTGTCTGCTCTTGTATAAACACGGCCCTGTACTTGAAGGTAAGTGCACACTCCAATAGAGAGAGTACACGTAGGCCAACACACTGATCTGCTCAACGAGGGATTACGTCGTGCAGACCCGTGTATATTGACCTACTGCACCCTGACATTGGTGTGCACTTAGCGTGGAATAACTGCAAGCACAACTTGAGAGGTTTCATCAAATACATTGTGAATTCATCTTAGCTTGACAGGGGGCTTCCTCAAATCCAGGTGATTGTGGATACAATACCCAACAATCTCCCCCTATTTGACGAAGCCAAAACCCTACTAGCTAAGATGAATAACACCAATCAAATAATAAAAACAGCATTCAGAATTTAAACATGCAGCACAAGAGAATATAATCAAACAGATCATGACTTGAGTCATTCACAAATTAAAATATGTATACCAATATATATATATACATATATAATCTCAGAATTGTTCATATAATAACAATAAGCATTCAATGTTCTTAAGAGAGAATGACAAGCTATAAATTGTTGACTATTTTTCCTTAGCTAAGTCATCCTTGAGTTTTTGCGCCAAATACTTCTTCCTTTGCCTCTCCATATACTCTTTAGGCTTCGGATAATATCTGGGAGGAGGAACTTTATCTGCTGTCGTGTTGGTCCTGAAGAAGATGTTTCGTTTTGCTTCATACGTCTTGTGCATTTCCCACTCATACTGGTTGTATACTTCATTTCGATTGAGTTCTCCTTTTTCTTGTAGCCAGAAGGTGTCCAAGATGATATGCTTTGAAACTGGACTCCACTTTTCGTTTCGTACTTCCCCCTCACTCAGTCTGATTCGCTTCTCAGCTCGTGTCTCCTTGGATGTCCCTTCTTGAGCTTTTCTCTTGCCCCTGGCTTTTGCTAGGGCCTCTTGGTCAAACATGCTCATCAGTTTAGCTTTGGAAATAGCCCTAGCATCAGCTTCACTCATGGGAACATCTACAGCACTTGCACTTACTCCCTCAGCAGCACTTACTCCCTCAGCGGCCGTAGAAGTCTCAGGAGCATGAATACCCGCAGGATTTTCAGGCAACACGACGCCTAACGCCTATTGGAGCATCCACCAGCAGCTGTCATAGACGTATTTGTTTGCCTGTTCGAAGTTGTTGATCATGACTTCTCGGAGCTCAGCCATCTTAGCTATGTATTCCTTCTCCCCCTTTTTGGCTTCAACTGCGATGGAGTTTGCATAGGAGTGCAGTGAGTCATCAATATGCTTGGTAGTCCGGGAGAATTCAGTGACCAAGGCCTGCTGATTTGCGTTGAGAGTTACCATATTACTGTCAAACTTTTGAATGTTGTTTGCTACAACATGAGCATTCTGATTCACGACCGCAAGAGTATCGGTGTTCTTTTTCAATCCGGCCATAAGAATTGTGACAACTTGGCCGGCTGTTGTATACTTTTCTTCAAATTTCTTGTCCATCATGTCAAGTTTATGGTTGATCTCCACCAGTTCTTGACATGAGATTTTCAGACTTCTTATCCTTTTCAGCATTTTATTTTGAGCTCTTTCAAAAGAGCCTTTAAGCTCATCCACTATACCTTGAATGACACTCACGGTGTGAGTGGCTAGCTCATCTCGTAATGGAAGATCTGAAGGCACTGCTTGGCCTTACACTTCATCAGATGCACCTGTAGAGCTGGACAGGAGCACAACCTCTAAGGGTGGAATACTGGCAGCATTTGTAGATTTCTCGGACTCCCCCTCCACTCGTGCACCAATGTTTTCAGGAACGATTTCAGGTGCGTGCTTGTCAGATGGAGGTTTAATGAGATCCGGAGCCTCCAATGCTTCCTATCCCTCATTGTCGTCGTCCTCTCTCCGTCATCATCCATGAATCATCTTCATCAGCATCCTCTTCCCAACTCTTTGTCAGCAGTCTCCTGTACAGTAGCGTCGGCTCCTTGATCGTTTCGGTTCAGGGCTCCTCATGCTCCAGCACAGTTTCACTTTCTTCTTATATTTTCTGCCACAGCAACCCTGGCCACCTGGGAGATGTCAGATACTATATCAGCATGAGTGGGTAGAGTCTCCCCCTCAATTCCTGCAGTAAAGAGTCAGGAATTTCACTGGGGATTACTGCTGGAGATACTTCCTGTTGTTCTTCCATGGCAGCCTGCCCCAATTCGCCTCTCCCATCTGTCAAACACACTTGATTCCATTTTCTTTAAGTAGTGTAGAGGAACACCTTTGCTCATGTCATACTTGTCTCCATTCAGCTGATTGAGATACAGACTTATGATTCAGCCAAAGCTCGGAGATCGCAGGGTGTCCTTTATCTTCTCAAACAGCAACTCCCCCCAGTTGAACCTTTTTCTGCAGACAATGGCCACCCGGATCTTGAACATGTCTGCAGAGATATGATCATGAGAGTCTGGCTTGCAGATGAGTACTTTTCCGATTATGTCTGACAGAAGCTTCCCTTCTTCATTCATATCCTTGCGCTTTATTGACCGAGTTCCTCGTGGGAGACCACAGAATAGAGAGTCCTGCTTTTGTCTTCTTCCTCAAGATAGTCCTCGTGCTCCGAGCTAGAGAGCTGCAGGAAGCGGGTCAGCTTGCTGGCAGACATCTTGACCTTCGCCCCAGCCACCTTGCTCTTGATAAGAGATTCTTCATTTCGGAGTCTGGCGGTAGCGAAGACTCCAGCACCTCTTTGTCCAAGATTTTGCACGGGTGTTCCAGGATGAATGAAAAGCCCAGCCTCTTCCACATCAGAATGATGTTTCGGAATTCGTCAGAGGCATGAGAGAACCCCGTTCGAACTAGCTCGCAACCAGTGACCAGCCCAGCGGTTGTCCTTGGAGCCATTGCAGATCTAGGGAGAGAAGCCCTACTATACGCGCTTAATCAAAAATCAAAAGAGAAGAGACACTAGTGATCAAGTCCAAGTAAAGGGTGAGGGGTGTTTACCTAAAGGTGTAGACGGTGAGTTAGTTCGATGAAGACGAGGGACACCTGATGAGTGCACGCGGAGAAATTCCTGGAAGGAGGAATTGAAACCGGGAGAGATCGTCGGTGAGAACTTCGGCGGGATTCTTGCGGGAAACCTTCGGGTGATTCGACGGGATTCGGCGGGATTCGACGATGCCTGCGCGATTCCTGGTGAGATTCCTGCGGAGTCCTGCGGAGTTCTGCGGGAGTTGGCGAGAACCCTACGGGAAGACGATTCAGCGAAGATCTTTGCGGGATTTGGCGTGTTTCCTGCGAAGTTCGGCGGGATTCGGAGAGTTTGCTCCTTCGGCGGGATTCCTATGGAAGGTGAAGGGTCGGCGAGATTCTAATATACATAAAGATGAGTTCGGCGGGAGACTACATGAGATTAACGGGATTTAGAATGAATTTAACGGGTTTCCGGCTTTTCCATATAAGTTAATTTAAAATCTTCTTAATATGTGAATACTTCTTAAAGCCACTATTTGGGTTTGAACCAGCTTTTCCATACATTTCTTGATGACAATCTTCGTTAGTTTTTAGTGAACTAATTTAAGCCTGTAGATGTTAGATCTCGAGTCTACCAGTGAATTGCTGATAACTCTTTAATGATGTATCTAATCTTTATATTCACTGTGTTGACCTATCCTTAGATGTACTCACAAACAAGTGAAGTATAAGTATAAATATATATATATATATATATATATATATTATATATATTATAAATGTTGATACACTATGACTCAAGTCCTGGAACTGATCAAACGTACCTGGGATTATGAGAGTTATCATTTGTCCCTCAGGTAAAACCTATTAGGAACTCAATGTGAGTAAGCTCAAGTAGATATCACATCTGTTATTCCAGACGCTTGTTCCAATTTAGTCTTGAGCCACCTACTGTCTAGTTCCCATCATATTTAAGGGAACCTAGACTACCCTCAAGAAAGAATTACTTTACCTTAGGAACCCAAATCATATTGGGTCCTAGGTTCCTGTTAGCATAAGCACTCGACTGCCTTCCTTCAGAAAACTTGTCAGGAAGACTACCTCTGTCCCGTGGTGTTAGAAAGCGTGCAAAAGGAGAACTCAGCAGAATACTTTTGAATAAATCGAAATTTTATTTATCCAAATTGATATCTATTACAAAGGTATGCCCCTCCCTTATATAGAATGGAGAGGAAGAGAGAGTATAACTATGAGATGT